>CM054131.1:72914736-73649736 GCA_028751855.1 Ambrosia trifida | reverse complement strand
TACTCTGAAGGTAAAATGTTTTGATTGAGAGAGAGAGAGAGAGAGAGATTTTGTGACGGAAAATGGGAAGCTTTGACTTTGGTTGAATGGCCAACTGTTGTTTGTTCTAGATGTTAGTGACGACTCGACTACATATATGTGGTGAAAACAAACTGAAGTAGCTGTTAAATGACAAAACTGCCCTTTCACACGTTAAACACCAGCCACATTAACTGACTTTGATGAATAGTGAATTAGATTATTATTATTTGGGTGGATGTGGTCGGAGGAGTAATCGAATTGCAGACAAATTTCATGTACTTCCAACCAAAGATTATCAATCATACTCACTTAATTCTATCAATAGTAAAGTTAAGATAGGGTTCGAGGAGGTAAGATGTAGACAGTCTTACCTCTATCCTGCGGGAATAGAGAGGCTGCTTCCAGTAAGACCCTCGGCTCGATAGTGGTTTTGTATCAAGCTTTGGACATAAGACACATAACACTTAGCAATCGGGACAAGCCCGATTGGTGCATGTAACCCCTTGTCTTTTGGCTATCAACGCCACCACATGATACATGATTAACCATCTGACGTTTTTAACGTTATTTTCACAAAACTAGTAAAATAACGTTAAAATTAGTGCAACTTTACTTTTCCCCAGACCAAAAATAAAAATATCATATAGAGGGGAAAGTGAATATGAGGCTACTAGCTGATTACCCCGGGAGGGTCCCGGAGTTGAAAAATCTATTTTTACGTGATAACCTATTGCAAATGGCTCAAGTTAACTAACCACAAAATATCTCAATCATTGCATGTTCATAGTATTCTAATCAGTAATAACTCATATTCCCTAATCTAAAACCTAATCAGTAATCATCTAAAAAATCACTTATATAAGCTGCAACTATTAAAAAACTCATCACATCTCTCTAATTTCTCACATTCTAATGGCTCTTATAATTCCTAACCTAATAAACTAAACAAACACTTAAGTTGGAAGTTGTAATCATTGCATCTCATTATGCCACGTGGCATAATCAAGAGATGGTTGAGGCCACCATTGAACGCCACGTCAGCAACTATCAATTCTTTCCGAGAGCGTCCCGGGGTTGAAAAACATAACCATTCTAATAATACTAATACTAATAGTAATAATTATTACTTTTGTAATTAAATAAATAAAAAAATAACCTTGGTATAAGGTGACACCATGTGTTGCAGTGTTGCGCGATTCTTTCTCCTAACTTCTCTTGATGAAGTTAACCTAGTAAAATTCCAATGATAACATGGCGATTGGGCTGATTTTCAACATCGTAGATAAGAACCTGGTTTAAAAGAAAAAACATGATTAATGAATAACATGAACACTTTGTATGTTTCTTTCCTGTATGAACGAAACCCCACAAAAAATAGTCGATTTTTCTCCGTTTTTTTATATAGGACTATGGTACTCGTTGGAAAGATAATAAAACGCTCGTTAATTTGGTGTAATTTTTTTCTTTAAAAAATCTCGTATATAAAAGATATAAACGTTTAAAAATTATGGGAGGAAACATGAGAGAGAAAAATTTTAAATTTATTTTTAAATTCTTTTTTTTTTTCCTAAAATAACTCAATTTAATTTAGGGCTTAGGGTTTTATGTTTATCTTTTTTTTTTAATTAAAAAAGAAAATAGTTCAAAAACACTAAAATCTCTTAATTATGATGCCATGTGACACTCTCAAGGGGAGGTTGAGGCCTCCATTGCACGCCACGTCAGCATATACGTTTTCTTTTATATATATAGATAGATTACGCATCTAACCTTAGAGCATTCACAACCCGGGAACCAAATTATATGAGGGGTTCCCTCAAGTTATATGGGGTGGGTATGAGTGGTTCTGAGTGGAGAAGGGAGAAAATATTTAGAGAAACTACTGTTCACCTCTTTATATGAAAAGCTACTGCTCACCCTTATATATATATATATATATATATATATATATATATATATATATATAGGCTAAGTAACCTCACCACACCTTCTCTCATCATTTTATTTCTTTCACTTATTCCTGACACAAACACATAAGACATCTCTCTCCCTTATATCTCTCAACCCAGATACACTTTCACAACACATCCATCATCATCTCAATCTCTCCACCTTCACAACACATCTCCACCTTTCACAGTACACTACCTCCCCCTACGACCGGCCTACACCTTCTGCCCACACAATCACCATCCCTAACCTCCCACCCTCGCGGCCACAGTCCACCCAATCCCTACTCACAGAACCGTCACCCGTCCCCACTCGCACCCTATCCACCTACGACCACAACCTCAACCACACCGCCCTTGTGCTCGTCCCAACATAAACGTCCCAACCACACCGTCCCTGAATCATAAGTTTTTTCGTTTGACATATCTGAATCTGGTTTTGACAGATCTGAGTCTGGTTTTGACAGATTTGATGTTGATGATGCCATGCCGCCCCTGAATCATAAGCTTTTTCATTTGACGAATCTGAATCTGGTTTGACAGATCTGATGTTGAATGATGGCTCGTCGGATGTTGATGATGGCTCGTCGGGTTGAAGAAATCGTTTGTGTTTTAAGAAAAAAAAGGGTGGTGACGAGTGGGGGTATGTCTATATTAACCACTGGCTACTGGCCCATTTTTTAAGTTTATTTTTTGTGGATGTTTTTTTTAAGAAACTTGTGTTGGAAACTAGAGGAGTATGGTGGACATAATAAATATTTTTTTAAGTTTGAAAACAGAGATGATGGGGGAGTGGGGGTATGTCTATATTATTATTTAAACTAATGGTTGGGTATAAACTATTGGTTTTGTTAACAGAGTTTGAATAAATTGTATACGTATATGTTCTTAACATTTTTTTTGGACCTAAGCTTATGGGTATGAATGTCTAGTTTTTTTATTTTTGTTCAAAGATTGTAATGATCCTTTTTGTATTTGTTATAGTTTTTTTGGGTCAAAGATTGTAATGATCCTTCTTCACCAATTTTTTTTATTTAAAAAAAAAAAAAGAAAACCATTGTGTTCTTGTTGTTTGTCCAGATCTAGCAGGTTAAATTCTTAACTGGTTTATGTACTTTATTTTTATAAAACTTTGATTTTGTAGTTTGTATTTAAATTACAATAAGTGTTGGTTACATTTGTAGATACTAACAAAAGTTGTAACATACTAGAACTACAAGTTGTAACATAATAACATAAACTGTAACATACTAAAGTACATATTATAACACAATAATAAAAATTGTAACTTACGAACAAAAGTTGTAACATAATAGAACTACAAGTTGTAACATAATAACATAAACTGTAACATACTAAAGTACATATTATAACACAATAATAAAAATTGTAACTTACGAACAAAAGTTGTAACATAATTAAAGCATTTAAAGGTAAAAAAATTCAATTTAAAGGAAAAAGTGGAAGAGAGATAAAGAAATTCTATAGAAAAAAAAAAGAAGAGAGAAAGAGAGGAGAGAGGAGAGAGAAACGAAAGAGAGAGGGTGAGAGAAATGTATAATTTAATGGGAAAAGTGTGTACTATGTCAGTGGAGAGAGAAGAAGGATAACTTGATTTTATATTATTACCCTTTATGTAACTTTTATCAAAAAGGAAAATCAATATAATAATAAAAGGATTCAGATTTAATCTTGGCCCTCCATTCAACTTGATCAATGGTTCATATAGAGTTTCTAGGGTTTTCACAACTCAAGAGGGTTTTTATTTTAGCCAAACCCTATATATATATATATATATATATATATATATATATATATATATATATATATATATTTGTAAGTGGTTCTGAGTGAGGAGAGAGAAAATATAATGATAAAAGTAAGAAAAAATATTATTATTTTAATTAGGAGAGAGAAGATTTAGGGGTGAAGTAGTGATTTTTAGTGTAATTTGATGGATGAGATTTGGTGGAGAGGATGTGAATGCTCTTAGATGCGAAATCATCAAAAACTACGTAGTTTTGTTTGAATCAAACTTAAGTTTAGTTTAAATCTCTTTATTTCAACATTTGATCTTCAATAATCTTGCCTTCATCCGCTATGCTTATCGTATTCTTTCACTAAGCCCACCATACAAAAATCTTGAAATGAACATACAATCATCTGATAAAATTTCCGTCTACATTTAAAATACTATATATAGCAAGTTTGTAATGTGAGTGTAACAATATTGTATGTGTGTCTATATGAAGCCGGAAAGAACGCATGCAAATCGAGCCTTGAAAGTGAAGATAGCTAAACCGGTTACTTCAGGGACTTATTCAAGTTTGTTTGATTATTGTGCTGGAAGATGTTGGCATAATTCAGAGAGTGTGGTTCATGAGAACGCTTACTTGAGTGAATATCATCATTGTTTTGCACCGCCATCGAATAGTTCGTTGGAAATAGTGATACATAAATAGAAATTTGGTTAATTGGTATTAATGTTATGGTTGGTAAACAGGGGGATTGTGTGATTCTGTTTGTAAATCGGTTGGGCAGTCGTGTGTAGTGAGTAAATTTGCATTTATTAACGAATATGGAGTTATGCAAAAATACCTGAAAGGCTGAAATGTAAAGGATCGTGCCTTGCAAGCATTAGTGCTAACCAACCTGCTGAGGTGGCTAAGGATGCACCACCAAATTTGAATCCAGGATATTAGGTTTGTATGATTGTATCTAATTTCTTTATGCCAACATGTCCAGTTGAAGTTCACTAATCGTTTATTCTTTCTTACTCATTTTTTTCTTAAATTTTATTTATTATTTTTCATTCTAGCTTTTGTTTAATCCATTCCGGTGTATCTGTATTATTGTCTCTTCATTAAAGGTAATGAAGAAGCAATCATGTGTTTTGGCAAGTAAACAACCTTTTGATGCACACAAGTTTGCCTACATTTGAAATGCTGTTTTGGTCTTATACGCCCGACGTTGTGGAACTGCAGTTAACATGTTAAGCATGTATTGTAGCATCTGTAGGTTAGTTATGAATTTTTGTTCTACTATTTTTTATGTTATAAACTTTATTGCCTAGAGTAAAAAAAACAATAGTTTATAAGAAAACAAGTCGAATGGGTCTTAGTTAAAGTGTGTTTTTAATGCACAAATGGTGGGTTGACGAATGGTGGGCAAAATATATGGATGAGACCCCATTTGGGACAACGAATTTTGGGCAAAATATATGGATGAGATAATTGAGATATGCAAGACTTATGACAAAACTTAATCTTCACAGCATGCGAATTGACCCCGCCCAGATCATAATTTACTATTACTAAACTACTCTTTCGTGCTTCATAATAATTGTGAATTTGTGATGTACCCGTTTGAAATTTTCATAACCTTTATTTATGAGTTCCAAATTTTAATAACATGTATTTATGAGTCACTCCCTAGCTACAACTAGGTTGTTGTTTCATACTTCATATCGTCATTACGAATCACCCACACTCGCCATACACATACCACAAACCCCAACAACAATTATAAGGTGATTAAACAGACGCACCCGCTGCAACGCGCGAACATTCCCACTAGTATATATATATATATATATATAGGGGAAGGATAAATTGAAAACCCTCTTGAGTTGAGAAAACCTCGGAAACCCATGTAAAAAATCATTTTTTTTTTGAAAAAAAATAACCAATGTAAAATACATGTTTTTAAGCATTTTGGGCCAAAAAAATATAAAAAGCGCCGAAGGGATCTTTTTTAAAAAAATAAACAAAGTTGCTAAAAAACATATGTTTTCAGCTATTTGCTATTTTTTATCAGGTGTAAACATGTGTTTTCGCAGCTTAGTTTATTTTTTTTTTTAAAATCCCTTCGGTGCTTTTTTTATTTTTTTGGCCCAAAACACTTAAAAACATGTATTTTACATTGGTTATTTTTTTCAAAAAAAAAATAATGATTTTTTACATGGGTTTTCAAGGTTTTCTCAACTCAAGAGGGTTTTCATTTTATAATTGCCCTATATATATATATATATATATATAGGGTCAAGATCTTGTACAAAGGGTGTTTTGTGTGAGAAGGCTAAGAAAGAATTATGACCATTAGATGAGTTTAATCTAGGGTGTAGATTAATTGAGTGGCAATATTGTAATTAGTGTGATATATTTTATTAATTGATTAATTGATTAGACCATTTAGGGGTATGATAGTAAAATACACCTCTATTTAAATTGGACTCATTAAAACAAACATTTAGAACCTCACATCTCTCACCCTCTCTCATCCTTAATTCACGCCTCCCCAAACTAAACCCATCTATTACCATCATTTGGCATCCCTCTGCAATGAAGCTACAATGATTTGTCTTAGACGATGCATTGGCAATGAAAGTTATTTACTATGTAATGATAAAATAAATGTTTATGGTTTGCTTGAATTATATGCGAGTGTGTCATCTATTACCAACAATATCTAAGAAAATATCTCTATAATCATGGAATGTGATCAGCAATTTGGTCATATTTATGAGTTTAATCTAGGGTGGTGTTTTATATTCATATTTATGTGTTTTTTCTTCATATGGTCATATAAGTTTGTATTACAGTGTGGTGTTTTATATTCATATTTATGTGTTTTATCTTCATATGGTCATATAAGGTTTGTATTATAGTGTGGTGTTTTATATTCATATTTATGTGTTTTATTTTCATATGGTCATATAAGTTAGTTTTATTTTTGTACACTTTAAAATTTTTGTAATTGGTAAAACACATTGTAAGATTAACATCCTTTACAAGAATATAATAAAACACCAAATTTTGTATAAAAAATAACTAAAAATCTACCTTAAATATAAAACACTACACGTTAATTGTTAAACATTATGCTTGTCTGTATGGCTGTGTTATACCTACAAATTGGAGGTAAAGGTAAGAGACATATCGGAGATGTAATACAAACAAGTGAAATACATGCTATTGGCCATTCTTCTCTTCGACAAAATGATGACGGGGCGGCAAAAGAAGTTAATAATTATAAATTAGATTTTTTTAACAGCACTGGAATAGTTGGTATCTAAATTGGAGCACCTATTATTATCTTTTATAAACAAAACTACATTTTGATGGTAAGAGGTAAAGGTAAAGGTAAAAGACAAGAATTGTCGTGCTTCTTTGATAGAATTTGTGAAAGAATTAGTGACACAATTTGTTTCTCTCTCTCATTTTACCCATTTTTATACTCTCTCACCTTTCTTACCATAATTATGATTTTAATCTTTATTTTATAATATGTCAAAATTACTAAATTGCCCAAAGACTCTGTGCCACGTGTCGCAACCAGATTCTTTCTCACCCTTCTCACATATTTTGACCTTTGTACAGGAACCTATACCTATATATATATATATATATATATAGGGGAGGGTTATCTTGAGAACGCTAAATATTGTGAGAACCGTGATAACAAGTAAAAAAAATCAATCAAAATCAAAATTTTTTAATACAAACCTCATTATAATCAAAATTCAACATTAATAAATGAATTTTCTTTCCAAATAATTTATCTTTTCTTGCAAAAACACTTTCAAATTAACTTTTTACACATGTGTAAATGAAACAGTTTACACATGTATAAACTGTAAATTTACACATGTGTAAAAACAAATTATTTTCGTATACGTTTGAATTTTTACGCGTAAATTGTGTTTTTGAGATTGTATTTTAGTAATAAAGACAAGTGTAAAAAGAAATTTTGAATTTGAATGGTTTTAGATGCCGTTCTCACGGTTCGCACGAAATATAGGTGTTCTCAAATTAACTTTCCCCTATATATATATATATATATATATATATATATATATATGGTGCAACACTATTTTTTTACCAAAAAATATTATCAATTTTCCATCTTCAAATTGATAAAAAATGGCAAACCAAAACCCAAATCCAATCCCGGCCTCACTAAACCGTGTGCGGCCACCAATGTGGAGGAAGAACTCGCCTTGGTCAATAGTTATATTGCTATTCAAGAGCAAGGAGGAATGGAGCGAACGCAAAGTTTTTGGCAAGCGGTTGTCACAAGATTCAATGAACAAATGGGTGAATACAATCATTCAACAGACTCGATATATGAAAAATATTGTTCTTTAAAGGCGAAGTGCACAATATTTGAGCAATTCTTCGTAAATGCGGTGAACAGAAATCCGGGTGTAAACGAAGATGACGTGATTGAAGAAGCCCGTAACCAATACCGAAACATGCACAATGATAACTATACGAGGATTGGGGTTTGGAGAGTTATGAGATGACGATTTCTAATATAGTCGTGTTTCTACTATTTATTTTATGTTTTTAAATAATGTTTTGATGTTATGGATTGATGTTATTTTATGCTTTTTTATGTAGTGTTTATTTTAATATTTATGCAATGGAGAGTTTTATAAAAAAATTAAAAAATAAAAAATAAAAAAACATGATAAAGTCCTCGCTCACATTGAGCCACAACAGGATCAAGTGAGCAGGATTGACATTTTAGCCAGTTCCATGTCAGCGACAGTTGTCCTGTTTTAATAGGATAAAGTCTTCATTAGAGGTGAACGACAACGGACAGTCTAAGCGATATCAAGAAACTGAATCATCATCATCTCCTCAAGTGTTGTTCTATTAATTTCACGACAGATCGATAAGCAAGCTTTAAATCTAATATAAACTCCAATCATGTTATCTAAATCATATTAGATACGGATTTTGATCGGCATCGTTTTTGTTCGAAACACTTAAGTTTTTTGTTGGATTTGTTTTCTCAATTACCAGGATGTATCTATACTACTATATAGTGTATCCTGGATGGCTAAAATGGTCATTTCACATTTATCTTCAGGGGTAAAATAGTATTTTTATTAAATTAGTAAGACTCATGAGAACTATAAATATTTATCAATACAAAATTTTGACCAACTACAATAAATGTGACTCTCTCTCTCTCCAAATTTGTTTCTTGCTTTAGTGTACCTTCCACCTCCCTATTCTATCTTCTTACTATTTTGTGTAAGCCATTTGTTTGCTTTGAATTTCAAACTTGTATTCTTCTATTTTAGTTGGTTTGTTTTCGTTTAAGTATTTAGCATAGATCCTTTTCATTTAGTTGTTACCATTCATTCGATGAGTACACAATTACACATAAGAAATTCTACGTGTAAAAGTTGATTCAATAAATCATATTTATATACAGTGATGGTATTATGTTTTTTCCTTCTCCTTCGGGTATGCCGTTTGCAAGAGTTATCCTTAATTTCCCAATATGTGGTTAGTAAAAAATAGAAATCTTATTGTTTTAATTTACATTTGCAATCCAGGTGGTCACAGACTTGACACCTCAGCAGAACTCATCACCTGTTAAACCTGCATATGGCTCTGTTTCTTTTTTTTTCGGTTTCTTATAACCGACACCTTCAATTGAATTCACATTAAGAAACCTTAAAACAAATTTGATTAACAAAAAGAAACCGATCCACTTACTTATAGCCGAGACCTTAAACAGCACAATCATTCACATTAAATTCACATTAACAAACCTTAAAACACATTTGATTAACAAAATGAAACCGATCGGACCTTAACTTCTGGATGAGTTTAAAACCCAAACAGGACACCACCTTACCGAACACAAGCCCATCTCGACTCTCTCTCTCTCTGTTATTCCGACCACTCTCCGGCAGCCCGAAACTGACGTCAGCGAACTACACCCACCAAAACCAGCAGCGACCTAATGGCCACCACCACTGTTAGTAGTTTACGGAAGAAAGTAAGTTTTTCTTTCTTTTTTCCGGTGGTTAAGTTCTTCTTGTAGTCTTTTATGTTAAATATATGTTTTGCGTCATTTTGCGTAGTTTCTGCAAACATGAAATCTTCCTCCTAACATGAATAAGTTTAATTAAAAGGTGTACAAAATTGTGTTATTATAGTGATTATATGACTAACAATAATCACTATAATAGACGGGGTACGGATGGTGTTTGGATAGGATTATTTAATTCAAATTCATCCTAGCATGGAAATGTCATTCAAACTAAATTAAAAAAAAAAACGGATGTAAAAAATTCAATCTTTTTGTTTTATAAAACGATACTTATTATTATTTTCCTTTTACCACTAACTTGGAAGCCAATAACAACTTCATTTCTATTATTTTAATATCAAAGTTCAACCTTTTCTTTTTAATTGAAGGTATACTTGTTCATGGATTTGCATTCTACTATTGTTGACTCTTTTTCATCAGTCACACACTATGGAGTTTGGTATACTATGTGTTTCGTTTGGGTCGACTTTGTTTTGCCTATTGTAGGTGAAAATAACTTATTAGTAGTTTTCCTCGACCAACACGTAAAATTCTTTTTTCAACTTTTTAAATAAAGTGTAATTTGTATTTAAATAACCCGGTATATTATTTTTGTAGAGACAAAAGTTGGTCGGTTTTATCCCCGCACATTGTATGAAATTTTTCAAACATATGAATTTGGTGGGCAACATGTTTGTGCTACACCATTTCCAAAGAGATAAATTCGATTACCAAGAATGGCCAAAACATGAAATGTGCCTCTTGGTTTGGAGTGAGTTCAGGACTGTATTTACTGAACACACAAAACTAATTCGCTTTGAAAGTCATATTCCACGAGGTTTTCGTATGTATCCATTCGTGCCTTCTATAAAAAGTCTTATGATTGAAAAGAGCTATGAAATAATAATTATCGGTACGTATAATTCATTTTGATACATACAAACGTTTATAATATGCTACGTTTTTTTACTAAATAATATAATGAGCATTTTATTGGTTTTAGATGTCGTTGGAAAGATTGTAGAGGGTAAACGATTGTATCGACATTTTCTTATGTCTCTTCAAGATCCCAGGTAAAGCATATTCTTACAAAAAATTATAAAAATTCTTTAAATATGCTTATATATACAACTTTTTCATTTCTAATCTGAATTTTATATGTGGCAGCGGTTATAAAATACAATTATTTTTATACGACCCGAGAGGAATTAATATGGTGGCAACTTATCGTGCAATGTTAAGAAAATCTATTGTTTATGTATGTCGTGCCAAGTTTGTTCGTTTGCCCGACAGTATGTTATACTCTACATATTTTTTAAAAAACTTACTTACATTAACAAATAATGTGCTTTTATAAAACTTATACATTTTATGTCTTACCCTTCTCAGACCCTACCTTAGCCTTGCTATAGGTGGGATTAACTGAGTATGGTGATGATGATGATGATGATGATGATGATGATGATGATGATGATGATGAACTAATTTCACTACCATTGTGATTAAACCAAACATGCCAGAGCCAAACATCGTGCAGCCCCACCGTAACGCGCGGGTTCCTGCTAGTATTATATGGTGCTTTAATTCTCTTTTGTATTTCAGTTTTGCTATTCAGTGTTCCATTTTTTGTTTATTAGTTTTGAATACTTTTCAAATTCATTACTTATCCATTTTATCTTAGTTTTTCTTGAGTTATAGTGCTTTTGAATGACTGTAGGCCATTTCAAACTTTGATCGTATGGGTAAAAAAATTTATGTTGTAAATAGGTAAATAAAAATATTAGAAGTTAAAAGATAGGCATCTATAAATTTTAGAATTTTACATAAGTAAATGTAAAATAGTCATTTATGAAAAGGTTTTTAGGAAACTGGGTATATTTAAGCTATTTGTAGGGGTATATATAATATTTTTAATTTTGCATGGGTATATACGTTATATTTGAAGTTTGTAGGGATATATATGAAATTGACCCTAATTTTTATCATTATCATTTATATTTATAAAGAAAGTTTATGGTAAAAATAACCTTAACCTAAAAAGGATAAGAAGGATTTTGGGTTGTTGATTTAAATGAATCAATGGATATAATTAAAATGGTGAATATATAGTGAATAATCGGCTCAGATTTATTAATTCTTGGTTGTTGGATAGTGAGTTGGTGGGCATAGTGAATAATTGGCCCAATGAGGTCAGTGGTGATGGTAAAGCTGATCTGCTCTTTCTGAAAATGCCAAAGCAGGTGAAGGAGGATACCAAAGTTTGGAGGGTGGCTAAAAAGTTAAGGGAACAAAGCTATCATAGCTTCCTGACCAATTGGGTGAAGGAAGGAGATTGAAAGGGATGCCGAGTCTCGGCCTTTGACCAACGACGAAGAGAAACTAAGAGTAGAGTTTAGAAAACAACTGAGGGAGATGGAGCTTACCAACTTAAAAGATCTTCAGCAGAAAGCTCGCATTAACTGGGTAAAAAACAGTGACGAAAAATCTTCATTCTTTCATGGGATCATAAACGCGAACAAGGCCCTTAATAAAACTGATGGTCTTATGATCAAAGGGGTGTGGGAAACTGACCCGGAAAAGATTAAAGCTGAAGTCTTTGGATGGTTTCCGAGCCAATTCTCTGAACCAATTAGAAGGAGACCGAAATTTGCCAATTTGGGATTGTTGCGTATAACGACGTCTCAGGCTGAGAACCTTTGTAGACCATTCGATGAGGATGAAATTTAGGGAGCTATAAAGTATTGTAACGCTGGAAAATCGCTTAGACCGGACGGATTTACCATCCAGTTCTACAAGAAGTTTTGGGGACTCTTGAAACCTCTAATTATTAATATTTTTAATGATTTTTTTTTTGATATAGGTGATATTTCTTTCTGATGCAACGCCTCTTTTTTATCTTTAATCCCAAAGACGAGTGACCCTCAAACGCTAGCTAAATATCGGCCCATTTTTTTTGGTTTCTTCGTTGTATAAAGTGATCTCTTAAGTGCTCTCTAAGCGTATCAAAGGGGTGTTGGATGACATTATCAGGCCTACTCAGTCCGCTTTTGTGGGAGGTAGAAATATTCTAAATGGGCCTCTTATAGTTAGTGAGATCATCTTGTGGACGAAGAAGACTAAGTATAAATTGCTAGTTTTCAAAGTCGACTTCTACAAAGCTTATGACTCGTTCAATTGAAAGTTCTTATTGTGACATCTGATATTTTCAGGACATTATCCGTACTAAGTTATTAAACATGAAATATTAATATCTAAATGCGTATTAGGCTTAATTTGTGATAATTAGAGTCATTGGAAACATTAGCAAAGTCCAAAGTAATTTATGGGTTTTTATTGGTAATTCTAGGAATTATTGTATCGCGGGGCAATAGATTACCTACCCGCAGTGGACGTTGGTAACGACCTGGTTAATCTCAAAAAGTCTAGTTTTGACCTGTAATTCTTGGTTTAGCATGGTATAATATTTTAAGAGTGGAAATATTGGTTAAACCAACAAAAACTATAGTTAGTAGTTTTTGTGTCGCAATTGGCAAATACGTGCGTGTTTTGTTGTTTTAACACGTATGCGAGACCTGATACACTAGGGAAACCCATGAATTAATTAAAATAGCATAAAATAATATTCTATAGGTGAAAATTTAGTCAAAACATACAAAAACGCTGATTTGTGGTATTCGTCGCGCAATGCTCGGTACAGCGCATATGTTCGCTTTTAGCGGACAATTTCAAACTAATGAAGTGTCGAACACCTAGTATATTGGTTATGCACTAAAAACTATAAGATTTAGTGGGTAATAATGATTCATAATTTATTGGGTAAAAACAAATCAATTTAGGGTGAATGTTTATAATTTTATACCCCTAAATCACCTAAAATACCTATGTTTTAATGATAATACACACAACCCTTATACTCACAACCCCATTTTTCGAATTTTGCTGCTCAAAATGCAGCCCTTGGATGTCCACCACCCACATAAACCAATCACACAAGTCTTGGGTTTTTGAAATCACCAGTTTCCATATATTCTTTACACTATACACCAAATCCTCCATTTTCTTCATTGTGACAACTGTATACCCCTCTCCTTCTCTCCTATTTTCTTTTTTTGATCACTAAATACTAATATTAAGGCTCCAAACTTGTAATATCAAGTGTGTTAGTTGATTTGGAGTAATAATCTTTCAAGAAGATCAAGATTGTTCACCTGACTTGTGGACACTTGTGTCATGTATATGTGGGCCTTTGTCCATGCACGTGAAAATTACTACGTATTTTATTTGTACTTTAGTAAAGTGTACGGGTTCGTGAAATTCGGGAGTTTTAGTGTAAAAACGTATCCATTGTTATCAAAACGGGCCCCACACGTCATCATGGGTGAGATAATATTCCCCATTTTGACATATGTGGTGAAATCTTGGGAAAACGATGGTTTAACATATGTTATATTATATTATAGTGTTAACCTAGAATTAACATGTGTTTAGTCCCTTTTAACATATGTGTGGTGTATAGGGCCGAAGCCTTTGGTTGTTAATGACTCAAAATCCGATTACTTGGCATAATATAATCATTCAAAATGTAGGTGCCTTTCCTTTGAAATTGCATATGAATTCATTCAAAATGTGAATCAAGTTCGGATCTTGTTATATATATATATACATTTGATTTCCGAAACTGATTTGTTGTTATCTACTTGACCCATAATACATGTATGTGTTCTTTTGTGCTTGAATATATATGTCGATTTTATCCGTGGGTGGATACAACTCATATGTATATATACGTGTGTGGGTGGTAGGTGTATACATAACATTTGATCTAGCAAGTGTATATTTTAACTTTAAAATCAATGTGTGTGTGATTATATGTGTCGATTACTAGTTCATGCAAACACAAAGGGTTGTGCTCGGGTGAAAGGTGACGAGGGCTGATTTATCTTGAAGGTTTATGGGTGTTGGAGTATAAACAACTTATCTTGGAAAGATGATGATGATGATTCGGGTCTTGTGATCCTTCCTCGACCCGCTCTTCTAATTGTGGTGATAGGTAGTTGATTATGGTTTAAAACTTTGATTGGTTTTGTGGGTTGTGGTTTCGGCTAAGTGAAAAAAAAGGGAGGGACAAAGTGGTGTGTTGTTTAGAGAGGTTGTGAGGTGTGTTCAAAGCTAGTGCAAGGCCATTCCTTATATAGTCCGCAATTTGGAAAGCTCTACACATTGATCCTTGTAGTTCTTGGTGATACACTCCCATTCTAGTGCAATTGTTTGACAACATGGTGAAGTGTGGTGTCTCCTTGGGATCAACCAAAAGAAAAGACAAGGAGGTCTTCTAATTTGGGATGGAATCAAAGCTAGGGAAGTGTCAGGTTCGATGATAAGGGTGCATAAAGGTGTAAGGGATGTGTGCTTGTCTTCTAATACCATGCATGACTAATGGAGACAAGGTTAATTAATGGTTATTAAAAGAGTTGTGGTGAGGTGTCCCTTTGGCCGAGAATGAAAGGAAGGAAGAGAAGAATGTTTGTCTCTAGCCCAAAAGGAAATGTAGGCACTCATGGGATGTGGTGCATGGTGGTTGACTTACCATATGGATGCAATGTGTGAAAGTGACTTATGTATGCTTTTGTGTTCTCTTGTGTTCGGCCGTAGATAGGGACAAGGAAAAGAGGATCCATCAAGGTTTAAGTAAGATCACATATGTTAGTTGTAGTGTCTTTAAACATAGGTTTTTATATTGGTACAAGTGAGTTGTCAAGTGATATGTGTTGTTTGTGTGTGTCTTCGGCCGCTAGTATAGGAAAGAAAGGATAGTTGGTTGATTGTTAGTTATACAAAAGAAGCAAACCTTTTTCCTTGGGGATAAGTGTTGGGTTAATGAGGAAGGTCCTAAATTGGTGTAATTGAAATATAAAACGATCTCAATATCTATATCCATAACCGTGCATGTATATATATATATATATATGTATATATAGATATATAGTTGTGAATTGTTTAACATACTATTGGTGTGGGAAATTGACATAAAATTGTGTATATGGGTGGGTATGGTGGCCGATTATATAGAACAACATATGGTTTCTAGTAGTTGATTAACTAGATTAATATGTTGTCTGTGTGTGTGTATGTGTATATATATATATATATGTAGATAGGGCCGATTGTTCATGGATATAGGTGGTTATATGGAGTGTTATAGGTACCTATCACCATTGGACTTGGATTATTGGATCATAACATATGTGTGTGATTGAACCAAGGTGTTAATAACATGTGTAGTTGTAATAATATTATTATTGATCTTGTAGATATACATATGTTATTGGTGGATGAACGTGTGTTGTGGGATATTGTTAACTCATGGTATATGACAACAGTCAACGTAACAGGTCAACGACCATACATGTTTCATTTATTGAGTCATTATATGTGCATTTTGAGACAATTTGCATACACTATATCCCCCCAGGCTAGTAGAGCATGAGTTAAACAGAAAACTCAACATAATACACTTGTTTAGTCATACAACACCCGGACACACCATCATAACAAGCATTACAAGAGGCTATGCCCTCTAACACATGCTAATGCACCTTTAACACACGATTGTGAACACAAAGATCATCATGGGAAATCATTTAACAAACCCATGACACATGTGAAACAAAATACATGTTAATATCGTCATCAAGAGGCATAGAATTTAACCACCTCTTACTCTTATGAGACCGGATGATATTCCTATATCAAAGGTGTACAAGAGGCTACACAACGAACAATCACAACACTAATAACATGAATAGGCCGATTTATTTAACATAACATGTTAAGTATTGGATCATAGCCAAGCTTATTGTCTTAAGAGCTACACAAGTTATGCCCACATATGTACATACACACATACGACATTATATATATATATATACACATAGACACACGACACCACACACATATATATATCATCATGTACACATAATTAGCTATCCTACAACCTTAGATGTTTGTCTTTCCCTATACACTTGGCCGAAGTGTAACAAGCACACAAGAGGCCTAGGACACTCAACAAGACAACTCATACACACCTCCTACTTAACTAGCTAACCTTAACACCTTGAATACAACTTTCACTAAACTAGGTAGCAAGACAACCAAGTCTACTTCTCTAGATAAGTCAACAATCCTCTAAACTCTTGCACATGATCGGCCAAAGCTTCCCAAGACAACAAGGAGTCCATGACACACGTAAGAGTTACACTAAAGTAATAATCTACCTTGCTAGCTCACACAATCCCAAGCATGATCATGACTTAAGTTAGAAAAACCCCTTGCACACCCTAGCCGATTTCAAGCATCATGATAAGTCTCAATCACCTTGAACTTTCCAACATTACACCAATTTAGGGAAGTCTATCTCACTCCAAACACCCAAGACAACTACCATTCCATAACAAGAAACAAACAAACCTCCCTACCCTACTCCCAATTTGCGGCCATAAGAAACACCTAGGGGCATGCTTTGGAGACAAGAAAATGTCACTACCTAGTCTAATTATCCTAGAAAACCTATAGCCGACTTTATGCAAGGAAACAAGAAGGGAATCTGTCACACCCTCAAAATCCACTTGCGGAGTTTTACCGCGAGGCGCATGACAAACCAGGATCCAAACCAACGATCACAATAAACAAGTCTAAATGTAATTAATGCGATACCAAAACATAGTTTTAAAATCCCGTTTACAGCGGAAGCTTATTCAAAATAAAGTTCAACATAAATAACCAAAGTTCACTGTTTATGAAATCATGCAACTCTATCTAGACGCCGTGCAGACGCGTGCGCCCTAGTTCCATGTGCTAGCTTAGCGACCTGAGAAAACATGTAAAAGTTTACGTCAGCACAAAAATGCTGGTGAGTTTACAGGTTTGCAGTTCAAGTACCAAGTCCACCTGTCCATACAATAACAAATAGAAAACCAGTATACGCTAGCTAGGCGTACGTTTTGTTACTACCACGATTGGAAAACCATTACTAACACGAATACCAGTTTTGTGCCCGAATAGTTCCCGAACCATATCCCGACTTAACTAACCCAGTTAAGTACAATATACACGTGACTCGCTAAGGTAGACTTCCATCTAGACAACGTTGTTAACCCGAATTTGCCAGGTGTCACATCATCCCCACGTTAAAAGAATTTTCGTCCCGAAAATTTGTACAAGTACAGAAAGAACAAACGAAATAACGAATTTTCGTCCCGAAAATGTGACACCCCAGGAAAATCCAACATCGGCCGTGGCCAGGAGAGATCATTGGTTCATAAGTAATGTCTTGCCTCTTAAATCACCAACGCGTTTTGGGGCTTAATGTTAGTGGATGAGAGGAGAACTCCACAGTTAAGCGTGCTTAGGTGGGAGAAATTCCAGGATGGGTGACCTCCTGGGAAGTCTTCACCGGGCAACCAAAAACAAATCCGTGAGCTCTGGATGGGCAAAGCGGACAATATTGGTGGTGAAAGTGGCCGGGTGTTACAGATGGTATCAGAGCCACTCCTGTGCCGTTCGGGATGGTGGGTGCACACCTCATCAGGGACGATGAGACTCTAACCGGGGGTGAATGTGACACCCCAGGAACACACCTCATCAGGGATGATGAGACTCTAACAGGGGGTGAATGTGACACCCCAGGAAAATCCAACATCGGCCGTGGCCAGGAGAGATCATTGGTTCATAAGTAATGTCTTGCCTCTTAAATCACCAACGCGTTTTGGGGCTTAATGTTAGTGGATGAGAGGAGAACTCCACAGTTAAGCGTGCTTAGGTGGGAGAAATTCCAGGATGGGTGACCTCCTGGGAAGTCTTCACCGGGCAACCAAAAACAAATCCGTGAGCTCTGGATGGGCAAAGCGGACAATATTGGTGGTGAGAGAGGCGGGGTGTTACAGAATCGGTTCCCAACACACTCAAATGTAAGATGTCATCCATCTAGAAACAAGATGAGGTAGTCACTTACACCCTTTTGGCATCAAACCATCTATGACAACTAGGAAATCTATGTCAACTCCATCCTCTTTGGTGGGAACATGCCAATCGGCCCAAGCCTACTAGGCTCATCTCTTTTTTGTTTGATAATAGCCTACACATATCTTGCATCAAATAATGAATAACATCAAAGATCAAGCATTTCCCAAGATGATGAACATCACCCCTTTTGTTCTTGTCCTCATCCCATTGGCCCATAATAAATAGAGCATCAAAGAACACTTGAAACCACACCACACCTCTATAACTCTCTCGGCTCTCTCTCTAGGCCGAACCACACCCATTGTCACTCAATAACCACCAAGTGCAAGCTTAGGAGAAGAATAGGAGACCCGAAGGCTCTAACCATCGGCCATCCCCACCTTGCTCCACTAGGTAAGTAATCCAAGCCCTTTTAGTCTTCTATAACCGTCTTAGTATGTTTACCCAACCCCTATCCCATGATCATAAGCAATCGGCCCTAATACATAACACAAGTTACACACACATTGTTTTGTTTATAGGTAATTCACTAAACTACTTACCACATTGTCTTAACACTAGTGTTTGTTCATATAATATTGTCTTAGCATCACTATACTCGACATTGTTAGAATCACAAGCAGTCAAAATATGTTTTTGAAACCATGCGCGACTTAGCTCACCATGAAATAAATCGGATTTCATAAGTGCAAGCTCACTTGGCTTAAGCTTTAAGCTAAGGCTAACCACATGGTGATCAAGACTTAAAATGATGCAAAACTCACAAATATGTCATGTAATAACACTACAAGGCTTGAATACGCTTAGAAATGGTTAAGATGATTCATTAACTAATCAACATTTGTTTTTGTACAAAGAACACTAATCGGCCACATTGAACTAAAACATGTTAATAAGAGTCGAAACATGTGTTGACTATAAGTGGACTTAAAAAGGGTTCCACACATATGTTAAGCAATGTTTTCTCAAAAACCAACCACACATGGTGATTTGATGCCAACATACGACACAAATACCCCATGTGAGGCCCAATATGGTTCACCATAGACATTACATTTCGAAACAACAAAGTTTTGGAACTATATGTTAGTTAGAACATTAACAAGTATCATGAACAATGAAACACACTAAACACAATGGTCCACAAGTGTCGGGTGAACAATTTGTATGATAAACAACATTGGGATGACTCACCATGTCCATAATGATCATAGGGTATCATTTGTTAGGACGGTGATCATCTACTAGCTCACTAGACCACACACGACTCAAACAGGTGAGTTTTCTATGGCCCCATTTTACTATTTTACATTTTTGGGGGAAATACATGCATCAATACTTGTGTCAATTTCAAGTGTGTGTACATTCTAGCATGACTACCATGTGGAACATGAGACATTTGGTTCATGAGCTCACTAGTCCTCGTACAACGTTCACTGTAACCATTAGCTAGACATTTAGCCATGGAACACTTTAATAGATCTATTGGGTTAACACCCCCACTCTTGGTTAGTCGCTCTAACCAGCCACATGCAAAAGAGTGTTAGTATTCTACTATACATACATTGTCTTTAGTGTACAATGCACGAGGCACCACAGTCACGAGGTTTGGTTACAGGACTCATGGTTCTCATAGTGATCATTTGCTTAGCTAGCTCATGATTGGTTAAACACGGATGACACGTTCATTTACAGTACATTCAAAACCCATAGACTCACCAACATTATTGTTGACAAAACTCCTTATGCATGTGTTTCAGGTAACTAATCGAGGGCCATAGAGGATTGAGGGAAGGGTTCGAGCATGCATACCGTGGTATCACTTTGATGGCTTTTGTCAGCTTCAAAACGTTATGTTTTCAATTTCCATAAGACAATGTTCATGTGCTTACACTATGCTTAATTTTCAATAAAATCATGACAAATTCCATCTTTATGGTGGTACTATTTTGAATAAATGTGTATTGCTTGAACCTTGTGCTTGAAAACTTTTCGATCATTGCACTCCCGTGTTTCCGCCTAGGCGGGGTGTGACAGATTGGTATCAGATCACGAGGTTATAGCAAACTAGGATTCTTTGGAATCAACTATAACTTAAAATATTTTTCCGAAACGTTTTCACAAAATGCCATGAGGTCTCGCCATGCACCCTCAAACCTCAAGACGCTCCACGAAGACATACGGGTACCACGGTTTATTTATTCATATGATTATTTACATATATGTGCATGTTGTGACAGGAAACATGGCCATTATTATCGATCTCGTTTCGTCACCCGAGTCAGAGCCAGATTATTTAATAGATGACCCCTAGGGAGATGACTTACCTCTCACCTAGCCTTCCCCCGAGTCCCATCATAATGGATGGATATCCGAGTTTGAGATGGACATTGACTCACCTCCTGTTCAGAGACGTACTTCCGACGACGAGGCAGATGATGACACTCCACCCCTAGCTGTCTCTGACCCCCATCCTTTTGTCACCCCTTCTGTCTCATCTCCACCGGCCAGCCTAAACCCCTATTTTTGCTTAGACACTTCGAGACGTTTAGTCACTAAGTGTACTCCTCGCAAGAGGATCCGACCGGCCTTAGTGATAGCTATACCTGCTAGGACCCCGATTTTCCCTACTGTCCCTGTTTCTGAGCCCGTCCAGCCGGCCATTCCTGAGCCTAGACTCCTAGCCATCGAGGTAGATGAGCTATCAAAGAGGCTCAAGAGACGTTCACAGGCCCGCAAACGGCCTTACCTACCTAGTCTTACTAGCGATCTTGCACATCGAGACGAGGAGGACGACCTCGAGACCATGAGCTTGGGAGGCTCATCAAGGAGATCCCTCCGCTCCGAGCGCAGTGTTATTATCTCTCACGACGTCCAGCTGGTGGCTTTGGAGGTCCGAGTTCGAGAGCTCGAGGATCGTTTAGCAGAGGCCGAGCAGGGGAGACTAGCGGCCGTAGTAGAGCGATCGGAGATGGGTAGACGAGTAGAGATGTTTGAGCGTAGGGAGATGGAGACATAGAGGCGAATGAGGGAGGCCATTATATCTCTTGCTGCTTCCTTTCCACCCTCTTCTTAGATTATGGTTTATGATGATTATGCATGTGTTTGATTTATGATATTTTGTGACTATGGATGTTATGATCTAAAAACTAAATGCGGTTCACCTGCCTGTTTTGTATTAAAAACCTAACTGCTTTTGATAATTATGAAATGATGTGATGACATGATGTATGGTTTGATTTATGTGACTATGTTGGTTATGGTATGTTTGTATATTATACTCATGATTGTTGTTTTCCATCTTTTAGTTATGCAGACCCGACATTCCACACGAACGACCGAAGGCGAGCCACTACCATCCATACCCGCCGAGTTGGCCAGGGTAATTGCCGAGGCAATTGCTCGACACGATGCAGCCCGGTTCTACTTTCTAACTTGCTCCTACGGAACCAAGATCGAAAAGATTGAAAAAATCATTCATTCACAACCACTGATGAAGGATTCCTCGAAAAGTTAAGGATTAGTAATGTTTTTTAGAAATCGAATGGATTCAGTCTTATTCATACGCGAGGAAGGTAATCAAAAAAGAAAGAAGAACTCCTCTTCTTTCTTTTATCACTTAGGAGCCGTGTGAGATGAAAGTCTCATGCACGGCTGTTCAAAAAAGAAAGAAGACTCAAGCGGATGATCTGGTGGTACCGGGCGTCACCGAAGCGAAACAGACAACGAGGTTGAAAACTCTAGTCACGGCTGTTCATACAAAACCTTCATGGCATGCAAACCATGGAACTTTCGTAGTAATGAAGGCGCTATAGGAATTGTCCGGTGGATAGAGAAAACCGAATCGGTCCTTGACATTAGTGCTTGCTCTGAGGACCAAAAGGTAAAATACTCCACCTATACCTTCCAGGATGAAGCCCTCACTTGGTGGAATCTGCAAGTACAAACCCTGGGCAGAGAAACGGCATACAGTCTTGCCTGGGCCGATCTCAAAACAATGCTCATGGATAAGTACTATCCTCGAAGCGAACTACAAAAGCTGGAAACCGAGTTCTGGAACCTTGCAATGGTGGATGCCAATGTGACTACATATACCACTCGTTTTCACGAACTCTCTCGACTGGTCCCACACATGGTCAGACCTGAGTACAAGTGAGTCGAGAGGTATATCTGGGATCTGTCCCCAAAGATCCGCAGTATGGTCATTGCATCGGCACCCTCCACCATCCAGGCTGCGGTTACCCTAGCTCAGAGTCTGACCGACGACGCGGTACGCATGGGGTCACTGACTCAAAAGGTAACAGTTATCAGTGAGTGTTCCCGGAACAAGCACAAACGTTCCGATAACCGAAAGAGCAAGCACTCCTCTCACCGACCGCAGGACGCTGTGAAAGTTTTTGCTGCCACCGCTACTGAGGAACCCAAATGCAAGTACAACGGACCTCATCCTCACTGCAGCAAATGCAACTACCATCACATAGGTACTTGCGACAGCATTCTGTGCAAGAACTGTAACCGTCGTGGTCATTCCACCGCTAACTGCAGGGCCAAAACCACCAACACTCCTCCTGCTAGAAGCGAATGTTTCGAGTGTGGTGCGACAGGACATTTCCGAAAGGACTGTCCCAAGGCCAAGGATCAAGCCCGTGGCAGAGCGTTTGTATTAGGAGCCAACGAAGCACGAGATGATCCTAATGTAGTTACGGGTACGTTTCTCCTTAACAATCATTTCGCTTCAATACTCTTCGATTCCGGTACAGATTTTTGCTTCGTGTCCACCAACTTTAGGAAATACCTAGGATTAGAATCTAGTAAGTTGGACACACCATTTACCATAGAGCTAGCGAATGGTAAATTAATCTCGTCCGATGAGATCGAGAAGGATTGTATTCTGGTACTCGACGACCACAAATTCAGTATCGACTTACTGCCTATCCAATTAGGAAGTTTCGATATCGTCATTGGCATGGATTAGTTGTCCAAACATCGTGAAGAGATCGTCTGTCACGAGAAGTTGGTACGAATCCCCTTGTCAAATGGTGAAACCTTAATGATTCGAGGAAGTCAGGGTTTACCCACTCTTCGTATCATCTCCTGCATTAAAGCCCAAAAGTGTTTAAGGAAAGGTTGTGTTGCGTTCCTGGCACACGTCGTTGAACAAAAAGCTAAAGATCGGAAGCTAGTGAACATCCCAGTGTTGCGAGATTATCCCGAAGTCTTTCCAGAAGATTTGCGAGGACTTCCACCACCACGACAAGTCGAGTTTCGCATCGATCTTGTTCTAGGAGCTGCACCAATAGCCGCACTCCGTATCGCTTAGCACCATCCGAGATGCAGGAACTGTCCAATCAACTTCAGGAGTTACTAGACAAAGGTTTCATTCGTTCGAGTTCTTCCTCGTGGGGAGCACCTATCTTGTTCGTGAAGAAGAAAGACGGGAGTTTCCATATGTGCATCGACTACCGAGAGCTGAACAAACTGACGATCAAGAACAAGTATACGTTGCCAAGGATCGATGACCTGTTCGACCAGCTGCAGGGATCCAGTTACTACTCAAAGATCGATTTACGGTCAGGATATCATCAGTTACGAATCCAGGAAGACAATATCCCGAAAACTGCATTCCGAACTCGTTATGGGCATTACGAATTTCTAGTTATGCCATTCAGATTAACGAATGCTCCGGCAGTTTTCATGGACCTCATGAATCGTGGCTACAAACCCTACTTGGACAAATTTGTCTTTGTCTTCATCGACGACATCCTGATCTATTCACGAACTCGAGAGGAGCACGAACAACATCTACGACTGGTGTTGGAATTGCTCAAAAGTGAGAAACTATATGCCAAATTCTCGAAATGCGAGTTCTGGATTCGAGAAGTCCATTTCCTCCGTCACGTTGTGAACGAGAAGGGTATACAGGTTGATCTTGCAAAAATTGAAGCAATCAGGGATTGAGCTTTGCCCAAGACACCCACTGAAGTGTGACAATTTTTGGGATTAGCCGGTTATTAACGACGATTCATCGAGAACTTCTCTAAGATTGCCCAACCACTGACTGTCTTGACGCAAAACGACAAGAAGTTCGATTGGGGAATCCGACAAGAGAATGCATTCCAAGTATTGAAGGACTGCCTCTGCAGTGCACAAATTCTTTCCCTTCCCGAAGGCACAGATGACTTCGTTGTTTACTGCGATGCTTCGCATCAAGGTCTTAGATGCGTACTCATGCAAAGGAATAAGGTCATTGCCTTTGTATCCCGGCAACTCAAAATTCATGAAAAGAATTACACTACTCATGACCTAGAGTTGGGTGCAGTAATCTTTGCACTTAAGATTTGGAGGCACTACCTTTACGGTACCAAGTGCACCATCTTCACCGATCATAAGAGCTTACAACACATCTTCAACCAGAAGGAGTTGAACATGCGGCAACGCAGATGGGTTGAACTGTTGAACGATTACGATTGTGAGATTAAATACCATCCGGGCAAAGCCAACGTTGTGGCTGACGCGTTAAGCCGAAAGGAACGAGTTAAGACCCTACGTGTGCATGCACTAGGTCTAATTATCCATACAAATCTCACAACCCGCATTCGCGACGCTCAACAAGAAGCTCTAAAAAGTGAAAATCTTAAGAACGAGTCGCTATTTAAGATGGTTAATCTTTTGGAACCAAAATCTGACGGCACAGTATATTTCGCCAATCGGATTTGGGTGCCACGGTTTGGTGACTTACGTAATCTAATCTTGGAGGAAGCTCACAGGACTAGATACTCCATACATCCTGGTGCTGATAAGATGTACAAAGACGTAAAGGAACTTTACTGGTGGCCCAATCTAAAAGGTAAAATCGCCACATACGTCAGCAGATGCCTTACCTGTTCAAAGGTCAAAGCTGAGTATCAAAAACCATCTGGTCTGCTCCAGCAACCAGACATTCCGGTGTGGAAATGGGAGCAGATTTCCATGGATTTCATCACCAAGCTACCTAAGACGTCCAGTGGTCACGATACAATTTGGATCATTGTTGACCGGTTGACTAAATCCGCGCATTTCTTGCCGATTAAGGAAACCGACAAGTTAGAGAAACTTGCCAAGTTGTACATCAAGGAAATTGTAACTAGGCATGGCGTGCCTGTTTCAATCATTTCCGACCGAGACAATCGATTCACCTCCCGATTCTGGCAAACACTGATGGACGCACTAGGCTCTCGATTAGACATGAGCACAGCCTACCATCCGCAAACAGATGGCCAAAGTGAACGTACAATCCAGACATTGGAGGACATGCTCCGGGCATACGCAATCGATTTCGGTGGAAACTGGGATTCACACCTACCATTGGTTGAATTTTCCTACAATAACAGTTACCACACCAGTATCAAGGCTGCCCCCTTCGAAGCCTTGTATGGACGCAAGTGTAGATCTCCTCTGTGTTGGGCAGAAGTTGGAGACAAATATTTGACTGGCCCTGAGCTTATTCAGGAGACCACCGATAAGATCTTCTAGATCCGTGATCGCTTGAAAGCAGCTCGAGATCGTCAAAAGAGCTACGCTGATCGCCGTTGTAAACCACTCGAGTTTCAAGTGGGCGATAAAGTACTCTTAAAAGTCTCACCCTGGAAAGGTGTACCACGGTTTGGCAAACGTGGGAAACTCAACCCTCGATACATTGATCCATTCGAGATACTTTCTAGGGTTGGTCCCATGGCATACAAACTCAAGCTACCCGAGGAGCTGAGTAGTGTTCATAACACTTTCCACATATCCAACCTAAAGAAATGTCTTGCCGACGAATCTTTGATCATTCCTTCCGAAGAGATTCAAATCGATAATCAGCTCCACTTCGTCGAGAAGCTAATCGAGGTGACTGATTTGAAAGTCCAAAAATTGAGAAGGAGCCGCACTAAACTTGTGAAAGTCAGATGGAATGCAAAGCGTGGTCCCGAATTTACATGGGAACGCGAAGACCAAATGAGACACAAGTACCCAGCTCTTTTCCATGAAACTACTAACACTAGTAGGGAAACTCGATTTCGTGGACGAAATTCCCAAAACAAGGGGGAATGTGACAACAGTCAACGTAACAGGTCAACGACCGTACATGTTTCATTTATTGAGTCATTATATGTGCATTTTTAGACAATTTGCATACACTATACCCCCCCATGCTAGTAGAGCATGAGTTAAACAAAAAACTCAACATAATACACTTGCTTAGTCATACAACACCCGGACACACCATCAAAACAAGCATTACAAGAGGCTATGCCCTCTAACACGTGCTAATGCACCTTTAACACACGATTGTGAACACAAAGATCATCATGGGAAATCATTAACCAAACCCATGACACATGTGAAAAAAAATACATGTTAATATCGTCATCAAGAGGCATAGAATTTAACCATCCCTTACTCTTATGAGACCGGATGATATTCCTATATCAAAGGTGTACAAGAGGCTATACAACGAACAATCACAACACTAATAACATGAATAGGCCGATTTATTTAACATAACATGTTAAGTATTGGATCATAGCCAAGCTTATTGTCTTAAGAGCTACACAAGTTATGCCCACATATGTACA
This sequence comes from Ambrosia trifida, assembly GCA_028751855.1. Taxonomy (NCBI): domain Eukaryota; kingdom Viridiplantae; phylum Streptophyta; class Magnoliopsida; order Asterales; family Asteraceae; genus Ambrosia; species Ambrosia trifida. Next base: position 73,622,315 of record CM054131.1, on the reverse strand, counting down.
TACATACATACGGCATTATATATATATATACATAGACACACGACACCACACACACATATATATATATCATCATGTACACATGATTAGCTATCCTAAATCCTTAGATGTTTGTCTTTCCCTATACACTTGGCCGAAGTGTAACAAGCACACAAGAGGCCTAGGACACTCAATAAGACAACTCATACGCACCTACTACTTAACTAGCTTACCTTAACACCTTGAATACAACTTTCACTAAACTAGGTAGCAAGACAACCAAGTCTACTTCTCTAGATAAGTCAACTATCCTCTAAACTCTTGCACATGATCGGCCGAAGCTTCCCAAGACAACAAGGAGTCCATGACACACGTAAGAGTTACACTAAAGTAATAATCTACCTTCCTAGCTCACACAATCCCAAGCATGATCATGACTTAAGTTAGAAAAACCCCTTGCACACCCTAGCCGATTTCAAGCATCATGACAAGTCTTAATCACCTTGAACTTTCCAACATTACACCAATTTAGGGAAGTCTATCTCACTCCAAACACCCAAGACAACTACCATTCCATAACAAGAAACAAACAAACCTCCCTACCCTACTCCCAATTTGTGGCCATAAGAAACACCTAGGGGCATGCTTTGGAGACAAGAGAATGTCACTACCTAGTCTAATTATCCTAGAAAACCTATAGCTGATTTATGTAAGGAAACAAGAAGGGAATCGGTTCCCAACACACTCAAATGTAAGATGTCATCCATCTAGAAACAAGATGAGGTAGTCACTTACACCCTTTTGGCATCAAACCATCTATGACAACTAGGAAATCTAAGTCAACTCCATCCTCTTTGGTGGGAGCAAGCCAATCGGCCCAAGCCTACTAGGCTCATCTCTTTTTTGTTTGATAATAGCCTACTCCTATCTTGCATCAAATAGTGCATAACATTAAAGATCAAGCATTTCCCAAGATGATGAACATCACCCCTTTTGTTCTTGTCCTCATCCCATCGGCCCACTATAAATAGAGCATCAAAGAACACTTGAAACCACACCACACCTCTCTAACTCTCTCGGCTCTCTCTCTAGGCCGAACCACACCCATTGTCACTCAATAACCACCAAGTGCAAGCTTAGGAGAAGAATAGGAGACCCGAAGGCTCTAACCATCGGCCATCCTCACCTTGCTCCACTAGGTAAGTAATCCAAGCCCTTTTAGTCTTCTATAATCGGATTAGTATGTTCACCCAACCCCTACCCCATGATCATAAGCAATCGGCCCTAGTACATAATACAAGTTACGCACACATTGTTTTGTTTAAATGTAATTCACTAAACTACTTACCACATTGTCTTAACACTAGTGTTTGTTCATATAATATTGTCTTAGCATCACTATACTCGACATTGTTAGAATCACAAGCAGTCAAAATATGTTTTTGAAACCATGCATGACTTAGATTACCATGAAATAAGTCGGATTTCATAAGTGCAAGCTCACTTGGCTTTAGCTTTAAGCTAAGGCTAACCACATGGTGATCAAGACTTAAAATGATGCAAAACTCATAAATATGTCATGTAATAACACTACAAGGCTTGAATAAGCTTAGAAATGGTTAAGATGATTCATTAACTAATCGGCATTTGCTTTTGTACAAAGAACACTAAACGGCCACATTGAACTAACACATGTTAATAAGAGTCGAAACATGTGTTGACTATAAGTGGACTTAAAAGGGTTCCACACATATGTTAAGCAATGTTTCCTCAAAAACCAACCACACATGGTGATTTGATGCCAACATACGACCCAAATACCCCATGTGAGGCCCAATATGGTTCACCATGGACATTACATTTCGAAACAACAAAGTTTTGGAACTATATGTTAGTTAGAACATTAACAAGTATCATGAACAATGAAACACACTAAACACAACGGTCCACAAGTGTCGGGTGAATAATTTGTATGATAAACAACATTGGGATGACTCACCATGTCCATAATGATCATAGGGTATCATTTGTCATGACGGTGATCATCTACTAGCTCACTAGACCACACACGACTCAAACAGGTGAGTTTTCTATGGCCCCATTTTACTATTTTACATTTTTGGGGGAAATACATGCATCAATACTTGTGTCAATTTCAAGTGTTTGTACATTCTAGCATGACTATCATGTGGAACATGAGACATTTGGTTCATGAGCTCACTAGTCCTCGTACAATGTTCACTGTAACCATTAGCTAGACATTTAGCCATGGAACACTTTAATAGATCTATTGGGTTGACACCCCCACTCTGTAACACCCCAACCGATGGCGGAAACATCGGGATGTCACGTATTGATGATTGTTCAGTAGCTCATGGTAAATAATAAATTTCAATAATTGATTTAAATATATTACATACAATTGTTCTACAACTATTTGTACATCAAAATGAAAGATACTAGATACGCATCTTCATGCATTAACTCTAATCTTCAAGCAAGCTATAACCTGAAACATGTTAAGTGTGAAAATATTTTGAGTCAACAAAAGTTGGTGAGAATTACATAGGTTTGAATAAAAATGTTGTACAATTCGAGTGTCATGGCTAGTCTAGTCCATATGTGAAAACAAAACAATCGGGTAAATCGAGTGCATAATCAAACCTTGTGACTAGAATATTGTGGTCCATCCCATACGCTCATGGTTCACTCGATTATGTTATAAATTCGATAACAATCACCCACGCTACCTATATAGGAGGTACACGTATCCGGGCGGGATTGTCAGTCCAATAGATCTATCATTGTATACCGTCGGCTGATCAATGTTAATGATTATGCTAGAATATTGTGCTTACCCTAGTCATGTTTAAGACATAATGAAACATAGAATAACACATAGACACTTTATGATTGAATTGTAGATAGAATGTTGTAACATGTTTCACCCCAAAAATAGTGAAATAGAAAAGGGGCTATGTAAACTCACCTTTTAGCAAGCTAATTAGTCTCCAATGCAGCTAACAAGACGATTCACGAGGAATCAACCTAGATAAAATAAACAAAGTCTAAGAATACGTGGACTTAAAAGTCTAAGTTTTATAGGATAGGCACTTAAGGTTTCATTAGGTTAAGCAACCTTTTGTTCTTTGAATAATTTCTATTAAATAGTTTAATTAGATTGTATAAAAAAATAGTCAGTAGATAGATTAATTAAGAATTATCTAAAGTTAATTTGATGAAACTAATTAGTGTTGCCAAAGTGGTTTAGATATAATAAGGTTAAATCGATTCAAGAGAATAAGAAATGAATTTTATTTTTAAAAAAAATTACTAAGTGCCAACAAATAAATCTTATAGGTGTGTCCTGACAAAGCAAAACCCACACGCCAATCCCTTCCTCAAAACAATGGACCTGAATGTTTCCTACTTAAATGCTAACCTTAGTACCTTACCATCTCTATGAACAATTATCCATAACAATATCAACACTAAAATTTTACCTGACACGAATAAAACAGCGCTCCACGGTGACCGACTCTCGAAGGTGGACTATAACGCGACGGTTGCTCAGTGATGCGTGACGGGGATGAGGTGGTTAGATAAGATAATAGGTTCGGATAGTGTGCTCGAAGGTGGCGCGTGACAGGGTGGTTCTAGTCGGGTGCTGAAGATGATGGATTCAACATATAGATCAGGTAAGATTTCACCATCTCTGTTATAATCTCCATTTCTCATATCTATCCCTACCGGAAATGGTGGTGATAGGAGAGCACGACGATGGCGACTACTGGCTATGTGGTTTAACAGAGGCGACTAACGGTTTAAAATAGTTATGTCGATTTATTTGGTGAATATGAAGTTTCGGTCATGATTTGGTCTGGGTTGCTTAAGTAGCGGCTGGATAGTTTCGAATGGTGTCGCGTATCGTTTGGATGGTTCGGCGGTGTGAACCGGAGGATGGTGTCGACGGTTATTGGTGATAATATTTTGTTGTGGCACAATGTAGAAGGAGACGACGATTGTATGAGGGTGTTGAATGGTCTCGAGTTGTTGTGGTATGGCGGCGGTTTGATTATCGCCGGAGTCCTAACAGTAGATGCGGGATGGTATAAGGGATATGAATTTCGAGATGGATCATTGAAGATGGTGGCGAAAAGAGTAGGTTTTATAGGATCACCTACATGGTTGTAAAATTTGGAAAACGTCTTGATTTGCGCCAAGATTAAATGTGAATTATTGTTTGTCGAATCATCGAGGAAAAATAGTCCAATTTCTTGTCAAAGTTTCCAAATTAGTTTTTAATTGTTGTTGCTTACCATATCTAGCGGAAATTCAATAATTGCCAATAGGGAAAAGTAAGAGCAATTATGATGGTGAGTTATTGATTATCCTCTATACTAAAAAAAATATTTATAGTATTTACTAATTATTCATACTTACAAATAATAACTTTTTTTTATCATATTTGATAAATATCAAAAAAAATAAGATATTCCAATTATTACTATCATTTGAATATGATAACGAGATAGTATATTATTCAAAATATATTCACATGATATTATATATATAAAAAAACTATATATAGTAATATATTTTACCCAATTTATTAACTCATATTCGATTTAATATCATTATAAATTTTATATTGGTATTTCGACTCTGGGTTGTTCACTTTAGTGTCTCTAAAGTGGTATTTAGTATATAAAAAAAACGCGAATGTTACACACTCTTGGTTAGTTGCTCTAACCAGCCACATGCAAAAGAGTGTTAGTATTCTACTATACATACATTGTCTTTAGTGTACAATGCACGAGGCACCACAGTCATGAGGTTTGGTTACAGGACTCATGGTTCTCACAGTGATCATTTGCTTAGCTAGCTCATGATTGGTCAAACATGGATGACACGTTCATTTACAGTACATTCAAAACCCATAGACTCACCAACATTACTGTTGACAAAACTCCTTATGCATGTGTTTCAGGTAACTAATGGAGGGCCACAGAGGATTGAGGGAAGGGTTCGAGCATGCATACCGTGGTATCACTTTGATGGCTTTTGTCAGCTTCAAAACGTTATGTTTTCAATTTCCATAAGACAATGTTCATGTGCTTACACTATGCTTAATTTTCAATAAGATCATGACAAATTCCATCTTTATGGTGGCACTATTTTGAATAAATGTGTATTGCTTGGACCTTGTGCTTGAAAACTTTTTGATCGTTGCACTCCCGTGTTTCCGCCTAGGCGGGGTGTGACATGGTAACACATGCTTGTTCCATGGTAGTGTTTAATGACATTGATGTGTGTTAATTGTCACAAACACATTGTGAATTGCTCGGATTTGTGTGGGATTGTGTAATTCCTAATTTGGTAATGTCACGTATATCGTTGTTTGTTCGTACATAGTAATTGGATGCCCGATTGCTCTCTGTTGAGCATGTGATTGGCTTGATTATTCAATGCCAATTGTCTCGGATATTTCGGGTGCTGTATGCGTAAACGGATAATGTACTGATTCTCTACAATAGTTCGGGCTTTACTAGACAAGGGATGGTATAATAAGTGCTAGAAATGTCTAATATGCACATGAAATGACATGGTTAAGTAAAATGTGTATGGATCTTGACCTGATTCGTTGACGGGTGTCACAGCCGATGACGTGTTGAGTTTTCACCCATTTTTTTACCTTACAATACGATACTAGAGGTAAAAGGGGTTCACCACCATATAAAAATACATGGCGGCACTTCACCAAATGGCGTACGGGACCGCGGCCGATGCGTGGGACGAATATATAAAGATGCTCGAAAGAACTATACGAGAATGTCTATACAAGTTTAGCAAGTGTGTGGTGAAGCTATACAACAAGAAATATTTATGCAAACCAAAATCCAGTGAGGTCCAACAGTTGTATTAATTCCACCACGAAAAGCATGGTTTTCCACGAATGCTCGGAAGCATTGATTGCATGCATTGGCCGTGGCGGAATTGCCTGAATGCATGGTGCGGAATGTTCACCCGAGGCGATCAAGGATATCCATCAATAATCTTGGAGGTTGTTTGTTCACAAGATCTATGGTTTAACATGCTTTCTTTGGCGTTCCTGGTTCAAATAATGACATTAATGTCATCAATCAATCAGAGGTTTTTGACGGCGTCATAAAAGAAACCAGTCCGGATACCAGCTTTACGATATCAAGGGGTGGAATACAGGCGCGGGTATTATCTTGTTGATGGAATATACCCACCCTACTCTACAATCGTTAAAACTATTTTGCACCTGATAGACAAAAAAAGAAAGAAATTTGCCAGGTATCAAGAGGCGGCAAGAAATTACGTTGAACGGTTATTTGGGGTTCTACAATCAAGATGGCACATCATTGACAACCCAGCACGTGCTTTCACCCCAAAAAAGTTGTGTTACTGTATGTTTGCTTGTATCTTGTTGTATAACCTGATCCTCGAAGACGAAGGTGTGACAATCTATGAGAATAAAGAAAATGCCGCGGCGGAGGGGAACCCATACTCCCTTCGGAACTTCCTAAACTCATCTTTGCCCCAAACCGCCGTGACCTCGTTGGCATGTGGTGGCCCCTTCTTCTATCCATTATCCCCTCTCCTAGAGCCCCTGCGTTTCTTCTTCGGGATGTTCACAATGTTTTCCATCTGTCGACGTGAAACCACCCTTCGGATGCTAAAGAACAGTGAAAAAATAGAAAAAACCAATGAACAATGGAGAGAAAAATTAGATAGAGTATTTGATAAGAGTGTGGGAGAAAATGGATGAAAAAAAGGGGTTAAATAGAGTGGTTACACATGGGTTTGACGGTTTTTGAATATGGAAAGGCTAACCAACCAGAAAATTACACGTCACATCAGGAAAGAGAAAGAGCACTTAAAACGACAAGGCGGGCCCACCACGTCTCTGACACTGTACAACTGTCAGAGACGCTCTGGCTACCAACCTGTCGTTTCATATGCGCGCCCTGACAGTTTTGATGTGTGCATTAATTACAGACGTCCGCGACTTAACCACTTGCCTGACATCGCGCACAAATATCAGAAGTCAGAAAAAAGCACAAAAATCCCCCGCATTAACACTTCTTCTCTACTGAGTCTAGCGTCTCGCATGCTACGCATACAACACACTAGACTAGGGGGACTTTAAGAGATATGTACCCGTGCGTGCGCACGACCTTACACTAACACACACGTCAGCGCAGCAACATGACGTGGAATTCTTGAAGACGGCGCACGCTACCTAATATAGGACAGGTGTCACCCGACAAGAGCAGGGACACGTAGCCAATCAGAGGCGTTCATTCCCTGCTCCATGATCTCCTGCAGGTACGAGGTACAGAAAAGGACAGAAAGGAGAACCACAGGACATGTGGATCAACTACAGAGCGACAACGCGAATGATGACAACAGCTGTAATCGTACAAGCCAGCTGTCATTCTCCCTACAGCCAATCACAGACCACCTCAGGGGTCTATAAATACCCCCCTTTGTCATTAGAAGAGGGGATCCAGTCGGCGAGAGAGAATTCATAATATATAGCTGTGAAAGATAAATTATAGTCGAAACTCTGTAATAGTCTAGGTAAAAAGTCTTGTATTCGTCCTGTTATATATGAATGAGATTCATGTCCTTTCTTACACCCATATACGTGTACTATTATATCTAGATTGTTAGATTGGTGTTTCTTCATTGGCGCCATCCGTCTTTTGAGCATTCAAGAACAGCAAACTTAAACACTTTTATCTTTCTAAAAACCAGCTATGAGTTCTTTACCGGCGACACCAAACTTCACTGGAGGCACATCAGGCACTGGCGTTGCTGAAGCAAACACCAGCCAGCCTGATAACACCACAGACGAACAGTTTAACGTCATGGATGCGGGTCATACTCCATCCTCTGGGACCAGACAGACCCCATCTTTTCATTTCGCCACATATAATCTTCAAGCTTCACCGGCTGGCCGTACAACGCCGATGGTTAGTCCGGAGGTATGGTACGCCCAGCAAAAGGAAGCCTTGAAACAAGCATTCATACAGATGCTAAAAGAACAACAGCTAAGAGAAGCATCCCGCGCACTGTCCTTCAGCGAAGGAAGGCCTGTCACCATATCGGAAGGGCCATCCAAAGCTGCGGGACATGATGACGGGAGCAATCAGGTCACCGACCCAACTTCGAAGGAAGACTCTGACGAGTCTCAAAGTCGTTTTCAACGTGACACAAGCCAGTTCTTGACCAACACTGTTGATCGAGCAGACTTGATTTCCGGTGAGGATGACCTCACACAACCATATTATCCCCCCTCCTTCAGTGAAAAGTCAAAATTCACACCGCGCATCGCGCTCGCCACACTACTCCCAAGAACAAAAATACCAAGCACTTTGGGGAAATTCGATGGCACAGGCGATCCTGACGACCATTTGAGAAGTTTTGAAATCGCAGGAAAGTGCGCAAGGTGGAGCCTGCCCGCGTGGTGTCACATGTTCGCGCAGACGCTCACAGGCGCCGCGCGAGTATAGTTCGACAGCCTGCCAAATGTCAAGATAGATAATTTGAAAGAACTGACTGATAAGTTCTCCGACCACTTCAGCCAGAACAAAAGAATAGAACGCGACTCCACAGAAATCTTGCAGGTCAAGAGACGAGAAAATGAATCCATCGATTATTACATTACCAGGTTCAATCGTGAAGCCCTCCAAATCGGGCCAATTGGTTTTGAGCTCATGAAAGCGGCATTCACACAAGGGGTGCGATGTGATTCATTGATCCGCACGCTGGCTAGATGCACAGGAATGCCAAACACATGGGAAGAAATAATGCGTGGCGCAAAGAACTACGCAAAAACCGAAAGAGAGCTATCTGTCTGGAGCAGAATCCAAGCACCACAGTACACAGACACACAAGCACAAGCCGCACGCAATCAAAACAACAGGCATGAAAGGAAAGGTAAGGGCAACGTCTAGACCAGGCTTCAGGGAGCCACCCCAACAGTAACCAAACCCGCTGAAGTTCAAGAGTACCAGCACAACGCGTCACTCATTCACAAGTCGGGAAGGAGGAGCCACAAAAACTGGACCCCTTTGATGAAAACGCCAGCGCAAGTCCTGGCCACAAAAAATATCGAGCTCCCATAACCAAAGGTCATAAAAAGAAGAGAGGGTCTAGATCACAACAAATTCTGTGCCTATCATTAAGACATAGGCCATGACACCGACAAGTGCTACCAGTTGAGGCAAGCCATTGAAGACGCGTTAAAGTCTGGCAAACTCGGACATCTGCTACAAAACGTAGAGCGTAAGCAAACGGCGGGACCACTAACAAAAAAGATAAAAAACGTAAGCATGATAATCCATGGTGGTGGTGGACGCCGACTCCAGAAGCGAAAACCTAAAACAGCCGCAGAGTGGAAAGAACAACAAGTGTGCTTCCCAGTGGTCAAAGGCGGACCTTCCGCCACTCAGGCAATCGTTGTCACAGCCATCTTTGATCACTATCGGACCACTAGGACATTCATGGACACCGGCAGCAACTCAGACATCATGTACGGGCAATGTTTCGACCTGTTGGATGATGAAGATAAACAATGACTGCGCCCCATCAATTCCCCAATTATGGGATTTTCAAATGAAGTCGTGACCCCACTCGGGGAGATATCCTTTCCCCTCACTTTGGGGGCACATGGGCGTTCGCGAACTAAAGAAGTCACATTCCTCGTCATCCCAACAAAATCTGAGCATGATATCATCTTAGGGCGGGACTCCATGGCATCATACAACATGGTCACCTCCACAGTCTACGGTGCCATCGGTTTCCCTACCCCGAACGGTGTGGCAATCGTATAGGCCAACAGAGAATGTGCCATGACCACAGAATCCCACCCAGCAAAAATGTTAAGACCATGCTCACGCACAGAACCAGAGAAGTGGGTCCTGAACCCAAAATTCCCTGATCAAACCATCACACTGGGGCCAGCAATCTTAGAAAACATCTGAGATCACCTCAAACAGCTTCTCCGCAAGAACATGGACGTGTTTGCATGGCAACCATCAGACATGGTTGGGGTCCCACGCGTACTCGCCCAACACAAGTAAACACATATCGCTCAGTTGAAGCCATCGCATAAAAGCGAAGAAGTATGGGCGCCGAAAAACGCAAGCGATGAATGAACAAGTAGGAGAACTGTTGAAAGCTGGCATTTTGCAGGAAACAAGATACCAAACCTGGGTTGCCAACCCAGTAATGGTCAAAAAAAGCAGCGGCGGCTGGAGGATGTGTGTGGATTACACAGACCTCAACAAAGCATGCCCAAAAGACTACTACCCGCTGCCAGAGATCGATCTAAAAATTGACTCACTAGCGCCCTTCCGGTTCAAATGTTTTCTGGATGCCTACAAAGGGTACCATCAAATCCAGATGGTGCTAGAAGATGAGGACAAAACAACTTTCCGTACCGACAAAGGAGTCTACTGTTACACCAAGATGCCGTTTGGCCTAAAAAATGCGGGAGCCACCTACCAAAGGTTGATGGACCGCGCATTTGCCAAACAGATAGGGAAGAACCTGGAAGTCTATGTGGATGACTTAGTCATCAAGAGTAAGGAAGAGGACCAAATGATGAAGGATATCGAAGAGACCTTCAAACACTTGAAAGAAATCTGTATGAAGCTGAACCCAAGCAAGTGTGCGTTTGGGATGGAAGAGGGAAAGTTTCTGGGCGTTGTCGTCACTAAAGACGGTTTCCGACCAAACCCTGAAAAGATACAAGCCATCGCGCAGATGCCCTCTCTATCCATGCTGAAGGAGGTGCAAACACTGCACGGACGTCTAGTCGCAATCAACCGCTTCTTGTCACACCATGCAAGCAAATCAATCCCATTCATCGAAACACTAAAGAATTGCCTAAAAAAGAACCATTTCAAGTGGACCGCCAAGGCGGAAAAGGCATTCCAAGAGATGAAAGAGTGTCTGATGGACTTACGACACTTACCGCCCCGCTCCCAAGGGAACCACTAACAATATACCTTTGCGCAACAAAACAGGCGGTGAGCGCGGTACTAATGGTTGACAGAAAATTGGTACAAACGCCCATCTATTATATCAGCAGGGTCCTGACAGATGCAGAAACCAGGTACACAACTATGGAAAAGCTAGTACTGGCCCTCGTTCATGCTTCGTGCAGATTGCGCAGATACTTCCAAGGCCATCCCATCAACGTGCTAAGCCACTACAAGCTGAACAATGTCCTGTCCAAGCCGGAAGTCTCAGGAAGATTGGTAAAATGGGCCATCGAACTGGGTGAGCACACCATTTTTTACAAGACCCGCCCGACAATCAAAGGAAAAGTCCTAGCAGATTTCATAGCTGAGGTACCCCAAGAAAAAATCGAAGAATGTAGAGTAGAACAAGACCCACAACCACCATGTGACGAGAAAGCCATCTGGAACCTCTACACAGATGGAGCCTCGAACGAAGATGGCGTAGGCGCCGGAATTCGCCTCGTTAGTCCTGAGGGAACAGAGTTCACTTACGCAATCAGACTCGAGTTCAAGGCTACTAACAACGAGGGCGAATATGAAGCCTTCCTTGCTGGACTACGCATCACGCAGAAACTAGGCGCCAAACACATTGTTGATGCATTTTCTGTGGACGTCACTGTCGAATAGACTAGGGTTGAGTCTTTGTATTGTATTACATGAGATTGTGGTGATCCATAAGGGCATTTTATGGATCTGATGCATTTGTGAATATAGACCAAAACCTAAGTCTAGGTTCGACCGTTTGAGATGGTGCGAATGTGGAAAAGTTACACATTCGACCTCCTTAAATGGGCGAAGGTGACTTATGGTTTTGGACTATAAATAGCAATCTCATGTGTTGGTTTTCATTTTGTAGATTTGAGTTTATGCTTTGAATGCTCTCAAGGGGGAGGTCATGCCCGACCTCCCCCAACCCCGAGATAGATGTTTATCCTACTGATGACAGTGTCTGTAACCGTTTCTGAATTAATACGAATCTGTGATGACTTTGTTATCGTATATTTCTGTCTCGTCTCGAATCTCCCGTCTGAAACCGAGTTGTTTTCGCGTAATCGATCCATGAATTCGGTTCTTAACCGGATTCTCAACTGGTATCAGAGCCAGGTTTCGATCCTGGGACCTGTGGGTTATGGGCCCACCAGATTTGATTACGAGTGGTCGAACGTGGAGTTTATTTGGTCGGTTCACGAAGGATATTGTATTTCTAACTCAATGCACTGGTGCATGTATTGAGGGGGAGACCTGTGATTTTGACTGTTGATGTGCAAGAGATTTATTCGCCAGCAACGTCCAAGGGGGAGATTGTTGATGCACTATTATGTGGACGTCACTGTCGAATAGACTAGGGTTGAGTCTTTGTATTGTATTACATGAGATTGTGGTGATCCATAAGGGCATTATATGGATCTGATGCATTTGTAAATATAGACCAAAATCTAAGCTAGATTCGACCGTTTGTGATGGTGCGAATGTGGAAAGGTTCCACATTCGACCTCATTAAATGGGCGAAGGTGGTTTATGGTTTTGGACTATAAATAGCAATCTCATGTGTTGGTTTTCATTTGTAGATTTGAGTTTATGCTTTGAATGCTCTCAAGGGGGAGGTCATGCCCGACCTCCCCCGACCCCGAGATAGATGTTTATCCTACTGATAACAGTGTCTGTAACCGTTTCTGAATTAATACGAATTTGTGATGACTTTGTTATCGTATATTTCTGTCTCGTCTCGAATCTCCCGTCTGAAACCGAGTTGTTTTCGCGTAATCGATCCATGAATTCGGTTCTTAACCGGATTCTCACACATCTTCGCGCATGTTGATTCAATGCTGGTGGTGGGTCATATCACAAGAAAATATGAAGCAAAGGAACCCTCAATGATCATGTATCTCCAACGAGCTAAAGAGCTCATGGCCAACTTTCCTAGTTGCACCATCAACCACATCAAACGCAGTCAAAACAAGCTGGCGGATGCTCTAAGCAAAATGGCTTCAACAAGCTTCAGCCATTTAGCAAAAGAGGTCCGGGTTGAAACCCTGAGCGAACCGTCTGTTCCACCCAAAGAAGTCAATGTGATCCAAATGGGTGTTGACAGCTGGATGACCCCAATAGTTTCTTACCTCACCACGGGCGCGTTGCCAGAGCAACGCGCAGAGGCCAGAAAGATACAACACAAAGCCCTGCAATACCAAATGCAAGACGGGGTGCTTTATCGAAAATCATACCTAGGGCCCTTACTAAGATGTGTAGATGCAGTCGACGCGGACTACCTGGTGCGGGAGATACATGAGGGGATATGTGGGATACATGCAGGGCCACGCATGGTGGTCGCCAAAATTATGAATGCGGGATACTACTGGCCGGGCATGCACCTAGATGCGTTAAAAACCATCCGCAAGTGTGATTCTTGCCAACGCCATGCTCCCAACACCTTGCGCCCCAAAAACGACCTTATCCCAGTAACCTCGGCGTGGCCATTTCAGAAGTGGGCTATCGATATCGTGGGACCATTTCCGATGATGACAGGGAGAAGACGATACCTGATAGTCGCAATTGATTACTTCACAAAATGGGTAGAAGCTAAACCACTTGCTGAGATTACAGCCAATCATGTAAAGAAGTTCATTTCGGAGTTCATCATTTGTCGCTTTGGGCTACCCATGACAATCGTTACAGAAAATGGAACCCAATTCGCAGACAAAGGGTTGCTAAAATGGTACGCGGACCTGCACATCCAACCTATATTCACCTCGGTCGCGCATCCACAAGCAACGGTCAAGTGGAACGTGCGAACCGCGGTCTGGTGGAAGGCATCAAGTTAAGACTGGGCACCAAAGGAAAGGCCTGGGCGGAAGAACTGCCGAGCGTGTTATGGGCTAATCGCAAGTTAACAAAAACGAGCACCGGCGAGACTCCGTTCAGCCTAACATATGGCTTTGAGGCTATGATACCAGCAGAGATCGGATGCCCGTCTGCAAGAGTCCTCTTAGCAACCCACACAAAAAACGATGTAGAACTGCGCATCAACTTGGATTTGGCAGAAGAACGCCGCGACAGGGCAGCGGCCAGAGAAGCAAACTACAAACAACAAATGGAAAGGTACTACAACGCTAAAGTCAAGCCTCACGCTTTTCACATTGGGGACTTCGTTTTTAGAAACAACGAGGCCAGTGGTGCAATACCTAAAGGCAAGCTAACCCCTACCTGGGAAGGATCATATCGCGTCACAGAAGTTCTCGGTAAAGGAGCGTACAAGCTATCAACCCTGGAAGACAAGCCCGTTCCCTGAACGTGGAACGCAGCCCAACTGAGAAAATGGTATATGTAGTCCAATTCCAACTAGTAATGAAGGCCGTTGCACCATTTAATCGAATGAGATTTGGAAATTTCCTCGCTTTGCACGATTTGTCCTATAAACACTCATTCAAGATACCACATGACAGATAAAAGAAACGTTGCATACTTAGAGAGCAACTATCTAAAAATTACACGTTGTATGGTTAAGATATAACGTCCAAAAACAAACAGTTGCATGGCTAAGATGCAACTGCCTAAACGCATAGTACAAAGTACTACGCACACTAAACGTTGCATGAAAAATGCAACGTCCTAAAACTTGGCATTTTATGGTTAAGATACAACGCTCAAAAACCAACAGTTGCATGGCTAAGATGCAACTGCCTAAACGCACAGTACAAAGTACTGCACTCACTAAACGTTGCATAAAAAATGCAACGTCCTAAAAATTAACATTGTATGGTTAAGATACAATGTCTAAACTAAAAATTGCACTGTTAATTTGCAATTTCTTAAACTACACGTTGTATGGTTAAGATACAACGCGCAAACCAAACATTGTATGGTTAAGATACAATGTCTCAACTAAAAATTGCACTGTTAATTTGCAATTTCCTAAACTACGCGTTGTATGGTTAAGATACAACGCGCAAATCAAACATTGTATGGTTAAGATACAATGTCTAAACTAAAAATTGCACTGTTAATTTGCAATTTCTTAAACTACGCGTTGTATGGTTAAGATACAACGCGCAAACCAAACATTGTATGGTTAAGATACAATGTCTCAACTAAAAATTGCACTATTAATTTGCAATTTCCTAAACTACGCGTTGTATGGTTAAGATACAATGCGCAAAACACCAAAATTGAACATATAGTAGTGTGCATGAAGCATGATCCTATGCTAAGCCACACATTTAAAACTGGCGCGAAACAATATACTTGAACAGCAAATAAAAAGCAAACATGTTTTCACCAAAGCAAAGGGTTCAACCACATGCATAAAACATTAAAGCTGTTAAAAATATAAAACCAGATACTACACAAAGGCTTTCCTTCCCAAGCAAGTGGTTTGCTAACATAAGCCAAATAGTGAAACGTATTTTATGTCTTTACAGATAGAGGGAATATGACAACAATAGTCTTCAATCCTTGAAGCCTGATGACGCATCACTATACTCCTCCTCTTCGGAGTCTGTCAGCTCCAACTTCTCACTGGCTTCCGGCTGGGCACCTTGAGGCGCCGGCTGCTTCATCACCTTCTTCATGGCATACTCACGTCGTGCATGGACGAGACCCTGTTTTTCAAAAGATTTCTTTAGCTTGTAGCATGATGGTTGATCTCGGTGGCCAACAACAAAGTCCACCAACTCATACTTCAAGCGGTCATACTCTGCAGCTTTCTTCTCCAGCACAGCATCCAGGTCTTGACCGTGCAGCGCGAACTGTTCGGGCGCCTTACCCTCCTTGGCGTGTTGGTAACCTTCCAAGAACCCCGCCTTGCGCCCCACCAACTTCGCAGCAGCATTCACTGCTGCCACAGCCTCTCGGGTTTCCTTGTAATTCTTCACATAATGTGCAACCTGCGAGTGACAAAACAAAACACTTAGTGTGAAAAACCACTAACACCAAGAAAATAAAGGAAGGTAGCCAGACAAACCTCGGGGACACAACCGGTAAGCAGCCATTCGCGATCCTCTTGCGCCAAGCGCGCTTCCGCGCGAGCATCCAACAGATTGCCCTCCAAGTCAACATTTTGCTGCTGCAGCGCCAGATTATCCCTATCCAGGTCGTCCTTCTCCTTCACCAACTGAGCAATCTCAGCGTCCTTCTCCCTCAACCTTTCACGAGCATTAACCAGCTGATTATAACGTTGTTTCACAAGCCCTTCCAAACGAGTAATCTCTTTGGCAGACTCTTCGTTTCTAAAGTCAACTTCATTAATCCGCTTCGTCGCGGCCTCAAGCTTGACATTGGTCTTACCACAAGCAACCTTCCACTGCTGCTCCCTCTCAGATATCTGCGCCTATAGGTTATCTCGCTTCTCACGAAAGGTGACAGTGTCCCTTTTAGCCCGCTTCAAATCTTTATGAAACTGATCACGCTCTTCAGCCACACGCTGCAAATCCTGTTGAAACTTGTTGCGATCATGAGCCAAAGAGCTACATTCATGCACAATTTAAGCAGAAGTTGACAACATGTTCGCCACGCTCATGATGTGATCGTCTAACAGATCACTGCATGGGCAGGCAGCCTGGTGCTCACGCTCCGCAGGAGGAACAAGGTTAGCCAAGAACTGGCAATAGGTCTCCACATCTAAAAAACGAGCGTTAGATGTCACAAACCAATTTGGCACAAAGACGCCAGCAGATGCCTCACCACCACCAGGAGGAGAGGCTGTAGAAAAACTGCCAACTGGTTCTGTCGTTACCATCTTCTCATCATCATCCTCCACGTGCATCTTAATGCCCCGCCCATAACCTTCGCTTATATCAGAGGGCGAAACACGCCCAATGCTAGTCTCCACCATGCTTTGCGGACCAGTCGGATTGGTCATTGGGTTAACTGGTGGAGATACGCGCGGCGTAGGTTCACGCACAGGCGTAGGCTGACGCGGAGGTGGCGACTGTATCGGCGGATCATCCAAACCATAGTTTGAATGGGGGAACTCTGCACCAGCGGCTCTATCTGACTCACCATCTGCTGAGGTGGAGTCCTCTGTTCCTGGGGCTGCTCGACATTAAACTCTACAACAAACAGAGCGTTTGACACAGCCCCCTGCGGAGTCTCCTTCAGCAAGTCCGCTGCACATAAACATACAAAAACAATGAGCAAAGTATACACGAAGAATAAAGACAAAGAAAAAGCAAACTCACCAAGTAAACTGTCCTTCGCGGAACTCACAAGCTCGTTCAACTTCACCCTTTTTCCAATTGGGGACACTAAACCCCCCCCCCCCCCACAACGTCCCTATCCTTAGATCCATGACGAGACCCGGTGCGCCTGGACCTTTTTCTTCTTGTGCGGCGCGTCCTCATCAACTGGGCCAGTCCCTGCGGCGTCCTCTAACACAGGTTTTGTCACCATAACATTCCCCGCCTCCTCCGTCAATTTAACCGCAGTCTCTCCTTGAACGAAAGCATCTGAAAGTTCAACGTAGCCGTGTTCAATGGGATTGTAATTTTCAAAGTACCTATTAACCACTTCGTGGTTCAAAACAAAATAACAGCTTTCACCTCCAACACTCCCTCCAACTCTCCCCAACTGCGGCTTGGCGATGCGATGAATGAGATAATCATCATCCTCGGTCTCCTCATCGCTATCATTCGCAGCAAGAACGGGGGATGATCTGGGATCATTGGTGCCTACGGACGCGGAGAGAAGGACCCCGATGAGTTAGAAGACTCACCACTGGAAATAACAATTAAAGGAAAGCCCGTCCGCATAAACATGTTGACGGGCGAAGGATTAGCAAAGAGTGGTGAGGACTCACCTGCTTCGGTTATCAACAGCTGCGGCGGGGCCTTGTCCTGTACCACCACATCCAACTGAGGGCGAATCAACGTATCCCACGCCCTCTTCAGGATGTACAATTCATCCTCCGCCAACTCCTTAAACACAAAACCCATGTTGTCACCGCCCAACAGCAAGTCATACAAGCTCTTGACATCTAAAAGGGAAATGAACACAAGGGCAAATCAATGACAATAAATAACTAATGCGCAAAGAACGACGACAACAAAAGAACCAACTAACCTTTTCCATCCTCAATGAGATGCGGGTTGCGGCCCTTCACATCATACTTGATGCTCATCCCGGCCATCACCAACCCAGTCTCTGGGATCTCACAAAGATCCACAGGATGACTGGTCAAGGTTTTAAACCACTCCTGCTCCTTATAGTCAATCAGGACAGCCTTCCCTATCCCCTCAGCCGGGTCCAACCGGCCCATCTCTATGGGAATAACCCCTTGGTTAATCCAGAAAAACTTGGGCTTCCACTCCCGAAAGCTCTTCATACCTGCCCCAACACATGCAGGCACCCCAGCGCGCGGCCTGCAAGAGAGCCAACTCTCCACAAAACTGAGACTATAGAACACATAAAACATGTCCACCAAGGGCTCTATCTTGTGGGCATGGCAACAGAACTCAAAAAACATGAGCCTTGACATTAGACCCGGGTGGATCTGATTAATATGCACACCCACCGCCCGCACAAAGGTGCCCAGAAACCTGGTAATAGGGACCCTAAAGTTGCAGTCCCGAAAGTAAGAAGCATACAATCCCACCTTCCCAACAGGGGGTTCAAGCATCGTCTTATCAGGAGCGGGTATCTCCACGCCATATGAGGAGGGGAACCCATACTCCCTTCGGAACTTCCTAAACTCATCTTTGCCCCAAACCGCCGTGACCTCGTTGGCATGTGGCGGCCCCTTCTTCGATCCATCATCCCCTCTCCTAGAGCCCCTGCGTTTCTTCTTCGGGATGTTCACAATGTTTTCCATCTGTCGACGTGAAACCACCCTTCGGATGCTAAAGAACAGTGAAAAAGTAGAAAAAACCAATGAACAATGGAGAGAAAAATTAGATAGAGTATTTGATAAGAGTGTGGGAGAAAATGGATGAAAAGGGGGTTAAATAGAGTGGTTACACGTGGGTTTGACGGTTTTTGAATATGGAAAGGCTAACCAACCAGAAAATTACACGTCACATCAGGAAAGAGAAAAAGCACTTGAAACGACAAGGCGGGCCCACCACGTCTCTGACACTGTACAACTGTCAGAGACGCTCCGGCTACCAACCTGTCGTTTCATATGCGCGCCCTGACAGTTTTGATGTGTGCATTAATTACAGACGTCCGCGACTTAACCACTTGCCTGACATCGCGTACAAATATCAGAAGTCAGAAAAAAGCACAAAAATCCCCCGCATTAACACTTCTTCTCTACTGAGTCTAGCGTCTCGCATGCTACGCATACAACACACTAGACTAGGGGGACTTGAAGAGATATGTACTCGCGCGTACGCACGACCTTACACTAACACACATGTCAGCGCAGCAACATGACGTGGAATTCTAGAAGACGGCGCACGCTACCTAATATAGGACAGGTGTCACCCGACAAGAGCAGGGACACGTAGCCAATCAGAGGTGTTCATTCCCTGCTCCATGATCTCCTGCAGGTACGAGGTACAAAAAAGGACAGAAAGGACAACCACAGGACATGTGGACCAACTACAGAGCGACAACGCGAATG
Organism: Ambrosia trifida; assembly: GCA_028751855.1. Taxonomy (NCBI): domain Eukaryota; kingdom Viridiplantae; phylum Streptophyta; class Magnoliopsida; order Asterales; family Asteraceae; genus Ambrosia; species Ambrosia trifida. The sequence continues at coordinate 73,602,722 of CM054131.1, read as the reverse complement.
ATGACAACGGCTGTAATCGTACAAGCCAGCTGTCATTCTCCCTACAACCAATCACAGACCACCTTAGGGGTCTATAAATACCCTCCTTCGTCATTAGAAGAGGGGATCCAGTCGGCGAGAGAGAATTCATAATATATAGCTGTGAAAGATAAATTATAGTCGAAACTCTGTAATAGTTTAGGTAAAAAGTCTTGTATTCGTCCTGTTATATATGAATGAGATTCATGTCCTTTCTTACGCCCATATACGTGTACTATTATATCTAGATTGTTAGATTAGTGTTTCTTCATACCTATTTCACACAGATATTGCTGAAGAGATAAAGGACCATCATCCTCCGTGATGACTTCACACCTATAGCCTAGAATCTGATTTTCAGTTTTCTTCATGTCTCTTGTTATTTTGAAAATGGCATTTCGGTGAATAGACACAATATAAGGGTAGAACGGAAAACTAAAGAAACGTGTTCTGAAGATAGTAACCACTAAAGCACCCATATTTCGCATAGCTTTGGGTTTTTCCTTTTTTTAGATAAAAAATAAATAATATTTAAATAATTTGATGATCCTTCCTTAGTGGTCAGTGGTCAGTGAGTGCCTCTATTTAAAAAAAAAAAAATCGTCCCTTTTGCTTTGCTGCTTTCTTCAACATTTCTTTTATATTATTTTAAGTGTTGATATCGGTATATATTTAATGGAGATTTTACTTTCATGCACCACTTGTATAAAATAATACTATCACTTTGGCACTATCTTTTTAGTATTTTAAGATATTATTATTTGTCACGTTTTCAGCTCTTACAAATTGGATATTTAACCAGAAAATAAATATAAATGAACTGTTCTGAAATTTTTATTTTTATTTTCTTAAAGAGAAAGCTATGAAAATACCCAAAATTGTTTAAAAAATGTATACCTTGGCATTTAAAAAAATATATATTATTTTATAAGGAAAGAGAGTGTGTGAGAAATGTAAGAATATGTTAAATTTTATAATAATAATAATAATAATAATAATAATAATAATAATAATAATAATAATAATAATAATAATAATATACAAAACAACCATTATAACATAAATATAAATTTCTATAACCGAATGCAAAAAATAAACCAAATTTAAATTGAGAAGCGTGGAACAGACATGTGTATGTTTGGCAATGAGCTTTTAAAAGCTTTTAGGAGTTTCAAACTTCAAACTTAAAAAAAAAAAAAAAATCATACTCAATAAAAAGTCTTATTTGATTGAAGGAGCTGCAAGCTTTTAAGTTGGGAGAAAAAACTCTATAGTAAAAAACTACTAGTACTAGCGTTTAAGAAAAAGCTCCTACTAGCAAAAAGCTTTTAATGAGTAAAGGATACAAATACCCATTCTATAATAAAAATAAAATAAAAACCTTCCTTACAAGCTTTTAATTATGCCTATTTTGGTTTTTTTATGGATTTTATTAAAAGTTCCAGCTACTCTGCCAAACACCAAAATATATTTAAAAAGCTTTCAGCTACCAACCACCAGCTAATTTTGCCAAACATACCCTAGGGTTGTAATGGCGATCAGTGACGAACCGGAACTTTTTCACCGGAGGGTCGTAATATAATTTCTTTTTCGATCACGAAAATCTATCAATTATTTTGTACCATGTATAACGAGCTTGGATATTTTATACTATATTGAATGAAGGTTGAACCGCAACGCTGACCCTTCATCATACTTTTAATCAAGCTCACCCTATCCTAATTAGGATTGGCTCATGTATAACGAGCTGGGAAACAACTATATATCAAGTTATTTGTTAAGTATAACAAGTTTGAGAAAACTTTTAAGTTGGTAATTATAACCTTTAAAAATTTATATCTATAAACAAGTATAGTATTATTTATTATGTTAAGTAAACTAATATACATAAACTTGATTTTGAAAAAAGAAAAAGAAAAAATAATTCAACAATAAATTATTTTTCGACTGAATAAAATTAATAAAGAAAAATACATTAATAAAAACACGTAAACCTTGTTTCATATTTAATGAAACTAGGGTTATTCCATATCGCGCGTTGCGCAATTTTTTTGGTCCGCACCTTAGTCATGGTTTTGCGGCGGGTATTTGATTGCCATTGGCTCGCTTTGTTACAGTATAAAGTATTTGTGCGCTAAATTCAATCGGTATAAGACTATTAGAAGTTGGCACATTCGAATTCATGTGTGAAAACAATGAAAGAAAACACTATTGTCCAAAGAACATTATATAGCCTCTGGTATGGTAGTCTTTAAGTTTCCTTCACATAGATCTTGATAAGTTGCTTCGAGCGTAGTGATCCGCAACTGTAAGAAAAAGTAGCATAAACGCTAATTAAAACCCCATAAAATAGATAAATCGGATACTAAAAATGTGCTCAAGTTGATATAAACAAATATAAATATTGATAAAAAAAATACTCCCTTTGATAATCGATAATAAATGGGGATAGTACCTGATTTGAATGTATGGTGGATGGTGAAAATTTTACCTAGTACTGTGAAAATAAAAAAACAAACTATTCCCAACAGTTTATTTAACTCCTACACAATAAAAAGGGCAATCTAGTTATCTAAAGGTCTCAAAAACATATTGTTGTGACTTCAAGGTCTAAATGAATATAATAGTTCCATAACTCAAACCTTGCTACATGAATTGTAATGGGCATAATACTATGAGCATGATCTTCATTTAGTTATACACGGAACACCCTCTCAAATTATTAAACATACAAATTAAATTCCATTTGATGTAACGATTGAACCCAACATTGAATATACATATGTTGAAAGCGTTTTAAAGGAGCACTATAGCTAGCTACACTACAGAGTACAAACTCCAACATCTACGCATAAAGACGGACTCTTTTCACATACCATTGACTTATATAACGCCGTTGATACGTAATAGCGTATGCAAACTCATTTGTTACGCATTTGACACGCTAAACCTGCCTTGATTAGTGAATTTTTTGTATCCAAATTCACGCCAAACTAATAACTATGCTGCAAGAAGTGCCATCTCAATTTCTTGCAAAGTTTTTCCTTTGGTTTCCACCACATTCTTCCTGCTGACAGAGAAAAAACCCACCAAACAAAAGCTTGCAAAAATTGTGTACAAAATCAGTGGCCCAACTCCAAGTAGCTCCAGCATACTCAAAAATAGCAAACCAACAAAGGAATTTATAACCTGCAATAAGTGCACACAACAACCATTAGAAATTGTTATGGGAAAACTTAAAGAACCGATGCCTAGAGGCCAAAAAAAAATGCATTCTGCATCAGCATGTAATTTTTGTTAAATATTATAGGAAATGGAAAACTGTTGCGCGCCTATACACCTACGCACCTAAGCGAATAAGCAGCTTAAGCGAATCAAATTCCTTAGCGTCTAAGCGTTTAAGCGAATACGCGTCTATAAGCCTAGACGAAAATCAAACGCCTTAGCGTCTAAGCGCCTAAGCGAATACGCGCCCATGCGCCTAGACGAAAATCAAATGCTACTTATTGGTTTTTTTTAGTAATTAGCTGCAAATAAATAGAGGAACTACAGCCATTTTTTTGGCGAAAATATTATAGAAAATGGAAAAGTGCTGCTACTTACCAGTTTTTTTAGCCATTGGCGTTTAGGCGTGTAGGCGTCAATCGAAAAAAATAAATTGATAAGTAACAACACTTTACTTTGCTCTCTGCATAAATTTGTGATTGCCTGATACATATTCTTAACATACTGAAGTATTCATTATCAGCGCTTAAGCGAATAGGCGCCTAAGCGAATACGCGCCTATGCGCCTAGACGAAAATCAAATGCTACTTATCGGTTTTTTTAGTAATTAACTGCAAAAAACACAATATTCAGTTTTTCACCTCCTCGAATGATAAGGTCTCGACCTTTTCAGCTGTGAATAATCAAGTTTGGCATTGAACTACAGTGGTTAACCATAAGGGCGTGAAGTCCACGTTGATTAAACGTGAAAACCACCTGCAGATTTGTTCATCTAGATCTCATTTCATTGATAAGTTAACAATGTATCTTTAATAGATAATATGATTATTAGAACAAAAACAAATAGAATATGTAATAATCAGTTGTGCATTTGATAAATTAATAAAAAAAAACCAATATTGCATCATCCTTGACAATATAGCGATGATAGTATTTGATCAGTAAGGTTTAATATAAAAGAATGTAACAAAACTTACACTTTGCATATAAGCAAGCCGTTAATTCAAGGTTGATCTATTTGCTCATTGGTAGGAAATATTTGATTATGCTAATAGTCAAAACATTTTGATTTTAACCGTTTGAATGATTATTACTCCTAGCAAAACCTTCAAATCCCACTTACAGTTAAGAATTTAGATGCATCATTCTATCCATCTCCTCCATTAGATCAGGTACAGTCGTACAAATGGCGCCTCACGCAATAGCATAAGAGCCATTAGCTGCCAAAAGATTAGAACCAGTTACAAACCAAGTCTATAAAGTTATCATCAGCAAAACATTGATGTAATCATTAGCAAAATATAAAGTTATACCGAGTATATGGTTTTGAGGGCTTACAATTAAAATAGCTAAACGGGAAATGCAGTTCCACCGGCACTTGTGGCATTATAACCGTCATACTCAACTTCCATATAATGATGGTCAGCTTCTGAGATCTGCCATGCTCCGCTGCAAAAAGGGGCATACACATGCCTACTCTAAATTACATCAATAACAAACGAAAACAGGTTATGTTAATTATGATTACAAAATAATATTGTCACAATGGTAATTAAAATCTTTATATAAAACTGACTTAAGAGGTTGTATGTATACAAACTAAAGAAAATCACATGGAAAAAAAAAGGAAGAAAGCATACCCAATGTCTATAGTGGTTTCTTACAAGCATGGTAGGAGAGGAGGAGGAGGAGGAGGAGCAACATAGCCACATGTAAAAAAAAATCGTTATTTACTCGAACAAACCGACTGAAGACACAGGGATCACAACCCCTCATTTAGTAACTGAATATGTAGTTTTAATTGTTAGCTTGATTGAATATTGGTGATTAAAAGTTTGAATTTTCTTCTTCTTGCAGCTGGCCTCGTTTCAAGTTAAAACACCTCACCAAACCCCCTATCATAACCAAAGAGATATTCAGTAAACGATCAGAAAGATGTGGTACGAACCTCGCAATGGAAAAATGCATTGTAATATGCATACAGATCGTACAACATAACAAAGTTCACAACTCAGATCCTACAAGACACAGATAATAAGCTGCTAAACTTCAACAATGGTGATCCAAACATCTAACGTGTTCTTCAATCACAACACTTTATCTCCCCTTATAAATAATAACCAATTCATCCCTATTTCTCATATCTCATCATTTACTAAATTCACATTCAATTCTTCAAGAATTCAAACTGCATTCATTTCATCTTCCAATCAGGTACCTTTCTTTTCTTTCCATCAAATCTCTATCTTTCCATTCAATTAAACAGCTGGTTAAAATTCAGTCATGGGAATGTCCATAAGAGGCGACGTATATAGTCAGTTATTAGGCTCAGAGGTACACACCCAGTTAACACGCAATAGCTGCAAGGAGGTTGCGGGTAAACACCAACCGCCATCCGCCCTGCCACGCCATGGTTAGATTGGCAACTACTTTTTGTGGTATTCACAAACTCATCACAGCCCATGAATAAAGCGAACAAAAAACCCCAAATTATCCAAGTAAACAAACATTGCAACAACCGGTATCGAAAACCGTCAACAACAATGTCAGAGTCTCAGGAAAATAATAGCCATCATCGACTACTTTGTAAAGAAATCCGGCCATGGGTTCAAAAGATGTGTTAAAAAGCAGGGTCAGAACCCTTATAACCAAAATCAGACATAAGTTTAAATTTTAAGGCCAGCACCCTTATAATCGCTAGGCTTTCATCACGAAAGCGTAACACGGCCACAATTACCTACCGCCTGAAAGCAGATGCAGAGACCTTAAATGCCCTTGTAAACACAAACAATCACAATAATGACACATGTACTGTTCAAATCAGACGGTGGCTAGGGTTTCGTCACCAAAGGATAAGACAACCACAACCTCCTACCGCCTTAAAGCAGAGTAGACGGTGGTGGCTAGAGTTTCGTCACCAAATGGTAACACAACCACAATCGCCTACCGCCTCAAAGCAGAGTAGACGGTGACAGCTAGGGTTTCGTCACCAAATGGTAAGACAACCACAACCTCCTACCGCCCCAAGCAGAGGCAGACGGTGGGGGATAGTGTTTCGTCACTAAAAAGCAACACAACCACCATAATCACAACAGTACCGGTGAGTGGCGGTGGGTGAGCGGTGGAAATAAAAGGAGAGACAGGTGGTGAGTGAGTTGTGGAAACCGAGAAAGAACAAAGAGATGTGTCACCATCCATTAAAAAGAAAGATGCTACACAGCTGTGCAAAATTGCAGATTACCAAAAGACCTTAAATGCCCTCGTAAACACAAAGCAAAAAAAAAAAAAAAGTTGAACCGGCGTAGCATACAGGATTCGATCCTGGCCCCTTTCATTAACACACCAACCGAATCACCACTACACCACTCATATCACATCTTAACTACATTCCTAACTAATTATATTTATCAAATCCTTATAATTTACTGTTCATTTCGATTACTGTTCAAATCAGTTTGAACATTAATATAGTTTAATATGCATGATAATGTAAGTAAATAGACAATTATACACTTGTCAAAACGGGTTGAAAGTTTCATTACTTCCAATAGTTAAAAATACAGATATATCTATATCATCTATATCTATATCTATATCTATACATATAATATACCAAAGCCATTTTAATGAGCACTCAAAGAGGGTATTCTCTTCATTGAGTGTGCCATGTGTCATCCCATGTAGCAAGGACTTTATTTTAGGAAAATAATAATTTAAAATTTAAAAACAAAATTAGATTTTTATCTCTAATGTTTTCTACCATAACTTTTAAACGTTAATATCTTTTATATACGAGATTTTTTAAAGAAAAAAATTACACCAAATTAACGAACGTTTTATTATCTTTCCAACGGGTACCATAGTGCTATATAAAAAACAGAGATAAAAACGACTATTTTTTTGTGTGTGGTTTTATTCATACAGGAAAAAAACACAAAGTGTTCAGGTTATTCATTAATCATGTATAGGCAAGTCATTAATTATGTTCAAACCAGTAAATATGATTTTTATTTACAACATGTGTTAGCATTGGAGTTGTACATTGTTTTAGGTTAGGTTTTAATATTAGAGTTATACAGTGTTTAAGGTTATGCACTAACATTGAAGATACATTGTTAATTGTTTTAGGTTAAGTGCTACCCGAAGCTTTCCTGCATGTAACTGTAAAACACATCAGTCTATTTCAGGTGTAAAATTGATATTTCAAATTAGATTTCTCAACCCGGGATGCTCCCGGGATATATTAGTTTAAAAAAATTGTGGGTTTGGGTCGGGCCTGGGATTAGGTGATACTCGACCCAATTACCCTTTTTTTTATATTATAATATGATAACTTATGGCAGAGATTTGTTTAGAATAATAATAATAATAATAATAATAATAATAATAATAATAATAATATTCATTAATCATATATTGGCAAGTCATTAATTATGTTGTCATATTAGATATTTTATTATGTCATATTAGATATTTCAACCCGGGACGCTCTCCAACAAGTAATTGCTATGTTTTCTTTTTCTACCATATTATGAAATAGTTCAAATCTTATTGTATGCAGTTAAAGACCTTTTACTGAATGTATTGGTGCTAAACAATCTTTGTCCCCTTGAAGTGCTTGGGATCTTAATATTCTGTTTTAGGTGTTGATGTTGTAAGGTGAAATGGATCTTTTGGTATATTTTTTTTTAAAGTATCTAATGTAAGTTGATACATAGATGTCATTTTTATAGTTTAGATACTTCTAATTTTATTCACTTTACTTAGATTTCTCAACTCGGGACGCTCCCGAGGTATAAGCTAGTGTCATATATCCCTTTAAAGTCCATAAAAGTACCTATCGATATATTTTTAAATATTGCAAAAAGGAAATAATAAGGAACTTCACTATCGTTCATACTCGTATATAATAAACCAAAGCATTTTTAATGATATGTCATAATACTATGCAATCTCTTTTTTGAGAAATGACACATAGGATGTGATGTGACAACTCTAGACCAATTAAAAAAAGGAATAATTATGGTTTAAATATGATTTAACATAATCTATTAAATGTCTAATCTGCTAAATGTAAATATTAAAACTTTATTATTTTCTCTCTCATGTTTCCTCTCATAACTTTTAAATGTTAATATCTTTTATATACTAGATTTTTTAAAGAAAAAAACTACACCAAATTAACGAGCGTTTTATTATCTTTCCAGCGAGTACCATAGTGCTATATAAAAAACGGAGAAAAAAACCAACTATTTTTTGTAACCCGACAGGTATTGTGTCAGGTTTGGAATTAGTTTAAAAAAAAATTGTGGGTTTGGGTCGGACCTGGGATTAGGTGATATCCGACCCAATTACCCTTTTTTTATATTAGAATATGATAACTTATGGCAGAGATTTGTTTAATAATAATAATAATAATAATAATAATAATAATAATAATAATAATAATAATAATAATAATAATAATAATAATAATAATAATATTCATTAATCATATATTGGCAGATGCCATTTTTATAGTTTAGATACTTCTAATTTTATTCGCTTTACTTAGATTTCTCAACCCGGGATGCTCCCGAGGTATAAACTAGTAATTAAATAAAGATAAACCCATCCATATTTCTTGTTAATCCATCTTCTCTATTCAAACTCTTTCTTAACCACATGTTGTCGCCGATTACAACGTATCCGTCGGTGAATATTCAAATCACATTCTCTTCACTTAAGTAGCTCTACACATAATCATGAGGGGTCAAACAAAAAGAAAATAGTTGCATAACAGGTAAATACTGAGGAAAAATAATGTAACGTTTGGTCATCGGAGGGTTGCGTGAGGGTCAACGGACCCTTCTAACCCTGTAGTTCCGCCCCAGGTTACTATTGGTAGCATGGCCGGCCATTAAGGGATGCGGGGAGGACTCTCGGTCCGGGCCCAATTTCTAGGGGCACATTTACCCTCCGGAAATTCAAGTTTTTTTAATAGCGGTGTCCTTAATTCGATGGATTTTTGTATGTTAGAGCCCCAAAATTGTTAATCAAGTATTAATCAAAGTGAAGAATAGTTTGTATAAAACAGAAAGTAAAGAAATGTTGAGAGAGATTAAGAATTAAAGAAGAAAATGAAATGGTTTGATAAAAAAATTGTAAGTGTATTAACGGGTGTAGGAGTAGAGAGGATGAAGAAGATGAAATGAAGACGGCTCACACTTAATTATTTTTGCTTTTTACCGGTTGGTTTTAACTTCCTTTTAACTTTTATTTTTGTTATGAAACAAAAAAAAAAATTAATTGTCAAACTTTCCCCCATTTATATTTTCACCCTTTGTGGGATTCGAACTCCCAACCTCCCCCAAGAGGGTTTGTTCCCTCTACCGTTAGACTACAACTTAAGTGGAAATAAAATCCGATCCATCAATTTGATATTATTTTAAGGTAAGAGATAACGTACAAAGCTTCTTAATGTAAAAAGCGTAAGAAACAATCTCAGCCATTAGATTAACAAGATGGTTGGATGCAGATTAAAAACCCTAATCATACTTGGGTCAACCTAACCAAGGGTAAATTATGAAAAACCGTCTAATTTTGTTTTCAAATCGTAAGAACAAAATGTAACATTTCGCATTAAATTCCTTGTACGTTACGATTATTATTAATAAAACGTCAAATTTCATCATTTATCGTCCTTTTAAAAATATTTCGTGACGCATTTGGACCCCTTATACTATACTAGATACATATAACATCTTTATAATGTTGAAATAATTATCAAAAAATAAAGGCATGGGCCGGGATTCGAACCCAAGCCCATGGCCAGTTCAAGAAACACCCACCACACAACCAACTGAGCTACACTACATTTCTGTCAATGTACCCACGCGTTTTATTATTATATCATGTTTAGGATCTAGCAAGTTGACTTAGAAAGTCAACTACAAGATCAAGTTACCATAATTAATCCATCCAAAACGCGTTTGATCCTTGATATGGTATGATTGACTGATACGCGTCCATTACAACGACCAATTATCATCAAAACATTCCCCATTTTTGTCAATCATCGCATCATCATGTTTAATAGGGTCAAACATTCCAATTCGCTTAACCCAAACCCCACACTATAAATTGAACCCTCCATTTCACTCTAAACTCGCCGATTTATTCTTCCACATCTCCAATTTCTGTTTAAAACACCTTTCAAAGCTTCAACTTGATCGCAGTTGACTTTTCTGTTTGACCGGTTGATAATCACGAATTAAGCTTTGTAAGTTTCAATTATTTTGAAGGTTTTGTTCATCGGCCATCTACAAACAATAACCCTATGATTAATCGGGTTATTGTTTGTTAGATTTGATTATTGATTAACCTAGGGTTCGAAGGTTTTGAATTGGGGAAGAACACCTCTGCAGACTTGTGTATTTATTTAAAACAAAAACAAACCAAACACAACCACTGATCTAGATCAAGTGGTTGTGTCTGTCTGTTTGTCAACCAAGGAACACGGGTTCGAGTCCCACCTTTCACGGCTTTTATTCTTTTCTTTTATAAGGTTTATAAATCAGTTTCAATATGACTATATAATTATTTCAAAACAAGGTTTAATCGTTCTCAGGGTCTAGACCAGATGGTCTAGACTTGTGATATTAAAACACGAACCGGTCCCAGACCCGGGTTCGATTCCCAGCTTCAACAAAACATTTTTTTTACCTTTTAGCTTTATATATTTTCACTAATATTTTTAAAATTGGTTTTAAAATACTAAAATTGCTTTATAAATTCTACAAAACTTATTTTATGTTATTCTAGTAGAAAAGTTTAACATACAATTTTTAGTTTTCCAAAAATTATTTATTTAATATATATATTAAATATTTCAAGTTTATTCTATTTTAATTATAAAATTCTATAAAAATATCAAAACGATTATATAAATTCCCACAAAAATTATTCTGAGTTTATATAACATTAAACATTTCTGAAATGATTTTTATTTCTGAAAAATCATTTATTTAATATTTTTAATCAATTTTTGTTTTTTTAATCATAAATAAATCATAATAAATTCATTTTTCAATATTTTTGCACCAAAATTTTATATAAATTATTTCTGCTCATTTAGAACAGAAATACAAATTTTAATTTAAAAATTCTTTAATTTTAATATTTTTATATATTAAAGTTATAATTTGACAATTTGAAATAAATAGATTAAATATTCTATTTTTAAGAAAATAATTTTATAAAAATCATTTTCATACTTAAAACTTTATATTGTGACCACCTTTAATCTAAAGTTTACAAAAAGACTTTTGTTTATTTATTTATCGAATTTCTCTTATTTATTAAACAATTTAATTATTAATCAAACGAATACTTATCCCCAAATTCGAAACCCTAGAAAATACTTGTAGACTACAAAGACTTAGACTTATTTGTTACCTTATACATAGGGTAATACTTGGCAACTTTGGGGCTACACATATTCTATTTTTCGAGACTTAATACTTTGCTAAGGTGAGTTTACGTAACCATGTTTATACAATTCTTTATACTTGCAACATTACACTTAAGCAATTCTACATACATGTCTAGTTGTAAACTTTAATGCCTCATGAGTTAGACAACAACAGTTAGACTTAAACTTCAACATACATAATCATTAGCTATGGCCAAGCCGGCGATACTCAATAATAGATCTATTGGATTGACAATCCCACCTAGATTCGTTGACCATCTTTTATGGGGAGCGCGGGTGATTGTTATCGTTCCAACGTGATATTAAGGTGAACCGTGGATGACGGGATGGACCTAAACTAGTCGGAGGTTTGATTATGTGCATACAACACTTCATGTTTATTCATGTAGACTTAAACTTACAATAGACATATGAATTGCTAAACTTTTATTCTTATACTTAATTGCGTGACATGGCTTATGTATTCTCACCAACTTCTAGTTGACCCCCCCATTTTTACAACTCAACAGGAAATAATGATGCGTGAAGACTAGAGTGTTAGCATGAGGAGACAAATTGAAGTTTATGCTTTATTTGGTTATTTGATGTATTAGAATTCCATTCAAGACTTATTATGTATTTTCAATTTTGGATATTTTTACTTTAAATAAATTTCAATTAAAACTTGAATACCATGTGCTACTGTATACTCATTCTTACGTGACACCTTGATGTTTCCGCTATCGGTTGGGGTGTTACACAAAATCAATCGAAAACAAAAATTTTCAACAATTGAAATCAATTAAACCAATCTGAATGATTACACAATGAAAATAACAAAAAACATTAGATTACAAATGAACGAAAAAGAAAAAATTAGAAAAACAGAGATTTACACTGGGACGATTTAATCATACGAAAAAACATACAATTATGAATAAACGCTCGTAATAGTTGTCAAATACTTTCGATTTTGTTTCAATAAGTATGATTAAATATAAAAATTAGGTTAAAAAAAGTTGCAGATGAAGAAGATGAAGTTGGTGAAAACAGAGCCTTTTAAACGCACTAACAAAATTTAAGCGCATTCATTGTACAAAATTTAAAAACACATACAAAATTTAAACGCACTCATTAAAAAGTTTGGAAGCACTCATTGAAAATTTGGAAGCACTCATTGAAAATTTGGAATCACTCATTGAAAATTTGGACGCACTCATTAAAAAAATTTAAACGCACCTTTTTACGAGTCTCCGCACTTATAATCAAATCGTGTCTCATAATTCTCATTCTAAGCTTTTAATGAGTCTCCATACATCTTTCTCAATTCTACTGAGTGTTTTACATCCAAACAACAACAAATTTGTAGTATTGGAAAAATATCCGAAATCGGGTCCTATTAATTCAGTCTATCTTTGCTGTCATCATCCAGATGAAGAAGGAAAACATTTATGGGTTGATATAGAGATTGTAGATAGGCACAGGGTTGATATAGAGATTGTAGATAGGCACAGGGTACCATTTCTTAGTATGTTGCCATCAGCGGTAGGTGATGATAATGGGGGTGGTGGTGGTGTCAGGTCTTGATCGATAAAGTTAGAATAAACGTTTGCTTCAAAGGAGGATGGGTTAGATTTATGTTAAGAAAAGTTTAGACCAAGGAAGAAGAAAATAGGTTTAATCGTGGTTTAACTGTCGTTAGGTTAAATTGACAGGTGACAAGTTCTAGTGGCTTCCTACACTTTTTATGTTAAGATACTTTGTACCATATACTTTCTCTTATTTTAATCATAGTGTAAAAAAATAGTTTACATTATTTATTTTGTTAAGGCCTAAAGCTAAGATTAAGGAGTACAATTTTTGTAGCTCGAACCGGGCACCTGAATTTTCAGGGTCAGCCTTGATTGGTAGCATTCATACTAGGATAAGAGATGTTGCGATTAGTTCCTTTTCATACAAGAATATTTCGTGGAGTTATCTTGTTTCATCACCATGATGACGTTCTTAGCGAAACTTTGGATGTAGTAACTAGTAACATTAGAATTAGAAAAAAGAGAAGAGAAGTGAGGGCAGCGATCTATGGACTAAACCAGCTTCATAGAAGAGATACTTATTTAAGCATAATGGAAAGCTAAACTGCTAAAAGAAATCATTCTTTGATGATTACAACGTGGTTTCGTTGTCGATGGTTAAAAGATAATGGTTGAAAGAAAACCTTAACCAAGAATCATAATATTAGAATTTAGAAACCTGTATGGGTGAATAAGTTACTTCTATTTGTGACTTGCATTTTACGAAAGCGCTTTGAAATTCTACAAGATTTATTTATTTCATAAAACTTAGCAACTTATATAAAAATAAAAAGTAGACGGGCAACAAGTTGTGCCGTCACCCCTTTCTGAATAGCGAATTCTAATCTACCAAAAAACAAACCCCTGCCCATCTGGAAATGAACTATTGCTGTGGATAATCCGTTAGACCATGGTCAAGAAATGAATAGCTTCTGGTGCTAGGGAGCCAAAGGTATCAAAGGCTAAGGGGACAAAGACATGTTTGTTCTCTGCACAAGCTTTAGCGTTCTTATCCACTTTATTCGATTCCGCTTTTCTCGATGCTTGTCTAGCTATAAACCCATTTTATGAACAACTCCACTTTATTGAGGAGCCAATCGAGGTGACAGATTGAAAAGTCCAGAAGTTGAGACGAAGTCGGATTAAACTTGTGAAAGTCAGATAGAAATCAAAACGCGGACCCGAATTCACTTGGGAATGTGAAGAACAGACGAGGCGCAAGTACCCAGCTCTCTTTCCCGAAGCATCTAAAGCCAAGGACTCAACTCAATTTCGCGAACGAAATTCCAAAAACATGGGGAGAATTTGACACCCGCCAGATTTCCAGGTTAAGATCCGTACACCCACTCACCATTTTGTCAATTCCAGTTATGCATTAGACATTTTATTACAGTACATGTGTCACCTTAAGTCTAGCAAGGCCCATGATAGTTTAGGAATTCATTTTAATGACCCGTTTACCCATGGAAATCCGGACATTCAAGAAACATTTTGTGAATGCTTAACACATAAAATCATGGAATCTCACCATTTATTAATGGAATTCTCAAAACATATGTACCATGAGTTAACAAATCAATTCAACATATGTTAAAGGGGAATTAACACTTCACATATTATGTGGACTAGTAGGAAACCCGCGCGATGCGACGGGAGTGACACTTTTTATTTCGGTACTTATTTCAAATTCGTATAGTATTTGTTGGTAGCATCATTGTGGTGGATATACGTCATAAGCGTTACACATGTCTAGTAACTAAAAAGAATTAACATTTAAATTGTAAAGTACTTTTAAGAAACATTTGATAAAATAAAGTAACATACGAAAGGAAAAATATGTATTAATAAATATAAAAGTTGAGAAAAATAAAAGCTAGCGAACTACTTGAATCATGAGATCAATTTAGTCATACACGTTCCAAGTCTGCATGATCTCATCTATATTGTCTACCCATCATTTGTCATCAAGAATGATCACTGAAATTTCTTGTATATCTTCATGTTTGATTATTACATCTTTTGGTGAAGATGAGTTTCCTACATTTTCTCCTATCTAAAGTGTCATCAAATATGTCTTCTTTGTCATTTTCATCAGAACTGTCTAGATCAATAACTTAACTCCATTTCCATTAAGAGAGCATCTTGTATCTCTTCCTATTAATTTCATGCATCTGATCCTTAAAATAATATAAAAATATTTAACAAATAAGTTAATAGAAGATGAAATAAATGTTGATATTACCTATTCACTAAATTCATGTTGAAGATTAGATTTGTAGAGAATAAACATTGCACCATAGCAAATAATATCAACACTATTATCACCATTATCATGTATTAAAACACATATAATATACCACATAAAATAACAGCCATGTTAATATTAAAAAAATAAACATTAATAAATACAACCTTAGACGCTTGTATGGCTATTGGTTTGTTCATCTCCGTATGTTTTTCATCTAAATGAATCTGCAAAACCAAGAAGTTAACACTTAAATGATTAAGATATGTATAAAAAGGCATAATTAGTAAAATGGGAAGAATGAAAACCATAAACTAACAAATAACCAACATTATAAGCTTCAACTTTTGAATTCAGTATCCATGCCGACGTATTTTAGCAAGTGAAATAGGTGTGCATTAGTATGTATTTATAGAATAAACTTTAGTAGGTTAGCACATGGTTTAATTTTCAAATTCATGATTTTCCCACCCCTTTAAATTATGAAATTTTGTTAAACTTTAGTAGGTTAGCACATGGTTTAAATTTTTAAATTGATGATTTTTCCACCCCTTTAAATTAGGAAATTTTGTTTATCTTTGACTAAAGTGTAAAAAATTATTGTGTTTATCTTTTTTTTTTTTTAAACTTTGTTAAAAAGAACCCCTTAAAATTAGGGAGTTTTGTTGTTATTAACATAGATGTTCATATCATATAGATATATAATATGAATCATGTGTTTTCTACCAAATTGATGCAGCTGAGGTTTTTAAAAGAAATTTACCTATAATTAATATCTACAATGCATTTTTATATTTTTTCTAAACTTAATTATTTTAAAGTTTCATATATTTAGCTAGTTATGTTTATTTAAAAGTTTAATGAGATTTCTTTTAGTTAATTATATTTATGTGTATACCTGTTAATATATGCATGCATACCCATATACATATGCACATATTGCTAATGTTGATTATTTAAATAGGGTACTACAATTGAAGCTACCAGTAACAAACGTGATAAAGCATTCTTAGAGCCCAGTCTTGTGTTGCAGTTTTGTTGCTGTGTGACAAATTATTTGTCTGTCAAAGCAAGGATGAACCATAATGTTTAACAACATTATCATATTTTAAAGAATCACTAAAGCTGATATGTAGATTTCGAGTGCCCTGTTTGGTTTTTAAATCGTTGCATTTAATTTATGTGAATTTTTCATTATTGGGCGGAACAGTATTTAACACCAAATTCAATATTACAATTTTTAGTTTTACTTGATCATGAAATAGTGTTATGATTCAACATCCATATTATATTTCATCTAGTTAGTATTTAAAACATAAAATGCAATAATCACTTGTACATAAGACATTCTTTCTTGTACATTTCAATCCACACATCGGTATTGATTACGACAAACACTGACACGTCGACAAAAATGAGCTGGCCGTCATGGTATATTCGAATGTTTTTAAAATATAATAGTTTTAAAGTTATGATAGAATAAAATAAAAGAAATTATAATTTTGTTGGGGAGGGGAGGAAAATGTAATTACTAACTAAAAATTAGGGAATTAAAGTGTAAATAAGATAGGGTATTAAAGTGTAAATAATATATGAATGACTATTTTATCCTCATTTTAAGGTTGTTAATGAAAAATTAGTTCTTAACTTTTGGGTATCTTAAAATACCCCTCCTCATGCATTATAATATAGTATAGACTAGTGTGAAGCCTGTGTGATGCGGTGGGGTGGACAATTTACAAACATAAGTATAATTGTTTACATTAAAAATATGGTTTATGTAACACAAATTCAAAGGCTCACAATGAACAAAAACATAATTTAAACATATTGAATTTCGAATGGAAAATAGATACCCGTGCTACACAATGAGATAACTTGTGTGGCATATAACCAAACCTGTGCAAGCCCAGTACTATTATTGTGCGTAACAAATTAAATTTAAGTTATTAAACAACAAAGTTTAAAATATCAAAACAATCAATTGACATATTACAAACTATAACATTACATATATGAATCACGAAATATGAAGCACCTCGAACATTAAGCATCAATTCAAGGTAAATATCGAGATGTATTTGATAAGCATAATGAGGTACTCATAATTGACCTAAGGAAGGGAAGACATCAACCAAAACATGTGGTTGTCATATATTAAGAAACAACTTAGAAATGATTATTATTTTTTTTTTGCAAAACAATCATACATTAAAAACAAAATGTTATATTAGAAATTGTTTAGGAAAGAAGACTTTGAATTTATAATATATCACAAACTTAAAAAAAAATCATTTACATACGTGTTTCTCTATGAGAGTTCTATTACAAGAATGATGTAGAAAATTATCTTGAGGGGGTCTTTTATCAATAATACAAATGTTTTGTGAATCTTTTTACCAAGTAGGCAAGTACAATGCTTATTATTATATGAAAAATAATGCTTTGAGAAAAGATTGTTAAGTACAAAGCTAGTAGAGTAGTTTCCATGGTCGATAACTAATTACGTTTGTTTGGCATACACATCTCATATTTTGATTTGTCATCAATTTGAGTGCATTGAAAAATAAGAGTTCGTTCAATATCCTTTGTTTCTAAAATTAAAATGCTATTTATAAGATTATAATTTATATGAATTGTTTGAAAGTACAAGCAACAAATCATGGGTTTCAAGAAAGTATTTGCATTAACTAAACCTATATACATATTGGTCGAAGATGTCATACCCAAAACATAACTTATTTTCAAGTTTGCTCAATATCATCCAATAGTCAATTTCAATTTGTTGGAGTAGTAGTAAAATTAGTTTCAGATATATAACAATTTGCCAAATGAGTACTGTGTGTATATATCTTATGAAAATAATAGAAAAACGGTTTTGTTACCAATTACGCAAACAACCAAGTCGAAACAGTACGCTTGAAGAATATGAATATTGGATATTGATCGGAGGTGGCACAATAACTAACTATACGTTCTCTCATGTTTGAGGGCGATGATGATGATTGTAAAGGCGGTCACATGGTTGCCCCATGATTAACCAAGTAAAGAACAATGATATTGGCAACAAAGGTTCCACAATTGGGCAACAAAGAAAACAGTGGCGAGTGGTGGTGTTTTGGTTGAGTTTAGGATTTTCACAACTATGTCGGCAAATATAACTCAACAGAATATAATGGAAGGAGGACAAGAAGAGTTCGTGTCCAAAAGGTTTTGATGTGGATCGTCTTTTATAGGCTCAAAGAAATGGTCTTAAATGGACGATTAGAGTACCAACATCGGTTTCATTTCATTAGAAATAACTCATAAATTAGTGATAAAAATTTATGTTAAAACTTTTTAACTTACTTTTTTCACCTAAGCAATTTAAACCTTGTTAATGCTTTTAAATACCTTTATACTTCACTTCAATTTCTCATTTAATTCTAAGTTCAATTCATTTATCAAGTTGATATTTATGTAGAAAGACAACTTTACCCCTATACTAAGTTCATTAACTTGTTGTACCATAAGCTTAAAATATTGTAATTACTTAATTTTTGATGGAATCCCTTTCTCATGCTTTATAATATAGTATAGATATAGATAACACAATATCAATAACATTTCACAATGTCACACATATGTTATCAATGCCAAAGCACAAGGACACTCACACACTCATACATACCAATCGATTTTTACAAGTGTGTAGATTAAATGGGTTCGAAAAACATATGTACATACACACACATATATTCAATTGGTCTAGACATGAACACAAGTGATAACATGAGTAACCCACGAGATGAACATTACATATATGTGCCTACATGTCCCATACAATGTCAATATGGATGATGATAATAACAAAACCATACACATGTATAAACACATATGCGAATGTGTGTGTGTGTGTGGGTATGTGTATGTGTGTTGAGATAAAACAAGATCAATCTAGATACACTCATACATATATACATACGGCCATACAAACATCCAAGAGGGATATTATAGACAAACCATGAACCTCACATATACTCACACTCACACTCACACACACACACACGATGCATACACACACATCCAACTCAAAGCTCTTATCCAAACACTCACATAATCCTATGCCTTATACCAATAAAGGACCTTGAACATTCCACTCCATGATCCCATGTGTTTTGACCTTCCATTTTGATCCTGCATGTTCCCTAGGATCGGCTAAGGGCCGCCCTACATGCACACCAAAACACAAGTCAACATCTTGCACTAGAAGGCAACTAGCTTTTCCAATCACTAGGATCCATGGTCTTTGACTTACCATAATCATCAACTAATCACTACCAAGCCTCTCTCTCTCTCTCTCTCTCTCTCTCTAGGCTATATAATGGGTTCAAGAAGCCACACCTTTCACACATCAAACACTTTAGACAAATTAACAAACCAAACTCTCTAATTCACTCTCCCTTGATCTTGGTCGAACCCAAACCCCCATACCCGAGCCAATTCACGATCGTTAACCCCCCAACCAAGCCACATCCGAGTTTAAAATGAAGTTGTGGAGGCTACATTGTGGAGAATAGACTCAATCTCGATCCATTTTCCTTGTTCTAATCGGTCTACACTTGGTGAGTTCACTTATGTTTATTTCCTTCGAATATAGTTGATACCATTCGATACATGTTCACCCGGTCCTTTGATACACACGTACACTTCATAAAACACGAGTATACAATGAAAAACAACCGGCCAAAACACTTGGATATGATAACAAGCAAATATATATATACACGTATATATACATATATAGTATGCATTCCACACGCAAAGACTTGAAGGTGGACTCCTATATACTTGTATACATACCACGAGTGTGTGTATGTGGGTATAGAGTCGAGCAGAGGCCACAAAAACCATTTTTTGAAACTCAAAATGTAACATATATGAAATGGTAATTTTAGGAACATGTGTTAAAAATAAAAAAAAACAAATGTTAAATGAGCTTTAATGGAAAACTTTTGGGAAAACATGTGTTAATAACCAAGGTATATGTGTTAACTAAGGTAAAACATGAGTAAATGACATTTTTACATAAGGAATGCTTGAAACATATGCTAACATGTCACATTTGGTACAAATGAGTAACACACATATCATATGGTAACATATAGAAACCAAGACACCGATTTTTCCGCACAATGGTGAATCATAGTCCCAAATAATTGTGGAGGATCGTTTTGTCATAAACAAGTTGTTTGATCAAACAAGTCTACCAATTTAGGTGCGGAATCCCTAAATCAGTTACGAAATGATAATAATATGAACAAAACACGCAAATCACCTTTTAAGATCCATTTCATTAATAAACAATATCAATTAATCTTACAAAACGTTGTTTATAATGAAATAAACACTTTTCAGAAACAACTAGAACACTAGAGAGAATTACAGGTCGAACGGAGAATACAAATGACAAAAGTTAATGTTAAAATCAAATTTTCAGTTTATATAGGCCTGCACATTCGCCCCCCGGTAAGGGTCGAATGTGCAGGTTCGGCCCTTCTGATGGTCGAACAAACACAATGTTCTTCAAAATCCACATTCGCCTGACTTCTTCTTCCTTTGACCTTCTGCTATCCACCTTTGACCCTTCTAAATCCACTTTCGACCCCATGTAAATAACAAAACCTCTTAGAGTGTACAATCCAATAGCACTAGTCGCAAAACGTGTATCAACAAACTCCCCCTCGACTATTGCTTGGATTGTTGTCTTTGGTAATCAAGCGTCTTCTTCATCAACTTAATACGCAAGTTCGTCTTCTGTTCTTTAGTCATGACTGGTTCAAAAGTTTGTTTAGGTTTCTTCTTCTCAATTGGAATTTTCACAAACTTTCCCAGCTTCTTGTCGTAGTCACATCCCGCATTAACATCCCAAGCGAAACACAAGCATACCACACGTTGGTATTTCAGAGCTTGTTCGCTATCCTTCTCTTCACAATAGATTGGGTTGTAATACAGCATAATGATGTCTTCGTGTGAACTATTTATCAACCACATCGGATCAAAAATATGAACCTTCTTGAATTCATCTTTCCCATCCTTTAGTAAGATAACAGCTTTTGCGGTCTTCCAATCATAGTACCACCACATGAAATCTTTTGAAAAATGTTGTGGAATCGGCGTCAAAGGAATATGTTTCAGTACGGTCGGTGGTTTATACTTCAAAGTCACCTTGTTCATCCCAGTAATCGGATCAGTACTCTTCTTATGAACAATTCTTTTTGGATACTGAGGAGTGAACACGTCCCATTTCATTCTGCTCTCTCTAGCCATGCGATCTACGAAATAGCCAACTATATCATTGTTTACAGTTGCACCTGACAAAGTATGTCAGCAGACGCCACGCACAGTCCAGTGGTGTTGAAGCCTCAGCAACAGGAGTCGTTTTCTTAAACTTGTTCAAGACTCTTTCCATAGCATCATTAAAATCTTCAGTTGGATCAACAGTCTTCTCAGCAGCAGATATTTTCTGTTTCTTTGCTACTGGGGATGTTACGGGAGTAGCAGATTTAGAACTACTAACATCAGGAACTTTCTTTCCTGCAATCAAGATCTCAACTTCTTTAGCTCTTTTCTTCTTTGAATTCTCCTTATCATCCTTTTTAGACATAGTCTTGTATTTGGGCTTCTTTTGTTTTTCACCCACCATCGGAGATCCACTGAAATCTTCTGCACCAATACCAAGACCCAGATCTATATCGTCCATCACGATCGGACTCTTCATTCTTTGTTCCTCTAGGGTTTTGTTGAGACTTTCAGACTCTCCAACCACAATGGCCTTGGGCTTGGTTTGTTTTACTGTCTCTTCACTTGAATCCCATCTTTCATCAGGTTGAGTCCTCCTCAGAATCGGCAGACTCTTCATAAACAAGCATAGTTCCCTTTCTTGCTACGCTTTTCTTCCATCTAGATGTTTTCTTTGGAGGTTCAGCCTCATCCTTGTAACACCCCAACCGATGGCGGAAACATCGAGGTGTCACGTAGTGACGATTGTTCAATAGCTCATGGACTAAAAGTGTAAATATTGATACATTGATTAAATAGTTTATTACATTGAAAAGAAATACAACGGCTCTAAATGGCAACTAAACTGAAATACAATAAGTCAAAATCTAAATATAAATCCGAAAGCTTAAAGAATGCATCTCAAAATAACCTGAAACATGTACAAAATAATTTTGTCAATACAAAAAATTGTATTGGTGAGCATACCCTGTTTGAATAAATATAGTAGGAAAAGTGTTTAGCAATTCATGTGCGGTACCATTTGCAATTATATATACATGTACCATCATATTTTTTTTAGTAAGATCAAATATAGACTCAAGTATTAAACAACAACCTTTATTTACGTAATATAAGTAGAAAAATCATATGAGAATCATATCATAAAGCTTGGTTAACCCATAATTAATAATATTAATATAGTACATGTTTGCTAAAATTGGCTTCAAGAGATCTTGTATTTCAACGACTCATAGCCTCAATGTTATAATATTATTACAGTGAGTGAAGGTTTAGGGTTAGGTACATAGAACATCAAAGTAGCAGAGCTAAAAAAAATGTATGTAAAGCTATTTTTTTTTACGGCTAAAGGTCTCCACAAACACCTAATTTGTGGTCATGTATGACGTTTCTAAAAGCCTTATAACATGAAAAGGAGTAGAAATGAAACTAACGAAAGAACTCTAGCAGATGTTCTTATTACCCGACCGGACTCGGATCCCACAACAACCAACGTAAACGGAAAAACAATCAAACAAAGCGTTATATATATATATATATATTTGAATTTAATTGGTACATTCATCTTTTACAAGCCAATTTTAGATTATATGATACCGTAGTCGCCGGAACAAATCATTGGTCAAACAATTTAAGCATACGAAACAAGGGTTGTGTTCAATACCTTGATAGTACAACGAATCATAATATGACAGCGATGGATGTTTCCGGTTGTATACTACTGAATCGAATTAAACCGAACTGGAAGAGATGTGACTCACGGAACCGAGGGTTACAGCCCAAAACAGTGGTGAACACCGGTGATCAGAAGTGGTGGTTTTAAATGGCAGAAGCAAGGACGGTGGTTTGGTCAGGTTGATGGTGGATCACGATGGCGGAGAGTGGTTGAGGTTGTGTCAAAATGGACCTACTACTTTGGTCATTTATAAGGTTCACATGTAACGGTTGTGATTCATTAAATTGATTTATTAAATTGATTTAAATTCTTTTAAGCTTTAGTCCAAAAGAATACTTGTAAAGGAAACGAATTACGTAACGCTTTTGAATACATATACTCCTAAGAGAATGGATGTTATCATTAGTGATTTAATATCCTTAGCAAATATCGGAACTTTTATGAAATCTTAGAAGGATAGATATAAATTAAATTATTTAGTGGTTAACATTCTATACTAAAATAGTTGATTGTTTTTGTATGATCATTTCAAAATTGGTGGATATGGTTTAGCAAAATAAAATAAATTTTCAAGGCGTCTTATGGATTAAAAATTCATTCATAGATAAAATAATATTTGAAGGGGACTAGAGGTGAAGCTTCAAAATAGACAAAGGACTAAAATTGACAACTTGCTAAAAGACGAGGGTGACGGATGTCATAGTCTCCCCTACTTTAGAAAATTTCGTCTCGAAATTTCTTTCAAATGGAGGTTACTATGAAACAAAAGGCGTTGTAAAAGCCAAGTAATTGTTAATTTTTTTTTTTGCATCAATTATGATTCGACAAAATTTAAAATAGTTGTCTAATATCCAAAGTAAAAGTTTCAAAATCCTTCTCAGTTGACCCGAGATTAGTAAGTTGAGAGCTTAAATGAGAAAGGTTTTGGGAATATGTAACTGGTGAGGGCAGAGGTACTAATGAAGCAGTCTCCCCTACTTTAGAAAGTTTGTGATTAAACTTTACTAGGGTATGCAACAAGAATCCAAACAACCGAGGATGTAAGAGTACACAAGATTTTAGTTTTCTGTGTGGGTGGTCAAGAGAAAGACTCTAGGAAGACGAATTGAAGCTCGTGTAACAACGTTCCTATCGAAAGTGCTAGCTATTAGTCAACGATCTAATGAAGAGATAGTAATGGGTAGGTTCTTGGTCAGACTCCTAGTCCGCTCCCGCAGTATTGTTTATGCTTATATATAGGGTGTACCGTAGCTGACCCACCACACTCCCGATACTTTGGACTCATACTGATTGTCTACCAACAGCCTAATTAGAATTACACACCACCCTCATGTACCTGTAAACCCATGATTGCATTCCGGACCGTAATCATCGATTTACCTTACACCAGGGTGTTATGCTTTTCCATTACCCTAACACAAATAATACCAGAAACAAATGTGTGCAACCAATAGGTAATAGCTACTGTAATGAAATAATGTTCAGTTATGAAATGGTTAGAGGTCCTTCCCTTCTGGGTTTTACCTTTAACCGTAATGAGAATAACATGTAAGTATAAGACATGGTTAGAGGTTCTTCCCTTTCGGGTTCACCCTTAGCCGGTAACTTCTGTTCACATCATTGGCTCTAAACACTCATATTGATAAACTCTGAGGTTTACACCGTTCCCCTCTAATTAAAGAAATACTCTAATCCGAGTCGTACATGGGCACTGGCTTAGATCTCATACGAGTTATCAACTAGTATGTTCATTGGCCATGATGATGAACAAAATAATCATGATGATGAACAAAATAATGTAAAGTATAACAGGGTTTTGCTCAACACGGGAAAAAAAATATGCATACCAAATATGCGTTCATGTAAGTATAGCATAAAATTTCGATTGAAAGAATAGTATAATATAAATCGAGTAAATCGCACAATTGCAAAAAAATGAAAGTAAACGAGTTAAATTAATACTCAAAACCAGTGTTGCAATAATAAGTACTAATAACTAGTGCGAGAATAGTTGCGAATAACGCGTGAGAATAACTACTAATAAAAGAAGAATAATAAGATAATGTGCGAACGTAACTATAAATAGAAATGTGTAAAAATAATGAAATTTACTGTAAATGAAAATGAGCAGAACAGACGTATAGTCTACTGACATGAGAGTTAAAATTTAGTAATTTTACATATATGCGTTATACTATAAAAGACATTTAGCAACATTTAGATAAGAAGATATGTCCATTGTTTAAACCAAAAGTTTTGCGACTGAAAGAGTACAAGTGTAAAAGATAAATTTTCGCAGTTTACTCGAACTTTGTGATATAGTTCAAAGAATAGTAGTAACGTACGAGGATACTTTTTAGAAACCGAAGAATGCTTTAGGTTCCAAAACAGGCTCACTTGAAAAGATTTCGTAGGTACAAATTTTCATGTGTTTACGAGAAGTCGGGTTTGAAAAGTGTTATAAAGCATATTATCAGTTGCAAGTTTCTTCCGAAAACATCATATTGGATACGTCATATGAAAACAAAAGGTTTACATTTGACTTGTAAAATATGCAATACAAGTTTATAAAATGCAAAGATGAAACCATTTCATGATGTATGTGTAAATCTAATGTGTTTCAAAAGACCAAGATTAAAAATGGCGTGAAGGTTGTGAATGATCCCAGATGTCTTGATGAATTTTGGAAAATAGAATTTTTCGTATTTAGACATTTATTTAACTTGTAGGTTGAAATCTCATTAAAGTTGAAAATTTTTAATTATTATGAAACGTTGAGAAAATCTAAGTGTTACTGGGTCAACTTGAAACCTTTTAATTGTCAAACTTCTACGAAAATTTATACAAAGAAAGCTTGTTTGTTTCTAAGGATCATTAAGGCATCTCTTTGGGCTCATGGCGGCTACTTGTTTCATGACACAAGGTGTATATAAAGTGTGTTCTAATCTGGCGAATAGGCTTTGTGAAAAGACATACAGGATAAGTTGTCAAGTTATTCGTTTTAAAGAGTAGTGTACTAGTGTGTATTGTGTAGATAGACATTTATGATATTATAAGTATTGTGGGAGACACTATGGGATACTAAAGGTCATAGTTTAATGATATCATGTGATTGCGATCAAGTAAGTTTGTAAAAATGAAGATATAAAACGGGTTGAAATAATAAGTTTTAGGAAAACCATGTTCACTTTTAACTGTATGATGACTCAACATTCCTAAAAATCAGGATGTGGTCAAAGTTAATCACAAAGTTTAAAACTTAAGTCGTGGGTAAAAATGTTTTAACACAAAAAGTGTAATACCTTATTGTTTAAAAGTCACAAGGCATAAATGAAATAGTGTAAGCTTTAATGTGATAGTATAACGAACAAAAAGTTTTAATAATGATGATAAGGAATTCAAAAGCGAATGATCAATGAATAATGGCATATGAAACATCAAGTGATTAAATTGAGTCCTCAAATGATAAAAAAATGTACATATCAATGATATAAAACATTGAAATTGTTTCCATAGATAACTTTGACTAACTCATGTATTTGAAATTTCCTCGTGATTTTGGGGGCGTACTTTAGCCTATAAGTGAATTCTCATCCCAAGAGTTCCCAGGTAGGTATACGGTTCCCTCGTCTGATTGGGATTTATACGAAATACCAGGCATAGACAGAAAACTCAGGATACGGGCGCTTACCCTTCCAGATTGCACATGCCCCATCACTAGTGAATTCCGAAACTTTAGCGGGATTAAAAAAACGAGATGTAGAAATAGATCCTTGAGATGTGGATTTCACTCCTAACTCAGAGATGTATTTCAAAATTGGGAACAATTGTGGAATGAAACCAATCACTAAGTTAAGGATATCACTCCTAGCTTAGTGGTTAAGTTTCTTTTTGAAGGAAATACTCTTTGAGGTGCGGATGTCACTCCTATCTCAAAGATGTATTCCTAAGATAAATAACATATAGAGGACTGAAACTAATCACCAAGGGATGGATGTCACTCCTAACTTGGTGATACCATTTCGTTTGTGAAATACGAGTGTCTTCTTCTCCAAACAAAATATCGAAAGAATAATGAGAAAGAATCATAGCAAAAATATCTTGAAAGAAAATATAAGAAATAAGAGAAATATACACAAGAGGACTCGTGAATCTAAGCTTAGTTATAGACTAGGCTAAAAGGCATTCTAATAACCTAATTCTCTATAACCATGGCTCTGATACCAATCTGTAACACCCTAACCGATGGCGGAAACATCGAGGTGTCACGTAGTGACGATTGTTCAATAGCTCATGGACTAAAAGTGTAAATATTGATACATTGATTAAATAGTTTATTACATTGAAAAGAAATACAACGGCTCTAAATGGCAACTAAACTGAAATACAATAAGTCAAAATCTAAATATAAATCCGAAAGCTTAAAGAATGCATCTCAAAATAACCTGAAACATGTACAAAATAATTTTGTCAATACAAAAAATTGTATTGGTGAGCATACCCTGTTTGAATAAATATAGTAGGAAAAGTGTTTAGCAATTCATGTGCGGTACCATTTGAAATTATGTAATAAGTAATATCCGTTCAAAACCAAACCTGAGAATAATGACTAACACATGACTAACCAACTGAATAATGAATTAACAAGACAATGACCAAGATTCTCTCAACAGAGTCTCAAGGGGGTATACCATAGTACTATTCATTGAAAAGCTAGGCCGCCCAGCGGTTAATGATTTTGACAAGTCATAGACACACCAATTAACATAAAGCAAACACACTTGAGAATTGCATTAAGTATAAGAAATTGAAACTTGATTAATATATAGGTACATGAGTCACCCCAAAGTAGTAAAACAGTAAAAAGGGAAAAGATATACTCACTTTGATTGTGATGATGAACTTGTTAGGAACCAACGAGAATCAATAATTATGATTGAACCTATATTTTCATTATTAAAATTTATAAGCAATAATTTGGTTATATGATCATTCTTTGAGTTTATTGATCTTTCCGGCGACGGAACTTTTAAGATGTGTGGTTAATCGTTGAATTCTCGTTTGTATTAGTTATTAATACAATTTAATGAATTAATCATATGAGAAACTCCAAGTTTACTGAAATTAAATACATTAACTATGTATTATAATTACAATTATTAATGCTTGTATAACACTTTAAATGATATATATATATATATATATATATATATACATGTACCATCATATTTTTTTAGTAAGATCAAATATAGACTCAATTCTCAAACAACAACCTTTATTTACGTAATGTAAGTAGAAAAATCATATGAGAATCATATCATAAAGCTTGGTTAACCCATAATTAATAATATTAATATAGTACATGTTTGCTAAAATTGGCTTCAAGAGATCTTGTATTTCAACGACTCATAGCCTCAATGTTATAATATTATTACAGTGAGTGAAGGTTTAGGGTTAGGTACAGAGAACATCAAAGTAGCAGAGCTAATAAAAAATGTATGTAAAGCTATTTTTTACGGCTAAAGGTCTCCACAAACACCTAATTTGTGGTCATATATGACGTTTCTAAAAGCCTTATAACATTAAAAGGAGTAGAAATGAAACTAACGAAAGAACTCTAGCAGATGTTCTTATTACCCGACCGGACTCGAATCCCACAACAACCAACGTAAACGGAAAAACAATCAAACAAAGCGTTATATATATATATATATATATTTGTATTTAATTGGTACATTCATCTTTTACAAGCCAATTTTAGATTATATGATACCGTAGTCGCCGGAACAAATCATTGGTCAAACAATTTAAGCATACGAAACACGGGTTGTGTTCAATACCTTGATAGTACAACGAATCATAATACGACAACGATGGATGTTTCCGGTTGTATACTACTGAATCGAATTAAACCGAACTGGAAGAGATGTGACTCACGGAACCGAGGGTTACAGCCCAAAACAGTGGTGAACACCGGTGATCAGAAGTGGTGGTTTTAAATGTCCACAAACAACGCCCTCCATTGCTGCTTGTTTAGACCGACTTCGAAGGCCACACTCCAGTCGGAACATTTCTTTTCATGCATGGTAACGCTTATGTTTCATCCTCTAGCTACATTTTAGTTAATGCACATTCAAACATTGAGTCCAAATTAAACTTAATTGAACAAAATATGGTTCTTCTAACCACCTGCATATGTACTATGGAGAAGATGAATTCTTTGTTGTTAATGGAAAGTTTAGTCATGCAAATATTACTCGAAGTATTGTTTTAATAAACCACGTACCATAACTAATTATTTCAACCCAAAACTTAGTATGAATGTTGTTATTTATTTATTTGTTAGTTTTTTTTAAAGTGCACAACCTAATACATAACACTACGTATCTTAAACTAATTTGATTTATTTTTAGTAAATTGTTAACTCATAATGAATATGTATTATTAATATCATAAATTAGTAATCATCTTCCAATAAATTTTTCCATCAAATATGCCTACGTCGACTTAATATCTAGTTACTAGTTTTCAAAAGAAAATTTCACTATATCTTTAATTAAAAATCATTGTTTATAACATTCAATATATAAATTAGAAGTCACACATCTTGCGTAAACACTATCATATATAAAATAACATTAATAAACACTAAATCATCATTCTTAATTTACTTAGGTTCAAGCACACTTCATAGATTCTCATTCTTTTCTTGCAAGCTAGTCGCGATCAAGGTGAGTTTTACATAGCCCCTTTTCTATTTATCACCATTTTTGGGGTAAAACATGTTACAACATCATTTATGCAATTCAATCATCAATGTGTCAATGTGTTTTCTATGTTGCATTATGTCTTGAGCATGATTAGAGTAAGCATCATTCTAGCATAATCATTAACTCTGTACAAGCCGACGGTATACATTGATAGATCTATTGGACTGACAATCCCACCCGGATACGTGCCTCCTACAAAGGTAACGTGGGTGTTTGTTATCACATAACATATTCAAGTGGACCATGAGCGTATGGTATGTATCATATTATAACAGTCATCAGGGTTGATTATGCATTCGATTTATTTCTAGTATGTTCTCACATATGGGCTAGATTGACATGACACATGAATTGCACAACATTTTTATTCGATTATCAAAACCTATGTAATTCTCACCAACTTTTGTTGACCCAAAATATTTTCAAACTTAACATGTTTCAGGTTATAGCTTGCTCGAAGATTAGAGTAAATGCTTGAAGATGCGTAGCTAGTATTTGTTATTTTGATGTACAAATTCTTAGAACAATTGTATGTAATTTATTTAAATCATTTATTGAAACTTATTATTTACCATGAGCTACTGAACAATCATCAATACGTGGCATCCCGATGTTTCCGCCATCGGTTGGGGTGTTACATTACCTAAATCATATTTACAAACTTTGGTATATTATTTTTAATATACAACTTTTACATTAATTCGACTAATCACAAAAACTCTATTTCCCCAAATCGACTTAGCAAGCCCTAATGCCTTAGACCCTAGTTACTTTAGACTTTTAGACATTTCCTTATTAGTATTCTTACACATTATAGGTTGAATTCCTCGGAATTCCCATTACTTAGCTCACGACCGTTTAAGTGGATTTTGATCGCTTTCGCAAACTGTGAATATATTTTTTCCCCTGTTTACCGTTTTACTATTTTGGGGTGACTCATGTACTTACTATCAATTTTCTATTTCATTTTACTAAAATAGCAATTCTATTGTGTGTTTGCTTATGTCATTACGTGTATTTATGACCTGTCAAATCATTAACCGTATCGGCTTGGCATTTTAATGAATAGTACTATGGTATATACCCTTGTGACTCTGTTGAGAGTCCTCGTCATTGCTATGTATTACATTACTACTAGCGCATACTATATATATCTGCTTTCTTTTCTTAGGGTTGATTTGACCCGGATACCAGTTATTTCATTTTGCCAAATAACACATGAATTGCTAAATTTTACATTACTATATATATCAAACGGATGTACTCACCAATACATTATATGTGTTGACGAAATTATTTTGTACATGTTTCAGGTGACGTTTGATCTTACATGCTTTCACGCTTAGGCTGGACCTAGTGCTTAAATAAAAGATTGAATATTTATTTATCTATGTTTTAGATTTCTATTAAGACTTTTGTATTTTCCTTTTTGGATAATGAAGGTTTGTTTGCTATTAATATTTACAATTTAGTCCATGTGCTATTGAACAATCGTCACTACGTGACACCTCGATGTTTCCGCCATCGGTTGGGGTGTTACAGATTGGTATCAGAGCCATGGTTATAGGGAATTAGGTTATTAGTAAATTCTTTTGACCTAGACTATAACTAAGCTACCCATTATATGCTTTCCTTTATCCTCATATTTCTTTAGATATATTTTCTCCTTTTACTTTTCATTATACTCGAGGAAGATTTTATTCTACAAATGAAACGAAAACACCAAGTTAGGAGTGATATCTATACCTTGGTGAATAGTTTCACTCTTTATATGATTCAGTTATTTATTTATTTATCTTGGAATATTTTCCTTTCGAGATAGGAGACGTCCAAATCTCAAGGAATCTATCCCTCCAAAAGAAACTTAAATCACTGAGCTAGGAGTGATATCCTTATCTTAGTGACCAGTTTCACTTCATCGTATTTTTACTTTTTGGGAGTATATCTTTGAGTTAGGAGTGAAATCCACATCTCAAGGATATATATATTTCCACATTTCAAGAACCGCTAAAGTTTTGGAAATTATTTGTGACGGGGCACGTGCAATCTGGAAGGGTGAGCGCCTGTATTCTGAGTTTTCTGTCTAGGTTGGTAATTCGCATAAATCCCAATCAGACGAGGGACCCGTTTACCTACCTGGGAATTCTCGGGATGAGCATTCACTTATAGGCTAAAGTACGCCCCCACGGGTCATTAATAATATTTCAATTCCTTTGGTTAGTCACCAGTTTCCTGATAAACAATCCCAAATATCTCATTTTATTCTTGATATTTTATTTGCTTTTATCATGATTTGGTTTTCATCATTAATCTATTGAACTTTTCCCATATTGATTTCTAAGTTACTCTTTAATTATGCAAATTCCTCGTATGTTATGTGTCATTCAAAATCTTGAAATTGGATCTCATAAGTATTGCTTTATTTTTGTAGATGTCCGACCGCGAATCTCGTAAAAGAGCTTCTAAGCGTCAAGCTAAGTTGAAATCTGATCAGCGTATTGCGACCATGCTCAATGACAAGTTGGAAACACTTGTTCCTAACATCATAAATGCTATTATTCCAAACCTTAACCTGAACGGTAGCTCGAATGGGAACTCTAACGGGAATACAAGTGGAAATGGTGGGGCTAGTGATAATAAGTGCACTTTCAAGCACTTCAACTCCTGCCATCCCAACAAGTTTAATGGCACTGAGGGAGCCACTGGGTTACTTGAATGGTTCGAAAGTATGGAGAATACGTTCATTAATAGCGACTGTCCAGACAACCTACGTGTTCGTCATGCCACGGGTGTTCTTCAAAAGAGAGCGCTCACTTGGTGGAATGGTGAAAAACATGCTCGAGGGACGGAAGCTGCTTTAGCTATGTCTTGGGATGATTTCAAAATCGCCATGACCACTAAGTTCTGTCCTCGTAGTGAGATGAAGAAATTGGAAGATGAGTTCTATCACCTCAAGCAGGATAGTGGAAATAATGTTCCCTACAACAACCGTTACCACAAGTTGAGCTTACTGATTCCTCGTATGGTAACCCCGGTATCCTTGTCTATTGAGAAGTATATTGAGGGATTGCCACCTCAGATCCATGATTCGGTTATG
This sequence comes from Ambrosia trifida, assembly GCA_028751855.1. Taxonomy (NCBI): domain Eukaryota; kingdom Viridiplantae; phylum Streptophyta; class Magnoliopsida; order Asterales; family Asteraceae; genus Ambrosia; species Ambrosia trifida. The sequence continues at coordinate 73,569,387 of CM054131.1, read as the reverse complement.
GGAAGTAAACCTGCTACTGTAGAGGATGCCATTCGTCTCGCAGCATCACTTACTGACAAGCATGTCAAGGATGGTACTCTAACTCGTAAGGGTACTAAAAGACCTATTGAAACCCCTGCTACCACTGAACCGTCTCAAGAAAACTCTGTCTCTACCTCTAGTTCCAATAAGAAACGAAAAGGTGGAAACCAGAACTATGCCGTTGTTACACCCCTTAACCAGGTTCCTGTTGCAAACACATCTACTGCACCCCAAACTCAAAAGGTTCAGGGAAACTATTCGGGTTCATACCCTAAATGCACTTCATGCAACTTTCACCATCCAACTACTCGACCCTGCTATAAATGTGACACTTGCGGCAAAGCAGGCCACACTGCTTCTCACTGTCGGGAAATTGAACCTGGGAATGCTCAAAATCAGAGGACTGGTCAACCCAGAACTTACTATGCTTGTGGTGATCCTAACCACGGGCAAGATAGGTGTCCTCATTTAACTGCTTTTATTCAGTCTCGTCAGCAAACCCCAGCAGTCCCAGCAGTTCCAGCAATTCAAGCAGCTCGAGCCCGTGGTCGTGCTTTCAACATCAATGCTAACCAAGACCAAGCTACCAACGATGTTGTCAATGGTACATTTCTGACTACTAAGTTATATGCTTCGATTTTGTTTGATACCGGTGTGGATAGGAGTTTTGTCTCGTTAGAAATTGAACCTTTGCTTGCTCGTATTTGCCCTCACCCTACCCATCCTTTTACTATGGAGGTTGCTAGTGACAATCTTATTATTATAAAATCTGTGGTCCGTAATTGCACGTTGAATCTAAACGATTATAACTTTTATGTAGATCTTAGGAATATTATGAATCGAGATTGTAAACCTTACTTGAACCAATACGTAAGTGGTTTTCGTTGATAACATACTCATATATTCCACAACCAGAAATCTTCACTTGAAAGAAATTTCGAGATGAAATTTTCTAAAGTAGGGGAGACTGTGACATCCGTCACCCTCGTCTTTCATCTAAGTTACAATAATAGTCCTTCAAATATTTCCATTTCAGTCCCTGTAAGTTGCGTCGTTTTTAAATTTAATTTTAGAGCGAATTAAAAAAAATTATCTTTTATATTTATGATGGATCGGGTATAAGATTTAATCAAATACTTATCTTGAAACGTCTACGCAATGGATTCTATAAAACTTTCAAGTTTATAAAGTTTTAGAAGTTTTTGGTTAAGTTTTATGTAGAATAAAATCTAACCTTGTTAAGTTTGTTAAGTTTTAAAAGGAAAAATTAACCAAGATTTATATAAAAGTAACCTAGTTAGTTAAGTGAGGGACCTAAAATGCTAAATCTGAAACTTAAAAAAAAAAAATACAAGTTTTCCCTCTCCTGCCTCCTTTCCGGTTTTCCGGCCAGGAGTTCCGGCGACCGGAAATTAATCCAGCAAACATCAAATCACATTGTAAGTCTCATTTTTTGTGCCATCATGTTAATCGGCCCTGTTAGAACATAAGCCCTAAGGTTCTATTTGTTTTTCGTGTCTGAATCGAATTATTGGTTTTGGTCTAGGGTTAGGGTTCTTGGTTAGAGGAATCGGGGAAGATGACATCTTTGATTAATAATATAAATGTAAATCGTTTTCATTTGAATCAACAAAAGCCACTGATGGCTTAGTGGTGTGTGTGTGGGTTGGAAAACGAGAGGAGCTGGGTTCGAGCCCCTCTAAGGCCGGGTTTTAGGCCAACATTTTCATTTTCTTTTTGTTTGTTTATTATTTTTAGGATTATACAATTAAATATATATAGATCTTATATTAATCATAGAAAATTGATTTTTGCTCCAAAAATTATGAAAATTTAGACATAGCATCTTGACACCATAAATAAAATTGTCATATTTTTAGTTTTCTGAAAAATATCTATTTTCTTGATTTTATTAATTTAACTTGTTTTAATCATATTTAATTGATTAAAAATTCATTTTTAATAATTTTAATCTCAAACTTTTTGGACAATTATTTCTAATCATCATGAACGGAAATAAAAATTATTGGACCAGAAAACACTTATTTTTATTAATTTTCTTATTTTTAATCATTTAAACATGATTTAATCTCATTAAATCAGTTTTAAATATAAATAAGGTTACAAAAATTATGGGAAAATTATGTTCAATTATTTACATCAGGAATTATTTATTTTCTATAAAAATAGCATTTTTGGATCATGCCTTGAATTATTAGTCTTATTTATGATTAATTAGACATAATTAATAAGTTATTTATTTGTACTATTAAATATCTATTTTATGAATACTTTTCTTATAAAATAGAAATGTTTTATGTTTGAAAATCTTATTTACCATTTGTAGATCATTGTGAAAAACATAATTATTTATTTATACATTATTGCATTTATTTATAATAATTAGTTAAAGTAATTAACTAAATTATTTGGTCATAATTATTCAAATATATTTTGATCTAAATATTTAATTGGTAATATTTATATTACCTAAATCATATTTACAAACTTTGGTATATTATTTTTAATATACAACTTTTACATTAATTCGACTAATCACAAAAACTCTATTTCCCTAAATCGACTTAGCAAGCCCTAATGCCTTAGACCCTAGTTACTTTAGACTTTTAGACATTTCCTTATTAGTATTCTTACACATTATAGGTTGAATTCCTCGGAATTCCCATTACTTTGCTCACGACCGTTTAAGTGGATTTTGATCGCTTTCACAAACTGTGAGTATATTTTTTCCCCTGTTTACCGTTTTACTATTTTGGGGTGACTCATGTACTTACTATCAATTTTCTATTTCATTTTACTAAAATAGCAATTCTATTGTGTGTTTGCTTATGTCATTACGTGTATTTATGACCTGTCAAATCATTAACCGTTTCGGCTTGGCATTTCAATGAATAGTACTATGGTATATACCCTTGTGACTCTGTTGAGAGTCCTCGTCATTGCTATGTATTACATTACTACTAGCGCATACTATATATATCTGCTTTCTTTTCTTAGGGTTGATTTGACCCGGATACCACTTATTTCATTTTGCCAAATAACACATGAATTGCTAAATTTTACATTACTATATATATCAAACGGATGTACTCACCAATACATTATATGTATTGACGAAATTATTTTGTACATGTTTCAGGTGACGTTTGATCTTACATGCTTTCACGCTTAGGCTGGACCTAGTGCTTAAATAAAAGATTGAATATTTATTTATCTATGTTTTAGATTTCTATTAAGACTTTTGTATTTTCCTTTTTGGATAATGAAAGTTTGTTTGCTATTAATATTTACAATTTAGTCCATGTGCTATTGAACAATCGTCACTACGTGACACCTCGATGTTTCCGCCATCGGTTGGGGTGTTACAGGTTTGTAAAGCACTGATAATGACAGGAAGAGGAAAGCTGTTTGTAAGAGGTTTGAATAGGGGAAAAAGTGAGGAAAATGTGAGTTTTACTTATACTAAATGCGTTTTACAAAACCAAGTGCATTTTACAAAAAAAAAAAAAAAAAAAAAAAAAAAAAAACAAGTGCGTTTTACAAAAACCATATGCGTGCGTTTTACAAAAAACCAAGTGCGTTTTATAAAAAACCAAGTGTGTTTTGTAAAAATCAGTTTAAAAAACCAAATGCGTTTTATAAAAAAAACTAGGTGCGTTTTATGGTCTGTTTAACAGTTGCTGATCTTCATCATCTGAAACTTTTTTGAAAGCCATTTTTTTCTTTAATTCTTCTTCTATTATCAACATCGTTCGTTTCTGTGAATAATACATGTGTTGATAGTGTTTTTTTAATATGATTCGACTAATTTTATCAATTGAATTATCATACTCTGTTTTTTTCTATTTTTGCAAATACGTTCTGATTTTGTTTGTAATCGAATTGTTTAATCATTCTGAACGTTTAATCGAGTTGAAAATGATAAAAAATCAGGTTCAATCGTTGAAAATTTTTGCATCGATTATGTCTGTTGTTATGATTTCACATAACTTTAAACGTGTTTTTCCTAATTTACCCTTGGTTAGATTAACCCAAATATGATTAGGATTATTAATTACCATCTTGCCACCGCCTAAATCTAATGGCTGAGAATGCTTCTTACACTTTGTATGTTAAGAAACTTTGTACGTTAGCCTCTCTCAATTATATGTGTTCAAAGTGTCCTGAGTTGGTTGATTGATTTTCATGAGATGAAAATGCGGAAGAAATTGCAACCAAGTTGGTAAATATTGAATAGAGAATAAATAATGAACATGATCCGCCTTTAATATAGGTTCATGGATTGACATCATATGTATATTTGAAAATGGTAATCTTTTGTATCCATCTATATCTATACTAGGTTTGAGACCCGTGGATACCTACGGTGCAAACCAACGTAAATTAAAAAAAATATTAAACTAAGACTTGTATTATTCAAGTTTAGTGTCCACAACGTAAAGTCTTAAGAATAACGGTTAGCCTGATATTTTTTTCTTATATAAACGTGATGTTTCAATGTTGCGTTGATATGATCTGGATATTAAAACTAATATATAACTTTGGTTTTAATGTCAAAGTGGATAATTTAGGTAACTTATAAATAACGATAACAACGAAAACCGATTACTTATTATGATCAATACTCAACCAAAGTATAACATTTAACAAAAACACCACAAAGGTACAAATACATTTTGTTTTTGTAAATTACCTTTATTATATTTTTATTTTTAATGTAATTGTAATTAGGAAATAACTTGTTTTAAAGATCAATGGTCACGCACGGTTCAAACCAAATAAAAAAACAAAAAAAATTAAAATAATACTTGTATTATTGAAGTTGTATGTACATAACGTCAATGAAGATAAGTAAATAATTGCATCAAAATTACTCACATTATTCATAAATCTTGAAAGACTTCTTTGTACACAACATTTGATGTTTTGTTCGTCAGTTCACCATTTTCATCTACTATAACTATCTTCATTCTATCTCGACTTCTGACTCTTGATAGCGCAACATACAACTGCCCGTGTGAAAAAACTGGATCCTTCAAATACAACCCAACTCTGGATAAGGATTGTACTTGACTTTTGTTTATTGTCATTGCGAAAGAAACAGCAATTAGGAATTGCCTTCTATTAAATTTAAAAGGAATTTTTTTATCCGAGGGGGGTAAAGTAATTCTTGGAATAAAAGTTCGTATTCCAATGTTACTTCCTGAAATGATTTTGGCTTCAATTACACGTTTTCTCATTTTAACAACTTGTAACCTTGTCCCATTACACAAACCGCTTTTCTGATCAATGTTTCTAAGTAACATTATGGGACACCAACTTTCAAAACCAAACGATGGTTTGGTATTCCAGAAAACTTAAGACCATTCAGCACATCAGGAGAAACTAATCTTTCATCAACCTGTTTGTTAACATCTTCTTACTGGCAAACACTATCCAAACTTAGATACTCAACTTCGTCACCGGGAAACATTGAAAGTAATATATCATTAATTTCATGAACAACTTCATTCTTCGGTGCCAATATAGCTCGATCTTGAAAATAAGTCGGAATGTGGATGTTATCCAACAGTGACGGATAAACAAAGTCTATCAAATCAGAAACAGGATCCGAAGATTGAGAAATAAGTAAGTCATCAGGTATCAAAATAACATCCTATACAAGTACACATGTATTGAAAACAACCCAATCTACATAACTACACATGTCTGTCATGGCAAAATGATAAAATCGACTAAGCGACAACAATAAAATATAAAAAACAGGTCCAAGATCATTCGTTTGAATATGGATTATTTTCTATAAATCATCACCCATAACCCAAAAACTTACATGCTAATATGCGCAGCAGCGCGCGCCAAGAACATTATATGAACTTTATCTATATATGGCAAAGATTATATGACCTATTATAAACATAATATAAATGATAACATTGTGTCATATATTTTTTTATAGCCATATAAACATAATGTATATATGGCAAAGACTATAAAACCTATTACAAACATAACATACCTCATAACATTGTCTCATATGCTTTAGGAACAGAAATATGAACCTAATCTATATATGGCAAAGACTATATCACCTATGTATCAATTTTAATATGTAAAAGTCTGTAATTTATCAACTGATTAACATAGGTTAGTTTCCTAAACAATAGTTAGCCATATTAAACATATTTCCAAATTAATATACTAATACAAAACGATTATTACATATATTCGAGAACAATTATTTCAGATATAACATTGATCAAAAACATCAAATGTGATTAATAATAAATTATAAAACCATACAATCTAAAAATTTCTTAATGATAACTACATATAGTAAACACTGATTGTTTATTACATAAATTTCAAAACAAAAATTGTTACTAAATGCATATTCACATTAAAATTAAAAATCAAGATATACGCTTACTAATTTGAATATCCATAAATTTATAGTACATGCATAATCGAAATTTCGTAGTTATAATTACATAAAGTATATGATTCCTTAATAATAATCAGTAAAAATACAAACAGATATAACCTACACATCGATTAAAGAAAAAAAAAAGAATTATAAGATCACGATTAGATAGAGAAGAAGATGAAAAAGTAACTCACAAATTGGTAAAGTGGCTTTTGAGAATCTGAATATTATGAGGAGGTTGGTAGGCATTTATAATAAAACAAATATTCTAAAATACATCTTGTTATGAATCGGGCCTTTGTTTCATCAAACAAATTCGGCCCACTGAGTAACATAATACCCACGTTTCAGATGGGCTGGTTTTGATAATTTAGTGGGCCTTTATAATTAGATTGTATTATAACAACAAAATAGAGGTAACAATTATTAATATATTGTTCACCACAACAAAAACCGCCACTTTGAAGAAAATAACTGTTTTTTGGGATGATCTAGACCATCAAAACTAAGCGGTTATTTATAAGACTTAATCTGAACCGTAATAAATAGATAGTTATCTTCAAAATTTGTCAGTTTCTTTTTAATAAGAGCAGTTAAGCAATTTTCCCACATTCCCTTGATTGTAGCGCTCCTTACCCTCCAAAGTTCAGGAAACTTCCTCCGCCACATATTTTATAACCCCTACCAATGGGCTCTGGTCAGAACTGCCCCTAAAGATGCGTTCCCCTGTGATATGTGTGTGGCGGATTGCACACATTCTCCCACAACCAACCCGTTATAAACCCTCCACCATCGTCAAGTTCGCTTCACACAACCCACTCTAGGAATTGGTGATTCATTCTGATCAGCCATTGTCTCCCTCGGTTTCGTCTTTCTATTTTAGATGATATTTGGATTTAATCGAAGTTTTTTAATCATTTGTTCTTTGGGATACTGTCAGTTCGGAGTCCCAATGTCTTCCTCTTAACCATTTATGTTTAATCATTTGTTCTTTGCGATACTATCGGTTTGGAGTCCCAAGAGCTGAACCATCGAACCATTCATACTGTCGGTTCGGAGTCCCAATGTCATCCTCTTCATCAAAGGTATTTAGATTGCATATGGTTTCTTCTCATTTCCTGACTTACTGTTTATTCCTATAATATATCTCTTGGATTTTTTTCGTATCCTTCGTCTTCCTCTCTAACACAGTTAAGGTTTTTCGTTTAGGGGTACTTAACAATTGTTCTACTGTACGTATAAATATATCGGGGGTTTATCGTATACTGTTAATCCCTCAATGTTATCTGCACCATTGTTGACTCCAGTTTTGTGGCTGAACGGGCTCCGGTGGTGATCATTAAGAATCCTAATCCTAAACCAAAGCCATCTATAGATTCAGTTTCAAGGTAAACAATTAAATTTTTTTTTTTTAGTTTTATGTAATGCCTGATAGGTGTTTGATAAAATGCCTGAGTGAAAACTAAGAATGTTTTTGAATTGCATTGATGGTAAACCAGAAAAAGATCGATTCAGAAGCAACCATGGTTGTGATTTCATATACAACAATAGCAGCAGCGGCACCACGATAATTCATCATAGTGTTGCGTATACAGTTGATTCTTTTGTTCGATTGTTGTAACAATTAGGCTTGCTGCTCTTTCTTATTACGATTAGCTATTGAAACTAATTATTGACTATGCAGGCCACTAGGGAGGTAAGATGTAATCTAATGTTAAACATATGTGATTTTATTACAACTTACAAGTTGGATATGAATATGTATTCTATTATGCAGGTGACAATGAATATCCTATTTTACTTCTTTGATTTTGTTCCATCGCCACCGACCTTGGTTTTCCGGGTTGTTTTCAAACTAGGAACCGTGAAACATGTGGGGCAACTTAAGGTAAATTTCTCAGTTTGTTGTTTGATTTGCTACCCTCTTAATTTTAATATGGTGTTTTCATTTATATTTTAGGATTGGTATATATAATCAGTAACTGAGTTTTCCAGTAGATTAGTTTACATGATGAAGAGTAATTAAATCACTCCATGAAACAACACGACTCCATTCAAATCGCTCCATGAAGGTATGTACATGCTCACAAATAAGGTATTTTACTGTGTGTTTTGTTGACTTATAAAGTTAAAATCAACTTTATATGGGTCGAGATGGGTGGTGTTGAATTCATGTTTTGACATAATACAATTTACCCGGATATTAACTGTTATCATGTAGGTATAACTTTGGATGTAATTATGGGACATAGAAGCTTGAGTCTGGAAAAACATGTAAAAATAGTTCATAGATTTTAGTTCTTGAATCATGTTATAAGTTCAGATGATCCCACCTCTCTCTCTCTCTCTCTCTATATATATATATATATATATATATATATATATATATATATACAAATTTGACTCACATGGCTTTATGAATTTCAAGATTAGGTTTATAACGTAAATATTCAGAGCGAAAGTAGCCCTGGAGATGCAGATGGTGCTGCCAAGGGGTTTTGAATAAACTATTTACTGAAACTGATGGGATGTCTACCAAACAGAAGGTTTTTATAGTTGGAGCCACTAACCGACCGAACATTATTTGCCCAACTTCACTTTGACACGGGTGTCTCGATCAAATAATTTAAATTCCAATACCCGGTGAGGACTCACATCACTAGATTTTCAAGGTGGCAATGAGGAAATCCCCTGTTTCTAAAGATATTGGTTTGAGAGCTCTTGCTAGGTACAATCAAGGAGTTAGTGGTGCTAATATTACTAAGATAGTCAACATGCCTGCAAGCATGGAATTAGAGAGAACATTGACATAAGTGTTTGAATTTTTATCTATGTTTTTCATTTCATTTTAGATGACTACTGCTTATTTTTGTATATGTTGCAGGTACAAGACATAGCAAGGGAAACAAACGGGAGTGAGAATACTGATTACATGGATAATGATGATGATTATGTGGCGAAGATAAAGGTTGCTCTTTTATAGTAATCAATGATATATTCCACATATTATCTGATTATGTCCTCCATTTTTTAATCTAAAAGACCAGAAGTCAAAGTTCCTCTCCTTATTGGGAATAAAGAAAGTGCCTTTTTATGCTACCAACTTATACACACAAATACTGTGAGAACTTTAAAATTATGTATTAGTTAACAATTTCACATGTGTGATTTAAGTTGATGCACATGCGACTACTGGTGGAGGTTCAAATGAGAACAAAGCCGGTGAAAATCACAATATTACCTTTTAACTCACATGTTATTTTATCTATTCACATTTGAATGGTCTGTGTTATTTGTGTGTTATCTATTCACATTTTGATCTGTTTAACAGTTCTACCAACCCATTTGACCTCATCAATAATAGTGAGATCTACCATTCACGGCTTAAAATTAGTAAATTTCATTGTGTATTGTGGTTTAGAGATGGTTTGTTATGTTTTTCTTTGGTTTGTATTATTGTAGTATGATGGGGTTGATGATTGTTGGATGTGTTAATTTGTTATGGAGTTACTTAAAATGTCTACTCCACCTTATTTTTGGATTCTTTTGTGATTAACTTTGTAAAGTATATTATTTGTTTGTCTGCTATGTTAAGATTTTTTTTTTAATGTTATTAATTTTGGAAACGGACGGGTATAATACATAAGTGATCACACATTCTCTACATTAATTTGTTGTGATCTCAACTATTTTGACCCATTAAGATACAAATGGGGTTTTGATTATTTGTGGATTATGTCTTGCTGGTATTGTTGCTTTTAGTGTCGATATTCGCTTACTCAAAATGAAAACATCAACCCATATATACTTTCACGCTTTCTAATCCCCGTTCAAAAACCCGTCCCAACGGACGGGTATCTCACTAGTTTAAGTTGATCGAGAACATTTTTTTCTTAATTAGATGTTAATTATAAAAAATAAAAATAACATTAGGGTAGATGACTACATCAACCCAATCAGTTGTATTATATAATAGATAGATAATGGATGAAAATATACTTATCAATCAACCAAACGCATTTATTAAATATTACTATCGTTATGAAACATAATAAAAACAGTAAACCAAATCATGGTAGAAATAGGAAATAACAAAGTAGAAATTGTTCAAATATATTTAAAAAAACAAAACATAAAGCAATAGAACTCGTAGACCATCAGCATAGCAAAGTAATCCTCTTCATTAGGCTTTAGCAAGATGGAGGACTCAACGGACTTTTATGTTACTCCATACTACCACCACTTCCAATCTTAGTTGAAGGAATTGGTGTGCTTTCATCATCAAAAATTGCGTCAATCAGTTTACGCTTAACCATTTGATACTTGGAACTGATAGAACATTGTTCTCCTCCAGCATAAACTTTCTTATCAACAAAGTTATCAGCAATGGAAATTGGCGTTTCATTATCGGTGTGTCTGATTCCTAAAGATAAAATATTTATAAACATATGTGGCCAATGTAGCCGTGATTGTGTATCAATAAAAAATGAGTAAAATTTATTAATATGAACTTAAGTGTGTGTGAAAATAGTACCTTGGAAATAGAAATAACATTGGACGGTATTGCTAGGAGAGATGTGTGAAGTGATTCTGATTCAGCAGGTTGTAACAACGACGTTGAAAATCAATGTAATGTAAAAATGTCTTACGTACAAAAAAGTTTGTTTTTTTATAGCAAATAGGGTTCGATTATGTACCTGTCCTACGTACAACTTCTTCTTAAGCTCCGATATAATTGTTGGATCATCACTTATCTTAGTTACACCATAAACATCATATTTGTTGTTTAAATTGAAGCCGGATACAAAGATTTTGAAAGCAAATTCTCTTTCTAACAAAGTCTTAATCTCTTCAGGATATTCAACTGTATCACCAACCTATTTAAAAGGAATCAAAAAAGATATAAATATTAGACAACTATAATTAAAGAATTATTAAAAAAAACTGTACTATAAATGGCAAAAAAATATGGAGTACCGTATTCAAATCAAGCAATTCAGAAGCACTTTTACTAATAAGTTGTGCAACGTCACGATGAAACAACGTAAGAGATACAGCACCATTAAGATCTTGTACACGAACCTGAATTTTAAATCTAGAAAAAAATAAAATAAAAAAAGAAACATAAAACTAAATGTTAATTAAATTTTTGTATTCAACCATGATTTATGTGTATTAAAATTTATTTTATACATATATCCGACCTTGGTGTAGGCATAACTTGTTCCGCACTACAACTAACATTCAAACACTGGTAAACCTTTTCTTCCTCAAAATCTGAACTTCCTTCACCAACCTGTTTGATTACATAATCAATACTACATTTTTTGGTGCATTTGGGACATCCCATGTAGTACCAGCCAAATTCGGTAAACATGTCTTTAATCGTACCCAATAACACCAGAGCCTGCTCCTGTATGAATATTATAATTAGTTACCGAAAGAAGATAGTCTGTGTTATACAATGGGGATTTATAGTAAATAAATCTAATTTTTTTAATAATGTTAAACTTTTTATATTTAATTATAAATAACGTATTTAAGTATGAACATTATACTTACCTCTTGAATCTCACAAATGTCGCCAATGTCACTAAAAGGAGTGTTATGGACAAATTCATCTTCATCAGAACAGAACATAGAGGTTCCATATGGTCGATGACACGAGGAAGGATTATCGGACTTTCTCTTACCCAAGCTGATAAAAATAATTTGATTTACACATTATATAACTATTATTGCACGTTTAAGATATTGTAAGTCGTATTGAAAAATATAATAGTGCCTACCCTGTTTTGTACCGGTTTATATCTTCAATATCTCCATTGATGAACAGTCGACTAACTCGATCTCCAAAAGAGTTAGAAACATACGGTTTTCCTATATAAAACAAATATTAAGAAAAAAATTTCTAAATAATAATAATAAGAAACTTTAGAAGTATAAATATAATTTATATTGCCAAATATAATCTAGCTATAAATATAATATAAATATTTAATAAGATTAAACAACCATTATAAAACTTCAAACGGCCAAACTGCAGTATTATTATAAATTCTTTCTCCGTTTGATGAGTTGCAACATATTTAGACATCTCCATGGCATAAGTATCCCACAACGTTACATAGATGCTCAAACCCCTTCAAAAAGTTAAAATTATTTTAGTATAAAAAAAACAAATTATATACCTCCATAATTTGCAGTTTGTATAAAAATGCAAAAAACATAAACAATACATACTCGATATCTTGGATTTCCATTGTTAACCTCTTCTTATCAGCGACAACCTTTTTATCTTTATCATCATTGCTGAAGAACTTGTTAACATGTCCTATAACATCTAAAATCAAATATAAAAGAAACATTAATGTACCATCAAACCAAAGAATATTATTATGGAATTCTTGTAATTAAAAAAGACTATATTGACGAAATATACCTATTGTAACATATTCATCAACCTCCCTATCCAGAATTCTTTGATAGGGCACAAAAGAGAACCCAAAATCTGGACCTTGGAAAGCAGCATATTCGAAAACTTGAGTATTCATATCCAAGCACAGTTTGTTTGGGTTTGGAGCATACTTGTACTTAGAAGAATTGAGCCCAACTCCTGGATTTCTTATAATAAGAGAAGCATTTTCAATCAAAAACCTCTCAAATCTAAAAAACAACCGCTTAAATACATTCGCTTGAATCCTGTCACCCTATTAATTATAAAAAAAAAACAGTAAAAGTATGTATCTAAAGAAGTGACGTATTTTAATGTACGAATATAAGCAAATTTGTATTTGAAAAATATTAAATAGTGTAAAGTAATTTTTGAAATTGCCAAATAAGAGGCTTTAATAAAAACTTGTAGTTGAGATTTACATTTTCGTCACATAGGATCATTTCAATTGAGTAGAAATCATTAGGATTGCGATGATCCGGTTGACGCCAAACCCGAATAATCTTTAGCCTTAAAACCACACCGTTTCGGTTGATATGAATTTGGCTAACCATGATAAACTCATTTGCATCTACGGCAGCCATTGATCTTTGTAACTGTTAAAAAAAATGTTAAATTCAAGTTAATACTTCAATAATACAATCTGTTGACAGCATAATAATATTGAAACTTATATTAAATTTAGGTTATTTTTGAATGTATGGCAACATACATGTATGGATTGATTGAACAAAAGGTATGCCAAACATCTATTTAATCTATTGATTCATAAGAAATCAAAAAATAATGTTTATGTATTTAAAGATGAGAAACAGAAAATAACCTAAGAATATATGTATGCGATTAATCAAAGTGCAAGAAATGTGTGATAGGATAATCGTATGAATGGTGATTTGACGTGTTTATATAGTTATTCGATAGTTAGTACTTGGATGAAATGGTGGAGTGAAATTAGCATTAGCATTAGCATATTCTTATGAAATTGGGATTTAAAGTTATGATTTTAGATGCAATACTTTCACTTATGGAGTAGAATTAGGACATAAAATTCGCCTTTTTATTTATGAAATTGGTCAGGCATAATTATGAGTATAATTAGGAGATAATATTCGTTACATAGTTTTTAGCCTGATTTCATTTTGAAATTGAAACATAAAATGCCAGATACAAAATTGTTTGTATATTTGATTGACAAATTCAAATGGAATTATACGTAAGTTTGGAATATAATTAGGAGATAACATTCGTAACATAGTTTTAGACTGATTTCATATTCAATTTAAAATTCAAAATTTACAAGTAAGTCAAAGTCAGATTGTACAACTTAAATTAATGATTAGATTTAGGACATCACATATTGATTTTCCTTATGCAATTGGTGAAAGTTAAATATGGATACCATTTGATTCTTGACATTCAAGTCGTATTCAATTAGTTTGACTTGTTTTATACATTCAATTCGTATTCATATACATTAATGTCGGCTCATATTTATAAAGAAGTAAAAAATATAAATTAATGTCAAAACTCGAATATGTAGATTCAATTCGTATGCATATAAGGAAGTAAAATTAAATGTACATTAATGTCAAAAATCGAAACTTATAACGAATTAAAAGTCAAATTTGGAATAAATAATGCAGTCAAATTAAAAAGTAATTTGAATCAATTTATAATCAAATGGTATAATTACATGTACTCCATATAAATTTAGTTACATATCTATAAGGAAGACTAAACGTTTATAAGGAAGTGAAGTTCAATGCAGATATTGATTTTGCTTTTGCAAGTGGTGAAACATAAATATGGATACCATTTGATTTTTGACATTCAAATCGTAGTCAATTACTTTGAATTGTTTTATAAAGTTAGAAATTCAATTCGTAGTATAAACATAAGTATGGATGATTATTGTTTTTAACATGACATTCAACTCGTATTCAATTACTTTGACTTGTAACATTACACAAGAAATTAAAATTTAATGTACATTAATGTCCAAAATCGAAATTTATAACCAATTCAAAGTCAAACCTGAAATTAATAAGGCAGTAAACTTATTTAATTCGTAGTCAAATCGTATTCAATTACTTTGACTTGGATATCCTTTTGCAATTGGTGAAACATAAATATGGATACCATTTGATTTTTGACATTCAAATCGTAGTCAATTACTTTGACTTGTTTTATAAACTTAGAAATTCAATTCGTAGTATAAACATAAGTATGGATACATTTGATTTTTGACATTCAACTCGTATTCAATTACTTTGAATTGACATTCAAATCGTATTCAATTACTTTGACTTGTGACTAAACGTTTATAAGAAAGTGAAATTCAATGCAGATATTGATTTTGCTTATACAAGTGGTGAAACATAAATATGGATACCATTTGATTTTTAACATTCAACTCGTAGTCAATTACTTTGAATTGTTTTATAAAGTTAGAAATTCAATTCGTAGTATAAACATAAGTATGGATGATTATTGTTTTTGACATGACATTCAACTCGTATTCAATTACTTTGACTTGTAACATTACGCAAGAAATTAAAATTTAATGTACATTAATGTCCAAAATCGAAATTTATAACCAATTCAAAGTCAAACCTGAATTAATAAGGTAGTAAACTTATTTAATTCGTAGTCAAATCGTATTCAATTACTTTGAGTTGGATATCTTTTCTATTGCCACGTTCCATTGATGTTCATCATCTACATACATAGTGATTGGCACATTAGGGATTCCATCGGGATAATGCTTATTAATAAAGGAATATGGTATAACCTGAAAGCAAAATTAGCGATAAAAAATATGGAAAATTAAGATATAAAAACATGTAATATAAATTATTGAAGTTAATCATGTTTACCATAGGTGTCGTCAATTCATGTTCAATCATTTTGCAGAATGACAAATCCAATTGCATGGATGGAGAATGATTGTAATGCTTCATCATGAAAGTATTTGGAGCAATAAAGTCAAAAATGACGTAAAACATCGAGAAGCATAAATCATGTACAACTTTTGACCATTCATTTGTTAAACAGAAATCATCATCTATAAATTCTAACAGAACAAACCAAGATTGACCATGGTATGTGGAAACTTTAATGTTGTTGTTGTGTATGTGTTTAGATAACAAAAACCTGTTCATGGATTTCAGCAATGTCTGGATGAACACGTAAAAAACAACATTAAAAAAAGAAAAAAAAATATTTTTATTTAAAAAAAATAGAAAGATTCATACCAAAACTCGTGCGGAAGGGTCATGAATCACCTTGAAAAATTTGTCACCCTTGTGATAAGACATAGTCAAATTTTTTTCTTCTAATGGACCTATCTTTCAAATGAAAAACGAATATATGTTAAATTAACCCATAAACTCAATACAAAAATTTTACATTTTTCCCGAAAATCAATTGTCCATTTCAATAATTTCATATCTAAAAACCAATTGTCTATACAACTTGTCCAAATCAGAAAGTTGGTACGTTTTCAACATATTGGGCAAATACAATGTAAAAATTTTGTGCAAATACAATGATTACAATTGATCGTAATCATTTATTCATCAAATAATTATTAAAAACCTTTACACTTTGATTGACAAATACAAAAAACGTTTGTTAAATCAAAAAACGTTTTTAACAATACATATCCGAATGTATTATGTAGATGAATTGATGTAATATTATGATAAATCAAAGGTGTGATGGAGAAGATACCTTGGAAAAATTATGGAAAAGAATAATGAGGAAGGTATGAGAAAGAATGGTGAAGGTATTTTGAAGTGGATGGTAAATGAAGAAAACAAAAAGAAAAAGAGGTTTTTATACTAAAACTAATGGAGCCCCATTTCTAACTTGGATCCACTTAGACCCTCTCTAAGGCTAGGATTCAACCCTAGTGTATTGATTTATTATATAGATAGAATAGATAGATTATACCGGTTTTTCTTAAAACCAGTTTAAAAACCGGTTTTTTTAAAACCAATGTTTTAAAAACCAGTTTTTTTATTATACCGGATTTGACTAAAAAATGGTTCAATCGGTTGAACCGCGTTGTACCGGTCGGTTCAACCAGGTTAATTAGCTAGTTATATAATTTCATAAATTACAACACTGACACAAAAAATAATCTAAAAGTACATGATTACATACTAAAATACTATCAAAAAGTTAATCAATAATTAAAAAATAATCCAAAAGATAATCTAAAGTTTTTAATTTTTTAAAAGTTATTCCTTAATAAAAAATTAGTCTAAAAATAAACCAAAAATTAATCTATGCCGGTACCGTTATAGCGGTTCAAACCGGTATACCGGATTTTACCGGTGGTATAAAATCGATACCGTTTTCCACATTTACCGGAGTGTCTCGTACCGGATTTCCATCCGAAAATGGTAATGCCGGTATAACCGGCCGATATTTACTGGTTTTTAAAACATTGATATATACATATATATTTCAAATGGCTAAATCCTACATGTTACTAGAGTTATACATTGTTTTAGGTTATGTATCAATGTTAGTATGTTAGAGTTGTACAATTTTTTTAGCTTTTAGGATAGGTGTTAATATTATAGTTACATTGGAGTTATACATTATTTTAGGTTAGGTGTTAGCATTAGAGTTGTACATTGTTTTAAGTTATGTATTAATATTAGAGTTATACACTGTTTTAGGTTAGATGTTAACATTAGAATTATAAATTGTTAATTGTTTTAGGTTAGGTGCTACCTGAAGCTTTTCTGCGTGTAACTGTAAAACGCATCAGTCTATTTCATATGTGTTGCTACAACAACTATATGTCCGGAGAGGGTCTGAACGTTCCAAGGTCATCAAGCTTCTGACCTCGTCTGCTACTTAAAGGGTTGGACCAGCAGCATGAAATAACTCGTCAGAAGAGGTAAAAGGGTTAAAGGGTTTCGGTTAACCAAACGCAGGTCGTGGTGTCCCTCTACGTTGTAAACGTAGATGGGAGGTTCAAGAGTTTTGATATTTTAGTTGTTATGATTCTGATTCGGGATCAACCCAAAGTCAGAATGTTATTATTATTGGTTGACTTAAGAAAAGATCAAACATGAGAGTATGATCTCGACGAGAGTAACTCTTGATCCCAAGTTACAACTAAGGACCATCCATGTAAGCCTGATGAAGGCTGAGACCTGCGAGTAACAGAGCGTGATTCCACGTGTGGTGGCTGTTGGAGCCAGCATGGTTGTAGATTGTTAAGAATGTATAGCAGCAGCTCGGAGGCTTGAAGGCTTCAGCCTGCTGCTGAAAATATTATTAGAGAATAACTTTAGAGAGTGTGTTTAGAGAGAGAGATAGAGAGAGAGAGAGAGTGAGAGAGGTCTTGTGTTCAGACCAATCTGAGTTGTATCACATGGTTTGCCCTTCTATTTATAGAGTGGGATGGGTTAAAACCCTAATGGGCTTCCTTGTTGGACTTGGGCTTGACCCAATTGAGTACCCTACACCATCAGCCCCCAGTCTAGTTTAATGTATATATGCATGTACCTTATACTAGACTCAAACTATTCATTATCTTTGCGCTTTCTTCCAACTTTTGTTGTTTTGGTGAGTGTTCATTTGTAGATACCTTCATGTAAGTAGGATAAATATCAACAAACAAACCTTAGCATGATGAGTTTTGGAATGTGTTAGGGTTTAAACCGATAAAATTTGAAACTTGTTTAAGTTGATGATCTTGAAAGCTTATTAGGGGGTTTGAGCTGATGAGCTTGAAAGCTTATTGGCATTTAAGCTGATAAGCCCTTAGTTTGGTGGAAGCAGCTGATGAGCTTGAAAGCTTATAAGGATTTAAGCTGATGAGCTTTGCAGCTTGCTAAGCCCTTATTTGGATGGAAGCTATGGAGCTGGATATTTCTCCATTACTTGCTTCTTTCCTTGTTAGCTTGTATTAGCTTTAGCATATCGGCTATTGACCTTTTAAGTTTTCGTCTTTTGAGCTTCATTTTCTAAGCTTGTTTGTTGTATTGGCGAAGTTATCTCGAGTTGTGTGATTAAAACCATTTATATCCCACATGTATGTTCCTTTGGACGATATTCCCATAATTTTGTAAAATATTTTTTTGGAAATATCTTTATTTTGGGCACAAGCCTTTAGAAGATGGTTCATTTATCAAATGACTATGGCAGTTTAAATGCTTGTAAGCATCAACAAAGTAGCTAAGTATCACTAAATGACTGTAGCTAGGTGCACTTACAGAGGTTTTTAGCAAGTCACGTTTTTGAACAAATGTTGGGAAGTTAATCCGATATATAATGGATTATTATATTGACCGAATGGTCGATTTCTAAGCAAGATAGCAAATGAGCTTCATATGATAGAAGGAAAGTTGCATGTGTACGAAGGAAGGCTTCTTGCACATGAAGGTGAAGCACATTTCCTTGAAGGTTGACTTGATATGACCTGACTTGATAAAAAGCTTGTATGCGTTCTAAGCTTTTGAAGGCTTTAAGCAAAGTTATTGTTTTTGTTGACTAAAGCATATAGATTTAATCCTTTAAGCAAAGTGGCTTGTCTTGACAGCTGAAAAGCTCGTGGATTTCATCCTTTAAGCTTATGGATGAAATCCATCACTAGCCTAATTCCTTGTGCTATCAAAGTTTTGTGATAAATTCTTTCTTATGATACAAGCGATGGAATCGAGTAGACAGAAGCAAACAAGGTTAGATATCGAATTTCTTTATTTACGAACGTTCTCTTTTGATTGTTATTCAGGAGCCTTGTTCATAAGACGTTGAGTGTATGACCTTGCTAGCGAGCTTCTTTGATGCGAAACTTGACGTATGACTTATGCTTGTAAGCTTCTTTCATTCGAAGATTGATATGAGCTTCCTCTGCTCAAAGCTTGATATATAGAGCATGTCTATAAGCTTCGTTCATATGAAGTTGAGCTTCTTTTGTTGACATGACTAAGTGTCCAAATCTATTGATTTGTTTATTTTTGCATTAGTTGCAACAATATTTCTTTGTGATAATGGATGATGTTTGACACGAGAACGTTTGGCACCGTTTTGGTAAAATATCATTCGTTGTGTTGTTTGGGAAACCTTGTAGGGTTCCATTTGGTGTTAGCCTTGTATGGCTAGAACATTATCATGTGGTTGTGGTATTATGAACCTTTCAAGTTGTTTGGGCTTGACATGTGATGAATAGTGATCGATCATGGCCATTTATGCTAACTTTCATGTATGTTGTTTTGTGTATGGCCTAGTGAGATTGTTTCACTTTTGAATTGTACCTTAGTGTATTTTTGTGATTGTGGATGCTTGCATGTTTGCATGTTCAGATGCTTGCATGTTTGGATGCTTGCATGTTTGCATGTTTTGTCTTTGTATTTGTTGGGAAATGTTTTACCGGTAGCACCTTAAAAGGTTAAGTGCTGCAGTCACTTATCCTTAAGGTAGTCTAGGCAAACAAGTCGCCATCTATCCTATGTACACTACTTAGTGTTTTTGCATTTCGTAAGTTTGTTTAGAAAACTTAAGGAACAATTGGTGTAGGCTGTTCAAACCCGTCTATGAGACATGTAAAGGAAAATCTTTGTAGGTCTCATGGAGTTGGATTGATCTAGGAACTCACCCCTTATATAGGTCCATTCAACCCTTGAACCTATTGAGCGATGTGGCCTGGGAGCTCATCCCCTTACATGGCCCTTTCCATGGAGTTTCTTGCTTGGTTCTCAACCTGATTATAGGATAGAAAGACAAATCTTGATGGAAAATGCTATGATTCATTCATTTCATGATAACTAAATGTTTACACAAAGAAGTGGTAGAAATCTCTTGGCCGTTTGTGGTTACGCTGGACCTTTTAAGGTGATTGTCGTCCCAATGCCTTGGGACTTTCTTTCCTTCTTGGTCGATTAAGCTTGTAGGAACCACCATTGTGAGCTTCGAGCACAATGTGTCCTATTTTGGGCCAAGCTTTCCAAGGTTTTGTTTTTGTAACATTTAAGTTGTCTTTTAGGAAGACACTCATGTGTTGTAGCAAAGTGCGTTGGCAAGGTGTTGGTGTTTTAACAAATCTACTTTGGTTGCTAAGTAGCTTGCTTTATTATTTTGCCAACAACTTCAACGCCTTAGCATTGCGGTTTGATTCGTCCTTAATCTTCTTTTATGTATAGCATGATGCTTCAATGCTTCTACGTTTCTGGTTTTATGCTTCTATGGGGCTTGATCCTTTTTGCTACGACTATTTTGTAGCCTTAGGTGTATTCAATAAATTAGTGATTGTGATTCTTGGTGTTACCAAGTTAGATCGATGATTACTAATTTGTTCTTATGTATCCCCATCTTGTTTTGCATTTTTCACGATTTCGTGAGTTGCTTAAGTGTTGGCATGCTTCTCAAGTTGGTTTGGGTTAGCTTGTCTTGACTTTGTAGTCTTTGTTGTTGCTAAATCTCCAAAGATGGTTGAAGGCTTAGAAGCTTCAAAATTCGTATTCATGTTTAGCTTAGGTAACATTCTTTCGATAGAGAGTTTTTGGGCAAGCGTTTGCGCTTAGTGTGAGTGAGAAGCATTGATGTTTTAGCAAGAGCTTCGGCGATTGAGCAAGTTGCTTTGGATAATCTTTGTTGGTGTATGTTTTGTTCATGCTAAAGCCTTAGTAGAAGCCAAGTATTATCATAGGCGGTGCACCTAGTTGTGAGTTCTTAGAATAGAACTTGTTTGCTATAAGGACACTTTTGCTTATAGCTAGTTTGATAGCTTCTTCCTTTAGTTAAGTCCTTCTTTTTCTTTTTAAATTGCGAGAAGTAGTGTTTATACTGGAGGCGAACATATGCCTTGTTCTAACTGTGGTTTTTGTTCAAGGATTGATAAGTTGTTGCATATTAGCAAGATGCTTGTATCCATTTCAGCTTTAGAGCAGAAGTCATGACATGTATAGCTTCTTTGTCCTCCTATGCTTATTGTATAGCCTTCAAGCTTGTAAGCTTCAACTTTTGCATCTGAAACTTCTAAATTTCTAAACTTCAGTTGTTGTATTTGAAGCTTTTAAGATTTTAAGCTTGTGGTAGTTGAAGCGTTTAAGCTTTAAAGCTTCTTTTGATGTCTTTTGAAGCTTTTAAGCTTTAAAGCTTGTTTTGTTTATTTTAAAGCCACTAAGCTGTTTTTGAAACTTCTAAGTATTTGAAGCTTTTAATGACATGTTCGAATGAGTTTATGTAAGAATCATGTCAAGTCTACCAATGTTATCATGAACATGTGATGTATTTTGACTTTTGTCATCCTTGAGGTATAAAACTCGTGTTGGTAATGAGTTTGACTTGTTGTCGAGCTTTTGTAGTCAAAAGAGATGATACGTTGTGAAGCTTATAATCTTCCTGGCTTCCGAGGTGATAACCTTTGAAGTCCATAACCTTTTAAGCATTGGAGATTATGGCTTATGAAGACATGTGAGGCTTAAACCTTCTAAGCATTGGAGGTCATGGCTTATGGAGACGAGTGAGGTTTAAACCTTCCAAGCTTCCGAGGTCATGGCTTATGGAGACCAGTGAGGTTTAAACCTTCTAAGCTTCTGAGGTTACAGTTTGTGAGGACCTACAAAGCTTAAAACCTCTTGTGTTTACAATGTTAGAGTTTGTAAGGACCTTTGCGGTTTATAGCCTCTTGGATGAACAATTCTAACTTTGTTCACTAATTAAAGAAAATGGTTATATTCATTGACTCATTATAGCTAAAACGATGTTAAAGGATGATGTATGGGAGGTATTGATTTGTGTACACAATGATCTTTTCTTTCATTCCTTTGAAGTGGCCTTGTTGGCATGGGGATGCTTTTTCTTCCTTGAGTTGTTTATCTTTTCAAGGGGAGAAAAGCATATGCTTTAGGTGGCATGCGTGTCCCATTGAGACGTTAGGTTGTTTGAACACAAGGTTAGTCTTGATAAGAGGTTTGCCTTTCCTTGAATAATGTTGACCCAATATGGTAAGCCTTTAAGCTTCTTAACTTCTGTGAAAGAAAAGTTGCTAGGCTGTTGTTTTGAGTTATCGTGTTTCTTTGCTATGGTAAGATGCTTGAAGGCATCTCAGCATTTGAGTAAATAAGTTGACGTGTGTAACTGTTTTGCTTCTTTGATTCTTGACTTCTTTCAAATGTGGGTTTGTCCACACGAGCCACCATCCCCCCAGTCAGAAGTAGTCATGACGTGGTGATGAGTGATTCTGACTGATATCAAAGTGTTGTTATACATCTTACCTCTTTATTCCTTTTTCGAAGATATGTTTCTATATAGGTTGCTGTTAGGGGAAGCCTTTTGCCCTGTTACCATTTAACCACAGGAGTCATTAAGAGATGACTTTGGTTATGTTGTTTTTTGACCATTTGGGTTTTTTTACCCATATACGTTGTGCCCTTTATCCTTCAACCCTATGAGCTGATTTGCTTATTTGCTTTGGGGGTTACTTGCTTTATTTAAGCATGTCAGCTTACTCGTATCAGCCCTTGGTAAAAGGTGTTCGTGACTAGAGGCGGGTTTCCTGGTTTATTTGATTCTTATGCTTGCGAGATATAACTTCTTGATTGAAGTTGTTGTTATTTCGGATCTTGATTGCTGTGGTTTATATAAAAAAAATATTTTAAGTTTCACAATCTGGTTTTAAAAATGGAATCACCAAGCTAAACCACACAACACGGCAGTATACCGGTCGTAGTGTAGTAAAGTCGATAAGACCGAGTATCAATCCGTGGACACTGATATGCAGCCCTCGATACAAAACCTCTGTCGAGTCCTAATCTATATAAAAGAGCATGATTTTTAAACTAACAGATAACTAAAACGATAAACAAGTAAAAAAAATAAAAAAAGACAAGAAATAGACAAGCAGCAGGTACGAGAGATCAGGGAGTAAACGCTCATGAAAGGGGAAACAGAAATTGGAAGGATGGCTGCCTAGACTGGGATTCCTAATGATAAAGCTGAAAGCTAACCGAAAATTGATACTCAAATGACTATCGGGATCTACGGGTATAACCGACTCGGGAAACCCTATAGTATCTAGATCTCCTCTCAGTCTCTCTAGAACACTATATCCTAAGCAGTGTGAAACTCACCGGGTAAAGAATGGATCACCTCTCGGTCTCACCAAACATAAAAGTTTATGCACCCAAAGATTAGATCTCCTCTCGGTCTCACTAATCACGAAACACCTAACGGTATCAAGGGGTGAATCTATTCTTGAAGGTAAATGTTTGGGAAAGCGGATAAAAAGGATACCGGGAAAGAAATTCACCCTCGTGCAATATCTAACCAAATAAACCAATAAATCCTAACAAACCCACAACCTATCTCCTCTCGGTCTCAAGGTAGGTGACAAACCCAAAACGATGTTAAATACGCAATTTCTAGATCCTAAGTTAACAAGTTAACCCATCAAATCATCACACGAAGCAAATGATAAAAATATGCGACTTTTAATTTAAAAACACTAAGTCAATAAATTATAGGCACATATGAATCTAATAATATAACATAAACATCATCCGGGTGATAAATCACAACAAAAACCAATAAAGTTTAGATTTTTATACATAAACGAGTCAAAACGAGTAACCAAATACCAAAAGAAATTAACTAAAATCAATACTCATCCCAAGTCTAGACAACCAAGTAAAATCTAGCTAACCATAGCAATGAAAGAAATAAAAATAAATATAAAAGGTTCACAAACAAAAATCATAGCGAGACTAAAAAAAAATACCAAACCGATAGGCTCCGTAGTCATCGTCTTCTTTGTGACCCTTCACCTTTAAAATAACCTTTTTTTTCTTCTTGTGTCTCTACCAACTATTATTATTATTATTATATTTTTTTATTCGATGATGACACTGTCAAAATGACAGTCACTAAAGAATGTTTTTATATTATATTTTTTTTCAAATTCACCTCCCCAAGACCAATCTCCTCGTACAACTTTCACTTTCGTCACTACTCTGATCCTCTCTAGCCTTTTTTTCTATTCTTTTTTTTTTAGAGAAAATTGCTCGAATGGTCCCTGTGGTTTGCACTTTTTTCGCCTATAGTCCCCAAGTTTTCAAAATTACAGCCATAGTCCCGAAACAGTGCAAAACAGTGAATTTTTTAACTCGGATAGTCCCTGGAGGATAACTGAGGTTAAATAATCCAGTTAAGTGGGTGTGAAATTACAAAACTACCCTTACTTTAATAAAAAATAATATAACACTAGTGGGTCCCACACTTCATCTTCCCCACTTCATCTTCTTCACCTCATCACCTCCACAAACCACCACCACCCATCTCCACCCTCCTCTACCACGACCGACCCCCACCCATCACCACAGCCACATCCATCACCGCCTTGCTTATCACAACAGATCAAAACCCTCTTCTGATCAGGAACCACTAGTTCTGCTGCCATATGACAAAACCACTGATGAAAAGGAAAACAAAAATGTTATCAGAACTCACCGAATGGGTCGGGCTCTTACCCGAGTTCTGATGCATCACCATCATATGTAACACTAATCATCACCACCGTTCCATTGCCTCTGTTGACACGACCAACCCTAGACTAGCGCCGCCATCCCTTCGATTATCAACATCTCCATCGGTCTCTCCCTCTCCTTTAATACCTCTCTCTGGATCTCAGATTCGTATCACTCTCTGTCGTCTCTCTCTCTCTCTCTCTGATCTCTACCATTCTCCCCCTCTCTCTCTCTCTTTCCCTCCTCTCTCTCTAGAATCCTTAAGGTATTGTGGGTTTAGGTGTGTTGTTGGTGGGTGGTGCCGCCGTGGGTTTCACCGGAGCTCCGCCACTGTAGCGGCGGTGGATCCCCAGCTCCTCCTGCTCTCTCTCTCTCTCTCTCTCTCTCTCTCTCTCTCTCTCTCTCTCTCTCTCTCTCTCTCTCTCTCTCTCAGCTCTACATAATTCTAAGTGTGTGTGTTTTGTGCAAGAGATAAAATAGAAACCAGATGGTGGTATGGGGTTAGTTTTTTGTGGATGTAAAGTGATGAGGTGTAAGAGGGTGGAGATGGGGGTCGGTGGTGGAGGAGGGTGGAGATGGGTGGTGGTGGTTTATGGAGGTGATGAGGTGAAGAAGATGAAGTGGGGAAGATGAAGTGTGGGACCCACTAGTATTATATTATTTTTTATTAAAGTAAGGGTAGTTTTGTAATTTCACACCCACTTAACTGGATTATTTAACCTCAGTTATCCTCCAGGGACTATCCGAGTTAAAAAATTCACTGTTTTGCACTGTTTCGGGACTATGGCTGTAATTTTGAAAACTTGGGGACTATAGGTGAAAAAAGTGCAAACCACAGGGACCATTCGAGCAATTTTCTCTTTTTTTTACCTTCCGCCTCCCTTTCTCTTAATAACATTCAGCTGCCAAACCCTCATCGTGTGTGTATGGGCCGGCCCAAAAAAAGTTAATTATTTTTTTTCTTTTTGTTTAGCCCATGTTACAATCACTTAAATGCGGCCCAATGCGTAATTAGAGTTCAGCCCAACTTGATTGTCACCTATTTTGCTCCATTTCGTTTGGGCCCTAGCCCATTAGTTCCTACAATACAAAAATTAAATAAGAGTCTATTTTAAATTAAATATTTAATTAGTTGACCTATTCAACCATTAAAACTTTAGTGAGTCTTAAAATAACTCACATGCACCGTTTTAGCTCGTTTACACTTAAAAGCTTTAAATAACTAATTGGAACCAATAAAGAGTAATATTTAATAAAAACTAACCTAAATATTATTTAAAATGTAGGAAATGTTGATATAAATATATGTATATTTTAGAGCGTATCAAACATCCCCACACTTATTCATTTGCTTGTCCCTAAGCAAATATCAAACAACACATCATACCCACACTTAGACCAAACACGACTAACATCTAGCAAGGCCTAAGCAAGCCACAAATCCTAAGGACACAAAGAAATCACAAGACTTACAACGGTCAAGAAGCATATGGTCCAACTAGTCAAAGGTGGCACTATTTTTAAAAACGTGGGATTACCTAATCAAGTTTCACTCCCCATCAAGATTCCAACCAAACCAAGCTATTACCCCTCACATAGATCACTCAACTCTCGGTGTATATCAATCATAAAAGTGATCCCTCGATACCTAAACATGAAGCTTGAAACACATAGGCTTGTACAAGGATCAAATTTCCACCTAAATGCTTGGACCGACAATAATCAAGAGGACTTATTGGTAGGCAAGGGTAAGGTATATTTGGGAAAAGTGGCTAAAAAGAAAATAAATCCAGAAAAATAAACTCAAAACTTAAAAATAACTAAGATGGGTAATTTTGACCCATATATAACTTATTCCATTTTTTTCTCTTTTTTTTTTTAACTCAACAATTTATTTATATACAACTAGAACTTTTTTTTTTTTTTTGCTTTTTTTTTGATAATCAATATATCTATTTTTTTTCAACAACAAAACTAGAACTCAAACCTGGATACAAAAATAAAAGTGGCACATAGGGTAGACAAACGAAAGGGGAGAAAAGCTCAAAGTGGCGACTAAGGGTGTATCGAAAGGGTAAAAAAAAAATAAAAAACAAAAAGAAAGAAAAAGGCTAAGATGTGGGTGATCCTAAATGCCTCTATCACGCTAATGTTAAGTCCAAAACAAAGGTCTAAAAATGTATCATGATGCACAAGTTCTGTAATCAAGCGACATGTAGGTAGCACTCAACAAATGAAAGTGAATATAATAATAATCAAATAGGCTCAAATCCTCACTATCAAGTGTGGGAATGGGATGTCGGTAAAAGTCATGAGTGGTCTTCCTCAATCAAGTTTGTTCCACTATCATAAGTATCCCAAAAACCTTTTTACTTTAAAAACCGACTAGCTGGACCTACTTTACTATCACGCAACTTAAAGAAATCTCGTGCCCCCCAAAAAATGCAAACCCACATCGACCCGCTTTCAGCTTACGCTTTACAATGGCTAAGGCGTGTCTTCTGTGTGTAATCAATCACCTCGGGACTTGCAAAAACTTTTATTATTTCTTTTTGTATTTTTCAAAATTTGTCACCTTTTTTTTAGAATTTTTTTTATTTCTTTTTTTTTTTCATTTTTTTCATTTTTTTTTTTTTGAAAATATAAATTTTATTTATTTACTCCATCCCCACACTTAAAACGCACATTGTCCCCAATGTGTGTCAAAGTGGCTAACATAAACTAAAATAAGAAAAAGAGAAAGGAAAACTGATACTCCCCTGCCAAAAATGCGATGAGCTGATATGTGGGAGCATCCTAAAAACGTGTAACTGCCGGCTCGATAAGCATAACCAAATAATAACCTGCATGACAACTCAAATGCTCGCGAATCGCGGCAAACACAAAGAAACAAACCATTAATAATAATATGGCTTGAAAACAATCTCCCCCGAATGGAGATTGAGTACGGGGGAGATGTTTCTACACCATCTTTTTTTTTTCTTTTTTGCAATTTTCAATATAAGAATTCAAAACAAAAAAAAAGATAAAAATAGAAATAAGCTCGACTAATATGTACACTCGGGCCAACACCCGAGAACAAATCACAACGAACAAACCTATGGTGGGTGAAAGGAGACTGCCTCGACCTCGCATGCTCCACCCGGACTATTGATGTCATGCTTCAGACCATGGTCAACTACAAAAGCATGATCATCCTCAACCCCCTTGTTCGATCCCCAACCAGTCCACCTATGGTTAATATTCTTAACTGGTTGTTTACGAACATCCAACACTTCTTTTGAACGAATCTTTTCAAGTTCATGATCCAAGTGAACTCCAATAGCATCCACAACTTCAAACAGGTCCTCATGAGTACGACGCTCAACCCCAAACACAACTTCATCATCCCCCACACGTAGCTTCAGTTTCCCCTCACTCATGTCCACAAGGGCTCTCGAGGTAGCAAGGAAGGGACGACCTAGAATAATCGGAATGCGGTCGTCTTCCTTCATATCAAGCACGAAAAAATCGACAGGGAAAACAAGCTTATCCACTTTGACGAGTAGATTCTCAATAATACCCCGCGGGTATTTTGTCGATTTGTCGGCTAACTGTAAGCACATACGTGTGGGCTTCAAACCTCCTATACCAAGCTTAACAAACAAAGAATATGGCATCAAATTAATGCTAGCTCCAAGATCTACGAGGGCATTCATAACGGGCAAACTGCCGATCGAACAAGGAATCGTAAAACTGCCAGGGTCGGTCATCTTCGTCGGCAGTTTATCTAAAATAACAGCAAAACACTCTTCACTCAGTGTCACGTGGGAAAGCTGTTCCAACTTCTTCTTATTGGAAAGCAGATCTTTTAGGAACTTCCCATACTTCGGCATCTTTTGCAGCACCTCAATGAATGGAAGGTTCACCTTGAGCTGTTTGACAAGCTCAATAAACTTCCCATATTGTACCTCATAACTCTACTGTAACCATCTGCCGGGATAAGGAATACGAGGTGTGTTTACTCTCAGTGGTTCCTTCAACTTCACTTCCTCTTTCTCTTTCTGAGGCTCCAGGGGTTGTACGGTACTTGTTGGGACTCGCCTATTAGGGTGCACCTTGCCTTGGACCTCCATCTCAATCTCCTCATCAACCGGCTGATCAACAACTGTCAGCTCAATCACAACTGCTCCTCTGCCATTCCTGGTGGTCACTGCCATCACCTGCTCCTTTGGGTTCTTCTCGGTGTTGTTTGGAAGACCTCCAGCTTGCTTCTCATTCAGACGCTCTGCTAACTGACCAACAGTCCTCTCGAGATTCTGCATCGCGGTACTCTGACTATTCAAGAAAGCCTTATGCTCCCTGAATGTCGTCTGAGTCTCCTGGTATCTCTTCTCATCACGAGCCATGAACTGTGTCATCAACTGCGACTGCTGTGCCATCATCTCCTCAAGAGTGGGATTTTTTCTCCTCCACTCGGGCCCATATCTTGTCGGGGTTGCTGAAACAGACTCTCATGCTGAGATCTCAGTGGGAACCCCGGTGGGTTTCCTGTCACACCCTCAAATTTCCACCTGCGGAGTTCTACCGCGAGGCGTGTGACACACCAGGATCCAAGTCAACAGTCACAATAAACGACGTCTAAATGTAAAAACATACGTAAACAAAAACCATGCATAAGTTTAAAACCAACATTCAACAGTGCGGAAGCATTTAAAGTTTACAAAAGTCATGCAGAAATAAAACATAAGTTCAAAAGTTCATAAATCCAAAACGTGCAAATGAGACCCTAGACGCGAGACGACTCCAGTACGACCTCGTGCGCCTACCCGACAGCTGCTACCTTAGCGACCTGAGAAAACATGCTAAAAGAGTCAACATAAAATGCTGGTGAGTTCACAGGTTTTAATTAAACGTTTAAAGTGATCCTTCGAAAACCGTTACCATCACAATTACTACTATGCTTGTGAGAACGTTAGCTAGGCGCAGAATAAGATACTCATACGGGTGAAACCATTGCTGACTAAGCCGTGTAGTGACCCTTAGTTTCCTATGGGCTACCGTCATCACCGGTAGACCTTGTTTTATTAGAGACAATATGCACCCGCCCGGTCCAACCGTCGAGTGGGGTTTGTCAGTTCCCAATAGCGCTATCCATATTTCCCCGCCATATACCCATGTTAGTGGTTTCTAAGGGACTTTTTGATGAACCGTATAGTACGATAAGTAAGCCATAGTATAACGTGATAAAGAGTCATGAGCCATAAGAGTTTAACAAGTCGTAAGTCATAAAAGAGTTTTAAGCATGTTTCTCCCCCGAAAACATAAACCGTAAAATGTGGGGCCGTGAACTCACCTTAGGTTGCGTATTCCGTTTAAGAGTAAACCGTCTGTAAGATATGATAGCCCCAACTATTGGCGACCTATCATAAGATATGTGTCAAGTTAGACTAATAACCCGTCGGGTTCATTAGTCCCTAAGTCCAGTCCATGACCATTATGTGTCCGAAAAGCGTGTTTGACCGACAACCAGACTACGTAAGACAAGACTCGACATCCCATTGGTGACCCGACACTCCACGTGTTCATCTCATACATAAACATACACAAAACATGCAACTTAGTACTAACATTCGTTATAGTTCAATGATTCTAACACATAGGTCGAATAACGTACAAACAAGTCCAAACACGTGTTACTATGTTACTAGGCATGTCACAGGGTTCCTATCATGTTCCTAGGTGTCAAATCGGGTTTCGGGATGTCAAAATACACTTATAACAGCATTACACGCGATTAGGAATCAAACTAGCATTTAGGATTGTAATCACTAGTAAAAGTAGCATTTAGGATTGTATTTGCTAGTAGTTGAGGTGAATAGGGTTCTAATTGCTTATGTATAGGCGATTAGGACTTGTAAATGCCTAAGCTTCAGGCGATTAGGAGTCCTATTCGCATGAAGCTTCATGCGAGTAGGATCCTACTCGCCTCTGCATGTCTGTAGCGCACTTTCGCGCGTCAAACTCTCCAAATCAGATCCGAAACATGTAAAAACACCCAATAATCATCCTAACACATTAACAAACGTATTTCAAGCAAAACCCCTAAGTTTTCATCGTTCTAACAGTTCCGAATGCGAGCGTTTTCCCAAAATAGTAACTTAACATGTAAACATCACATCAACATGCAAGAACTTGCCCTAAATAGCAATTATTCAGATTAATTCACATAACCACGTTGTCCGATAGCATCCTACCGTTCTAGCATCATCCTAGAGCAAACCCTAACATCAAACAATCAACAACACACCTCATATCATCCTTAACCATCCAAAATCCTTCAAATGGGTCAAAACATCAAGTATCAACAATACAAAACCAAAACCATTCAAACTCCTAGGACATCATCATACTAACTTGTAACAGCCATAAACATCATAATAACACAAAAACAACCATGATTCAATCCTAAAAATTCTATCTTTAATCACATATAACACATATAACACATGTAAAGGTGTGGGTTTGTTTAAAAACGGTTTTAAATGGATTTTCAAAGACAAAAACATTTATAAGTCAGGTCTGGACTTTTAGGGAGTAAAATATAATCATTTAAAGGTTTGGGTTTGAAGAACACACCTTGTATTCAAGAGGAGATGATGGAATAAGCTTGGAAATGGTTGTTTTGATGTAAAAATAGGTTCCAGAGGGTGTTTGTGGGTTGAGATAGGTTATGGGACGGCTAGGGTAGCATAAATGATGTTTTGGAGGTCAAGGGTGGTATTTATAGGCGTTTTTAATCGTTCTGAGCAGTTCAGGCGAGTACGCAGCAGCTTCAGGCGATTAGGACTGCTACTCGCATGAAGCTTCATGCGAATAGCCTCCTATTCGCCCCTAGCTCCTCCCTACTCGCCTATCAAACTGGCGATTAGGCTATCACACATAGCCTAATCGCCTATAGCCTATGTGTCCGGGTTTTTGGCGCGTTAAACCCTATTTTAACATATGTAAACACGTTTCCACATACCGACAAGTCACATAATGATTACCAACATATAATGCATGATAAATAACACGTTCCCGCCCGATCACCAATTCCCGGGACCCGAGACTTGCGTATGTTAAAACCCTAATGATGTGCGACTCGACTCGACCGACCTTGTTATGTGTAACGTATGTGCGACTCGCTAAGGTAGACTTACTAAGTTTTCAAAAGTTAGTTACCGGAAATTGCCGGGTGTCACATTTCCACTCTTCCAACTGAAGCCAGGATGATTCCTGTAACACTTTGAAGTGTTACGGGTCTCTTAAACGGGTCGGATCATACCCGACCACCCGATTATTTAATAAATTATTTAAGTTCGAATCTCGCGACTAACCGTTTCAATCGATTATATTGATAATAATTATTGGATTTTTATTATCTCGGTTAAACGCTCCTTATCTGCTATTTAATCGTTGCCAAACATTTCCTATTTTATTGTTATACCCGTTACCAAACACCACATCTCAGTTATTATCCTCGTTGCCAAACACCCATTATTATAATTATCTTTTATAAACCCTCCTCTCTCTCTCTCTCTTTGTACGCTGCAGACAAACCACACACACACATGTGTGTGTTTCAGAGAGAAAGCAGCAGCCGGCCATCACCTCCGGCGCCGCCGCCGTCGCTGCCGGCACCGTCTTCTTCTCCGGCAGCCCTCCTCCATCTCCGGCTACCCTTATAACCACCACAACCCTCTTCCTTCCCTTTCTCTGCTGAAACCAAACTCAACCCGATAATAATCCCAACCCGTAAACCACCCTGTTCATATCTCTATCCCTGTTAACAAGCCGGACAGTCACCGGATATGGTGACTGTCAGCGAGTCCTTTCATTTAACCAATAACCACCTCCTCTATTTCGATAATAATAATAATCCGGTAACCCACCTTATTCTGATCTCAGTTTATGTTAAGCGAAGACATACAGTCACCGGTCATGGTGACTGTTATCAGGAAACCCTAACCTTCAAACCCAAACCACCCGATAACCTTATGTTTATAATAGATCTTGATAAACCCGAGCCTCTGTTCTTGTCGTGAATCCTTATGAACCCACCGAGTACCAACCCGTGACCCTGTTTCTATCTCGTTAACCGGACAGTCACCTGTTCCGGTGACTGTCATCGGGTCTTAACCCACCCTTATCAGATTATCAGCACACACATACATCGATATGTGTGTGTGATGTTGTGTTTGTATACAGGAGATAAGATGGAGCGGGATACAATTATTACCGGAGCTCCGATAGTATTCCGGTCAGTCTCCGGTAAGGTCCGGTTGACCTTCGATCTCATACCAACGAGTATCCGGGAGATCCATCTTAATCTGATATGATTCAGATTACAAACCCGAAAGGTATAATCTTTAACAGTTATTATATATATGTTGGTATTAGTCGTTGATACCCGATTATAATACTGTTTCCATGATTATTGCGAGGTACCGTTAATCGAATCGGAGAGTTAAACCGATACCGAGTTGACTCAGTGACTCGGTCAACACCCGGAATAGAACCCGGTCCAATAACTAGACGAGGATTATTAGAATTATACGAATATATATATATATAATACGAATAACGTACGGACTTGATAATAATAATAAGAGAATAATAATCATATATAGAATATATACGTTTATATATATACGATTTGATATATAAAACGATATACTAGACTCGGGTTAATGATAATATGTTCAGCCGAACCAGCATCCGGGTAAGTACGTGTCTAGAGTTCTGTAGGTTCGTGTGCCAAGCTGTAATGGCCAGCTTTATTAGCTACGAGTGCCAAGCTGTAATGGCCAGCTAGATTTTAGGATGTCCGTGTCGTGTCAATAATAAACCCCGAGTTTAGGACTATCTAATATATACCGAATTCTATATATATATATATAAATTGTATATATAATATATATCCTAAATATACAATCTAACAAGTCCCACGCGTAAAACGTATCAATATATATATATATGACATATAATTGTAATAAAAGAGACTATAGAAGATTATACGCAAACCAGTGAGTATCGTGAACTCCCCACTTTTACTGTTTTATTAAACGTTTTAGGGGAAATACATGTCATTTATTAGAAAACCTAGAAAT
The DNA here is from genome assembly GCA_028751855.1 of Ambrosia trifida. Taxonomy (NCBI): domain Eukaryota; kingdom Viridiplantae; phylum Streptophyta; class Magnoliopsida; order Asterales; family Asteraceae; genus Ambrosia; species Ambrosia trifida. Next base: position 73,534,845 of record CM054131.1, on the reverse strand, counting down.
GCTTTACATAATAGATTTAATAAAGGAAATATAATAGAAAAGGGGATAATAGAAACGACTAGGACAGTACTGGCCGGTATATCGCCATTTCCTTTCTTGTCCGACTAGAGGACAAGAACCAGTCTTACCCGAGTAGAGGGTAGGAATAATTATATTTACCACAAACAGAGTGGTACCATCGATAGGAATTGCAACTAATAGAATATAATAGATTGACATATAATCGGTATAATTTAATAGAATATAATAGCATATATTTTCCCCCCTAGAAATTAGAATTGTAAAGCATGTTTATATAAAAGAATTATAAATAAACAAACTGGCCATTCAATTTATAAAATACACGACCTCACCAACTTTATGTTGACAGAAACTATTTTTGGCATGTGTTCAGGTAACCCAACGGATATGATGACATGGATCCTGGAAGAGTCAAGACTGTCAATATCCTGAGTTCCGCTGCGTAGCTCCGATAACCCGACCCGACGACCCGGCACCGACTGCCCGGGGCGTTACAATTCCTCCAACCAGAATTGTAATTATTACCATACGAATTCTGGTTCGCATTCTGAACATAATCAACCTGCTCCTGATGCCCAACAACAGCTACTGGACACGCGACCGTGTCATGCCCTCCTCGACATACCTCACACTTCTGCTTGCTCTTCTTCTGCATATCCTTCATCATCTTCGTAAGAGCCTCGACCTGAGCTGCCAATAAAGGGGTGGGGTCAACCGTGTGAACTCCCCTCTGAGCAGGTGCAGCTGGAGCAATGTCCCTAGATTCCATATTCTGATAGCTGCGCATAGCTATCTCCTCAAAAAGCTCAAAACACTCAGCAGGATCTTTGGTGTTTAACAAATTGCCACTAGCTATAGTGTCGAGCTTGTCCCTGGTGGCCAAAGTCGTGCCATGATAGAACTTCTCGACCAATGCCCAGTCCTCCATCCCATGATTAGGACACCTGTTCAACAACTCCTTGAAACGCTCCCATGTCTCATCAAACGACTCATCAGCACACTGCCGATACTCCTGGATCATAGTCCTCAAATGAGCAGTCTTGGAAGGAGGAAAATATTTGTTAAGGAACTTCTCCTGCATCTCCTCCCAAGTACGAATGGAGCCTGCTGGAAGGGACTCCAACCAAGTCTGAGCACGATCGACTAAAGAGAATGGAAACAAACGCAACTTACACGCGTCCTCTGTCATGGTATTGATCTGAAACGTGTCACAGAGACGATAAAATCGAGAAAGATGAGCGTTAGGGTCCTCATTCGGCAACCCATGAAAAACACAAGTACTCGAAATCAATGATATGATCTGAGGTGGAATCTGCCAGTTGTTTGCCTTGACAGCGGGTCAGGCAATACTGGACCTAGCGGCACTCGTGATGGGTCTCGCATAATCTGCTACCACACGGCGTGGTCGCTGCTCAGCCATGGTAAAACGGTAAAATCACAACTAATAAAATGAAAATAAACGAAAATAAAACAGCTAATCTAACACGCAAAAACCAAACTCATGCAAAAGCAACAAGTAAACTAAAGCACGCAGATAAACCTAAAATGAAATAAGAACGAAAAAAAATACGACTAAACTAAAGCGGATATAAACAAAGAACGAATGACTAGATCCCCGACTCGGGTCATTCTCGAAGTCGCCAGTGTCCCTGGCAGCGGCGCCAAAAACTGATTGCTGTGGTTTATATAAAAAAAATATTTTAAGTTTCACAATCTGGTTTTAAAATTGGAATCACCAAGCTAAACCACACAACACGGCAGTGTAACGGTCGTAGTGTAGTAAAGTCGATAAGACCGAGTATCAATCCGTGGACACTGATATGCAGCCCTAGATACTAAACCTCTGTCGAGTCCTAATCTATATAAAAGAGCATGATTTTTAAACTAACAGATAACTAAAACGATAAACAAGTAAAAAAAATAAAATAAGACAAGAAATAGACAAGCAGCAGGTACGAGAGATCAGGGAGTAAACGCTCACGAAAGGGGAAACAGAAATGGGAAGGATGGCTGCCTAGACTGGGATTCCTAATGATAAAGCTGAAAGCTAACCGGAAATTGATACTCGAATGACTACCGGGATCTACGGGTATAACCGACTCGGGAAACACTATAGTATCTAGATCTCCTCTCAATCTCACTATAACACTAAATGATATCCTAAGCAGTGTGAAACTCACCGGGTAAAGAATGGATCACCTCTCGGTCTCACCAAACATAAAAGTTTACGCACCCAAAGATTAGATCTCCTCTTGGTTTCACTAATCACGAAACACCTAACGGTATCAAGGGGTGAATCTATTCTTGAAGGTAAATGTTTGGGAAAGCGGATAAAAAGGATACCGGGAAAGAAATTCACCCTCGTGCAATATCTAACCAAATAAACCAATAAATCCTAACAAATCCACAACCTATCTCATCTCGGTCTCAAGGTAGGTGACAAACCCAAAACGATGTTAAATACGCAATTTCTAGATCCTAAGTCAACAAGTTAACCCATCAAATCATCACACGAAGTAAATGATAAAAATATGCGACTTTTAATTTAAAAACACTAAGTCAATAAATTATAGCCACATATGAATCTAAAAATATAACATAAACATCATCCGGGTGATAAATCACAACAAAACCGATAAAGTTTAAATTTTTATACATAAACGAGTCAAAACGAGTAACCAAATACCAAAAGAAATCAACTAAAATCAATACTCATCCCAAGTCTAGACAACCAAGTAAAATCTAGCTAACCATAGCAATGAAAGAAATAAAAATAAATATAAAAGGTTCACAAACAAAAATCAAACCGATAGGCTCCGTAGTCGTCGCCTTCTTTGTGACCCTTCACCTTTAAAATAACTTTTTTTTTTCTTCTAATGGTCTCTACCAGCTATTATTATTATTATTATATTTTTTTTATTCTATGATGACACTGTCAAAATGACAGTTACCAAAGAATGTTTTTATATTATATTTTTTTTTCAAATTCACCTCCCCAAGACCAATCTTCTCGTACAACTTTCACTTTCGTCACTACTCTGATCCTCTCTAGCCTTTTTTTCCATTCATTTTTTTTTTACCTTCCGCCTCCCTTTCTCTTAATAACATTCAACTGCCAAACCCTACTCATGTGTGTATGGGCCGGCCAAAAAAAGTTAATTATTTTTTTTTTCATTTTGTTTAGCCCATGTTACAATCACTTAAATGCGACTCAATGCGTAATTAGAGTTTAGCCCAACTTGATTGTCACATATTTTGCTCCATTTCGTTTGGGCCCTAGCCCATTAGTTCCTACAATACAAAAATTAAATAAGAGTCTATTTCAAATTAAATATTTAATTAGTTGACCTATTCAACCATTAAAACTTTAGTGAGTCTTAAAATAACTCACATGCACCGTTTTAACTCGTTTACACTTAAAAGCTTTAAATAACTAATAGGAACCAATAAAGAGTAATATTTAATAAAAACTAACCTAAATATTATTTAAAATGTAGGAAATGTTGATATAAATATATGTATATTTTAGAGCGTATCAGATCTATAGGTCGTTCACATAATAGAAGCTTGTTTCAAGGCTTGCGACGTTGGTGATTTAAAGATCCATAGGTTGATGTGTTGAACCATATGTTTATTTTGACATTTCCTTATGTTAGCCTTAAAATAATGTTACAAAGTTTGCATCATGAATGTATTTGTAGCTATTGGTTAGGAAATGTGTTTGCTTTGTTGACTTGGTCGTTAGTTTAAATGGTTCATGTGTAGCTTTTGAAGCTGTTTAGAAGTTGAAGCTGGTAACAGCAAAGCTTCACGAATGATTAATTTGAACGCTGTGAAGCTAAATTGTTGTGAAGCTTCAACGCACAGTGGTCTGAAAAGCTATAAGGCTTTAATGAATCCCGTAGCCTAAAAGGTTGTAAAGCTTTTATGAGTTGCGACCTTTTAAGGCTGTAAAGTTTCGAGAATTAGTGTAACAACCGGCAAAAATAAGGTAATTCCGTACAGATTAATTAGTATATGATTAACGTAACTAAATGCAATTATGTGTGATTTAATTATCAAGGCCTTAGGAGATAGCAATTTCCAAATATTGCATAGGAATGCATACGTTTAATGGTAAAACATGATTGGATCATGTGCGAATAAGCTATCCGGTAAGGACGTTGGCAATTACCCGGTAATAATTAAATAAACGAAAAGGATCCCGGACACCCAGGATATAAAATAAAGGGTATTTTCATGAAATATAATGAGTTTTGGAACTCCAAAACCATCAATGAAAACGTCTTGTACAAATCTCCCGGTAACGAATAAAATGCGCGTACCGCACCCGATACGCGTATAACTCATAAATTCACCCGGCGAAGGCCTAAATAACCAATCAACGCTTAAATTAGACTATATTTAAGGGTTATTAAAGGTATTTTTAATGTCCGGATAACGCGTGATTAAAACCCGAAAAATACCCAAACGGCACCCGAACGACGAGGGATTTAACTTAACAAATATTGGGTAAATATTTGAAGTTGTGGACCCCACCTAAGCCCATCCAAGGGCCGGCCTAAGGAGGTCTTGGGGAGTCCATGCATATGTAATAATCATAAGCTAGTAACCTAAGGGGACAAGGCATGCATTACTAAAAGCAAAAGGTGTAAGATGGAGGTACAAGCATGCACAACTTTTGTCCCCATCCTTGTATAATTTCGGCCCTTAGGCCATAATAATCCAAGGCATGTGTGATCTAGTTAAACATTAGGATACTCATGTGTACATGCTTCCAAAAGATCCCACATCTCACTAGATTTACAAGCATGATTACTAGAGATTTTGGAAAAGATTACACACCTTCTTGTGGCCCTTAAAACCCACGGCCATGTGCCCTCCCACATGCTTTCCAAAGCTTTCCATAAGTACTTCACAATCTTTGCAAATCTTAGATAGATTAAGTGTGATCTTGGGAGATATTATAAGGATAGTATAAAGATAATAACATGCACACTTGAAAGCAAAAACAACTCTTCTTCTTCTTCTTCTTGAAGCCGTGAGTTTCCCCTCTCCCATACACATTCTCCTTTCAAGTTTTTACATCTCCAAAACACTTAAAACAATCCATCATCCAAACCCCTATTGTGTGTTTCAAGAGCTTGGAGCTAAACCACTTGGAAGAACACACTAAACCCCTCTCAAATCCAAGGTTTTTGTCTTCCCTAGCCTTGTGCTAGTAGTAAGCTTCTTAATCTTGTTTTTGATTGTTATTATTCATGTATGTGTTCTTAGAAGCAAGTTGTACATGAAGGGTTTAAAAGGTGGTTTTGAACATAATCTTTAATAGGTTTTACATGTGTAAAATGGAAGATTAAAGATAGGAAAATAAACCATGGGTTTGATAATGATGATGTATTAATCTTGAAAATATGTAAAGTTTGCATCAAAAACTAAGTAGGATGATGTTTTGGTTAAAATTGTAGAATAAACTTGAATATGTTAAGAATAACTTTAAATCATCTTATTATGATCATCTAAGTTATAATATGTGGTAAAACATATTAGAAGTTCATAAATGAAGAAGATGGAAAATCTAAGTTAGCTTACTTAGATGAATGATATTTTGATAAAATGGACAAATACATAAAACACACATATAATTAGTCTTCCATATGAAATGCAAGACTAACATAAGTGTTTTGATACAAAAATAACTTACCAATAAAAAGTTGAATCTTCAAAGTTTACTATTTTGAGTGAAAAATGTTAACTTTGGAAGCTAGAGTGGAAGAATGCAACTTTTGGAAGTTAAGGGACTAAAGTTGTAACTTTGAAAGTTAAAGGACTAAAATGGATATTTTAGAAACTATTAGTCCAAAAATACAAGTATGGAAAGTTCGGTGTCAAAAATGTAAGTAATAAAGTCTAAGGATGATTTTTGTAAATACTTGGGTATTTTGTATAAAAGTGTATTTTTGAAAGGTATAAAAATACAAAGGGTTTTAAAATAAGGATTTTTATAAAATAGAGATTTTATAAAAATGTTAAACAAACTTGAGAAACTTATACAAAAATGAATACTTTTATATAAATGGGAATATAAAAGTATTGGAAGCATTTTTGTATCTAAGTTAACAAGTTGGGCTAAAATACAAACCTTCCAAGTAACATGGGTTAGAAATGTGGATAATATTTCTATAAAACACATGTTGGGAAAGACTTGGAAGAATTAACTAATCGAGTTAAGATATCGAACTAAGACGCGTTAACGAACCGTACACGGACAAAACATGAGAAAAATGCCATTACGGCAAGATGAGAAAATATATATTTTTGGAAGTAAAATATATATATACATTGGGTGAAAACTAATAAACACTTTCCTAAGTGTTAAGAGAATTATTCGTGGGAGAAAACACATGACATAAACAAATAAGACGTTAAAACAAACGTATATACTTAACAAGAAAAACTACACATTTACATATATGTACGCTCGTCTCGGCAAAATTCTAGTATATCTACTTAATGGGAAAGTAGATATGTGGGAAGGAAAGCCGCGACGAGTAGACAAAGATATACATGTGTATGCCGTACCAACAAGATCCTAGTATATTTATTTGAATGGGAAAATAAATATACGGTATGGTGAGTTGAATCGGGTGTTAAGAATATACAATCGAACGACAAGATCTTAGCATGTTTGTTTAAATGGGAAAACAAATGTGCGGCAAAGTGAGTCGGGTCGAGTGTTGAAATATATATTATATCGAGCGATGCGATCTTAAGTATAATTATTTAAATGGGAAAATAATTATATGTTAAGTGAAGTCGAGTCGATGATAATAGGATGCAAGTTAAGGAAATATTAACAAGAGTAATATATAACTTGTAACACAAAGGGTAATGTAACGCCAACGAAACCTAGGATACGCGCTTAATTAAACGGGATTTGGAATAACTTATGGTCAGGAGTTGGGTGTACAACTTGCCAAGGCACATGCACTATAGGAATAGTGACTTATACGTCTAGGACGTTTGTAGGTGCGAGACCCTCTATGCTATCTACCTAGTGAGCCAGACAGTGTTCAGGTGAGTTTCACGGCCCCATTTTACTGTTTTAACTGGGGGAAAGATATGTTTGTCAAATATTGTCACATGTTGAAAAGGTTTTCAAAGGATAAAATGTGATAAGTGGCTTGATGAGTACTTGAGCAGTGATCGCCACTCGGGGTTGAGTCCTCTCTTCCGTAATCATTAATTCAGGGAAATGAAACCGAAAGAATATTTGGATAGTACTATTGGTGCCTGACAAGGCCCACCCCTAATCGATAGCGTCGATTATGCATTAGGTTATGCCTGGGGTGCATATATTCTGAACTTAAGTCGTGGGAAAACCGAGTAACGACTTGGAGCGGGGCATTATTATTAGTCTTGGTTTGGTTATGGGGCTCAAGGGACTGCTCATCATTATGGTTTGTAGGAGCTAGCTACTCCTTACAAAGGCCACAAGTTGTGCAGGTTTCGCACATGTTGTAAAAATGGAATATCGATCGACAAGATCCTAGTATAATTACTTAATGGGAAAGTAATTATACGGTAAAGTGAGTCGAGTCGATGGTTGTGAAAATGTTGCTGTTATGAAACTAAAACCTGTGAACTCACCAATATTTTATATATTGACGTCTTTTTAAACATATCTTTCAGGTAACTAAGTGCTGGATAGATATGGGGCTAGTGCGGTGGAATTCGGATTGTCGGATACTGGTCGGGGTTTCATTCCTTGTTACCATCGGGTTGGAACATAAACGGAAATACCCCACATTGGAAACTTAATGTTTATCGTTTATGTAATGCATTGTGCAATAATGGAACGAGATACTCATTTTCGACATTCTAATAAATTGATCTTTTCTAATTAAATATAGTTTGTGTTAATCTTGACTTTGATATGCTTTCGAGCGTTGCGCCACGTGTTTCCGCCATTGGCGTGGTGTGACAGAAGTGGTATCAGAGCCAAGGTTGTAGCGAACTAGCATTTTTGAAAAATCTAGACTATAACCGGTTTTGGCTCGAAAACGAAGTTTTCAAAAATAAAACACAACAAAATATTTTCAGAAAAGAAAGAAGATTGTACATGGATTGTACAAGGGGAAATTCCGACCGACTAGCCATGTGTGTCAATATGTGAAGTATTAGAAAATGCGGATAAGATGTTTATGTTGCATAGGAATCCGGTTTTCTAAGATTAAGTTAATACATATACGTAGTACGGATATTTTGCCAGTAAGGTTGTTGTGTCACGCTTCACAATAGTCCGCGCTCCTGCATCAATCACCGGTACCAGCCAAGAGGAAGGGTACTGTGGTCTACGAGGAGCCTACCTGCCTGCCTGTAGGCGGGATGATCGGAAGGACTAATCTCTATCGCGTTAATGGATGTCGCCACGTTGTTTATGATTTGGAGGATCAAGACTTGTTGTATGAAATCTCGGTTTTGGATCAGGAAGCTCGGAACTAGCGGGCAACAAGATTACCTGGCAACACAAATTATCATTACGGGTGCACACGTAATAATAGTTTGGGGTGCACGGTAACCTTGGTGGGCGCTAGGGCCGGGATTGGTGATCACTCCTTGTCTTAGTTGTTCTTGTCCTTTAGATTCAGTCTTAGTTTTGATTGATCAATGGGTTAAATGGGAGGCCTCGCCGATGTTCCTTTATTTTGATCCTAGCTAACCTAATAAGCTTTCTTCGACATTACCTTTAAGGTACGAACACGGAGGAAACTCGAACGACAATTCATGTGAGAAATTTGACGTAAATCTTCGCATCGGATAGAGACGGGAGACGAAAACATCCTTGCATGGGAGTTAAATGCCTGGAACGATGCAAGGAATGCTAAACTTGGAACCCAGTGAAGACTTAGGGTGCGTCCCTGCTAGACTAGTGCGTCTAGAGAGCGGGACCCTGCGTGGATTAAATATGAGACTCGTGGCCGTTGTGCTGCGGTGTTATCATGGTGAATAAGTCATGTTCGACCTAACGCATGCCCAGGTTGTCTTCAAGGGTTGGATATTTTTTTTCCTCTCCGGTTGGAAGACAGAATCGAAGTTGCGGGATTAGGAAGCTTGATCATTGTTACCCTGAAAGCTCGGTAGCCCTTGTCTGAAACAACAGTATTGGTTGTTCCCATGCAGTCATGGACTGCTGATGAAAGCAGCATGCCGCATTGCACAAGACATGAGTGCTTTGTTAAACTCTGATGATGTCAGAATTCCGGCCACTAATCGTGACTGCGACATGGTTTGCCAGTAAAAGGATGACGGCGTATAGTAGAACAAGCAAGCCCCAGTCGGCGTTTGGCAATGGACTCACTCGGAAGTGCATACGATTAACTCGTGGGAAGCCACTACTCGGTGTAGTGAGTATTCTAGTATGGATTAACAACCTTTGCAATGGCGCTGGATCGTGTTCGGAAGATGAATTGTGATGGACTCAGCATGTTGGTACATATGTCATACTACCTTCCTGAGGTGCAAAGGTTATCATCAGACTCTTCTATCTACCTCCTGTTTGTTTTTCAAGGATTGTTGGTAGTCTCGCTTCAGTCGAGGAACGCCAGAGTAGGCTCGTTACGTGTACTGTGCCAGAATCCGCCATAAATCCTAGAAAGTGGAACCACACTTTGGGAACCGTAATCGTAAGAGTGTTCTGTGATTGTCAGAATGTTGCAAGACGCTTTTTGCTGACATTAAAATCCCCCTCGATAATCAAGTGGCAGACTACTACATGTGGTCACGTTATTCTGTTAAACTAAACTTACCCGTGGGACGACAATCCTATTGCTCTTGTTGCAATGTTGAGTGTCCATCACCGTCGTCGCGGTATCGAGACTAGTTAATTATTGGTCGACGATTGATGGAAAGTGTTTTGTCAATCCCCGAAATTATTGAGACGTTGCGTCCTCTCGTTACGGTGATCTATAAACTAAGGTTGCAAGGTCCATTCGTTGTGGACACGGTGACCTGTCTAATCTCTTGCCATATTTCGATACTCTCACGGCATGGCCTATCAGGAAGAAAGTTCACCGGCCTCGCTTGAGTGACAGTGAGGCATTCCAGCTAATTACTATCGGTGCTAGATAGCATGTAAGGAGACCCTAATGAGAAGAATGACTCGGCTGGTTTGCCAGAGTCGGTATCGTTTTCATTTTATCGTGGTGTATCGATAAATCGTGATCCTTCTACCTCTACTTGCTATGCTCGTTGTGACCACTACCCTTGTTATCGGGAAAAATGTAGGTTGGTTTCCAGGTCCTATGAATGCCAGTCACCACACACATAATAGCTACGACGAGTCTAAGGCTCCAGTCGAGCCTGACGTTGTTGCTCCTATTATTATCCTATGGCTCAAGCGAATCCTGTTGACGCTATCAAGTGTAGCTCTCGCTGAGTTTGTTGTTGTCAGTGGTTCGATAGCACTTATCGAGCTTGATGTCATCGTTTCTATGTTTGTTGTTGAGTTCATTGTGGTCGTTGTCTGTACAGTCCATGATGGGCTTGACGATGTTGTTCTATGGCTCTGCTCGGGTTGACGTTGTCGATATATTTGAGGCTCCTGCAGAAGTGAATGTCGTTAACAAGGACGTCTCTATGACCCTTTCCAGGCCGCTATGACCATCTATGTGTCTTTGTGGAGTTTGTTGTTATTAATTCCATTCCCTTTGAGGCTTTAATTGAACTACTAGTTATCATTCCTTGGGCTCTTAGGAAGTCTAACATTGTCAATGGTTCTCAGGCCTCAGTGGAAACTGTCGATGTTTCTGTTGCCATTGTTTGAGTGACTCATAACAAGCCTCTGGTCGTTCTCTCCATGAACAATATCGGCTTGAGAAGTCAGCTAAATTATGTGGAACCCGTCATTCTCATTTATGTTATGACGACTGATGCGCCAACCGATCTAACCAAGTCCTACCATTGAGCCTATGGAGGTTAGGCCCAAGGCCGAAGGTACGAATGAAATTCCCACCTCCACAAGTGATCTGAGACGCACGGGGATGCGTGCCCACCATAACGGAGCTTTATGGTGGTGTGGACTATGGGATTCTCCATATTGAGCGTCATATTGTCGCGTGCATTCGTGCTACTGTGTTACCCCCAGCCATTGTGCATGCTTGCAGTTGCTTTATTTTGCTAGTTGCGTATCCAGGTGGTTACGCTGCATTGTCAATGATGCATTCCTGTTGTTTACTGCTCCTGCAGTAGTGTAGCCTTGCCGTCGTATTTCTCTGTGTCATGCGGTTCTTGTGGCAGCGTTGCCTTGTCGTCATACTTCTCTGTTGTCGTGTTGCTCCGGTGTGGTGGTCCCTAGTTGATGTGCTTCGTGGATATGTTGCTGACATTTCCATGTTGTTTCTACTATCGTGTTGCTCAGAGGGCGTATTGTTACAGCTGTTGGATTACCTCGATGACGTGATGATTTGTCGTTTGCATTGCTCTTGTTTCTCTCGGAATGGAGACATCACCTAAACCCCCCGTGCCGTCATTGTTCTATTTGTTGATTGTGTAGTGCCGACATTGATTATGTAGAATTTCAGGTGTCCAACGGACTTTCTAAAAGTCGTGCTTAGACACTCTAGCCTTAGTGGTTACATGTGTATTCCCCTAAAGTCTGAACCTCGTGGTCGTCTGAGTAGGTGACCAAGTCATGTGCCGACTCCTGTATATGATCACACATTTCGTGAGCAGTACATCTCCAGAATCTGAGGCACCAGTGACGCTACGTCCAGCCCTAACCTTTCACGTGCGATTTGGTCGCCCAGCGATCGGTTATGCAAATCAATGTCGGGAAGAAACCCTGTGATCTACACGTGACAAGGCGAGACTTGCCTTTGTGATAAGGGATTTCGAATACGTCTCGAACCTGAAGGTATCGAGAAATTATGAGCGATATTATGATCTATACCCTTGGGACTAGCAAGAGTTGAAAGGTTCAAATCATTTATTGCTCGCACCAGTAGATTCATTCGGAGTCATACGTACCATACCGATGGTTATGGGAATACCATCGTGGACCCATCCATGGGCATGCATTGGTGAAGTCCCTGGTACATGATTAAGAGGTTTTATGAACCCTGAATCCAGAAGGGCGTGCAGCATTATCTACTCTTTAGAGGTGCCACACTACTGGGTTAAGATGGTTAATCATCTCGACCCATCGATTAATGTTGTTATTCCTTGATGGAAGGTTTACCCTACTTTGGTGTCGTGGCGTAGATTCTTGGAACAATGGAATACAATTTCGACCTTGAGTCAATAGGGGTGTTCCCAGTCATCTTTGAGTAGCATTGCTCACGCTAGAGCAAAACCCCTTATCCTTGATAGACGCTGATAGAGACACCATAGTAATGCGAGCTGCCAGGTCAGGGCATATGGCACCGGACTAATCAGGACGAGCTGGAAGGCTTACATATTCCGTTCATATGTGTGACTACTGAGGCATCGAATGGGATGCCATATGGAAAGGCTCAAGACTATTACTTGCGATCCGATATCAGTCGCTCGCCTGTTTAAGTAACGACTTGAGCACATGAAGCCGTCAAGCCAAATGTGAAATCTATGCTGAATGCATGCATCTATGACCCGATTTCACCATTTACATAACAAGATTCCGAAAGGATGGAACCTTCGATGAATGAGGGTTTTGGTTTCAGGACTCCTTTCACTCAGATCTCTGCATAAGATCTGAAGGTCAATGTAAGGACATGTGGCCTGTATTATTCGGAATTGATTTACTAGGTTGCTATTGACGATAGAACACTAGTGCCCATGAAGCACATATAACAGAACTGGTACTGGATACCCATGGCTTGGGTAGCTACTGGTGTTCTGTATACTTGTCGCCATGGGGGCCAACGTATTGATATGTCTTAATAAACCTTATACATTGTTTATTGCGACAACAAATTATGATGTTTCATATATCTCTTTTCGGTATAGACCTATGTGCTGGAAGCATCTTGTCGTTGGTGATGAGTCGACTCGTACTACTCGAGGATTGTGGAATTGTACGGCCCGGGCGTCAGGTATACACTGCTTAATGTCAGAGAACTGAGGGGTGAAAGCGACGCAAAAACTTTCGACCTCCATCAGTCCATACTAAGCGTCCTAGTACCATTCACCACAATTGCTCAGGAGGAAAGCAGCAATTCAGTACCTAGAGGATTCTACGGAATAAAGTCCCATTTTGAATATGGTTGATCGATCGACAAGAACCTAGTATATTTATCTTAATGGGGAGGTAAATATACGGTAAAGTGAGTCGAGCCGAAGGATAAATAAAATGGGATACCCAACGAGGTTTCCAAGGGGACTTTTATGTGGTACGGTAAGATCACCTGTTTGACATCACCATGACACCCGAGGTGTCCCGGGGTCAGATGTGACCCAAGTGATGATCGATTGTTGTTTGGAACCCTCTCATTCCGTACTCATCTGTGGCTTCGAGATGAGGCATACGAACAGTTACCTATACTCTCGGAGAGAGTTGTGGCTAGACACCAAATTGCCGACTTACATTATATCGGATTGTAGTAGTCACTCTACCTCTAGTTCGACAAACTTTGTACACAAGCATGGGATACTCAATTTGAGACGAGTATGGCTTGTCATTCCCGTACAAATTGAATGTACTTGACGGAATTGTTCCGTGTTGACACGATCGATGTTCGGGGCAGATCGAATCCATGAGCTGCCTCACCAAAATTTCCTATGTGATAGGAATTAGCATCCCAGTGTTCGGGGTATACTACTCAAAGCCCTTGGAGGGCATACGTGTAACTCTCCAGTGCGTCAATTGACAGACGGAGATAGATACATAACTTGGTTTAGGTTATCCGAGAGATGGCCAGTAGATCTTGCAGGTTAAAGACTGTTTGGATGAGATGCGAACCTATTAAGAAGTCATACGGACAAGGCATAGGCCTTGAGAACTTCGGTCTAATAATAGGTTTTCACGGAGAATCATACTCCGAGAAGGTGTCAATGAGCTTAGAGATTGTGGTAGACCAAGTTCCTAATACTTCGGTGATACGGAGATATCAATCGAAATTGGTCTCGTAATGATTAAGCTCGGACTATCGTAAGAGCTTGGTGGGACTCTAGGCGAATCCTGCAAGCCCAGACTGAGGAAGTTTTGGTCAATTCCTCGATCGGCGGAAGTCCGGTTGACGATAAGCTCTACTATTTCGGGAAACCGATAAATGTGTCAAGGTGGGATGACCAAGAGCTTAGTCGTAGTTGAACTATGACACTGTGCTTGATAGAGCACTAAGCGTGAGCCGAGCATGAATCTGGGCTCACTAGGAAAACAGGAGATCTCATGAAGCGCAAACACCCCGCCCTGTTCAAGGATACTATTGTGATAGGTAACTTGAATTGAATTCCGGGACGGAATTCTCTTAACGGGGGGAGAATGTAACAACCGGCAAAAATAAGGTAATTCCGTACAGATTAATTAGTATATGATTAACGTAACTAAATGCAATTATGTGTGATTTAATTATCAAGGCCTTAGGAGATAGCAATTTCCAAATATTGCATAGGAATGCATACGTTTAATGGTAAAACATGATTGGATCATGTGCGAATAAGCTATCCGGTAAGGACGTTGGCAATTACCTGGTAATAATTAAATAAACGAAAAGGATCCCGGACACCCAGGATATAAAATAAAGGGTATTTTCATGAAATATAATGAGTTTTGGAACTCCAAAACCATCAATGAAAACGTCTTGTACAAATCTCCCGGTAACGAATAAAATGCGCGTACCGCACCCGATACGCGTATAACTCATAAATTCACCCGGCGAAGGCCTAAATAACCAATCAACGCTTAAATTAGACTATATTTAAGGGTTATTAAAGGTATTTTTAATGTCCGGATAACGCGTGATTAAAACCCGAAAAATACCCAAACGGCACCCGAACGACGAGGGATTTAACTTAACAAATATTGGGTAAATATTTGAAGTTGTGGACCCCACCTAAGCCCATCCAAGGGCCGGCCTAAGGAGGTCTTGGGGAGTCCATGCATATGTAATAATCATAAGCTAGTAACCTAAGGGGACAAGGCATGCATTACTAAAAGCAAAAGGTGTAAGATGGAGGTACAAGCATGCACAACTTTTGTCCCCATCCTTGTATAATTTCGGCCCTTAGGCCATAATAATCCAAGGCATGTGTGATCTAGTTAAACATTAGGATACTCATGTGTACATGCTTCCAAAAGATCCCACATCTCACTAGATTTACAAGCATGATTACTAGAGATTTTGGAAAAGATTACACACCTTCTTGTGGCCCTTAAAACCCACGGCCATGTGCCCTCCCACATGCTTTCCAAAGCTTTCCATAAGTACTTCACAATCTTTGCAAATCTTAGATAGATTAAGTGTGATCTTGGGAGATATTATAAGGATAGTATAAAGATAATAACATGCACACTTGAAAGCAAAAACAACTCTTCTTCTTCTTCTTCTTGAAGCCGTGAGTTTCCCCTCTCCCATACACATTCTCCTTTCAAGTTTTTACATCTCCAAAACACTTAAAACAATCCATCATCCAAACCCCTATTGTGTGTTTCAAGAGCTTGGAGCTAAACCACTTGGAAGAACACACTAAACCCCTCTCAAATCCAAGGTTTTTGTCTTCCCTAGCCTTGTGCTAGTAGTAAGCTTCTTAATCTTGTTTTTGATTGTTATTATTCATGTATGTGTTCTTAGAAGCAAGTTGTACATGAAGGGTTTAAAAGGTGGTTTTGAACATAATCTTTAATAGGTTTTACATGTGTAAAATGGAAGATTAAAGATAGGAAAATAAACCATGGGTTTGATAATGATGATGTATTAATCTTGAAAATATGTAAAGTTTGCATCAAAAAC
Source organism: Ambrosia trifida (assembly GCA_028751855.1). Lineage (NCBI taxonomy): Eukaryota > Viridiplantae > Streptophyta > Magnoliopsida > Asterales > Asteraceae > Ambrosia > Ambrosia trifida. The sequence goes on along the minus strand of CM054131.1, from coordinate 73,518,898 downwards.
TAAGTAGGATGATGTTTTGGTTAAAATTGTAGAATAAACTTGAATATGTTAAGAATAACTTTAAATCATCTTATTATGATCATCTAAGTTATAATATGTGGTAAAACATATTAGAAGTTCATAAATGAAGAAGATGGAAAATCTAAGTTAGCTTACTTAGATGAATGATATTTTGATAAAATGGACAAATACATAAAACACACATATAATTAGTCTTCCATATGAAATGCAAGACTAACATAAGTGTTTTGATACAAAAATAACTTACCAATAAAAAGTTGAATCTTCAAAGTTTACTATTTTGAGTGAAAAATGTTAACTTTGGAAGCTAGAGTGGAAGAATGCAACTTTTGGAAGTTAAGGGACTAAAGTTGTAACTTTGAAAGTTAAAGGACTAAAATGGATATTTTAGAAACTATTAGTCCAAAAATACAAGTATGGAAAGTTCGGTGTCAAAAATGTAAGTAATAAAGTCTAAGGATGATTTTTGTAAATACTTGGGTATTTTGTATAAAAGTGTATTTTTGAAAGGTATAAAAATACAAAGGGTTTTAAAATAAGGATTTTTATAAAATAGAGATTTTATAAAAATGTTAAACAAACTTGAGAAACTTATACAAAAATGAATACTTTTATATAAATGGGAATATAAAAGTATTGGAAGCATTTTTGTATCTAAGTTAACAAGTTGGGCTAAAATACAAACCTTCCAAGTAACATGGGTTAGAAATGTGGATAATATTTCTATAAAACACATGTTGGAAAAGACTTGGAAGAATTAACTAATCGAGTTAAGATATCGAACTAAGACGCGTTAACGAACCGTACACGGACAAAACATGAGAAAAATGCCATTACGGCAAGATGAGAAAATATATATTTTTGGAAGTAAAATATATATATACATTGGGTGAAAACTAATAAACACTTTCCTAAGTGTTAAGAGAATTATTCGTGGGAGAAAACACATGACATAAACAAATAAGACGTTAAAACAAACGTATATACTTAACAAGAAAAACTACACATTTACATATATGTACGCTCGTCTCGGCAAAATTCTAGTATATCTACTTAATGGGAAAGTAGATATGTGGGAAGGAAAGCCGCGACGAGTAGACAAAGATATACATGTGTATGCCGTACCAACAAGATCCTAGTATATTTATTTGAATGGGAAAATAAATATACGGTATGGTGAGTTGAATCGGGTGTTAAGAATATACAATCGAACGACAAGATCTTAGCATGTTTGTTTAAATGGGAAAACAAATGTGCGGCAAAGTGAGTCGGGTCGAGTGTTGAAATATATATTATATCGAGCGATGCGATCTTAAGTATAATTATTTAAATGGGAAAATAGTTATATGTTAAGTGAAGTCGAGTCGATGATAATAGGATGCAAGTTAAGGAAATATTAACAAGAGTAATATATAACTTGTAACACAAAGGGTAATGTAACGCCAACGAAACCTAGGATACGCGCTTAATTAAACGGGATTTGGAATAACTTATGGTCAGGAGTTGGGTGTACAACTTGCCAAGGCACATGCACTATAGGAATAGTGACTTATACGTCTAGGACGTTTGTAGGTGCGAGACCCTCTATGCTATCTACCTAGTGAGCCAGACAGTGTTCAGGTGAGTTTCACGGCCCCATTTTACTGTTTTAACTGGGGGAAAGATATGTTTGTCAAATATTGTCACATGTTGAAAAGGTTTTCAAAGGATAAAATGTGATAAGTGGCTTGATGAGTACTTGAGCAGTGATCGCCACTCGGGGTTGAGTCCTCTCTTCCGTAATCATTAATTCAGGGAAATGAAACCGAAAGAATATTTGGATAGTACTATTGGTGCCTGACAAGGCCCACCCCTAATCGATAGCGTCGATTATGCATTAGGTTATGCCTGGGGTGCATATATTCTGAACTTAAGTCGTGGGAAAACCGAGTAACGACTTGGAGCGGGGCATTATTATTAGTCTTGGTTTGGTTATGGGGCTCAAGGGACTGCTCATCATTATGGTTTGTAGGAGCTAGCTACTCCTTACAAAGGCCACAAGTTGTGCAGGTTTCGCACATGTTGTAAAAATGGAATATCGATCGACAAGATCCTAGTATAATTACTTAATGGGAAAGTAATTATACGGTAAAGTGAGTCGAGTCGATGGTTGTGAAAATGTTGCTGTTATGAAACTAAAACCTGTGAACTCACCAATATTTTATATATTGACGTCTTTTTAAACATATCTTTCAGGTAACTAAGTGCTGGATAGATATGGGGCTAGTGCGGTGGAATTCGGATTGTCGGATACTGGTCGGGGTTTCATTCCTTGTTACCATCGGGTTGGAACATAAACGGAAATACCCCACATTGGAAACTTAATGTTTATCGTTTATGTAATGCATTGTGCAATAATGGAACGAGATACTCATTTTCGACATTCTAATAAATTGATCTTTTCTAATTAAATATAGTTTGTGTTAATCTTGACTTTGATATGCTTTCGAGCGTTGCGCCACGTGTTTCCGCCATTGGCGTGGTGTGACAATTAGTGGCCAGGACTGATATAAAACTTTCATGAAAATAGCCTAAAAAGGTTAAACACTTCATTGTATACTTGGCCAAAAGGCTATGAAGCTTTGATGAATGGTAGCTTAACGTCTTTGGAGCTTCCGCTGGAATAGCCTTAAAGGCTGTAAGGTATTAGAAACCTTTAATAGACAATGGTTTAAATGGATTTAAAGCTTGAATAGCCTAAAAGGTTATAAGGCTTTAGTGAATAGTAGCTTGGAAGGCTTTAAAGCTTCCATGGTTAGTAGCCGAAATGACTTTAAAGCTTGAGTGAGCAATAACTTGGAAGGCTTTAGAGAACAGTAGCCTGAAAGGCTTAAAGGCTTCGATGAGCAATAACCTAAAAGGATTTAAGGCTTCGATGGTCAGTAGCCTGAAAGGATTCAAGGCTTCGATGGTCAGTAGCCTGAAAGACTTAAAGGCTTTGATGAGCTGTAGCCTAAAAGGCTTTGTATAAACTTGCCAATATAGCCTATCTTGAACCTCCCAAATGGTAAAAGTAAATGGTAAAAGTAGGATCCTTGAAGAGGCCCTAGAAAGGGCTGAAGCCCTAGAAATAACACTTCAAGCCTACACATTATTATATTGACCGAATGGTAAAAGTAAATGGTAAAAGTAGGATCCTACTCACAAATATTGTCTAACGAAGAAAAATCCAATTGTCCTCAAAGGCTTAAAGGCTTTGATGGTCGGTAGCCTAAAAGTTCTGTGAAATTTTGACGAATAATAGCCCAAAAGGCTTTAAAGCTTCGTAGAACGGTAGCTTAAGAGGTTGTGGAGATTTGGTGACCAGTAGCCTTGAAGGTTAGAAAACTTCGTTAGACATTGTGTTAAACGTCTATAAAGCTTCAAGGAGCAATGTATGGTATGCATAATCTGGAAACGTTAAAAAGTTTTGATGTATAGTAGATCTATGCACCTGCAAAGCTGAACAGTAGCTTGAAAGCTTAAAAGGTTGTAGTAGGTCAGTACGCTATAAAGCTGTTGTGAACAGTGAAGTATAGAGTTGCAGTGAATAATATCTTGAAAGCTTAAAAGCTTCCGTGTACAGTAGACCTATAAGCCTAGTCTGAAAAGCTGAAAGATGCTCTGTGCACAGTAAGGTTAAAGGGTTCATGCTTTTATCCATTGGGTAAAAGCGTGTACTTTTGTCCTTTTGTGCACATGGGATACAAAAATCATATCTACTTTTTATAAAGATATGTAAGTAGTGCACAAATAACAATATATACCCATGTGCTTTGTCATATAAAAGTCTTTTTATTAAAACATGTGTAAAGTAATTTTACTTTTCCTTTTCTTTTTGTTAGGAAAATAAAAAGTTACTACTCCACTGTGTATGCCGTTGGTCATGCACCATCATCTTGTTTTTATCTTTTTATTTTTTATTTTTTAGAGCATCTTGTAATTGTACTGTATGCTCTAGAACTTGTACCATATATAATGGGCATACTCAGAAGTATGTATTTTATGGGTCATAAAAAAGAAAAAATATAGTCACCTTTTTAATGAAGATATGATAAGACACGAGTTGTCACCTAGTAGAGTAGGATTTGACTATTAACATCTTTTATCTTTTGTGTAAAAATGTGGTACTATAATAGGCATGGTGCACTTTTCTACATAATCTTTTACCATTTACTTTTGCCAAGATACTTGTACTTTGTGCTATAGTATTTGTACCACAGAACATGTAATAAGCCTTAAGAATATTCGAAAGAAGCAATAAAGAATAATAGTCGATCCAGTGACAAAAATAATAGACACAAAAAGGAGGTCGAGGGCAATAATATACACAAGGTTGTCGTAGATCTTGACATCAAGCGTGTAGGAGGTGTAGAGGTGACATCCTTGGGAACATTTTCTCCAAACATAGAAAGAACTTAGAAAATAGATCGACGGAGCCGAACTACAAAGAGATTTTCATTTCTAAGTAGCACGGCCCCACGGTGGGCGCCAACTTGTTGCTACAACAAATATATGTCCAGAGAGGGTCTGAACGTTCCAAGGTCGTCAAGCTTCTGACCTCGTCTGCTGCTTAAAGGGTTGGACCAGCTGCATGAAATAACTCGTCAGAAGAGGTAAAAAGGTTAAAGGGTTTCGGTTAACCAAATGCAGGTCGTGGTGTCCCTCTACGTTGTAAACGTAGATGGGAGGTTCAAGAGTTTTGATATTTTAGTTGTTATGATTCTGATTTGGGATCAACGCAAAGTCAGAATGTTATTATTATTGGTTAACTTAAGAAAAGATCAAACATGAGAGTATGATCTCGACGAGAGGAACTCTTGATCCCAAGTTACAACTAAGGGCCATCCATGTAAACCTGATGAAGGCTGAGACCTGCGAGTAACAGAGCGTGATTCCACGTGTGGTGGCTGTTGGAGCCAGCATGGTTGTGGAATCAGCATGGTTGTAGATTGCTAAGAATGTATAGCAGCAGCTCGGAGGCTTGAAGGCTTCAGCCTGCTGCTGCTGAAAATATTATTAGAGAATAACTTTAGAGAGAGTGTTTAGAGAGAGAAATAGAGAGAGAGAGTGAGAGAGGTCTTGTGTTCAGACCAATCTGAGTTGTATCACATGGGTTGCCCTTCTATTTATAGAGTGGGATAGGTTAAAACCCTAATGGGCTTCCTTGTTGGGCTTGGGCTTGACCCAATATTATATTTAATGATTTTGGCTTCTTGGGCTATTGGGCTTGGCCCAATTGAGTACCCTACACCATCAATATGTAAAATTGATATGTCATATTATATTTCTCAACCCCGAGACACTCCCGGGGTATAATCTAATTATAAATATTAGGGACGGGATTATACGAAAAGTTGTGCTTTAATGTGGGTGTTATTCTTCATTCACGAAAATATAATGATCATTGTTGGCTATACATGTGAAACATAGTGAGATGCATATGTGGTTAAGACTGGGTATGCTCCTTTTTTTACATAAGATGGTGGCATCTTTTCGCCTTCGATGTCAAACAGGCAAAAATTTATGTTTAACTTTGAGGATAGGCCTTAAATACCATTTATGAAACTAATGTAAACAAATCACTTAATAATGGTTCCATCTACAACTCATCACCACAATACTAAGACATGTTTATTGTACTGTCAACGTTTCTACACAAGCATGAAACACTTATCGAAACTCTAGACCCATGGATTCTTGAACTCAACAATCCAAAGATCTTTGATTTATGCAAATCATGCTAAAGTGGCAATATAATAGTGTCATCTTTTAGTTTTACTGATGAAATACATATAATTTTGTAGGTGTTAATGGATGTGGTACTGAATTTTACTTCATAAGCATTATAACGAACATAGAAACATAGTTGCATTACAATATTCAAAGCCTATTAGTATAAGGTACAAAATCAGGTTGGTGAAGTGATAAAAGCCATCCGATTTGATCAAAGTGGATATTATCATATAACACAACTTCAAAGAATTATGGAATACTTTCACAACCACCTCCACTCGGTACAACCTGATGACTATCTGAAAAGGAGAGAGCAAATTTCGTTAGGTATTATTTGCTTAAAGATAATTCACGTCAACTTTCTATACTCCAACTAAAGAAATTGCCATGGGAAGATACCAAAATTTTTCATATAATTCTAACCAAAAGGGTAGACATGACACGATATGAGATATATTGTTGGGTCTGCTGGACCAAAGAAGAACAGGTGAAGTGAAAAGCCAAAACATACTAAACATCTGATTAATAAAACAGTGCCTAGGAAACAAGCTATCCCAAAGGATTACTCACTGTGATTTGCTGTAATAGAATCAACTGATCAGGAACTAACTGCTGATGAAAGGTCTGTTGAGAAGAACTGTTGAAGTCAACAGATGCTAGGCTTCAACAGATATTTTCAACAACAGACGTTTGACTTATGTAACAGTACTTTCATAAGAATAGTTGTTTATTTCAAGTTGATTAGTCTAGTTAGAAAGTTCCTTTATAGACATTCGTAAGCATTAGATCATCATAGTTTGTAATTGTCTATAAATAGAATGATGGTTATGCCATTCTATTCATTACGTTCACACTCTTTCTTTGTACATTTAAAACTGTGGGTGATCGGTCTGATGGGGAGAATTGTAATACTTTGTGCTAAAAAATCATGGTTTATAAAAGTACTTGTTGAAAGCAATTTTTCTGATTTGTTATGTTTTAAAGTTTACATTCCGCTGCACTTTCTATATCAGGTTATCATTAATTTACTGTTTCATTTATTAAACATCATAACAAATCAACCTTAGATCTTAACAATTGATATTGGAGCTTGGTTAATTAAATTCGATCCAACAAATCAATTTAATATAAACATATCAGCTCAAAATTTATTGATATCGTTTTGTTCGTTTTTCTTGAAAACAGAGTAAGAATTTAATTACACTAAAAGTTGTCTTTAACATACTTTGTTCTCACTAAAACTCAAAGAATGTCTTCAATCAATCACGATCCACACAAAACTGGCACGAGCAACAAACCACCGATGCTTGTCAAATCTGAAGACAATATCTGGCAACGTCGGATGAGTCATGTTCTTGCTCAACAAAACATAGGCTGTTGGAAATTGGTCATCATCGAACCACATGTTCAGATGGTGCCGAGTACCGAAGATCCTAAAGTTGAAGAACCTAAAAATCTTGAAAACTACTCCGATGTAGATTTCCAGAAAATTGAGTTAAATGCCAAAGCCTTCAGTATTGTGGTTATGGCTCTACCAAATGATATCTATTCTGGACTGTTACACTGTAATAGTGCAAAGGAGTTGTGGGATGCTTTGAAGGAACAATTCGATGGAACTGAGGGAGTAATTGAAAACAACCGTGAAATACTTAATCAACAATATGAAACATTTAGTCATGTTAAGGGTGAATCATTAACTCAACAATTTGAAAGATTTAACTGTTTAATTAGTGAACTAAACCTGGTAGAGCTCACCTATCCAAATTCAACTTTGCAATAGTTATAAGAAATATATGATGAGTGGGCTTCTATCGTCCAACCTCTTCTGTCTGGGTATTAAGATTTTGACAAATCCTATGCACCCGAAGACTAATAAATGAAAAATCCAGTCTCCTTTTCTTAAGTTCTTCATACAGAGTTATTCCTTGTAACGCCTTTGTTAGAGCACGATTTAACAAATAAACCGAATGCATAATAGCTTCTCCCCATAATATTTGTGGTACGATCATAGATTTTATGATGCATTGAGCGGTACCGATTACAGTCCGGTTTCGTCTCTCGGCCACCCCGTTTTGTTGAGGGGTATATAGAGCTGTGTATTGTCTCCCAATTCCTTTCTCCTTGGAAAAATCTTCCAAAACACGCGACATGAACTCTCTTCCATTATTAGTTCTCATAGTTTTAAATGTTGTTCCGAGTTTCATCTCCACTCCTTTAATAAACTCGATCATTAAACTTGAAACTTGATCTTTGGTTTTCACCAAGCCCACATAAATATGCTATAATCATCCACAACTACCAACATGTAGCGATTTCCAGCTTTTATCATGGGTGATATAGCTCCACACAAATCGGAATATACGAGTTCAAGTGGTTTGGACGCACGGTATTTGACTTCCTTTGGAAAAGCTCCTTTTTCTTGCTTTCCTACCACAGATGCGTCACATAGTTCCGAATGTCTTTTTATATATGGGAGCTCAATTGAGTTCTTTGATAGGGTCCTTAATGCATCAAAGTTTAGGTGCCCGAGTCGAGCATGCCAAAGCCAACATTTGTCATGTATATTAACCTGTAAACATACCGGCAAAACAACCTTTAGGTTAATCTTAAAAACACGATTAGTGGATCAAGTTATCGTCGTAAGAACCGATCTGTTTGGTTCGAACATCCAAAAGACGCCATGCTCGATTGTGTCTTTGTGTCCGGCCTCGTCATCTGTCTGAAACTAATAATATTGTTCTTGAGAGAAGGTATGTAATATGCATTCTTTAGGATTTGTTGTTTACCCGACTTTCTTTCTAGAGTAATTGTACCGTGTCCTTTGATTCAAGAGTACACTCGAGCTTGCCCAACATTTTGTACCTTTTGCTTTGAACCCTAAACGAAGTGCTGCCCAATTTTGATTGTGTTTATGTGTGTTTTTCATATCCTCACTTTTCTTCAATCACATCTCATCCCTAACAACAATCTGTCAATTGATTATGCCTTTTGACTCGATCATACACGCACGGTATCATCAAATCTTGTGTCGATCCTACACTTCTAAAAATAGACGTAACATTGTTTCATATCAAGAGATGTATGTCAAATGGATTAAAGAGGCAGCTAAGACTTGTTAAAAAATTCTGGTGAAATAATTTTTTTTTGCTCTATCTTAGAGATGAGCTTCGCGGTTTGCTTGTTTTAATGAAATTTGCCTTCCAAAAAAAAAAAAAAAATTTTTTTGCATACCAAATACTAAAAACCATCATGCTACTCTATATTGATAATTATAACATGTTGTAATAACTCCAACTAAAGTAAGAAAGTAAACCTTGCACCTTAATTACCTCCTCCAATTCAGTCAATTGACAATTCTTCTAATATAAATGGAAGTTGCTATTGTATTTAATTCCATGACTCCATCTGCCAAAATATATAAGAAGTCAACACTCCATCTTTGACGCATATACATGCATGAAACTCTAGCTTTAACATCAATACAATCCATAGAACACCCTTTAAATTTATTTTTACTTTTACAAATAAAATAGGCATAAAACATAAAAACCATATGTAATTAAGAAAATAATTGTTGGCTTGAAACTGTAATGATATTTTTGATCTCATATTGTAATAACCTATTAACCATTGGCCTTAGTTAACAGCCAAAATTAACTTCTTAGGTATACATTATTCAATCTTGGTGAAGCTAATGTGGTATGTGGTAGATAGGACTAAATATAAGTTTTCTAGAGTAGCTTCATTGTTGCATCTTTTTTGCTTAATTAACTTTCTTCTAGAAAAACACTATAACACAATCAAAGTTACAAAACAACAATTATATAAAGTTTATCAAGAGCGAGGGACAACAGTGGTTACCTACAACTACATAAGACTCATAGTCTTGAATTTAGTATCATGTCCAACCACATTGGCTTTCTCATTCACTAAAATGCATCTGCAAAATCAAAGATGTCATATAACTCTTGTTTATATATAAGATAATTAAATCGAAGAGATTAAATCAAAAGAGTGAACTTAAACTCTTATATTTTATCATAAACTTGCTTATGACATATACAAATAGTTATATGAGTTGAAACAACATTCATAAAAATAAAAACAACACCAGAGTTGAGTTGAGTTAACCGAAGTCAAGAGCTTACCATATTACACGTGCAACCTAAAGTATGAAATATCAAACTCTTCTTGAGCCTATGGTATGATTTAACAAAACATATGCAACTAAACAACACATTCAAATGAGCGGTTTCATACAATAGTAATGTACACATGACTAGATGTAAACTAATGAAGTGCCAATCTAATCTAACAACAATAAATGCTCACATATGTGAATTACAAATTAATGGTTTGCAGCCGTTTGCTTGATCTTGTTGTTACCTAATTAGATTTTGACCAATTTCTAATTGATATATTATAACCTCTCAAGTAAGAATTAGGTATTTGTATCTTCTAATATTAAGTATTTTGGTAAGAACAAAAAAAAAATTAGAGTACCTATATCGTAAGCACTTGTAGAATTTGGACACACAAATTGGGAACTGTAGCTCTTGAAAGTAGAAATTTGTTGGTACGTCGCAATAATCTTTCCAACATCTTAAATTTGAAGTAATTAAAGTACACATTAAATAACCATGAAATAAGGTTTAATTTTCACGCCCTATTTATGCTTATATGACATGCTGCCACATCACTAATTTTTCACTGAATGATTTCTGTTAAGCCATTTATCATTGACCTTGTTGCTAAACAATTTTTTTGATCAAATAACTGCACATGGAAACATTTCCAAAAGAAACATGTCCAAACCTTAGGTGCGTACCAGAATCAGGTTGCCAAATATCTAGTGTTTCTGAAGAGATCATATCAAAGTATAGCACAAGAACCATAACCATCAAGACGGAAAACAAATTGGTTGTTATATGTTACCGCTGCCACTGAAATATCAAAAAAAGGAGATAAAACAAAATACCAAAGTTGTAGTCACAAAACAGAGGATTTCAGAAATACCTTGACCATAAACTGTCATTGGAACCTACTGATGATGATTCTTGAACATGAATACAATAATCCTAATATTACTCTGAGTGACCTGTAAAGCTAACAATTAGTACTAATCACAACATATCATATCAGAGTATAATATAGAGCAGATTGGAAAATTTTTGTGCACATTTTTAAATCTTGAACATAAATGAAAAATCCATGCCATAAACTTCATACAAAACAAATTCCGTAATCATATTAGAACACATTTATTCAATAAAAAACCCTAAACCACAACACACCAAGAATTAAAACCATACCCTCAAACATGGGAAAAAAAAACGTGAAATCCATTGGTTTAGAAGAACCGGACGATTAATGATTAAGGTAATAAGATAACGAACCTTACCATGCTTATCGGATTAACATACTGTTGAGGCGTGGATTGATATGACATCTTTTCAGAAGAGCAGTGGGCGATGATGAAACCACCGCCCAAACAACCAAATCAGAGGCCACCTCAGATACAGCCGCCCAAATAGTCCAATGAGAGAGCACCACCACTCCTGGTACCGTTCATCATAGGTTAAAACTAATACATAGTAATAGCATAATATATATATATATATATATATATATATATATATATATATATATAGGGTAGGGATCATACGAGAACCAACTTTAGGGTGAGAACCAAAGAACCAATGTGAACAGGGGGCAATAATGTAAATATTACAACAAATAAATGAAAAATACGTTATGAGCTTCTTCCACCCCTTTCTCTGAAACCCTAACATCTTCTTCCTCCCTAAGACCCTTTTCATCATCACCATCCAACAATCAATAACACCACTGTCACTCAATCCGACAGTTGTTCTTCGTCTTCTGGTCGTTAGGGTTAGGGTTTGATGACAGAATCCCAACAACTGAGGAGCCACGATTGAAGTGTTCTGGTAACATCTTCACTTCTAATTCCTAATTCCAAATGTCTTTCTTTCGTTTGATGATGTATTGTGTATTATAATATTATAATTATTATTTAAACAAAGGGATACTATAACTAACCATTTAATCAATTTCAAAGCATGTGAGTATAACATCAGAAGTAATTATGGTAATAGAAGTCCAAATCGGTAATAAGTGGTGATGGTATTAGGGATGAATTTGGTGGATTATTATTGATGATGATAGTGTTTTTGGAACCATAATTGTTGATGTTGGTATTGGGTTAAGGGCTGGTCAAAAGAGCAATTCACGAGTTAACAGGTTAATAGAAGTCAATGGTTAATAAGTCAGTTAATCAATTCCAAAGCACACATTAAAATACTATTTCCTTTAATTGTAGGATTATTACTTATTAGACATACTCTGTTATGCATCCTCCAAATGTCATATTTCGCTTAGTATAACTGTATCTTATAGTGATTTTCATAGTAATTAGTGTTTGCAGCATTGTTGATGTGAAAAATAAATGTATGATTTTGGTGTGAAAAACAAATGTATGATTTTGGGTTAACACTTTTTTAGGTGAATAAAAAGTATGGTATAACATTTTGCGTAATGTATGATTTGGTTTATCATTTGAGCAGGAGTTAATGGCCAAAATCGTCAAAGAGGTTTGGCCAGTTTTGCCACTCTCAGTCCTTTCGATAGTTCAATCTATTTTAAGTGTTAATGTTATCAATTTTTGGGGATTATGTAGATAAATTAGTTGGATTGCTGTTTTTTTACGGTATGGATATGTGTATTTATTGCATTACGTACTATTAAGGTCATTTATATTGATGCAAATGTGCATAATTTATATGTTAATGATAAAATTAATGTTAATGCACATGTGCATTAAGGTTTAATTCTTGTTATCATTAAGGTCTTTCGTTACGCACATGTGCTTATGTATGTGGTAATGAAAAAACTAATGTTAATGCATATGTGCATTAAGATTGAAAGTTTGGTTTTCTTATGTGTTGTTTATTATTTGTAGTCAAAGATGGGATAGAAATCAAAGAATGTAACTATTGTGTTATAATCGAGGTAACATTACACATGTGCATTAAGATTGAAAATCTGGTTTTCTTATGTGTTGTTTATTATTTGTAGACAAAGATGGGGTAAACATAAAAGAATGTAACTTTTGTGTTATAATCGAGGAGGAAAGGGTCAAAAAAAGGCTGCCGGATGCGATTGAGGATGATGACATAATCGTTGATCAAGAAGTTAAAAAATGTCGCTATTATTTATTTAAGCAATTTGGGTATATATGCACATGTGCATATATGCATATGCACATGTGCATATATGTATATTTTTCATGTTAACTAATAAATGTTAATTGTTAGCTGTTTAAACAAATGAACAATGTGATAAATTTGAGAAGTATATGATGTTCAGATTGACAGATGAAAAAAACAAGGGAGATGTTAGATGAAGGATTAATGAAGTGTGAAGAGTGTTAAAAGGAGATAAGTAAAAGAGGAAGAAAAAGAGAAGGGACAAATAAGCAATAGAATGGGACACTGTTGGTTGATGTGAGATTGTGAGATAATTAGATGTTTGTAGGTAGGAGGTTAGTGATAACATAGTTTGTTTTTAATATGGATATATTTTTTTTTTGTTATTGTTTGTTTTATTGAGTTAATACGTTTGGTAGAAACTACATGTAGTTGTATGATAAAAACAAATTGGTATAAAAACTTTGTTATTTGAAGGATGATGCATGCACATATGTATATTTTGGGTGGCCTTATATGATGGTTGATAGGTTTATTATGTTTGTAATGATTATTTTTAGCGTATGTAAATTAGTATGATAATGAAATTGACATATGCACATGTGCATGATTATAACTAAAACCCCACCACCCAAGAACCTTAACCCACCACCCCAGCCACATCCCACCATACCTAAAAACAAAGTCCGAAAGCTAAACCACTAAAAAAATCTAACTATATTAGTGAAATGCACATGTAAATGCAGTACATGTTTCTTATTTTATAGTTCTTATACATACAGAGGGGTTACCGAGTGGCATTTTTGTGAACTATTTAGCACTAAGTTTGTGTATGTTTAGCAAATATTCAGGTGATCACACACGTTAAATATAGAGTACACATTAATATTTTATATTATAGTACACGGTGTTGGTGACTTTGGTTGTTTTGCATGAACATTTTGGTTTTCAATTGGACCCTGCACCATACATGTTTGGCCGCTTGAGAGCTTTTTGTACATATTGTCCTACTGAGGAATGTGCTGGAAAAATTGGCGAGTTCGAGTGTATTTTATATCTCACTTTGAGTTTATTTAATGATCATTGAATAACATTTGTGACCCCTTTATATCTCATATCGCGTCCATTTAATAATCATTTAATTATGGTAATTGACAATTCATTCAAAAGTGTGATTTAATAGTGAAATGCACATGTGCATACGGTATATTTCTGTATATATAATAGCAAATTGCACATGTGCATTAGGGATAACGTCATATGACGTCATATCAGCCATTTTTTTTATTTTTTTTTTATTTTTTTTATTTTTTTTGAATTATTAATGCAAAATAATCATTTTGGTGTTTTTACTTTTTTTTATTTTTTTAGGTTATATAATTTTTTTATTATTTTTTTTATTTTTTGATGGAGGGGTTTTTGTAGACACACTTCATATTTACAAAAATGCCACCTGTTCACACTGGTTCTTTGGTTCTCTCTCTAAATGGTGATTCTCAAATGATCTAAATCCTATATATATATGTGTGTGTGTAATTGCAAAAAACAAAAAACAAAAAACAAAAGCGAAACATATACCTTTAGGTAGTTAGCAAATTGCTATTAAAGATTTTGTGTGTCGCAGCAGTGTGCGGCAGCACGCTGCCGTGTATGGTGGCCGGAAACCCACTGGCTCATCCCTCTCTCTCTTAGTCTCTGTCTTTCTCTTCTCTATCCGTATGTGTGTGTGAGGTTTGTGTAGGGAAATTTGGGGGTGGGTAAATAGTATTGGGGTTTTATACCCAAAGTAAGTTGACGGTTTTCTAAAGCCAGTTAATGGTTTTTGAAGGACCAAGAGACACGTGTTGGTTATAAAGTACTAAGAAACACGTGTGGGTAGGTGTGCACATGGATAGGCTACTGGTAATTACGTCGGTGCATCTAACTATTCATTAAGGCTATGGGGTGTGGTCACCCTTCCCCCTTCCCTCCCCCTTGTCTACATCAGCGCCACATCATTTCCCCCTTCCCCTCCCCCTTGTAGGGGAAATGGTTACCCCTCCTTCCCCCTTCTATATTATTATTATATTATTATATAATAAAGTAATATTACTATATATAAAGTACAGTTAAGTTATAATATTATATTATATAATTGTCTTCGGGGAGAACGGTGAATTTCCACCGGTGGTGCCGAGCTATCTTCGGCGGGGGCGGTGTTCCCCGTCGGCAATCCCCTCCACCTCACCTGCCGATGCCCTCCCCCGACCCCATACCCCTCAGCCTAAGTTTTAAATTCATACATAGTTAAATTAAATAGTTGGGCTATAAAGATTTAATTTTTTTTTATATCAATAGGGTGACAGTGACATTGAAGATGAAGTGAATGATTCTGAATAGGAAGACGTTATTGAAGAGCAAGAAACCACCAATAGTGCCTCTTGTGCTAACAAATACCTTGAAGATGGAGGTGGTCATAAACGTGTCATAAGTCTTCAAAAGAAAAAGCAAATTGAGGAGTTATATTGGAACTTCAACCCATCAGTAGACATGTGCTATATTGGAAGTTATGAAATTGTTTGAATACAAAGCTGAATTTAGAATTGAGGAAGATATAGCAATTTGGTTTTTGGCTACTTTTGTCTCTTTAGCCGTTAGGACTTAGGGTGACGGGAACATGGGAGCCCGTGAGAGTGTCGTTAGTCACGTATGCTCACGCAAACACCGCCCCCTGCTCCCTCACGCGTGAAGACCATAAGGGAGCTTACGATGGCCACGGGCCAAATTTGAATGTTGAGATTGAGATGACTGTTGAAATGTGACCGTTTGAACCTTTTTGTTAAAAAACGAGTTAACGCATTTTATAATCAAATAACATTACACCATTTTATAGACAACACAAATATACTCTCTACAAAACAAAAAACAACCACCATGTATCTGAACAACCCGCCACCAACTCCGTTTACGTCACCCGGCTACTCGCCCTCCATAGATCCATTTTGGTCATCTCCACAATATTCTTTTGTGGGATTCAATCTCCAAATGTGTTCGGCCAACATCAAAATCACCTACAAATTCGTTCACCAAATTTCAACAAAATCAAGGCCCTAGTTTGTTCTCTCAACTTCAACGAATGCAGTTCCAACAATAATATCAACAATAATATCAACAACAAATACAAATGTAACAACAAAAAAAAGCCAAAGTAGACTAAAAAACACGCCAAACTTGTGAAATGCAAAACAAACCAACTCCCTTAAACTATGAAGATGTTGAAGTTGTTCCGAAAACACAACCCGAAAGCTCGAAGAAACAATGCACAAAGAAGCGGTCGAATCAGTTAGAAAATGTAGCTACCAACAAAAGACGTCAAGCTTGGTCAACGATCGAAGAAGAGGTGTTGGCACGGGTGTAGTGCAATGCTTCTACGTGTCCATAATAGGTAACAATCGAAGGTCGGATAGCTTTTGGAAACAAGTTGCTAAGAAATTTTGTTGTTAATGCGAAAAGAGTCATATCGAGGAATTGATCCAATAGGTTCAAAGTATCGAGAAGTGAACACAAAAGGTTGGGTTGTTTTGTGGTTATTACAACAATACTTATGTGAATCGGCCTAGTGGGTCGAGTGATGAAATGGTTTTTCCAATGGCTATGTCAAGATATAAGTTTAAACATAAGCATACATTTCCATACGTAAATGTGTGGAAAATTTTAAGAAAATGTTCCAAATGGGCGCCGACTCAAAACGAAGTGGCGGGGGCAAAAACGTTGAAAACATCCGAGTCGGAAGATTATAATAGTTGTTGTTCGGATGCACGTTGCCATATCACAATTAATAACGAACCCGAGTTTGAAGATGATTCCATGGATGTTCCCGAAACCGAAATTCAATATCCCATAGGTAGAAACAAAGCTAAAAATGATTCAAAGAAGAAAGAAAGTGAAAAAAGAAGTATAGGCGAATCGAAGGTGGATAAGTTGATGAGTGCATTCACCAAATTTAACAAAATTCAACCGGAGAGCCTTAAGATGAAACAAAAAGAGAAAGAACAAGGGGCCAAGATAGAAAAAGAGAAACTTCGGTTGCAACAAGAAGAGGCCGACTATGAAGACTTCAAGATAATGGCAACCAACATCGAGTCACTCCCCGATCTAGAAAAACAAGTGTTGCGAAAATTAAGGAAAAAAATGATAAAAAAATAGGATCTTTAGTTTTTTTATGGCAAGTTTGGTAAAAAAATGTAATTTTCCTTATTATATTATGCATTTTTTTTTAAATTAATGAAATGACACTTTTATTTCTTTTTTATAATAAAAAATTATTTTACAAAAAAAATAAAATAAATTTAGCATAGTTTAAAAAATATGTTAAAAAAAGAGAAGGATAGTGATTAGTGACCATATCATAGTGGGTAGTGATGGAGGGTGAAGTGATGTGTTAATGACGTGAAGGGTACTGATGTTGCCTAAAATATTGCCCATGCCCTATGGCCTTAGACTATTCCCATTGGTGTGCTTTTTCCTTCATTGGTCATGAGAAACAATTAAAACAAAATTAATTAAAAACTCACAACCCGGTTGTGGGTGCAACCATGGTTGCAACCCAAAGGTTACCCCCTACTAACTTAATTACTCAAATTATTTTATATTTAAACTTTAAAAAAAAAACTAAACACGCGGTATTTCTTAAAAAAATTATGAACATCCGATATATATTTTATTAAAAACTGAATTCGTTTAAAAAAAATATTTTTACGTTGATTTGGGAGTATGGTTGGGTTGTATAGGTGGAAAAGAGAGAAATTAGCTAGCGTTTGGTATGATAGAATGAAAGGGGGAATGGAATGGACCATTAGAAGGTAATGAAAATTAGTGTGTTTGGTTGGTTAAAGGAATGAAATCACCCATTTCACAAGACATTCCATTCTTTCAAAACCATTCCATCCAACCCCCATGTTTTTTTTTTCATTCCATCCCTCATTCACCCTTTACTAATAACACCATAGCCCACCACCACCCACCACCATTGTCATCACCCACCACCACTGCCGCCACCACCCACCACCGCCGTCACCACCTACCACCGTCTTCGTCGCCACCCACCCACCACCAACACCACCCTACGCCGCCCACCACCGTCACCCACCACCGCAGCCATCCAACACCACCGCCGCCACCCACCACCACCCACCACCGCCGCCGCCTCCACCCACCATCACCACTACTCACCATCGTTATCCACCCATCATCACCACCATCCACCTCCACCCATCGCCACCGTCGTTGTAACATCACAAAAATTTTCCTCAAATTTTTCTATATAAAACCCTCACTATATATATATATATATATTTTATCCTTAATTCTATACATTTATGCCTAAGGCACAACCTATATATATACATAGAAATATATATATAATGATAATAATAATAATAATAATAATTTTAATTCAGTAAAATCATTTATTTTATATTTTTAATCAATTTTTGTTAGATTTAATCATAATTAAATCATAATAAATCCAATTTTCATCATTTTTGCACCAAAATTTTATACAATTTATTTTTAAATATTTAGAACAGAAAAATGATTTTTAAAACAATATTTCTTTAATTTTAGTATTTTTGAATATTAAAGTTAAATTTTGACAATTTGTGATAAATAGATTTAAAAATCTATTTTAAAGGAAATAATTTTATAAAAATTATTTTTACACTTTAAACACATTCTTGTAACCATCTTAAGTTTAAATTTCATAAAAAGATTTTTAGTTATTTATTTACTAAATTTCTCTCAATTGGCGAATATTTTTAATATTAATCAAACGAGCAATTACCCCCAAATTCGAAGCCCTAGAACTTATACATTTGTAGACTTGATAGACTTAGACATATTTATTACCTCATTTTAGGGTGATACTTGATACATTTGGTCAACACATTTCTCAACAGATATAACATTTTACCAAGGTGAGTTTACATAGCCCCCCTTTTTTTTCTGTTTTACATTTTGGGGTGAAACATGTTTATAACATCATCATTGCAATTCAATCATCAATGTGTCTATGTGTTTTCTATGTTGCATTATGTCTTGAGCATGATTAGAGTAAGCACCATTCTAGCATAATCATTAACATTGATCAGCCGGCGGTATACATTGATAGATCTATTGGACTGACAATCCCACCCGGATACGTGCCTCCTACAAAGGTTACGTGGGTGTTTGTTATCGTATAACATATTGGACCATGAGCGTATGGTATGTATCATTTTATAACAGTCATCAGGGTTGATTATGCACTCGATTTATTTCTAGTATGTTCTCACATATGGACTAGATTGACATGACACATGAATTGCACATCATTTTTATTCAATCATCAAAAACCTATGTAATTCTCACCAACTTTTGTTGACCCAAAACCTTTTCAACTTAACATGTTTCAGGTTCTATTTGCTTGAAGATTTGAATTGATGCTTGAAGATATGTGTTTAGTTTTATTCAATTTGATGTACAAATTCTAGAACTATTGTATGCAATTCATTTAAATTATTTAATGGAATCTATTATTCACCATGAGCTACTGAACAATCATCATTACGTGGCACCCCGATGTTTCCGCCATCGGTTGGGGTGTTATAGATTGGTATCAGAGCCATGGTTATAGGGAATTAGGTTATTAGAAAAATAATCTAGTCTATAACCATAGGATTTAACAAGTACTTGCTTCTTTTGCTTGCTATTCTCTATCTCCTACTTCTTATCCCTACTATCATCCCTACAAGAAAGTTACTCTCCATCACTGGATCTACTCTTAGACTAATAGGATAAAACCCTCAGGTTTAACCTGAACCACCTTGAGATCTCGTCGAAGTTCTAGATTTTAATAACGAACACGTGCAATCTGGAAGGGTGAACGCCTGTATTCTGAGTCTTCTGTCTAGGCTGGCATTGCGCATATATCCCAATCAGACGAGGGACCCGGATGCCTACCTGGGAATTCTCGGGATGAGTGTTCACTTATAGGCTAAAGCATGTCTTCATATGTTATTAAAATCTGGAGCCTTTAATAAGTCAACGTTTTCGTTTATTCGTTTTAATTAATGAATAAATGATTACATTCCTTATATCACCTCATTCATTTCATGCCATATTGAACCTTCATTGTGTCCCTTACGGATCATGTCTCCACATCGTAGCACTCGCAATAACAGTGGTGAAAACCAAGAGGAAAGTAACAACAACCACAACACCAACCACAACAACAACAAAAACAACAAAGGTGTTGATGCCCGACTGGCTGCAATTATCTACAACCCTGCTCAGGTTACTAATCCTGATCGTCCTGGTAATTTCAACTATGGTCAATGCTATGAATGTGGAAACCCAAATCACTACCGTAACCGATGCCCTAAACTAAACAGAGATCAAGACCCTCCAGCTACTTAACAACATGTCCCACCATTCGAATGTCGTTTGCTTTTATTCTATGTATTGACGCTATTTGATTTAAGTAATAAAATTCAAGTAATATTATAACATCTGTGTGCATGATTGCTTTAATGTGAACTAATTGCTATATCTATGATCATACATGCTTACTTGTACAACAATTAGTGGACTACCAAACAAACTACTCAACGATTGGTAGAGGTCATCATGTCTTTTCAACAGTCGGGAGAGGCCCTACCACCCGCTCAACGACTGGTGGAGACTATCAGACCTGCTCAACAATCGGTAGAGACATAGAAGGACACAAAACCTTAATGTAAGGTAAATTGGTGATTGCGGTCCGGAACGTAATCATGAATTTACAGGTACGTCAAGGTGGTGTGAAATGCTATCAAGATTTTCGGTAGTTAACCAAATGTAAAAATTAGATATCTAGTAGTTCACTTAGTAGCTCAACCCACGCATAACACGCCTCTTATCCACACTATTCGAAACAGGTTACTCTATTCATTGCCGTAACATAAAATTTTTCAAGTCACACTCATCCTAATTTCTACCCGACCCCCTTCAACCCTGTATTTTCAATAAACTTCGGGACGAAGTTTTCAAAAGTAGGGGAGACTGTAACATCACAAAAATTTTCCCCAAATTTTTCTATATTAAACCCTCACTATATATATATATATTTTATCCTTAATTCTATACATTTATGCCTAAGGCACAACCTATATATATACATAGAAATATATATATAATGATAATAATAATAATAATAATAATTTTAATTCAGTTTTATAAAAAATATATATATATATATATATGTACTACAAAAACCCAAATCAGATTTTTTTAGCAAAGTTTTATTTTTCCAGCCCACTCCCATATCCTTGTTTATTTGTTGGAGCCCAGTTGTTCGGCCCAGACACCAAGCCCATCCTTTGATCCGGCCCACTGCCCCCCCTCCACTCTCTATTCATTTATAAAAAAAAAAGGTGTCCCACGCCGAGGTTCGAACCGGACCACCCCCACACACACACACACGTACACACCAACTGCTCCACACACTTTTGTTGATTTCATATCAACTTTAATTATATTTAAACAAGCTTTATACCTTCCTTTGTCTTTTCCTTATTCGCGTATCACAGCAGCAGCAGATATGGTAATCAATTAACACTTTTGACCAATCCAATCAACGTTTTTAAACGCGTTTAATCCTGAAATGGAATGGAACCATGATTGCCGGCCCTATACGACTGTATTGCACGTCAATTACAAATCAATTGACCACCAATTAATTACTTACGCGTATGAACATCAAATCGTGGTCAAACTTGTCAATTAAACGATCCAACAATCCTCTATATAAATTGACCTTCTACGCAGCATTTCAACTCGTTCACACATCTCTCTTAACCCCCAATTGTTCTGAAACACCTCTGATAATACCCACACACACGAAGTTTGACTTATTGAGTTGACTAGCCAATCGTGTAATAAACAACACTGTAAGTCCAATTTGTTTTATGGGTTTTGTTCATCGGCTCATACACAACAGAAACCCTAAGTTTAATTGGGTTAACTTTGTGTAATTTGTTCGATTGTAAAACTAGGGCTCATGGGGTATTGAATTGGGGAAGATGACTGTTGACAGTCATCCCTCTTATACATGTCAAAACAAGAAAATTAACCAACTAATCTGGTAGATCAGCTGGTTATGCCTTCACATCCACTGATGCGAACCGGCCCTAGGGCCTGGGTTCGAGTCCCTCTGACCGTTTTTGGTTCTTTTCTTTTCTTTTCTTTTCTTTTTTTTTCTTTAAAAACAAACAATTATATATATATATATATATTAAACCTTTTAATCTTATAAATTCATTTTAAAATATCAAAACTATTTTATAAATTCTAAAAAAATTATATTTGATTAATCTGAGATAAAAGTTTTATTTACAATTTTTATTTTTCAGAAATTCATTTATTTAATATTTATAATAATTAAATCATTTTTATACTATTATATTTATAAAAATCCATTTATATATCAAAACAATTTTATTAAATTCTCCAAAATTTATCCTGACTTTTTATAAAGTCAAACTTTACTGAAATAATTTTTAATTCAGTAAAATCATTTATTTTATATTTTTAATCAATTTTTGTTAGATTTAATCATAATTAAATCATAATAAATCCAATTTTCATCATTTTTGCACCAAAATTTTATACAATTTATTTTTAAATATTTAGAACAGAAAAATGATTTTTAAAACAATATTTCTTTAATTTTAGTATTTTTGAATATTAAAGTTAAATTTTGACAATTTGTGATAAATAGATTTAAAAATCTATTTTAAGGGAAATAATTTTATAAAAATTATTTTTACACTTTAAACACATTCTTATAACCATCTTAAGTTTAAATTTCATAAAAAGATTTTTAGTTATTTATTTACTAAATTTCTCTCAATTGGCGAATATTTTTAATATTAATCAAACGAGCAATTACCCCCAAATTCGAAGCCCTAGAACTTATACATTTGTAGACTTGATAGACTTAGACATATTTATTACCTCATTTTAGGGTGATACTTGATACATTTGGTCAACACATTTCTCAACAGATATAACATTTTACCAAGGTGAGTTTACATAGCCCCCCCTTTTTTTTCTGTTTTACATTTTGGGGTGAAACATGTTTATAACATCATCATTGCAATTCAATCATCAATGTGTCTATGTGTTTTCTATGTTGCATTATGTCTTGAGCATGATTAGAGTAAGCACCATTCTAGCATAATCATTAACATTGATCAGCCGGCGGTATACATTGATAGATCTATTGGACTGACAATCCCACCCGGATACGTGCCTCCTACAAAGGTTACGTGGGTGTTTGTTATCGTATAACATATTGGACCATGAGCGTATGGTATGTATCATTTTATAACAGTCATCAGGGTTGATTATGCACTCGATTTATTTCTAGTATGTTCTCACATATGGACTAGATTGACATGACACATGAATTGCACATCATTTTTATTCAATCATCAAAAACCTATGTAATTCTCACCAACTTTTGTTGACCCAAAACCTTTTCAACTTAACATGTTTCAGGTTCTATTTGCTTGAAGATTTGAATTGATGCTTGAAGATATGTGTTTAGTTTTATTCAATTTGATGTACAAATTCTAGAACTATTGTATGCAATTCATTTAAATTATTTAATGGAATCTATTATTCACCATGAGCTACTGAACAATCATCATTACGTGGCACCCCGATGTTTCCGCCATCGGTTGGGGTGTTACAGTCGTCGCCACTCACCACCACGCTATCGCCACACACCACCACCTACCATCACCGCCACCAACCACCACCCACCACTGCCATTACTCACCATTGTCGCCCACCCCACCATCACGACAATCCACCTTCACCTTCCACGTCACCACCACCGCCACCGCCGCTGCCACCCACCACCGCTACTACCGCCACATATCACCACCCACAATCACCGACACTGACCACCACCCGCCAGAACCACTCACCACCGATTTTATTCCTTCGTGTTTTCCTGCCTATCCTACAACACAAAGTAATGTTTTGTTTCATTCCCACATGGCAACCAAACAAGACATGGAATGGTAATGATCCATTCCATTACATTGTCCATTCCATTTTCTCGTCTATTCTATTCCCACGTCCATTCCATTACCCCATACCAAATAGTTATGTTGAGATAAAATGAACTTAATTACTTCTCTCATCCCGAACAACTTAATCATTTTCTAAAAAAAACCAAGCTCATTTATACATGGATACTAGTTTTCATTTTAAAAGTGAGTTATTCATTTGCTCAGGAAACAAAATATATATTTGTACCCATCATTTACTAAAATGATGTAATTTACATCGAAAAATTCATATACATATCATAAAGTCTTCAATTCAATAGGAAAGAGATAAGAAAGTGCAGTTTACATGTTTTGTATCGCCAGAAAGGACAGAGGAACGAGATATTACTGATAAGAAATTCATGCATCTCAAATAAGTAAAACACATATCTCATAAAAGACCTTAAAGCAGTACAAACATAAAAACCAACACTTCTTATAACATGGAGTTGATAAGAAAAATAGTACAAAAACATCTTTATAATATAAACATTAATGATGCTCTGGTTTTAATCTTCTTATTGTAACAATGTCAATATGTTTTACCGCCTGACCTTTTTCAGCATCTTTTCGATTTCATCGTTGGACAAATTTCCACTATCTGCAACCACTAGACTTTTCTTATTACCCGTGGATACTGACTCAGCCAGGACATGAAGGATGCCATTGGCATCTATGCTAAAGCAAACCTTCACTTTCTCTGTACCCCATACAGAGTGAATTCATCAAGGAAGATGTTGTCTTTAACTTCGCTGCATCCACCCTGATACACAGGCACTCTTATAGAGATTTGGTTATCAAAACGTGTGAAATAAATATCCTCTCTAGTTGTGGGTATGGGTGTGTTCCTTGGAATTATGACACTCATAGTTCCTCCATTGATACTGATACCAAGTGACAAAGGGGTCACATCTAAAAGAACAATATCCTTCACAGTTTTATTGCCATTACCACTTAAATTCGCAGCCAACACTGCTGCGCCATAAGCAACTGCTTCATCAGCATTGATGTTGTTGCAAAGTGGTTTCCAATCAAACAATTCCCTCAACATTTCTCGAGCCTTAGGAATGCGAGTTGACCCACCAACAAGGACTATATCATCTATATTATTTTTGTGTATATTTCCATCTCTTAAATAGTTTTCCACATGCTCAAATTTTGCTCGTGAAAATTTCATTGAGAAATCAACACCCTCATACAAAGAGTCAATTTCAATTGAAGTTTGAGTTGTTGAGGACAAATCTCTTTTTGCTTTTTCACATGCCACTTTCAATCTTCCCATAGCCTTGGCATTTCCACCAATATCTTTCTTGTGTCTTTTTTTGATTTATTGTACGCAATGATCAACCATGGCCTTGTCAAAATCCTCTCCGCCCAAGTGAGTGTCTCCACCCACCGCTTTAACATCAATGGTACCGTCGTTGCTGATAGTGAGAAGAGACACATCGAACGTCCCTCCACCCAAATCAAATATGAAGACATTTTTATGTTGCTGGTGGTTTTTGTCTGCAAGCTTGTCTAGACCATAGGCTACAGCCGCTGCTGTAGGTTCATTAATCAAGCGCAAGACATTGAGACCAGCTAGTATACCAGCATCCTTTGTTGCCTTACGTTGCTTGTCACTGAAATATGCAGGTACTGTAATCACTGCGTCTGTGACTGTTGTACCGAGAAATGCTTCAGCGGCCTCTTTTAAGTTCTTTAGAATCATGGAAGATATTTCTTCAGGGGCAAACTCCTTCTCTTGACTATTATGTTCAAGTACAACTATTGGCTTATCAACTGAACCTTCTATTACCTTAAATGGCCATGATTGTATGTCTTGCTGCACTTTGCTATCACTGAATCTGCTTCCAATTACACGCTTTACGTCTAGAAAGTAAAAAAGGAAAGTATAAAAATTCATAAAGAAACAGGTTAAATAATATCAACTTAATGAATAATAAAGGTAAAATTTGATGTCTATATAAGTTTGTAATTAAATTAACTAACCAAAAACGGTGTTCTTGGGGTTCCTGGTGTTTTGATTTTTGGCACCTTCACCAACTAAAAGTTCGGTGTCGTTACTCGCCACACATGATGGGGTAATTTTGTTACCCTGTTCATTAGGAATGATCTCAATGCGGTTGTGCTGATCCAACCATGCAGCAACACATGAGTAAGTTGTTCCCAGATCAATGCCGATTGCAGTTGTTTTACATCGTCCTGACATCTTGGAATAAGTAGTTGACACAAGAACAAGCTAAGAATAGATTGAACGAATATGGATTGTGGGACAGATATGAAATGTATCTAAAACAGGAGATATGGATTTTAAACTATCCGACCAAAACATAAATGTAGTAATAATATCAGAAACTATGGTTGCATCTGTTCTAGCTAAGCACCAATAGGCTAAGTAGCATTTATTTAATCAAGTCAACGATTTTGTTAAACTATCCGTTGTGGCCCGCGAGCGACTAGCCGCGAGCCACAAAACAATACACGTGGCTGGCTCGAACCATAACACCCTTCAGCGAGAGCTGGTGTGAGCGACTAGCTGTTAGTGCACTCGCATGTGTTAGCGAGAGAAAATTCGACCGTTGGCAGCCACTAGCCGTTAGCCAACGGCTAGTTGGCCTATTTAAATAAAAAAATACCTTTTTTATTCACAAAACAATCCAATACAATATACACTTTTCAAACTACACTTCAAAAATCAAGCAAACAAAAAATGGATCCTTCACAATGGCAAGGTTGCTACCAACCCGCTATGGAATTTTTTGATGAAGAAGAGTATGATGTTGGTCCAACGAACGAAATCGAAGTTAACCTTAGCCAAATGCCACCACTTTCACCGGATTTAGTAATCCCGGATACACAATCACCAACAACCCAAAGGCGAGGTGGTAGAGGTGGTGGCCGAAGAAGGTCGGCCGGCCGAAGTGGTGGTAGGGGTGGTGGTAAGGGTGGTGAACCGCCCGAGCAAGATATTCGACCAAGGCGTCAAGTGACGCCTTGGACCAAAGAGGAGAAAATAGCTCTTTGTCGGGCTTGGGTTGAAATATCGGAAGATCGAAAAGCGGGTATGTATTTTTTTAACTATATACTTTTTTTTAACAATATACATAATTGATTTTTTAACATTAATATTTTTTTTTTTTTGTAGCCGACTATCAAAGGGCTAAGGTCTTTTGGCGACGAATCCGAGACCTCTTTTATGAGTAAGTAGGGAGTCAAAATGCGTTTGGCGGATATGATTTCCGGCCCGTATCAAAGGGCTAAGGTCTTTTGGCGACGAATCCGAGACCTCTTTTATGAGCAAGTAGGGAGTCAAATGCGTTCGGCGAATATGATTTCCGGCCGGTGGGCCGAGATTAGAAAATATGTGGGGCTGTTTACTAACCTTCATAACAGGAACGCTGCTCGAGTGCGAGCGACCGGTAGAGCTATCTTGACATCTATCAATTTACTTGCGATGAGTGGAATGAAGAGGTGTTACGCATGTACAAGACCAACAAGACGTGGGATGAAGACTACTTGTTGAAAATCCTACGTAATTGCTCCAAATGGGTGGAGCTAATTTCGATTGAAGACATGAGCGAAGGGGGCTCATCATCAAAGCGAGCCAAAACCACTTCATCGGGTGGGTATATCTCCTCCACGAGCTCGGATGCTCACGTGGGGATTGACCTAAACTCTGAGGAGGGTATTCCCCCATCCCCCCTAGGTCGACACGCTGGAAGGGACAAGGCGAAAGGCAAACAAACTGCTAACGAATCCGATACGGAGTTCTCAGGTGAAATTAGCAAAATAAGGACTACAATGGAGATGTCGGCGAAAGCTAAAGTCGATAAAGTTCGAATGAGGAACATGGACTTTTTAGTAAAAGACTTTAGAAACATACCAATGCTTGGTCGGAGGATACTTGAATGAGAACAAGAGCGTATTGTGAAGGAATTCGAAGAAGAGCTCAACATCGACGACGAGTAGTTTACTAGTTTTTTTATGTTTTTTTAATTAATTATGTCTTTTTATTTTTTTAATTAATGAATATTTTATGCTTATTATTTATTTTGTGTCACAAATTTAAATATTATATATGTTTAAAATAAAAAAGTTTTAAAAATAATAATAAAAAACAAAAAACTGGATAAAGCTGTTGCTCACCTCTAGCCACAACAGCATCAGGCGAGTGAGTAGCAGCTTTATCACTCTGCCATGTCATCGCCTACATGGCTGAATATAAGAGAATAGAGCCATTGCTCACCTCTAACCACAATGGATAGTCTTATATGAACGGTCTTTGTCTTCCAAGTTCCAAGGTGAACAAAGTTGATATTTCTCTTGTTTTCAGATAAACTTCATTAAAAACAGCCCAATCTCAAACCGAGGCGGTCACCAACAAACTACATAATCACAAGTTTATAACTTTTTCAAATGAGAGGGAGAGGGAGAGTAAACGATAGGCGGCCGGACTACCAAAATAACATTAGGAAGAACAATAAACACCCAATAACAACCTTTTTTTTCACGAATTTGCCTGATGGTGTCTCAAATATGTTGCTATGGAAGGGTTTCCAGCCCTACGGAAGGGTGAACGATGATTATGTGGCAAAAAGAGAGATGATAGGGGGAACTTCTTTGGCTTTGTTAGATATGAAGGTGTAAACGACGTGGAGGAAGTTCTGTGACACATGAATACAGTGAAGATCTTTCAGGCTAAGATGAACATATCATTGGCAAGGTATAACAAACAGCATGAGAAGATTGAATACAGGAGAGAGCCGGAGAGTCAGGCGGTGCGAAATAGGGCCAACCAAAGTTGACAACCGATGCAACAGTATATACCGGTAGGGGTGGTTAGGGGTGGGGGGAGGGGGGACACAAGGGGTACCTTATAAGGAAGCAGTGGCAGGTATTCTAGCCCAACAACCTTCCTCAATGAAAGTCTTAAGATTGGAGCAAAGAGCGTCAATGTACCCAAGTCATTGTATGATGCGCGTGACGATCGGGTATGCGAAAGATTTGAAGGCTTTTGGTTTACTTAGAATAGTACTTAACAATGGTGGTTACGGGGAAAGTCCAGTGGGATATATTGGTGGACTCATGTTCATGATGGTGTTCATGGATTAAACGAAGGCGATCGGCTTCATAAACAGGAAAGAAGAGTTATGGGAGTAGGTGCTTGAGTCAGCAGAACTATGGACAGGACAGGAGGTAAGGTTTGAGAGACTTGCCTCCCTGGAAATTGTGGGACTACCGATTCAAATTCGTGAAGATGGGGTGGTTGATGAAGTCGGTGAACTGTTTGGAATAGTGATTAGGAAATCTGGATTTTCTTGTATACAATTAGATAACTCGGTTGCACGTTGTAGTGTGTTAACATCATAAAAGACGCGTATAGATGAAGAAATTCAATTGGAATGGGAGGGTAATAGGTATAGCATTTGGGTTATGAAAGTAGAAGATAATAGTTTCAAGTTATTAGTTGAAGACTTATAGGTGATGACTATGGGGTCGCTGGAAAAATCGATGGCGTCCTGCAATGAGATCGAAGAGGGTGAGGTAAGGCTGGAATCCAGATAGTCGGAAAGGAACTTGAATCGTTGTATGGATGGGAAACACACTAATGCAATGCATGGGGAAGGGAATGGGGTGGGGCCTACCGAGGAGATAAGGAACAGTGAGGAAAGTGGGACCTGTCAACTCCCAGTAGTCAATGATGGGCTTAATGAGACATATTTCCATATGTGCGACAACAGTCAACAAACCAGGTCAACATCAGTACACATTTAATTTATTACGTCATTATATGTGCATATTTAGACAATTTGCAGACACTATACCCCCTCCCCCAGTCTAGTGAAGCATGAGTTAATCAGGGAACTCAACATGGTACACTTGTTTATGCATACAACACCCGGACGTTCACCCATCAAGCATTCAAAAAGGATATCTCATCCTAACACATGATAAGTTGTCACTAAACACACGTTTATGAATCAAGAAAGTATTTGTGTACTCTCATTTCCTAACAAGCGTACACGACTAGAACAAGTGATCACATCATCATGTCAAGACCTCAACTACATCATGTACACACAACTAGTTCACAATATATTTGATTAACTATTATAGAGACATCTAAACTCACTTAGTATGGATCGAAACATTTATCAAAAAAAGCTTGGTGCACAACTATCACACTTAGTAATGCAAACACAAGAATCCAAATACTAAACATCCTAAATTTTCGGCTAAGCATACCTCCCACAGTAACACATGACATAAGCTCCTATATTAGCACATGAAATCACCATTTATACAAACAAGGCATAAAGCCAAAGTTAACCATCCTTCCCACATGGATAACACTACTTATATGTATGTATAACCCTTGGAATCGGCCAACTAGTGCACAAAACCATAGGATTGACTCCAATTGCTAGAACATGATTGGTTGTAAGCTATAGACAAACTATGATTACTTACACACATGACAAAGACAAACATTCCCTTATACTAAAATGAAACGCCTAAACACCTACACTTATCACCTTCTATTCTTAATCCTCACCCTTTTTCCTCTTGTCTCTCGGCCAAACACCTCACCCACACCCCAAGAACCTTCCAATTCACAACTAAGCTCCATGATCCATCAACATCCAAGAATGAAGACAAAGCATGTTAATGAGGAGTCACCATCCACCATGTTTTACCATGGATTCTCGGCCGAAACACCTTAACAACAAGGTGATAGTGATAGATCAAGGACCTAATGATGTGCACTAGAGGACAATCACATAGACATGGGGAGTCACTTGCACTATTTTGGCTGAAGACAAGAATACCTCCTCACCTTAAACAAGTCAACCCTCCCCTAACCATAATTAGAAGCATGCAACTCATGATCCTTCACCATTTTGTGCAAACTTTTCCCTAACACTACCCATGACTGAAGTCTTGTAAGGTTACCCAAAATGTTTTGTCACCACCCTCTTGCACTCACTATATAAAGACCTCTTTGCTCACTCAAACAACCCGCCCCACACCCTCTTTTCTCTTGATCTTTTGCAGCCAAAAACACCCTCTCAACCCCCAAAACCCATCGGCCAAGACAAGCTCAAGCCGAGGGAGAGGAAGGCCAAGATCACAAGACATCGCCTCACCTCAATCTCACTCTAAGTAAGTTATCTTGTTCTAATAAGCTTCTAAGCTCTCGGTCCATAATGTTCACCCAATCCATCAACCTTTGATCACTAAGAACCGGCCCTATGCATACACTAATCACACACATTGTTTTACTTATAACCATCATCTAGCTAACAAACATTTTCGGCACCAAGTCACCTATTATTAACATAGGTCGACCCTCACATCTATACAATATATCAAGTTGTGTATAAACGAGTCAAACCCCATCATGAAGCAACCTTGTGATAATCGTTTTGCTAGCATAAAGCTCATTTAATCATGATTCAAGATTAAAGTTATAATGGATGTTTTATAATCGTTGTTGTCATCAAAACACTCGTAACATCTCAACAACCATTCGGCCAAGACTTGACAAGTCTATACCAAGCCCGTTTGAACCTTAGAACATTCTGATACCATGCAAACAAAGGGCATTGCTTAAAGCTATAGACCCCTAACATGTGTTAATGTGGGCCGTAGCATGTGTTAATGCATAATAGACTTTTAAAAAGGGCTATAAAACATATAAATGCACCTTGTTTTCTAAGAAGATCGACCACACATAAATGGGTACAACTTAAGAGCCCATGACACCATGTGGGGATCCATCTTGTACACAAAACGCCACACTTTTGGGAATACATAACTTGAATACACACTAAACACGAAGGTCCATAAATGTCGGGTGAACATTTGTATGATGAAAAATGGATACTTGTGACTTACCATGCCCTTACTAAATCATAGGGCAATTACTATCCGAGCGATAGTCACTTCATATTTCGGCTTCACCACATACATCTCAAACAAGTGAGTTTCTATGGCCCCGTTTTACTATTTTACATTTTGGGGGAAATACATGCATCAATACTTGTGTCATTTTCAAGTGTGTGTACATTCTATGATGACTACCATGTGGAACATGAGACATTTTGGTTCACGAGCTCGCTAGTCCTCGTACAACGTTTACTGTAACTATTAGCTAGACATTTAGCCATGGAACACTTTAATAGATCTATTGGGTTGACACCTCCACTCTTGGTTAGTCGCTCTAACTGGTTACATGCAAAAGAGTGTTAGTATTCTACTATACATACATTGTCTTTGGTGTACGATGCACGAGGCACAACAGTCAAGAGGTTTGGTTACGAGACTCATGGTTCTCACTGAAATCATTCACTTAGCTAGCTTATGATTGGTCATACACGAAATTACACATTGGTTTTACTATGCATTCAAAAACCATAGACTCACCAATATTATTGTTGACAAAACTCGTTATGCATGTTTTTCAGGTAACTAATGGAGGTCCACCGAGGATTTAGGGAAGGGTTCGAGCATGACCCCGTGGTATCACTTTGATGGCTTTTATCGGTTTCAAGATATTATGTTTTCAATTTCCATAAAACAATGTCTCTTATGTTAACACTATGGTATCATTTTCAATAAATTCAATACAATTCCATCATTTATGGTGGTACTACTCGAATAAATTTGTATTGCTTGAATCTTGTGCTTGAAAACCTTTCGGTCGTTGCATCCTCGTGTTTTCGCCTAGGCGGGGTGTGACAGATTGGTATCATAGCACGAGGTTATAGCGAACTAAGATTCTTTTTGTCAATTATAACTTAAAACATTTTCGAAACGTTTTCACAAAGTGCCACGAAGTATCGCCTTGCACCCCTCAAACCTCAAGCCGCTCCATGAAGACATACGGGTACAATGGTTTATTTATTTACACATGTGATTATATAAATATATGTGCATGTTGTGGCAGGAACCATGGTTATCACCATAGATCTCATTTCTCCCTCTGACTCCGAGCCAGACTATCTGGTAGACGATCCACAAGAAGACGAGCTGCCACTCACTCAGCCTGCTCTAGTCCCCGAGTCTCCACGCCATGGAGGTGGATGGATTTCCGACACTGAGATGGATATTGACCCTCCGCTGGTCAACAGACGTACTTCGGATGATGACACCGATGACGAAATCCCACCGCTAGCTGCCCCCAACACTCATCCCCCAGTTGCCCCTTCTACTTCACCCCCACCGGCCAGCCTAAACCCCATTTTCCGTTTGAACACTTTGGGACGTACCGTCACCAAGTGTACGCCTCGAAAGAGGGCTCGACCCGCACTTGTCATTGCTATACCTGCTAGAGCCCCGATCTTTCCTATTGACCCTATCCCTATTTCTGAGCCCGTCCAGCCTGTCGTCCCCGAGCGAGTACCCTTTTCCATTGAGATAGGTGAGCCATCGAAGAGGCTCAAGAGATGCTTGCAGGCCCACAAGCGGCGTTACCTACCTAGCCTCACTAGCGACCTCGCGCATCGAGACGAGGAGGACGATCTCGAGACTATGAGCTTGGGAGGCTCATCGGGGAGACCCCTTCGCTCGGAGCGCGGTGTTATCATATCCCACGACGTACAGCTAGTGGCGTTAGGAGACCATGTTCGGGAGCTCGAGGGACGGTTGGCGGAGGCCGAGCATGGGAGACTAGCAACTGTAGTGGAGCGATCGGAGGTGGGGAGACGTGTCGAGATGTTAGAGCGTAGGATGGCGGAGACAGACTGAAACATGAGGGAGGTTATCGTCTCTCTCGCTGCTGCTTTCCCACCCCCTTCTTAGATGATGTTTTTTATGATGTTTATGCATGTATTGACTTATGATGTTTTGTGACTATGGATGTGATGTCTTAAAAACTAATTGCGGTTCAACCGCCTGTTTTGTACTAAAACTTAGCCACTTTTGGGAACTATGCATGAATGTTATGATGATATGCTAGTGTATGATTTGATTTATATGATTGTGTTGGTTATGGTATGTTTATATATATATATATATATATTTATATGCATTACTCATGTTTGTTGTGTTCTTTCTCTTAGTTATGCAAACCCAACATTCAACACGGACAACCGAAGGAGGACCACTACCGTCCACTCCCTCCAAGTTGGCTAGAGTAATTTTCGAGGCAATTTCTCAACACGATGCAGCTCGGGCCGACTCAAGCGGAGGTTCTGGAGGTATCAGTCGCCGCCAAAGTGAAACAGATCACGAGGCTGAAAACTCTAATCACGGCTGTTCATACAAAATCTTCATGCCATGCAAACCATGGAACTTCTGTGGTACTGAAGGCACTATAGGAATTGTCCAGTGGATAGAGAAAACCAAATCAGTCCTTGACATCAGCGGTTGCTGCGAGGATCAAAAGGTAAAGTACTCCACTTGTACCTTTCAGGATGAAGCCTTCAAATGGTGGAACCTGCAAGTACAAACCCCGGGCAGAGAAGCGGCTTACAGTCTTGCTTGGGCCGATCTCAAAATATTTCTCATGGAAAAGTACTGCCCTCGAAGTGAACTGCAAAAGCTGGAAGCCGAGTTCTGGAATCTTTCCATGGTGGATTCCAATGTGACTACATATACCACTTGTTTTCATGAACTCTCTCGACTAGTCCCACACATGGTCACACCTGAGTACAAGAGAGTCGAGCAGTATATCTGGGGCCTGTCACCAAAGATCCGCAGTATGGTCACTGCATCGGCACCCTCCACTATCCAGGATGCGGTTATCCTAACTCAAAGTTTGACTGACTGACGACACGGTTCGCATGGGTTCGTTGAACCAAAAGGTTACGGTTACCATTGAGAGTTCCGGGAACAAGCGCAAACGTTCCAAAAACCGGAAGAGCAAGCACTCCTCACACCGACCACATGATGCCGTTAAAGTTTTTGCTGCCGCAGCTGCCGAGGAGCCCAAAAGCAAATATAGCGGGCCCCATCCTCACTATAGCAAATGCAACTACCATTACGTAGGTACCTGTGATAGCATCTTCTGCAAGAATTGTAACCGTCGTGGTCATTCAACCGCTAACTACAAGGCCAAAGCCACAAACACTCCCCCTGCCAGAAATGAGTGTTACGAATGTGGTGCGACTGGACATTTCCGAAAGGACTGTCCCAAGGCGAAGGATCAAGTCCATGGCAGAGCGTTCGTGCTGGGAGCCAACGAAGCACGAGATTATCCTAACGTAGTTACGGGTACGTTTCTCCTTAACAATCATTTTGCATCGGTACTTTTTGACTCAGGCGCAGATTTTAGCTTTGTTTCCACCAACTTTAAGAAATCCCTTGGGTTAAAACCTAGTAAGTTGGAAACACGATTCACCATAGAAATAGCCAATGGTAAGTTGATCTCGTCCGAGGAAGTTGTTAAGGATTGTGTTCTAGTACTCGATGACCACGAATTCCATATCGATTTACAGCCTATTCAATTGGGTAGTTTCGATATCGTCATTGGCATGGATTGGTTATCCAAACATCGTGCAGAGATGGTCTGTCACAAGAAGTTGGTTTGAATCCCCTTGCTAAATACCGAAACCCTAATGATTCGAGGAAGCCAGGGTTTACCCAATCTTCGCATCATCTCCTGCATAAAGGCACAAAAATGTAAAAGGAAAGGTTGTGTCGCGTTCTTGGCACATGTCATTGAACAAAAAGCTAAAGATCGGAAGCTAGTGGACATTCTAGTCGTGCGAGATTTTCCCAAAGTTTTCCCAGAAGACTTGCCTGGATTCCCACCACCACGACAAGTCGAGTTTCGCATCGATCTTGTCCCGGGAGCCGCCCCAGTAGCCCGCACTCCTTATCGACTAGCACCATCCGAAATGCAGGAACTGTCTAATCAACTTCAGGAGTTGATGGACAAAGGTTTCATTCGTCTAAGTTTCTCTCCGTGGGGAGCGCCTATTCTGTTCGTGAAGAAGAAAGACGGGAGTTTCCGCATGTGCATCGACTATCGGGAGTTGAACAAACTGACGATCAAGAACAAGTATCCGTTGCCAAGAATTGATGATTTGTTCGACCAGTTGCAGGGTTCCAGCTACTACTCAAAGATCGATATGCGGCCAGGGTATAATCAGTTGCGGATCCAAGAAGATGACATCCCGAAGACTGCATTCTGAACTCGTTATGGGCATTATGAATTGCTAGTCATGCCATTCGGGTTAACGAATGCTCCTGCCGTTTTCATGAACCTCATGAATCGCGTCTGCAAGCCCTATTTGGAAAAGTTCGTCATTGTCTTCGTCGACGACATCTTGATCTACTCACGAACTCAAAAAGAGCACAAACAACATCTACGATTGATTTTGGAATTGCTCAAAAACGAGAAGTTGTTTGCCAAATTCTCGAAATGCGAGTCCTGGATTCGAGAGGTCCATTTCCTTGGTCACGTTGTGAACGAGAAGGGTATACAAGTTGATCCCGCAAAGATTGAAGCAATCAAGGATTGGGCCGTGCCCAAGACACCAACCGAAGTGCAACAATTTTTTGGGATTAGCCGGTTATTATCGTCGATTCATCGAGAACTTCTTCAAGATTTCCCAACCACTGACGGTCTTAGCACAAAAAGACAAGAAGTTCGATTGGGGAGTCAAGCAGGAGAACGAGTTCCAGGTATTGGAGGACTGTTTGTGCAGTGCTCCAATTCTTTCACTTCCCGAAGGTACCGATGATTTCGTAGTTTACTGCGATGCTTTTCATCAAGGTCTTGAATGGGTACTCATGCAAACGAATAAGGTCATTGCCTATGCATCCCGACAACTCAAAATTCATGAGAAGAATTACACCACTCATGACTTGGAGTTGGGTGCAGTGGTCTTTGCCCTCAAGATTTAGAGGCACTACCTTTACGGTACCAAGTGCGCCATCTTCACTGACCATAAGAGCTTACAACACATATTCAACCAGAAGGAGCTGAACATGCGGCAACGCAGATGGGTTGAATTGTTGAACGATTACGATTGTGAGATAAAATACCATCCATGAAAAGCTAATGTTGTGGCTGATGCATTAAGCCGGAAGGAACGATTCAAGACCCTGCGTGTGCGCGCACTAGGTTTGACCATTCATACAAATCTCATGACCCGTATCCGCGACGCTCAACAAGAAGCTCTGAAAAGTGAAAATCTTAAGAATGAGTCGTTATTTAAGATGGTTAGTCTATTGGAACCAAGATCTGACAGAAAAGTTTACTTCGCTAATCGGATCTGGGTGCCACGTTTTGGTGATTTACGTAATCTAATCCTGGATGAAGCTCACAAGTCTAGATACTCAGTACATCCTGGTGCCGACAAGATGTACAAAGACTCAAAGGAACTTTACTGGTGGCCCAACCTGAAAGGTGAAATCGCCACATACGTCAGCCGATGCCTTACTTGCTCAAAGGTCAAAGCTGAGTATCAGAAACCATCTGGTCTGCTTCAGCAACCAGACATTCCTGTTTGGAAATGGGAACAGATTTCCATGGACTTCATCACCAAGCTACCAAAGACGTCCAGTGGTCACGACACGATTTGGGTAATTGTTGACAGGTTTACTAAATCCGCGCATTGCCAATTAAGGAAACCGACAAGCTAGAGAAACTCGCCAAGCTGTACATCAAGGAAATTTTAACTAGGCATGGCATGCCTGTTTCAATCATTTCCGACCGAGACAGTCGATTTACTTCCCGATTCTGGCAAACAATGATGGACGCATTAGGCTCTCGCTTAGACATGAGCACAGCCTACCATCCACAAACAGATGGCCAGAGTGAACACACAATCCAAACATTGGAGGACATGCTTCGGGCATGTGCAATCGATTTCGGTGGAAACTGGGATTCACCTTTGCCATTAGTTGAATTCTCCTTCAACAACAGTTACCACACCAGCATCAAGGCTGCCCCGTTTGAAGCCCTGTATGGACGAAAGTGTAGATTTCCTTTGTGTTGGGCGGAAGTTGGAGACAAGTATTTGACTGGCCCCGAGCTCATTGTGTTGGGCGGTAAGTTGATCTCGTCCGAGGAAGTTGTTAAGGATTGTGTTCTAGTACTCGACGACCACGAATTCCATATCGATTTACAGCCTATTCAACTGGTAGTTTCGATATCGTCATTGGCATGGATTGGTTATCCAAACATCGTGCAAAGATCGTCTGTCACGAGAAGTTGGTTCGAATCCCCTTGTTAAATACTGAAACCCTAATGATTCGAGGAAGCCAGGGTTTACCCAATCTTCGCATCATCTCCTGCATAAAAGGCGCAAAAATGTTAAAGGAACGGTTGTGTCGCATTCCTGGCACATGTCGTTGAACAAAAAGCTAAAGATCGGAAGCTAGTGGACATTCTAGTCGTGCGAGATTTTCCCGAAGTTTTCCCAGAAGACTTGCCTGGATTCCCACCACCACGACAAGTCGAGTTTCGCATCGATCTTGTCCCGGGTGCCGCTCCAGTAGCCTACACTCCTTATCGACTAGCACCATCCGAAATGCAGGAACTGTCTAATCAAATTCAGGAGTTGCTGGACAAAGGTTTCATTCGTCCAAGTTTCTCTCCGTGGGGAGCACCTATTCTGTTCGTGAAGAAGAGAGACGGGAGTTTCCGCATGTGCATCGACTATCGGGAGTTGAACAAACTGATGATCAAGAACAAGTATCTGTTGCCAAGAATTGATGATTTGTTCGACCAGTTGCAGGGTTCCAGCTACTACTCGAAGATCGATCTGCGGTCAGGGTATCATCAGTTGCGGATCCAAGAAGATGACATCCCGAAGACTGCATTCCGAACTCGTTATGGGATTATGAATTCCTAGTCATGCCATTCGGGTTAACGAATGCTCCTGCCGTTTTCATGGACCTCATGAATCGCGTCTGCAAGCCCTATTTGGAAAAGTTTGTCATTGTCTTCATCGACGACATCTTGATCTACTCACGAACTCAAAAAGAGCACGAACAACATCTACGATTGATTTTGGAATTGCTCAAAAATGAAAAGTTGTTTGCCAAATTCTCGAAATGCGAGTTCTGGATTCGAGAGGTCCATTTTCTCGGTCACATTGTGAACGAGAAGGGTATACAAGTTGATCCCGCAAAGATTGAAGTAATCAAGGATTGGGCCATGCCCAAGACACCATCCGAAGTGCGACAATTTTTTTGGGATTAGCCGGTTATTATCGTCGATTCATCGAGAACTTCTTCAAGATTGCCCAACCACTGACGGTCTTAGCGCAAAAAGACAAGAAGTTCGATTGGGGAGTCAAGCAGGAGAACGAGTTCCAGGTATTGGAGGACTGTTTGTGCAGTGCTCCAATTCTTTCCCTTCCCGAAGGTACCGATGATTTCGTAGTTTACTTCGATGCTTTTCATCAAGGTCTTGAATGCGTACTCATGCAAACGAATAAGGTCATTGCCTATGCATCCCGACAACTCAAAATTCATGAGAAGAATTGCATCACTCATGACTTGGAGTTGGGAGCAATGGTCTTTGCCCTCAAGATTTAGAGGCACTACCTTTACGGTACAAAGTGCACCATCTTCACTGACCATAAGAGCTTACAACACATATTCAACTAGAAGGATCTGAACATGCGGCAACGCAGATGGGTTGAATTGTTGAACGATTACGATTGTGAGATAAAATATTGTAACATCGCAAAAACTTCCCCAAATTTTTCTACGTAAAAGCCTTATTTCATACACTATCCCTAACACACAACTTATATATATATATATAAATGTATATATATAATAATAAAAAAATCAGATTTTATTTACTTTATATAAAGTTATTTTAAAAAAAAAAACATAACATACTCATTTTTGGATAAAAACACAAACCCACCCTTACTACCCTTAAATTTTCGGAGCCCATTTCAGTTGGCCCATGACTTCTGCAGCCCATCACCCAACCCCAGAAGCCCAACACAGCCAAGGCCCAACCCCTCCTTCCCTTTTCCTGTTTAATCAAAAAAACATGTGTCCCTGCTATGGTTCGAACCGGAGCCAACCACACACAGCACATGCGCACCAACCACCTGAGCCACACTAAATTCTTGTTTTATTTCCATTCCACTAACTATTTATTACGTATATGGTCCTTGTTTCCTCTTCCTCTTGCTCGCTGCTGCGAGAGACAGCAGCACCAAATCCCTTGATTTGGCAAATTGGCACACAATCATGGTAAGTATAACATAATTAGCAATTTGATTGATTTATCCGCGTCCATTACACGTCAAACATAATCAAATTAAGTCAATCATCATCAAATTCACGCGTATACATTCAACTCAAAGTCAACATTACCATTTCGAACATCCAATCCATTATACTATAAATTGATCATTCCTTAACCTTCACAACTCGCCATTACATCTTTCTCCACCTCCAATTCTTCACAATCATACTTTGTTCTTGATTCACGATCGCCATTTGACTTTTTAGGTTGACTGTTCGTTCGTGTTCAATTAAACTTTGTAAGTATGATTTTTCTTGTGGGTTTCATTAATCGGCTGATGCACAACATTAACCCTATGGTTAATTGTGTTAATGTTGTGTGGATTGTTCAATTGGAAAACTAGGGCTCGATTGCTAATAATTGGGGAAGAACATGAAGATCAGTTATGCTATTTATTTTTTTAAAAACAAGAATCAACACAACCACTGGTCTAGACCAAGTGGTTGTGTCTGGTGCTCACAAACCAAGCCACCCGGGTTCGAGTCCCGGCTGTGGCGCATTTTTTTGTTTATTTTGTTTTTAATCAAATCAACTATATATATAATACTTATAATCTTATAAATTCATTTTAAAATGCTAAAACATTTTTAAAAATCCTACAAAAATTATCTTGTATTAATCTCATGTAATAGTTCAACTTACAATTTTTAGTTTTCAAAAATTTATTTATTTAATATATTTAATAAATAAATCAATTTTATTCTATTATATTTATAAAATTCCATTAAAATATCAAAACAAATTTATAAATTACCACAAAATTTATTCTGAGTTTTTATAACATTAAGCTTTTCAGAAATGATTTTTATTTCTGAAAAATCATTTATTTAATATTTTTAATCAATTTTTGTTAGTTTTAATCATAATTAAATCATAATAAATCCAATTTTTAATATTTTTGCA
The DNA here is from genome assembly GCA_028751855.1 of Ambrosia trifida. Classification (NCBI taxonomy): domain Eukaryota; kingdom Viridiplantae; phylum Streptophyta; class Magnoliopsida; order Asterales; family Asteraceae; genus Ambrosia; species Ambrosia trifida. The sequence continues at coordinate 73,477,643 of CM054131.1, read as the reverse complement.
CCAAAATTTTACATAAATTATTTCTGATTATTTGGAACAGAAATATAATTTTTAAACTGATAATTCTTTAATTTTAGTATTTTTAAATATTAAAGTTAGAGTTTGACAATTTGTAATAAATAGATTTAATAATCTATTTTAAAGAAAATAATTTTATAAAAATTATTTTTATACTTTAAACTCATTATTGTGACCATCCTAAATTTAAATTTCATAAAGAGATTTTGGTTATTTATTTACTAAATTTCTCTCAATTATCAAACATTTTAATATTAATCAAACGAGCATTTATCCCCAAATTCGAAGCCCTAGAACTTATACATTGTAGACTAGATAGACTTAGACATATTTATTACCTTATTATAGGGTGATACTTGACACATTTGGGCAACACACTATTCTATTTTTCAAGAGATAACATTTTGCTAAGGTGAGTTTTACATAGCCCCTTTTCTATTTATCACCATTTTTGGGGTGAAACATGTTACAACATTATTCATGCAATTCAATCATCAATGTGTCTATGTGTATTTCTATGTTGCATTATGTCTTGAACATGACTAGGGTAAGCACAATTCTAGCATAAACATTCATCAGCCAAACGGTATACATTGATAGATCTATTGGACTGACAATCCCACCCGGATACGTGCCTCCTACAAAGGTTGCGTGGGTGTTTGTTACTGCAATATAAACGAGTGAACCATGAGCGTATGGGATGTACCACAATACAACAGTCACAATGGTTGATTATGCACTCGATTTACTTCTAGTATGTTTTTACACATGGACTAGATTGCCATGACACATGAATTGCACAACAATTTTATTCGATTATCAAAACCTATGTAATTCTCACCAACTTTTGTTGACCCAAAATATTTTCAACTTAACATGTTTCAGGTTTTACTTGCTTGAAGATTAGAGTTAATACTTGAAGACGCGTAGCTAGTATTTATTCATTTTGATGTACAAATTTTTGTAGAACAATCGTATGTAATGTATTTAAATCAATTATTGAAATTATTATTCACCATGAGTTACTGAACAATCATCAATACGTGACATCCCGATGTTTCCGCCATCGGTTGGGGTGTTACAAATACCATCCGGGAAAAGCTAATGTTGTGGCTGACGCATTAAGCCGGAAGGAACGAGTCAAGACCCTGCGTGTGCGCGCACTAGGTTTGACCATTCATACAAATCTCACGACCCGTATCCGCGACGCTCAACAAGAAGCTCTGAAAAGTGAAAATCTTAAGAATGAGTCGTTATTTAAGATGGTTAGTCTATTGGAACCAAGATCTGACAGCAAAGTTTACTTCGCTAATCGGATCTGGGTGCCACGTTTTGGTGATTTACGTGATCTAATCCTGGAGGAAGCTCACAAGTCTAGATACTCAGCACATCCTAGTGCCGAAAAGATGTACAAAGACTTAAAGGAACTTTACTGGTGGCCCAACCTGAAAGGTGAAATCGCCACATACGTCAGCCGATGCCTTACTTGCTCAAAGGTCAAAGCTGAGTATCAGAAACCATCGGGTTTGCTTCAGCAACCAGACATTCCTGTTTGGAAATGGGAATAGATTTCCATGGACTTCATCACCAAGCTACCAAAGACGTCCAGTGGTCACGACACGATTTGGTAATTGTTGACAGGTTGACTAAATCCACGCATTTCTTGCCAATTAAGGAAACCGACAAGCTAGAGAAACTCACCAAGCTGTACATCAAGGGGATTGTAACTAGGCATGGCATGCCTGTTTCAATCATTTCCGACCGAGACAGTCGATTTACTTCCCGATTCTGGCAAACACTGATGGACGCATTAGGCTCTCGCTTAGACATGAGCACAGCCTACCATCCACAAACAGATGGCCAGAGTGAACACACAATCCAAACATTGGAGGACATGCTTCGGGCATGTGCAATCGATTTCGGTGGAAACTGGGATTCACCTTTGCCATTAGTTGAATTCTCCTTCAATAACAGTTACCACACCAGCATCAAGGCTGTAACGCCCAGCTATTTTCTAAAGATTTATTGAAAAAAAAAATTATAATCATAAAACGATTTTTAAATTCGTTAAACAACAATATTTCGTTAACAAGAAATACAATTTTTATTCAGGGATAAATTAAATTATTTAACTTCGCTCTTACAATATCTGAAAAATAATAGTAACTTGTTACAAGTAATAACATGCCAAATAATCGAGACTTAGTAAATTCTTATATATATATATATATATATATATATGTATGGTCCAACCACTCGTTTTAAGTCGGTTTATAGAAATAAATTTAACAAAATAATTATTTTAGCGGTTAAACAAGTTATGTATTTTAAACGAGACCGAGTCAGTAACTGGCTCGTATACGCGGTATCCAACCACTTAACCCACACCAAGCCCTATGTATATAATATCTTTATCTCCTACTCATCTCATCTTCAACCTCAAACCCTAGCCCCTTACCCTCTTCTCCTTCCTTTCCTTTCCTCTTCCTTTCTCAGCCACGCAGACAACCACCACTTTTGTTCTTCTCCTTCCCCTCCTCTCTACATAACAGCAGCAAGGACAAGATCTGTCACCACACTCCTCCACCTCTTCTCCGGCACCCTCTCTCTCACCCTAGGCGGCGCCGCCGCCAACAACCACCATTTCCCTTTCCAGTTCACGATAACCCAATTCCTTAACGTGAGCAGGTGAGCTTCCAGTTGGGGGTTATTTGCAGCCACGGTGGCCTGTGTGAACGGGTTATTAGTCGACTTCAGATCGGTAACCGATGGTAGATTTGTTGTTGTTGGATTTAGAGCCGGTGTTCGTGGGCTTTGTTTCGGGTCTGGAAAGTTGTTGGTCTCGGTAAAGGTTTTGGTTGTGCAGCAACGAGGTTGATAGTCTTGATTGCGGCTCGTCTTCGTCTCGGTTCAAATCATTCGGTCGAACGTTTTCCGATCCGGTCAACTCTGGTCAACAGTCAACACTATTGACCAGGTCAAACCTGGTCAACCGGGTCAGACCTGTCGGTACACAGTTCGAGGTGCATTCGTGTCATTTCGCTTTGGCTGAATATTGCGGGAAGGTATGCCTTGTCTTTAATTTATTCATATAAAAGTGTAAAACGAACCGAACGGATTGCGACTAAAAGCTATCTCAGTAGTGACTTGAACGAACGGAAAATACCAACATATAGTATACTTAATGTCGCGAGTATAATTAAATGTTATATATGTGAACATATCACTTATCAAAATATATAGTTTCTCATTATTATAGCATTTTTAAGCTAAACCATTCGTCGTGTAAAATAGCTTAGTTAAATAATGTTGCGTGTGGTGAGATTGGACTATTGAGAATTGAGATAAATATAGACAACTAAACAACTTTAGCTGTCTGGTTTTTATACAAAAACAGAGGAGACTCTGCCCAAATTTTTATAAAAATAGTGCATTTAAAATCTATATATTCGCACAATTAAAGCTATATTTTACAAATAGATTCTATTCAAATGTTATATTAACAAAATAGAAGTATATATCTAGGAATACATATTTATATATCGCCAGACGAACAACTCGTGCATTATTTTCATTATCTAAAATATTTGTTTCACAAGTTGGTTTTGAGACGCTCTTTTGAAAAATATATTAAAGGTATATACTTTGTGTGATCATACATACACATACACCTTTCAAGAAACTAAACCAAGTACTATCGGTTCGTTAAGTCATACACACATTAAGACACGTATTGTTTACAATGCGAGTCTAGGTAGTTGAATCAACTATCTTTACAACTAAGAAACGAAGCAAGCTTACTTGCATTAGAATTTAAGACGTCCTTTATTTGTAATAGGATACCAGAGTTCAATTAATCCAAGTTCAGACTTGTTGCTACTTGCTAGTACTTACACAGTGAATTTCAGGTGAGTTTACGTAACCTTGTTTATGCAATTCTTTATACTTGAAACTTAATACTTAAGCAATTCTACATACATGTCTAGTTGTAAACTTAAATGCCTCATGACTTAGACGAAGACTATTAGACTTAAACTTCAACTTACATAATCATTAGCTGTGGCCAAGCGGGCGATATACAATGATAGATCTATTGGATTGACAACCCCACCTAGATTCGTTGACCATTTCTATGGGGAGCGCGGGTGATTGTTATCGTTCCAAACTTTATAAGGAGAACCGTGAATGTGGGATGGACCTAAACTTTATAAGGAGAACCGTGAATGCGGGATGGACCTAAACTTTATAAGGAGAACCGTGAATGCGGGATGGACCTAAACTTTATAAGGAGAACCGTGAATGCGGGATGGACCTAAACTTTATAAGGAGAACCGTGGATGCGGGATAGACCAAAACTTTGTCGGAGGATTGATTATGTGCATACTACACTTCATGTTTATTCATGTAGACTTAAACTTACATTAGACATATGAATTGCTAAACTTTTATAAAACTTAATTGCTTGACTTGGCTTATGTATTCTCACCAACTTCTAGTTGACCCCCCCATATTTTCAAAACTCAACAGGAAATACTGATGCTTGAAGTCTAGAGCTAGCATGAGAAGATATTTGAAGTTTTAAGCTTTGTTTAGTTATTGGATGTATTAGATTTCATTCAAGACATTTGATGTAATTCAATACTGTAATGAAATAAAGGATTATTTAAACTTATGTATTACCATGAGCTACTGAACAATCATTCATACGTGACACCTCGATGTTTCCGCCATTGGTTGGGGTGTTACAGATTGGTATCAGGGCCATGGTTATAGGGAATTAAGTTATTAGAAAAATAATCTAGTCTATAACCTTAGGACTTTAACCAGTACTTCTTTCAATTACTTGTAGCTCTACCTTATCCTTATCTCTATCCCTATCTTGCTCCTTATTCTTATCCTAGCTTGGTCTTGCCTACACTCTCTTTCACTTGTTGCAATCCTAATGTACTCCTAGTTTAATAGGGCAAATTCACTGGGCTTAGATTCGATCTGTCTTGATAAGTCAACATTTTCGCATATACGTGGACAAATGAATACAATCTTTGTATTTCATTTTCATTTATACCCCGTCACTCTCATTTAAATTCTAAGATTTGAATAAAAAAAAAAGTCTTGCACTTCAAATCTATTTTCTTCCTTATATAATCCCCTCGTTAGCCTAAATTTAATGAAACATTTGTGGATCTCACAATCATATTTCATTTTACAAACTTGTAATATTACCCGCTTGTTTAATTATTTTTAACATCCAACCCAAATCATATATTTCTCTTTACAACATATTACATATTTTACTTCTTAAATCGTATTACCTTCGGGCCAATTTTATTTTAAACTTCTCCCCTCTACATATTTTTTTAAGACACCCTCAACCATCAAATTTCATCATATTTAAGAATTTAAAATCCTTGTTCAAACTATCATCTCGTAACCTATTTATAGGAGATACTCTAGCACCAACATTAAAGAGTACTAAATTCTGTCAAATATTCATTACCTAGGAATTTCACAAACTAAAGCAAATAAATATTTTTTTTTTGTCAAAAAGCCATTTATTCCACAAACTCATTTTCTAAATTTCAAATGTTGGTGTAACAATTTACTGGTGTAACAAATGATCTTAAAAAAAAAGTTTTAATATATTAGGAATCACTTCTTTTTATGGAATAATCAAAGTCAATTATACAAAACACCTCAACAAATTCTTGATTTTTGAAATCCGACATCGTGTTTAAAACCTATGACTCATCGAAATATTTTGATCTAAATCAATTTAATTGTACTATTTAATGACTTTTGCTTTATATACAAAACCAATTTTGAAAATAAAATTTTTCCATCCACAGGGACAAAATTTACTCTACAATTTTTCCATTGACACCTACTTATTTTAAACTTGTTCGAATTATTACAAATTTTTGGCAAATACCACGATCATGTTTTCTCATACGCTTGATCCTAACCGTTGATCCAAACCCCACAATTTGCACTGCTACATAATCTCCTTACTATAAAATAAACTCCTTATCAACTATTTTCACATTCACTATCTCTCACAACTTTAATTCTGCTTCAAGATTTTTCATCATCCCCTCAAGAATTAGACTCATATCCTTCACCTTCTCAAACATGAACTAGTTACCCATGATAACCAAACTATTGAAACTTGATTCTGTGTTGCATCAAACTTAATCCTTAGTTATACATGAGGATTCGATTATCTACCATATTTGAACATTTGATACTAGAACTATTTGCTATAGACACACCTAGAGTCATTAACCTTGTCTAGGGCAACTCTATTACAATCCGCATGCTATACTTGATACTTGATTGCTTACATGTACATATTACCAATTTGCAACTCATGTGTAATAATTGGTACACTTAATCAAACAACTGTTAGAGGATGAAGTACTTGCTCAACAGTTAGTAGAGTACCAAATAACCTACTCAACGATTGGTAGAGGTCATCATGCCTGCTCAACAGTCGGTAGAGGCCCTACAACCTGCTCAACGACTGGTAGAGGCTATCGCACCTGCTCAACAATCGGTAGAGGTTCCTACTCACTAACTGGTAGAGGTCTTTTTCGCTGCTCAACAGTTGGACTCAATTTTTGGATACATCATACATGTAATTTGATACAAAGATTTATCAGACTCATTGATACAAAGATTCAATCACAAGGTTATTTTGCATTACTTACGTGTGTGATTAGAGTCATAGAAGGACACAAAATCCTAATGTAAGGTAAATTGGTGATTGCGGTCCAGAACGTAATCATGAATTTACAGGTACGTTAAGGTAGTGTGAAATTCTATCAAGGTTTTTCGTTAGCTAATCAATTATAAACTCTAATTACCTGGTAGTTCATTCAGTCTTCCTATAGTCAATCAACTCATGCATTTCTTTTCGGGTTCCTAAAACTTAAGTTTAGTGTTTTACTAGATTCTTATTCTCCTTGTTATTTCAGACCAACCTAATCCAACCCTTAAAACTCACACATAACAATCCTCTTATCCAAAATTATTCAAAACAGATTATTCTATTTACCTATAAATTCATGTCGTGCCTTAACCCAAATTTTTCAAACCACAGTTGCCCTAATTTCTACCCAATCATCCTCAGCCCTGTGTTTTTAATAACTTCAGGACGAAGTTCCCAAAAGTAGGGGAGACTGTAACGCCCAGCTATTTTCTAAAGATTTATTGAAAAAAAAATATTATAATCATAAAACGATTTTTAAATTCGTTAAACAACAATATTTCGTTAACAAGAAATACAATTTTTATTCAGGGATAAATTAAATTATTTAACTTCGCTCTTACAATATCTAAAAAATAATAGTAACTTGTTACAAGTAATAACATGCCAAATAATCGGCATTTAGTAAATTCTTATATATATATATATATATATATATATATATATATATATGTATGGTCCAACCACTCGTTTTAAGTCGGTTTATAGAAATAAATTTAACAAAATAACTATTTTAGCGGTTAAACAAGTTATGTAATTTAAACGAGACCGAGTCAGTAACTGGCTCGTATACGCGGTATCCAACCACTTAACCCACACCAAGCCCTATGTATATAATATCTTTATCTCCTCCTCATCTCATCTCATCTTCAACCTCAAACCCTAGCCCCTTACCCTCTTCTCCTTCCTTTCCTGCCCTCTTCCTTTCTCAGCCACGCAGACAACCACCACTTTTGTTCTTCTCCTTCCCTCCCCTCTACATAACAGCAGCAAGGACATGATTTGTCACCACACTCCTCCACCTCTTCTCCGGCACCCTCTCTCTCACCCTAGGCGGCGCCGCCACCAACAACCACCATTTCCCTTTCCAGTTCACGTTTGTTCAACGACGAAAGAGACAAGCTGACATCAGGTTGTCAGCTGTCCGACCATTCTTTTTGGATCTCGGCTTCCTGGGGTTCTATAATAGCATCTCCCGATAACCCAATTCCTTAACGTGAGCAGGTGAGCTTCTAGTTGGGGGTTATTTGCAGCCACGGTGGCCTGTGTGAACGGGTTATTAGTCGACTTCAGATCGGTAACCGATGGTAGATTTGTTGGTGTTGGATTTAGAGCCGGTGGTCGTGGGCTTTGTTTCGGGTCTGGAAAGTTGTTGGTCTCGGTAAAGGTTTTGGTTGTGCAGCAACGAGGTTGATAGTCTTGATTGCGGCTCGTCTTCGTCTCAGTTCAAATCATTCGGTCGAACGTTTTCTGATCCGGTCAACTCTGGTCAACAGTCAACACTATTGACCAGGTCAAACCTGGTCAACCGGGTCAGACCTGTCGGTACACAGTTCGAGGTGCATTCATGTCATTTCGCTTTGGCTGAATATTGCGGGAAGGTATGCCTTGTCTTTAATTTATTCATATAAAAGTGTAAAACGAACCGAACGGATTGCGACTAAAAGCTATCTCAGTAGTGACTTGAACGAACGGAAAATACCAACATATAGTATACTTAATGTCGCGAGTATAATTAAATGTTATATATGTGAACATATCACTTATCAAAATATATAGTTTCTCAAAATATATAAACTTTAATGCCTCATGACTTAGACGAAGACTATTAGACTTAAACTTCAACTTACATAATCATTAGCTGTGGCCAAGCCGGCGATATACAATGATAGATCTGTTGGATTGATAACCCCACCTAGATTCGTTGGCCATTTCTATGGGGAGCACGGGTGATTGTTATCGTTCCAAACTTTATAAGGAGAACCGTGAATGCGGGATGGACCTAAACTTTATAAGGAGAACCGTGAATGCGGGATGGACCTAAACTTTATAAGGAGAACCGTGAATGCGGGATGGACCTAAACTTTATAAGGAGAACCGTGAATACGGGATGGACCTAAACTTTATAAGGAGAACCGTGAATGCGGGATGGACCTAAACTTTATAAGGAGAACCGTGGATACGGGATGGACCTAAACTTTGTCGGGGGATTGATTATGTGCATACTACACTTCATGTTTATTCATGTAGACTTAAACTTACATTAGACATATGAATTGCTAAACTTTTATAAAACTTAATTGCTTGACTTGGCTTATGTATTCTCACCAACTTCTAGTTGACCCCCCCCCCCCCCATATTTTCAAAACTCAACAGGAAATACTGATGCTTGAAGTCTAGAGCTAGCATGAGAAGATATTTGAAGTTTTAAGCTTTGTTTAATTATTGGATGTATTAGATTTCATTCAAGAGATTTGATGTAATTCAATACTGTAATGAAATAAAGGATTATTTAAACTTATGTATTACCATGAGCTACTGAACAATCATTCATACGTGACACCTCGATGTTTCCGCCATCGGTTGGGGTGTTACAAAGGCTGCCTCGTTTGAAGCCATGTATGGACGAAAGTGTAGATCTCCTTTGTGTTGGGCGGAAGTTGGAGACAAGTATTTGACTGGCCCCGAACTCATTCAAGAGACCACCAACAAGATCTTTCAGATCCGTGATCGCTTGAAAGCCGCTCAAGATCGTCAAAAAAGCTACGCAAATCGCTATCGCAAACCACTTAAATTCTAGGTTGGCGATAGGGTACTCTTGAAAGTCTCACCTTGGAAGGGTGTACCACGGTTTGGAAAGCGTGGAAAACTTAATCCCCGATACATTAGTCCATTTGAAATACTTTCTAGGGTTGGTCCCGTGGCATACAAGCTCAAGTTACAAGAAGAGCTAAGTAGTGTTCATAATACTTTCCACGTATCCAATCTGAAGAAGTGTTTGTCAGACGAATCCTTGATCAATCCTCCCGAAGAAATTCACATCGATGATCAGCTCCATTTTGTCGAGGAGTCAATCGAGGTGACTGATTGGAAAGTCCAGAAATTGAGAAGGAGCCGCACTAAACTTGTGAAAGTCAGATGGAACGCAAAACGTGGTCCCAAATTTACATGGGAACACGAAGACCAAATGAAACGCAAGTACCCAGCTCTCTTCCATAAGACTACTAACACTAGTAGGAAAACTCGATTTCGCGGACGAAATTCCAAAACAAGGGGAGAATGTGACAACAGTCAACAAACAAGGTCAACATCCGTACACATTTCATTTATTACGTCATTATATATGCATATTTAGACAATTTTCATACACTATAACCCCCCAGTATAGTGAAGCATGAGTTAATCAGGGAACTCAACATGGTACACTTGTTTATGCATACAACACCCGGATGTTCACCCATCAAGCATTCAAAAAGGATATCTCATCCTAACACATGATAAGTTGTCACTAAACACACATTTATGAATCAAGAAAGTATTTGTGTACTCTCATTACCTAACAAGGGTACACAACTAGAACAAGTGATCACATCATCATGTCAAGACCTCAACTACATCATGTACACACAACTTGTTCACAATATATTTGATTAACTATTATAGAGACATCTAAACCCACTTATTATGGATCGAAACATTTATAAAAAAAAAAAGCTTGATGCACCACTATCACACTTATTAATTCAAACACAAGAATCCATATACTATACATCCTAAATTTTCGGCTAAGCATTCCTCCCACACTAACACATGACATAAGCACCTATATTAGCACATTAGATCACCATTTATACAAACAAGGCATAAAGCCAAAGTTAACCATCCTTCCCACATGGACAACACTACCTATATGTATGTATAACCCTTGGAATCGGCCAACTAGTGCACAAAACCATAGGGTTGACTCCAATTGCTAGAACATGATTGGTTGTAAGCTAGAGACAAACTATGATTACTTACACACATGACAAAGACAAACATTCCATTATACTAAAATGGAAAGCCTAAACACCTACACTTATCACCTTCTACTCTTAATCCTCACCCTTTTTCCTCTTATCTCTCGGTAGAACACCTCACCCACACCCCAAGAACCTTCCAATTCACAACTAAGCTCCATGATCCATCAACATCCAAGAGTGAAGACAAAGCATGTTAATGAGGAGTCACCATCCACCATGTTTTACCATGGATTCTCGGCTGAAACACCTTAACAAAAAGGTGATAGTGATAGATCAAGGACCTAATGATGTACACTAGAGGACAATCACATAGACATGGGGAGTCACTTGCACTATTTTGGCTAAAGACAAGAATACCTCCTCACCTTAAACAAGTCAACCCTCCCCTAAGCATAATTAGAAGCATGCAACTCATGATCCTTCACCATTTTGTGCAAACTTTTCCATAACACTACCCATGGTCGAAGCCTTGTAAGGTTACCCAAAATGTTTTGTCACCACCCTCTTGCACTCACTATATAAAGACCTCTTTGCTCACTCAAACAACCCGCCCCACACCCTCTTTTCTCTTGATCTTTTGCAGCCAAGAACACCCTCTTAACCCCCAAAACCCATCGGCCAAGACAAGCTCAAGCCGAGGGAAAGGAAGGCCAAGATCACAAGACATCGCCTCACCTCAATCTCACTCTAAGTAAGTTATCTTGTTCTAATAAGCTTCTAAACTCTCGATCTATAATGTTTACCCAATCCATCAACCTTTTATCACTAAGAACCGGCCCTATACATACACTAATCACACACATTGTTTTACTTATAACCATCATCTAACTAACAAACATTTTTGGCACCAAGTCACCTATTATTAACATAGGTCGACCCTCACATCTATAATATATATCAAGTTGTGTATAAACGAGTCAAACCCCATCATGAAACAACCTTGTAATAATCGTTTTGCTAGCATAAAGCTCATTTAATCATGATTCGAGATTAAGGTTATAATGGATGTTTTATAATCGTTGTTGTCATCAAAACACTCGTAACATCTCAACAACCACTTGGCCAAGACTTGACAAGTCTATACCAAACCCGTTTGAACCTTGGAACATTCGGATACCATGCAAACAAAGGGCATTGCTTCAGCTATAGACCCCTAACACGTGTTAATATGTGCCGTAACATGTATTAATGCATAATAGACATGTAAAAGGGCTATAAAACATATAAATGCACCTTGTTTCCTAAGAAGATCGACCACACATCAATGGGTATCAACTTAAGAGCCCATGACACCATGTGGGGGTCCATCTTTTACACAAAACGCCACACCTTCGGGAATACATAACTTGAATACACACTAAACACGAAGGTCCACAAATGTCGGGTGAACATTTGTATGATGAACAATGGAAACTTGTGACTTACCATGCCTTTACTAAATCATAGGGCAATTACTATCCGAGAGATAGTCACTTCATATTTCGGCTTCACCACATACATCTCAAACAGGTGAGTTTCTATGGCCCCGTTTTACTATTTTACATTTTGGGGGAAATACATGCATCAATACTTGTGTCATTTTCAAGTGTGTGTACATTCTATGATGACTACCATGTGGAACATGAGAAATTTTGGTTCATGAGCTCACTAGTCCTCGTACAACGTTTACTGTAACCATTAGCTAGACATTTAGCAATGGAACACTTTAATAGATCTATTGGGTTGACACTCCCACTCTTGGTTAGTCGCTCTAACCGGTTACATGCAAAAGAGTGTTAGTATTCTACTATACATACATTGTCTTTGGTGTACAATGCGCGAGGCACAACAGTCAAGAGGTTTGGTTACGGGACTCATGGTTCACACAGAAATCATTCGCTTAGCTAGCTTATGATTGGTCATACACCAAATTACATGTTGGTTTTACTATACATTCAAAACCCATAGACTCACCGACATTGTTGTTGACAAAAGTCGTTATGCATTACTGATGTGCAGGGAGCTTCTGCTTGCTTAGATAGCCTTTGGTATGTATATAGTGGAGGCTCCAGGCACATGACAGGATGTGGAGGGGGTGATATATCCTTTGGTAATGACTCAAAAGGTAAGGTGTTGGGTTCATGGACTGTTCAGGCTGGGAAACTCAAGTTTGAAAATGTCAATCTTATTGATAATCTTAAATTTAATCTTCTTAGTATATCACAAATGAGTGACAAAGGTTATGGCTCATTCTTCACTAAGAAAACTTGCAAGATTATTAGGCCAGAAGTGGTGAAAAAGATTGATACCATCATGGCTGAGAGCAAAGCACAACTTGTTGCTCATAGGAGTGGCAATGTGTATGTGGTTGATATGTTGAAGGACAATCCTATGGCAAATGTCTGTCTGTTTTCTGCTGCCTCCACAAAAGAGACAGAATTATGGCATAGGAGACTGGGTCACACCAACCTTCAAACTATCAACTCACTCTCCAAACAAAGCCTTGTTAGAGGCCTTCCATCAAAAGAATTTAAATGTGATGAGCATTGTGTTTCCTGCTTAAAAGGGAAACAACATAAAAGCTCTTACAAATCCATTGATGAGTCCAAAACAAGCCAATGTCTACAATTGTTGCACATGGACTTGTTTGGCTCAGTTAAAATCATGAGTCTAAGAAGAAAGAGATTTTGTCTTGTCATAGTTGATGATTTTTCTAGGTTTACATGGACTTACTTTTTACACTCTAAGGATGAGACTGCAGGTATCTTGACGGACTTTGTCACCAAAGTTGAAAAACAATATGACTTGCCAGTAAAAGTCTTTAGAAGTGATAATGGAACAGAGTTTAAAAATAAGGAGTTATATGACTTCTGTGTGTCAAAAGGAATTGTGAGGAAGTACAGCATTCCAAGAACACCAGAAAAATGGGGTGGTTCAGAGGAAAAATAGATCTCTCATTGAAGCTGCAAGAACCATGCTAGCAGATTCTGGTTTGCCACTGTCCTTCTGGGCAGAAGCTGTAAACACTGCTTGCTATGTTCAAAACAGAGTTTTAATCAACCCAAGACATCAAAAGACTGCTTATGAAATTTTGTTCAAAATCAAACCACTAATCTCATTTTTCAAAATCTTTGGCTGCCATGTTTCATTTTAAATCTTAAAGATTCCATCTCAAAATTTGTAGCCAAAGTAGATGGTGGATATTTTCTGGGATATTCTTCTACTGCCAAGGCCTACAAAGTGTTTAACATAAGGACCAGGACAATAGAAGAAACTCTGAATGTAAAGTTCAATGAACTTTCATCCTTAAAAATCCCAGCAAATCCTGCTGAGTTGTTTGATTTAGATAAATTCAAATTTGAAGATATTACTGTCAAAACTAACAGTGCAGGTATTCCACAATCTCCACAACAAGACTACATAACAGATGTTGCGATTCCAAGTCACTATAAAGTCTATTCTGTATCAGGGGAAGCAGCTGTTCAAAACACTTGTCAAAACTCTGCCACAGCTGAGTCAGCCACTATTGGCCAGTCTTACCCTCAAAGCACTGCTTCACCAACTCATCCACTGCTCAATCATCTGTTGACAAAAGTCCAACCTCTGTTGACAAAAGTCAGTCCAGTTTCACACCACTTGGACCCATTCCCCCACCTCCATTTCAAACATCTGTTGGTACTACAGAAGTGCAAACAGATATTACATCAACAGAGTCACCAAACCTCTGTCCTTCATCTCAAAATGCCATTATACCATATCAGGGAGATTTAATCTACCTAAGAGCTCATCCACCAGATCAAATCATTGGCAACATCAGAGAGGGTGTGCTCACAAGAAGCTAATCCTCAAACATCTGTCTTTTTGCAGGCTTTCTATCTCTCACACAACCTGTCAAGTACCAAGAGGCACTAAAAGACAACACTTGGGTAGAAGCCATGCAAGAAGATCTCATTCAGTTCAAAAGACAACAAGTATGGGAACTTGTACCACTGCCAAAGGATGTTTGTCCAATTGGCACAAAGTGGGTCTTCAAAAACAAAAGTAATGAATGGGGTATAGTTGTCAAGAATAAAGCCAGGCTTGTGGTTCAAGGCTTCAGACAAGAAGAGGGGATAGACTATGATGAAACCTTTCCTCCTGTAGTTAGGCTAGAAGCTATCAGACTCTTCCTAGCCTTTGCTGTCAACCACAACATCAAGGTGTATCCGATGGACATCAAATGTGCATTCCTATATGGCAAAATTCAGGAGGAGGTCTATGTATGCCAGCCACCTGGTTTTGAAGACACATTCCATCCTGATTATGTATACAAGCTCAACAAAGCTTTGTATGGGTTAAAACAAGCACCTAGGGCCTGGTATGAAACTCTTTCCACAATTCTCTTATCCATTGGTTTCACAAGAGGTAAATTTAATAAAACCTTATTTCTAAAATGGAGATGGAAAGATTTAATGATTGTTCAAATATATGTGGATGACATCATTTTTGGGTCCACATGTAACAAAATGTGTGAAGAGTTTAGGGAACTCATGACAGTAGAGTTTGAAATGAGTGCTATGGGTGAACTTCAATGCTTCCTTGGTCTCCAAGTGAAGCAGCTGCAAAATGGCATATTCATTCATCAAAACAAATATGTGAAAAATTTGTTAACCAGATTTGAGATGAATGATTGTAAGCCATGTAGTACACCCATGAGCATAGTCAAGCTACTCACTATTGATGACAAGGATGAACTGGTTGACCAGACACATTACAGATGCATGCTTAGGTCTTTACTGTACTTAACTGCATCTAGGCCAGACATTATGTTTGCTACTTGTGTTTGTGCACGATCCCATGCTTCACCTAGAAAGTTAAACCTTATTGCTGTGAAAAGGATATTCAGATACCTAAAAGGTGCTCCCACACTTGGTATCTGGTATCCTGATAATGGAAACATTGAGCTTTCAGGTTATTCAGATAGTGATTTTGCTGGCTGTCACACCACAAGGAAGTCTACATCAGGAGGGTGCCAGTTTCTAGGGAATGCCTTAGTCTCATGGCAAAGTAAAAAGCAAGCAGTTGTTTCAACTTCAACAACTGAGGCTGAGTACATTGCTGCTGCAAGCTGTACAGCTCAACTCATGTGGCTTCAAAATCAACTGCTGGATTTTGGGATAACTGCACTAAGGACTCCACTCATGTTGGACAATCAAGATGCTGAAAATATCATCAAAAATCCAGTCTCTCATTCAACCACAAAGCACATAGACATCAGACATCACTTTGTCAGAGATAGCTATGAAAAAGGTTTGATTTCTCTGCACCATGTTCCAACAGAGGATCAGTTGACAGATGTGTTGACAAAAGCTTTAGACACATCCACCTTTACAAATCTGATTTCTAGAATTGGTATGCTAAACATGGACTAAACAACAAAAATGTTTTTAAATAAAAACATTAAAATGTTTCAGAAAATCAAAATTCATCCTTAAAAATAGCATTTTGGTTGAAAAATCTGCTAAGGATAAAACAACCACTGTTTCATCCATTCTATCCATTGTTAGTTGAAAAATCTGTTTCAAACCTCCGATCAGATAAAACACCTGTTTCATTTTATATATATATATATATATATAATAATTAAAAAAAAGTGTTGTTAGCATCAGCACTTTGGAAAGACAACAGCTGTTTGCATCAGACCTTTGGCAACAGCTGTATGCCACCAGATGTTTGCCACGTCTGCTCTCAAAAGCAGAGTTTTGGCCACATCAGCGGTTTCACCAGAGCCTATAAAAACCTTGTTTTACCACAACAGTTGTTACACTGTCTCATTGTATTCAAAATACTGAAACCGCCTTCTTCAACCTCAAACCCTCCCTCTAATTCCTCTCATCCTCACACTCGAAATCCATTACAATGGACCTTCAAGACAAAGCCACCCACAATTATCTCCCATGTCTGGTCAAAACAGATGAAAACGTCCCATTCCATACCACCATCGACATCATCCTCAATTCCAAATACCTGACAATCTTAACCGCTGATGCTCCCATCTATCTCGATACCCTCCAAGAATTTTGGTTAAATGTTGAGTTTCTATTACAAGACAAAAAGCCTACAACCATCATATAAAAAATTGGAGAGACAAATGTCGCCATTACCCCCGAACTGATATCCACAACCTTCTCACTAAATGACCTATCAGGTAACGACTCTTTCCCTAAGGCTGAACTTCACACAGAGTTTCAGGAAAGAGGTTATGATGCACAAATGACTGGGTCAACTCTTTTCAAAAAGTTTTTCCCTCCAGTCATGAAATTTTTCTTTCATACCCTCCTTCTCTGTGTCTCTGCTAAGTCCACTTCCTTCAATGAAATTCCACTGAGGATTCAGTAATTGGGATATGCTATGTTGTCAGAATTTGACTTCAATTTATCCTAGGGCCTGTTTCTGGACTTAGTATCAAATGTGAAGGCTATAAAGTCTGGGTCTAATAATGCTTTTCTGGTTTACCCAAGAATTTTAAGTGTAATGCTTGTTGATGCATTTTGCGACTAAGGATTGGATATACTTGATTAACATATGTTAGTGGATGGCCGAAGGTATTTCAATATGGGCGAATGTAGTCAAGACTGGGCGAAGGTGAAGATAACTGGGCGAAGGTAGAACTGGAATGGACGAAGGTAGAATGGACAAGAACTGAAGAACACATTCGACCACTTGCAGTGGGCGAATGTGGAAAAACCTCACATTCGACCATCTGTAAGGGGCGAATGTGCAGAGGCTATATATAGATTTTGAGTTTTTGATTATGTAAGATAGTTATCATTTGTGTCCAGGTTCAGTTCAGGTTTAGGAGTGTTTTTGAGAAAGTGTCTTTGTGATTCTAGATTAACATAAACAGTTGTAAATGCTTATTGATTGAAAGTTAATCTATGAAAATGATATTGAAAATGATCTTGATTGTGTCGTGATTTGTATCTTATCAATTTGTTCAGATCTAGGGTTTCCGCACCTAGATTTGTGACTTGTATGATCATAGAATCCTGTTTTAGATAAAATCCAACGCTCACAAAGTGGTATCAGAGCCCTGAGGATCATACAACAACAAGTTTGATAAGATCAGAGTTGATTTGGACATGTTTTAGACAAATTATCATCTGTTTTTACAAAAACTCTTAAAAAACATAGTTTTTGATCGATTTAAAGGTGAAATTGTGGTCAAATTCAAGTTTTCCAAGACTTAAAGTTGTTCCAAATCAAATCCGAAACATAACCTGATTGAGATCATTCAAATCCATGAATTTTTGAAAATCTGAGATCAAAATAACCGTTTTTCAAACAATAACCGTTTTTCAAAAATTGAGATCTGCTGATATGGGGCGAACCTGGAACCTGGACTGAGAGTTGTGGGCGAACCTGACAAAAAGTGGGCGAACCTGAGTGTTTGAGTGGACGAACCTGAAAACTTGTTTGAAATTTTTCACATTCGGGTATTATATTCCACATTCGACCGTTTTTGATTCGGGCGAAAGTGGAAAGGGTGTTGGTCTGATTTACATTCTGGTTATATCCACCTTCGGTTGTTACTATTTGGACGAAAGAAGAACCAAAGGGACGAAAGTGAGATAAAAGGGACGAGAGTGTGATAGTTTGGACGAATCTAGAAAAATTTGGACGAAAGTGCTATTTTTGGGCGAACCTAAGGATTTTTGCTGAAAATTTTCTAAGTGTTGAGATTTTCAGATTGTGATCATGTGGCGTTTTCAAACTACTTCGGGATCAGCACCAACACAACCACAACAGCAGACAATGGACCCATGGACTGTGGCAGCTCAAAAGACGAACACGCAATCCTCACAACCACATAACTACATGACAACAACGAACACGATGCCTCAGAATGTAGCACATCCGGCATTACAATCAGATTACTGGGGAGTAGCTGCAGCGGTGGTAAATACTCAAACCACTAACGCTATCTCTACTTTGATTAAGGATTTGTCTACAGGTAGTGGGACTCGGCCACCGAAGCTCATGGATATGCAAGAGTATAACCAGTGGCACACCATGTTCAAGATTCATCTGGAGGGCATGGGAGTTGAAGGAGCTGAGGCATGGAGCATGATCGTGAAAGGATACACAGCACCGATTCTGGAGAATACCGGTGAGTTGATTCCTCTGGAGAGCTTGACTGAGGATGAAAAGAAGAAATACGTGGTGGAGAAGAAGGCGTTCTCTCAACTGACACAGGCGATCACAAGTGACCTGTTGCATCAGTTTGGGACATGTACAACGTCAAAGCAGCTTTGGGATAAGCTGAAAAGGAAGCATGATGGAAATGAGAAGACCAGGAGTTTGAGAATGGAGGAATTAGTTAAAGAGTTTGATAATTTTTCTTTCATTAATAATGAAACTTTGAAAGAACTAACTCCGAGATATATGCATTTATTGTCTGAATTGTCTAGCTATGGTGTACAGATTCCAATGACTAAGCAGGTGGATAAGTTTGCAAATGCTTTGCCACCACAGTGGGATCAGCATGTGGAGGTACTTAGAGAGAAGGATGCTTATCAATTTTGGACCATTTCAGAGTTTATTGAGAAGCTGGAGAACAAAGAGCTGGAGGATAGGAGGAAAGCTAGGAGGTCACAGATTCCTCAGAATCCAAGTCTGTATTTTGGAGGTACTTCAGTTTCAGCTGGAAACTCGAGCTCTGGAAGTGTAGCACCACATGTTGCATGTATTTCCAATGTCATGGATTCATCAAAACCAACCACCAACTACACACCACCACAATACAATTCCTACACACAACCATCATACACACCACCACAATATACTTCCTACATTTCACCAGTCTCTCCAATGCAACAAGCTAGTTTTTACACTGCTAACCAATCACAACAACCATCAAACCAAATTACTCAACATAAACAACCGGTGGTTTTGGATACATCCAACTTAGGAAACGTGACTGTGGAGGTTGCTCAGCAACACATTGCATTAGTCTCTGCAATGGTTTCATCCTACAATGGATTGGTTGCTAGTCAGATTGGGAACAACAACTTGACCAACGAAGACTACGCACAAATAGACAAAGAAGAGATGGAACTCATTGACATTCAATGGGCTTTTGCGAGTATAATGAGGAGAGCAACAGAATTCATCGAGAAAACTGGAAGGACTGATTTGGCAACTTCTCCCAACACAACCTATGGTTTTAACAAGGAGAAGGTTACATGTTTTAATTGTGGAGAAAAAGGACACTTCAAACGGGAATGCACCCAGCCACCTAAACAAGGTAATCGAAACCCTTTCAATGCAAATTACCAGAACCGTCAACAAAACCAAGTTTCTTACCAAAATAACAACAACTACCAAAACCGAAACTTTAACAACCAAAACAGACAACCAAACACTCAACACCAGATTCAAAACCAATCTCCTAATCACCCAAACCGAACAGTTGTACCTATCACTACACCTACTGAGACTCAACAGAATGCGAGTCAGAACCAAGCTTTGGTGACTCAGCAGGATGAGAGGTTTGACTGGTCGGGAATGCAAATAGGAGTTGAGGAAGTGACTACTGGTGGGAATGTGGCATGCGTTGCTTATAAGGTTGATATGGAAGAGTCAGTGGTAGTTGATGAGAAGAAAGTAACTGAGGAGAGTGGGAGTGATGATTCTGAGACTGAGATGGAAGTGGAGAGTGAACCTGTTGAGGTTAAGGCTGAGGAGAAAAGTTCTGGGATGGTGATTGATTCAGTCTCTGATGTTCCCGAGGAGTGTAAATCAGTCTATTCAGATTCTGAGAGCGAATCAGACACAGAGGGAAGTGTTGATTCTTTGGATGATGATATTGACCAGTTGCTGGCAGAAGCTGACTTTTTGATGACGAGGAAGTCGTGCATAGCTGATGATGCTTTCACCAAGATCGACTACTCAAAGTTTTTCACTGGAAAGGAAGCTCATTTTGCTTTGATGGCCATGACCGAACCGCCAAAACCTGTAAGTTCTGAATCTAGCACTGATGTCATGAGTGATAAATACTGTGGGATTTGTGATAGGTTGACAGAGGAGAATAAACAACTCCGAATTTCACGTGATAGTGCTATTCAAAACTGTCAATCTACTCGCAAAGAGTTAAATGCTTTTAACAAAGTGTTAGATGGCTATAAAAAGGACATTTCTGACTTGAAAAACACTTTGTCATTGAAACAATTGGCCATAAATAACTACATCAATGAAATTGAAAACACCAAGTTAGAAATGGCTGCCATTAAATGCTTTGCTGAAAAGGTTAACAAGAAGTTAGAAAGCTATAAGAATGTTGCTTATGTCGTGGATCATATCATTGATGATAACACCACTAACTACAAGTCTGTACCATCTCCGGTTCTTTTTGAGAACCATAACTATCATCAAGTTATACCAGAGAGTTCGGTGAAATCAGACTCATCATCAGAAATGGAATCTAATACCTCGAGTATTGGTGATCCATATCCTGAAGATGTGAGACCGATTTTGGGCTTGAACAGTGAGGGTGTTTATGCTGAGAGTGATAGTTCAGACTCAGATAATGATGATACTGGTAGTGATAAATCTGATAATGAATGTGAGATTCCAAAAGAAAATCACATCATTACTACCGAACCAGTGTCACCATCTGATCATATTCATCCGATGGCAAAAGCTATTCGTGATAAGAAGTCTGAAAAGTGTGATGTTAAGAAAAAGAATGATGTTAAGAATGTGATTGAAAAGAATGAGCTGAATGAAACCAGTGACAAACCTGTAAAGGTGTTTTATCGGATGGAAGGATCCGATAAAATCATTGCTGATGAGGAATTTCCGATTAAAAATGTTAACTATTCTAAACTTGATAAAATCTGGCAAGAAAGCACAATATGGTTTCCAAAACATGAAAGAACCAATGAAATTCCACCAGAAATCTTAAAGAAACTGTTTTCAGAAGTTCCTCAAGAGCCAAAAATCCATGTCACTGAGTTCATTCGACCTGATGATAAAGCAAATGGTTTTCATGAACCTTCTTACTCGAAAGGACCACTTCCTGAGAGTTTAAGAAAACAACAATATAATGATCAATTTCCTGTAAGATCATTTGCTTCACCAAATGCTCATTATGTGTTTGAGGAATATAGAAAATGCTTTAAATGTGGAGAACGCGGGCATTTACTTGCTCAGTGTCCATATGTAAGGCACAAAAGACATGAGGTTGAGGTTAAGAATTCCATGAAAAAGCCGATTGATCATTATGTCCCACCGCATAGACGGACTGTTCCTCAACAACAACATTTTCATAGTCAAAACAATTTTCAAATGAGGAACAACCGTCCATTTCATTTTGATAGGAGGAATCGGATTGCAATGGAACAATCTTGGAGAAAACCAGTGGTGAACACAACAGCTGATAGACAAAAGGTTCCACAAAAACCAATTGTCAAGTCAAATGTTGGACCTAAGTCTGTTAATTCAGATAAGGTTGCTAAGAAAGTTACTTTTAGTAACAATGTTCAGAAACCTATTGAGAAACCAAAATCTCAAATTCGTATTCTCAAAAGGTCTGAGCAATCTTGGACACCTAATGGTTCTCCAGGAGCCTCTACGTCAAAGGTGAGTGAGAAAAGTGAAAATGTTTTGAAAAATCAGAAAACGATTGATTCAAAACAGAAAGTTGTTGAGAAAGTCAATGAGAATGATTCTTTGAAAGCCAAAGTTCAAAGGCCCAAGACTCAGGCTTGGGTCCCCCGAAAGAACTAATTGTTTACTTTTTGTGTGCAGGGAGCTTCAGTTGGCCCTATTAGCAGTCTCTGGATTGTTGATAGTGGAGCTTCAGGCCACATGACGGGGGATTTGGCGTTGCTGTTTGATGTGAAGAATATTAATGGAGGATATGTTGCGTTCGCGGGTAATAAAGGAGGTTATATCACGATGGAAGGAAGCGTGAGTAACGGGATTGTGACTTTCGAGCGGATATCTTATGTCAAGCAGATAGACTATAATCTGTTGAGCGTCAGTCAAATATGCGACAAACAATTTTCTGTGCATTTTGATGACAAATCCTGCTATATACTTAAACCGGGCTTCAAGATTCCAAAGGAGTGGGTTATGTTGATGGCACCTCGAGTCAACAATCTTTACATTCTTGATATGTCCAAGGCAATGACACCACAGGGACAGATAACATGCTTTTTATCCAAGGCGACTGAAAAAGAATCGATAATGTGGCACCGCAGAATGGGGCACATTCATCTGAGGAAAATGAATCAGTTAGTGAGAAATGGACTTGTCGATGGAGTTAACGTGAAACATTTCCATCTAAATGACAAGTGTGTGAGCTGCATGAAAGGAAAACAACACAGACAATCCCATAAAGTGAAGAAGGTTAACTCTGTTGAGATGCCGCTTGAGCGATTGCACATGGACCTATTTGGACCGGTCAAGCGCAAAAGTCATCTCGGAGAGCTTTATTGTTTAGTCGTCACTGATGACTATTCACGATTCTCATGGGTGATGTGTTTGAAGAACAAAAGCGACACTTTTACCAATCTACAAGTTCTGTTCACACGGCTGGAGAATATCTACAACTTGAAGATAAAAAGAATCAGGAGTGACAACGGGACGGAGTTTAAAAATGCAAAGATGGATGAACTTTGTGAAAGCAAAGGGATTCATCATGAATATTCAGCTCCGTACACCCCGCAACAGAACGGTGTTGCTGAAAGAAAGAATAGGACTCTGATTGAGGCTGCAAGAACAATGCTCGCTGATTCACATCTTCCAGTAATGTTCTGGAACGAGGCGATTTATGCAGCTAATTACACATTAAATCGGGTTTTGACAGTGAAGAAGTTTGGAAAAACATCTTATGAGCTGTTACACCGACGAAAGCCCAATTTAGAGTATCTAGAACCATTTGGGGCGCCATGTACGATGTTGAATCCAAGCGAGAAGTTTAGTCCTAAAGCTGAAGAGGGATATTTTGTTGGATATGCAACCCCGCTCAAACGGGTATTCAACAAGAGAACTCGTCAAGTGGAGGATTGGGCTAACGTGGAAGTTCAACGTTACACACAAAATCTGCAAGGCACGGGCCCTGATTGGATGTTTGATTACAAAGATTTCTTTGAATCATTCAACCTAGATAGCCTGGTTGAAGAAGCTGTGATCAGATTACTTTACGAATGTGAAAACGCGGCAACTTCACCGTTGATGCGTCCAATTACTGTAAACCCCCCACCAGCTTCTAGTGATACCAGTGCTCCTACACAAGAAGAAGAGTTGTTTCAAGAAGCTTCAACTTCATTAGACACTTCAGAATCTGAAGATGAACAATTTGAAGAAGCTGTTCTTGAAAATGCAGAAGACATAGAAGAGCAAACTGTGAACCCAACTCCAAATCCAGATGTTGCTTCATCATCTAACACGGGTCATGATCAGGATGCTACAGAGAACTTGACTGCTCAGACGGGAGTGATTGTACCTGTTAATCCGGAATCTCGGATTCATCGTATTCACCCGCTGGAGCAAGTTATCGGTGATCCTGGTAGTGGAGTGATGACCAGAGGGCAGCTTAAAAGCGTGAATTCGCCAGAGAGTTTTGGTGCTTTAGCATTGTATGCCAAAATTCAGAAATCTGGTGACCAAAATGATTGGTCGTTTGCATGTTATGTGTCGCAGGTAGAGCCAAGGACATACAAAGACGCTTTGCAAGAAGATGCCTGGGTTGAGGCAATGCAGGAAGAGTTATTGCAATTCCAGAAATTGGGAGTCTGGACGCTCACAGATTTGCCGCCGGGACGAAAGAAAATAGGCACTAAGTGGGTGTTTAAGTGCAAAAAGGATGATCGTGGAGTTATTGTCAGGAACAAAGCCAGATTGGTTGTGCAGGGTTTCCATCAAATTGAAGGAATTGATTACAACGAAATCTATGCACCAGTAGCACGAATGGAAGCTATTCGGATGTTCCTTGCGTTTGCTTCGTATAAGAAATTCAAAGTCTATCAAATGGACGTCAAGAGCGCATTTCTGTATGGTAAAGTCAAGGAGGAGGTTTATGTCGGGCAACCACCAGGCTTTGAGGACCCAATCCACCGGGACAAGGTCTACGTGCTGAACAAAGCTTTATATGGTTTGCACCAGGCTCCAAGACAGTGGTACGAGGAGCTAAGTACATACCTCATCTCCAAAGGATTCAAGCGCGGCCTCGTCGATTGCACCCTCTTTACGAAGAAGACGGGAGATGACTTGCTTCTAGTACAGATTTACGTTGATGATATTATATTTGGTTCAACTAACGAACTCTTGTGCAGGGAATTTGAAACTGTTATGCAGGAGAAGTTCGAAATGAGCGCTATGGGAGAAATGCAGTTTTTCCTCGGCTTACAGGTGGATCAAAGACCTGACGGGATCTTCATTCACCAGACGAAATATGTTGCCGACATCTTGAGCCGATTCCAGATGGAGGACTCTAAGCCGATGGATACCCCGATACAACCCAATCACGGGATTGGAGTCGACGCTAAGGGGGAGCTGACAGACCCATTTACATACAGAGCAATCATCGGATCTCTGATGTATTTGACAGCGTCTCGACCAGATATTATGTATGCAACGTGTCTCTGTGCGCGTTATCAATCGAAGCCGAAACAAAGTCATCTGACGGCGGTCAAGCGTATCCTTCGATATCTGAAGGGTTGTCCATCAAAAGGACTTTGGTACCCTAATGATGATGATTTTGATTTTATTGCTTTTAGTGATGCAGATTGGGGCGGCTGTGACAAAGACAGCAAATCAACAACAGCCGGTTGCCAGTTTTTAGGGAGCAGGTTAATTACCTGGCAATGCAAGAAACAGACTTCCGTCGCACTGTCTACATGTGAAGCCGGGTACATTTCAGCCTCGAGTTGCTGTTCGCAAGTGCTCTGGATCCAACAACAGATGGTCGATTACGGTTTGCAGTTTCTTAAAACCCCTATACACTGTGACAACGAAGCCGCAATTGCATTAACTAAAAATACTGAAAATCATTCTAAAGCTAAACATATCCGGATTAAATATCATTTTATCCGTGACTGTTATGCTAAGGAATTAATTGACATGGTCAAAATCCATACTGACTATCAACGTGCAGATTTGTTTACAAAAGCTTTTGACAGATCCCGCTTTGAATATCTTTTGAAAGTAAACAATATAAAGGAAAAACAGGACTAATCGGCTCCTCGGTATATCATTTTTTCGTTTTTAGTTTTAGTTTTAAATTTTTGCTAATTGGGAATTTCTCTTTGCTAATTGGGAATTTCTCTTTACTATCATAATCCTCAAAGAAGTTGATGCTTTCGAGGGGGTTGTTTAATCCTCAAAGAAGTTGATGCTTTCAAGTGGATTGTTTCTTTCAAATTTTTTTGTTTTGTTTTGCTTTTCAGAATAATTAAAAACCCAAAAATATGTTCTTTATTTTAGGGGGAGTCTTTTTATCAGAAAAACCAAAAACATTGAAAAATTTTCAAAATACCTAAAAAAATTAGAAAAACCCAAAATGATTTCCTGGATAAAAAGAGGAAATGATAGTACATCAGTGGGGATCTGACACAGGCTAAAGAATTGTATAGTTTTAATGAGACGTATGTTATTTACGTGTGATATGCTGATAGGCTTCGTAGACTTTATATTGCGTGCATTAGTGATACAAACATAACAAACTACGCATTTGTGGATGAACACCTCATGGGCATATGGTCTTAGTACCGTAATTTCGTTTGAAAGGGTGTTTGTACAAAACTCGGAGGTTTAGGGTCGTTATGTTATTAGTTGTCTGGGGATAGCCTATCTGATCTTCTGCTGTAAGTCATTACGGACCTAGATCAGACAGGTTGTCTTTATAAAAGAGCTTTATGCCAAAACCTAAAGTTACCGAATTGAGGAACTTTCCATGTTATATGATGATCAAAGATTATCTATAATATCGTATTGATCATTGATGCAAATCATGATTAATATCAGTCCTCAACCTGGTATGATGCATATGTTACTTTGCTGCATTAATTTGCTGACCTGTATACCTCTATGCATTATATCTTGTACAATTACAGACGACGAAAGCATAATCACGCTTTACAATGAGTCTTTGTGCAAATTACTTCTTGATACGGGAGTATGTCGTGTGTGTGGGAACCACAATGTGTTAGTCTAATACATATAACTCGTATCATTTTAAAGCATTGCGTAATTGTCTGCATGTGAGCTTATGTGGACAACAATATCAGCAATTGCCGTATCACATATTGTTTCTAATGATAATATTGAAACAAGATCAACGCTGTGTTCAGATTTCTCAGAAAACTGATATGATCCTCTTACCGGAAATCACAAAATGTTTACTGCTTTCATTTAATTTGATGTATTTTTACTTTGTTGCATTTTACTTTTATTGTCAAAAAGTTACAAAATCCAAAAAGATTTTAGGTGTGTTTTGATATAAATTTCAGAAAATCCAAAAAGATTTGCATTTCTGCTTTATTTTTGATATCCGGGGATGCTTGATGGTCAATTTCTGAGATTTGATAACACCATCTGGTCTTTGTAACATTCAAAATGTGAAAATTTGAGTTTTGGAAGCTTAACGGATTGAAAAATGTTGAACGGGATTCGAATTCGTGTTTTGGCGAAATTTTCAGATTTTTCCATTTCACATTCGCCCCTTAAATGGGTCGAATGTGGAAAAATCTTCAAGTTCGACCGTTTTTGTTTTGGGCGAAGGTGGTTATTTTCACTTCCGGGTGACATTTCCACTTCCGGGTATCACATTCCACCTTCGGGTCTTTAATTAGGGGCGAAGGTGGACAATATTCACACTCGTGCCATTAACTTGGGGCGAATGTGGTTTTTACCCACATTCGTCCACTTCATACGGGCGAACGTGGAACCCTATAAATACGTCTGTCACCTTCGAGTCTCTCATTCGAAAATTTTTTCAAAAATTCATAAGTACCAGACCTTGTTGCTCTTATTTTCTGTGATTGTGCATTTCATTCCTCATCTATTCCTGATCTGTTTGAGACTAATTTTGCAGGTATTGGACATGTTTACAGTCCTGAATCATCGGGTTTATACACCGGACCTAGGGTTTTCAATTTTGGGATTTTTGATGATGTTTGATACTTGTTTTTTTTTTGATAGCCGATCAATTTACATAGGTTTTAGGGGGAGATGATGGAAGGAATTAGGATAAAAACATGTTTAGTTGATAATTTTGATCGATTGAACACAAAGAACCCTAATTCCATTTGAAAACCTATGTAAACTGATGTTTTGACAAAATTGATTGTAAACGAGTGTTAGTCGGCATTGTTAGTACACTTTAGAATCAAAATTGCAGATTAAAAACATAAATGGCAAAATTTTAAAATTTTGGGGAAAATCAGGTTTCACCTTCGGTTCATAAACCGGGCGAAGGTGAAAATATTTGGGCGAACGTACTTTCAAACCGGACGAATGTGTCTTTAAACAGAAACTTTTTCATATTCGTCCATTTATGTTCACATTCGACCATTTATTCCCACATTCGGCCAGTTTCTAAACGGGCGAATGTGCAGATGTTTTTGACCAAAATTTTTATATTTTTGTCGTTTTTGTGTTTTGACGCGTTTTATTGATTTTCATGTGCAGATGGCTGAACAACCAGAGAATATTGAAACTCCAGCAGTGAATGTTGAGACTCCAGCTGAGATCGCAGTTCAAGAACCAGTTCCCGTAGCTGAAACATCTACTCCTAGCAGTTGGCCTTTCGAACGATCGCACAACTGTTGCGCGTATCTAGGAGACGTGGAGAAGAACACGGAGTTTACTGGCATTATTGAATTTCTGAAGAGGAGCAGGATTGTACATGCTCTAGCCACACCAACCATCATTTACAAGGACATAATTGAAGATTTTTACCAGAACGCTAAGTATGACTACTGGGATAATCAAACTATCATCAAGAGCAAGATTCAGGAGATAGATATGTTCTTGACTGAAGCCGACATCCGGGAAGCTTTACAGATTAAGTTCGAAGATAGAGAAGATCCCAGGGAATTGTCGTGGACAGAACAGAAGGCGTGCTTCTTAAGAATGAAATACAAAGGTCCTATCACTGACGGATCGATGTATAAAGGGAAGCTGGGAGTGCAGTACAAGTACTTTGCACATGTTCTGATTCATGTTTTTGGTTGCGTGAGTGGTGGTTATGACGTGATGAGAAAGAGTTTGAGCTCATTAATGGTTGCGTTGACACTCAACAAACCATTTAATGTGTCTGGGATGATCCTTGACCACATGCTGGAGATGCTGAAGGGTATAAAGTTTAAGAAGTTCATGTTGTATCCAAGGTTTCTAATGATGATCTTTGATTACAAATATCCAATGCTGAAGAAGGATCCGACAATGATTCTAGGTCAAGATCACATGAATATTAGAACCTTGATGAGGATGAAAGGTTACAAGGGTGTAGCTGATAATGAGAAACCACCTAACAGGAGATTGTTTGGCGCTTTGGCTCGTCCGGATTACACTGATCCAGGCAAGAACAAAGCAAGACATGATGATAGTGACTTAGACAATGATGATCCCTTAGTGTATGCTGATTCAAGCACTAAGCGGAAGCGTCAAGTAGTCAATCCTGGAGCCAAAGGGAAGGGCAAGGGAAAGGCTATTGATCAGGGAAGCACAAAGCAACAGGCTGCTAGAAAGAAATCGACGGCGAAGAAAGGATCGGGTTTGGTGGATGAAGAGTCTGTAGATTCGGAAGAAACTGAGGTTGATGAACAGTGGGATTCTGATGACGAGAACGTGAGGACCACCAAACGTAAGGCCACTATGGTTGGTGAGTCTGAATTATTGAATCAATCGATTGAAGAGTCTGAGAGAAGAAGGAAATCAGTTGAAGATGAAGGATTGGGAGTTGATCTAGCTGAGCTGAGTGTTGGAGATACAGTAGTTGTGAATTTGCCAAAGAAGACAAAGAAACAAAAGACTATGGCAAAGAAGTCTAGTGTGAAAGAACTGAGAGAGAAAGAATTAGCTCAGTTGTTGAAGGGTAAGAGATTGCCTGATGCTGGAACACCTTCCAAGTTATCTTCACCAGTTGCTAAGAAGCAGAAGAAAGCTAAAGAGGCAGAGACTTTACCAATCGATCAGTTCAATATCGATATGGATAAAGTGCTAGATATGTTTAGGAAGCCTCAAAAAGAGAAAGCTGTTGAAGTTGAGCCCTCCAGATCAAAGTCAAAGAAAGTGACTGTTGATGATGATGTTATGAAACAAGTCAATAAGAAGATGGAGGACATGATGAAAATGCTGATTGCTCAACAAGCTGAAATCACTAAATTCAAGCAGAATGAGGAGAAGATGCTCCAAATTGTAGTTGCTTCGAAATCGAATCAGGATGATATTAATGATAAGATTAAACTGATTGAAGCTAAGAATGAGAAGCTTGAGAGGAGATGTGATAGAAACAAGAACAAGATCAAACTGATCAAGGCTGATAACAAAGAGTTAAAGAAAGAAAACAAACGTCTTTGTGGTTTGATTGAAGAGTTGTATAGCAGAGCACCCCAGTTGAAAGAGGGTGAAGAAGATGAAGAAGAAGATGAACAGAAGGTTGATTATGAGTATTCTGATTCTGAGAAAGAAGATGATGATGAAGAGGATGATGATGGATCGGATAAAAGTGATGATGACAATGATGATGATGATGACAACAATGATGATGATGATGATGGTGCTGAAGGTACAGGGAAGAAGAAGGGTGATGAGTTTAGCAGTGGAAGTGATCATGAAGGAGGAGATGATACTTCTAAGTATAGTTATGAGAAGAGAACATCACAGAAGAAGAAAGATACTGGAGAATCGAGTTCCAAGAAGAAAGGAGGAAATGTAGATTCGGATGAAAGTATCTTTTGGAACGAAAAGACTGATGATCTGAGATATGAGCTGGAATATGAAGATCCAGATCTTGAGGAAGGGGAACTACCTGCATCTGTGGCGAAAGAAATATTAGATGGTCTCGCACAGAGGGTGGGTAAGACGTTTGAGGAGTTTATGATGGATGAATCGATTCCTGATATTCCTGAAAAGGATATGGGAAGTCATTCTGATGATGTGCATACTCCAGAGAACAATGAGGTTGAGATTGAAGATATTACTCATGAAGAATTTCCCCAGTATTTCAGAAAAGAAGATGAGAATGAAGTATTTCCTGACTTCACAGAGATACCAAACAAGTCAGCGAAACAAAAAGCAAAGAAAAGAGGCGAAGAGTTTGTTGAGAAGGTGTTTGGTGATGAAAAGAAAGATTCTTCTAACCAGTCTGATGAGTTGAAGAACTATCTGAAGAAGTTGAAGGAGATGGATGAGAACCGACCTAAACCTGAAGCTCAAGGTAATTTCTATCGATTTCATAATGCCAAATTCAAAGGCAGAGCTCTCGGGTGGACTTATCTAGGCAGACTGAAGTGTATTGCTGCGAAATGGGAAACCGGAATTCTGTATTTCAACAGATTCTGTGATTTGCTTACTCTACCGTACTGGGCGGTGAGAGATTTATGCAGATTCCCAATGTCAGGTGCCGAGGTAAATGGATCGTATGTTGGTTGGTGCGCAGACAAATTGGTTTGGGAAAGTCGTACACGATGGAAGAGATTTCAGCCTCAATATCCCCGTAGAAAAGTTCATAGGGATATTGATCCTCAAACCAATATGAAGCGTGTGACTTTGATCTACAAAGCACCAAATGTGATGAGAAAGATACCATTGATGCCAATGCCACAGCATTTCAGTGCTGATTTCATATTCTGGTATTACGATTGGAGAAAGGCAGAAGCAGTGATTGTGTTGAGGGATGGAAAGGACAAATACAAGCATGTTCATGTATTTGATCCTATGTGGCTGATAAACTGCACTTTCGTAGACATCATCATGTTGTTCTTTAATCCGATTTATTATGAACCCAACGATTTTGCTCAGGCGAGGAAGTACACTCAAGTTGTGGGAGTTTGTTTTGCATATGACATAAATGCAGGAAGCAACTTGGAGGGTAAACTTGGCAAGACTGTGAAGATCGCCAATGTGTCAAAGCCTGTGAAGAAAACATTTGAGCCGCCAATGACTGATGAGCAGAAGAAGCAGCTCAGAATTAAGCTGATGAACAAGACGATGGACTATCAAAGAAAACTATCCAATCAATAGTCGAGGGGGAGTTTGTTGATGCATTTTGCGACTAAGGATTGGATATACTTGATTAACATATGTTAGTGGATGGCCGAAGGTATTTCAATATGGGCGAATGTAGTCAAGACTGGGCGAAGGTGAAGATAACTGGGCGAAGGTAGAACTGGAATGGACGAAGGTAGAATGGACAAGAACTGAAGAACACATTCGACCACTTGCAGTGGGCGAATGTGGAAAAACCTCACATTCGACCATCTGTAAGGGGCGAATGTGCAGAGGCTATATATAGATTTTGAGTTTTTGATTATGTAAGATAGTTATCATTTGTGTCCAGGTTCAGTTCAGGTTTAGGAGTGTTTTTGAGAAAGTGTCTTTGTGATTCTAGATTAACATAAACAGTTGTAAATGCTTATTGATTGAAAGTTAATCTATGAAAATGATATTGAAAATGATCTTGATTGTGTCGTGATTTGTATCTTATCAATTTGTTCAGATCTAGGGTTTCCGCACCTAGATTTGTGACTTGTATGATCATAGAATCCTGTTTTAGATAAAATCCAACGCTCACAATGCTTCAAAAGGTTTTACCTGAAAAAGATTTTTAAAGGGGTAAATCTTTCCAATTGAAGATTCTAACTGATGAAACTTTCACAAGAATGCTGGGTTCAAATACCCAAGAAAAGGTGTCAAAAGTGTCAAAAGTTTCTAAAACACAAACAAAGAGGACTAAGACAACAACTGTTGTCCAAACCTCTGTTGTTGAGCCTATTACTCCTGGTGATCATGGCACTACATCCAGTGCTGTGAAACCCACACCAGCCACCTCCAAAAGAAAACGTCCATCCACAAAAACCACCACTAAAACCAAAAAGGGGCCTCTGGAAGATGAGATACCAGAGGAAAACCCTGTTGCAACACAAAAGCAACAAGAAACCATTGTTACTTCCTCACAACAGATGGATATATCTCAACCTGAACAAACTCCTCATGAATCCTCACAAAAGGATCATGTTGTAAGCCAAAGGGAACCACATCATGAGACATATGAGTTAGTTGACCATATGATCATCAGCCCTTCTCTCAAGGCTACTTCTCTTTTCACTCCTCCACCTTCACCATCACATGTCCTTCCAACAATGCAACCACTGTTTGAGGCTATTGATAAAACTCAGGACAATCCCAGTTCCTCTCCTTCACCCATCAATGAGAGTGTACTCCAACAAGTGACTGGGACTGAGGAAAATCAATCAGCTATCCCACAAACAGAGGAGGTTACACCCCTAGAGTTAAATGAAACTCTAGGTGAGTTTTCAAGTGAAGCAGCCACTACTGCTGTATAGACCATTGTCTCACAACAGGACAGTGGTTATGTAACTAAGACTTCCTTGAAGGCAACAACTGATGAGGCTACTATAGTGTCCCCAAAATCAGTTGGAAGTCCCCAGAACCAAGACAAAGGGGCATCTGTGTAGATGCATTTTGTGCGACTAATGCTTTGGATTACATTTAACATATGTTTTTGTCATCAGTCGAATGGTCGAAGGAGTCTCCAGTTGGTCGAAGGAAGGTTTTTGAATGGTCGAAGGAAGCTTAAAGGTTCGAAGGAGAACAGGAGGTCGAAGGTAGAAATAGATTTTAATGTATTGCTTGGTTCGACCAGTATGTTTGGTCGAACCTGCACATTCGACCATACTATATGGGCGAATGTGCAGGCCTATATAAGGTCAAGTTCATTTTTAAGATGTAACATCTTTTTAACGTGTAATTGATTATAAACATCTTTTTATAATTGTTTTTGTCAACTTTGTACACGTCTTTTATTGATTATAAACATCTTTTTAACGTGTAATTGAGTATGATTATGAATGAAATGAATGTTTTAATGATGATTTCTGCGTTTTGTTGATATTATTATCATTTTGTAACTGATTCAAGGATTCCGCACTTGAATTAGTAGACTTGTTTGATCATTACAATTGTTTTTGTCAATTCGATCCTTCTACAAAGTGGTATCAGAGCCATATGGATCAAACAACTACAATTTGATAATTTTACAGCTGATTTGGATCCTATTTTGACCAAAAACTTTCTGTTTTTCATTGATAAACTGATTTGATGATAAATTGATTGATTAGAGCTTGTTTTCATGGATAAAATGCATAATTCTCTTTGTTAAACTTGTTCCAAATCAAATCTGAGGCAAAACCTGATTAGAATCATCAAATTTCATCAACTTTTGAAAAGTTTGATCAAAATCAACTGATTTTCAAAGAATAACCGTTTTTGAATATGCAGGGTCGAACCTTGGGAGACTGGTCGAACGTGTGTGTTTATTTGGTCGAACCAAGGTGTTTTTGGTTGAACGTGGTGTGTCAGTTGGTCGAATCTAGAATTTGTTAGTGTTTAGTTATTCATTCGACCATATTAGTTTCATTCGACCAATCGGACGGTCGAAAGTGAGTTTAAACGGTCGAACGTGGGTGTAAACGGTCGAAAGTGATTTGAGTCTGTTATTTTCTACATTCGTGTCTTCTTAAACGGTCGAAAGTGAACAATTTTATACATTCGACCACTCGATCATACGAACGTAGAATCTGTTATAAAACTTTTCTAATCTTTTCGTGTTTAATCATTTTCAGATCGATATGTGGAACTTTCCTACTACACCACGACCTAATCCGACACCACAACAGCAGACAACCATGGATCCTTGGTCGGTAGCTGCTCAAAAGTCTAGTCAACCATCACAACCTATCAATTACTTGGCGATGACTAGTACTATTCCTCAACACGTTGCACAACCACAACCACAACCGATGAATGATTATTGGGGAGTAGCAGCAGCAGCAGTACACTCTCAGACGACAAATGCCATTTCAACTCTTATCCAAGACTTGTCTTCGGGGAGTGGAAGCCGTCCACCTAAGCTTATGGAGATGGTTGATTACAACACTTGGAAGACCAAATTCAAGATCCATCTGGAGGGAATGGGTTTAGAGGGAACGGAGGCTTGGCAGATGATTGTGAAGGGCTATGTTGCTCCGATCTTGGAGAACACGGGTGAGCCTATTCCGTTGGAGAATCTTGCAGATGATGAAAAGAAGAAATTTGCTATTGAGAAGAAGGCGTTTTCTCAATTGTCCCAGGCCATCAATAATGATATGTTACATCAGTTTGGTTCTTGCACAACATCTAAACAGCTGTGGGACATGTTAAAGAATAGGCATGATGGAAACGAGAAGACGAGGAAGTTGAGGATGGAGGAACTTCGAAAAGAGTTTGAGAATTTCAGCTACATGGGGAACGAGATGCTGAAGGAGTTGGTTCCATGGTATTGTCATTTACTCACTGAGCTTTCAAGCTATGAGATAAGCATACCTATGTCAGAGTTGGTGGACAAGTTTGCCGATGCATTGCCACCATACTGGAATCAGCATATAGAGGTATTGAAAGAAAAGGATGCATACCAATATTGGACCATTAATGAGTTTATTCAGAAACTGGAAAATAAGGAGATGGAAGAAAAGAGGAAGGCGAAAAGAGCACAAATTCCTCAGAATCCAGATTTGTATCATGGTGGTACTTCTTCTTCTCTTTCTAGTTCAAGTTCGAGTTCAAATGTTGCTCCACACATCGCGTGCGTCTCTAACCATGTTGAACCAACCAAAACACCAATCAATTATTTTGCTCAAACATCATCATATACCCCACCATCATATCCTACTACAACTTATATCCCACCATTTTCACCCATGCAACAAGCAGCATGTTATTCTGCTAATCAACCTCAACAACAAACATACATCCCTCAAATGAACCCGATGCAAATCAACTAAAGTCAAACAAATCAGAGCCCGATTGTGTTGGAGACATCGAACCTAAACAATGTTACTGTTGAGATTGCTCAACAACACGTAGCATTGGTGTCAGCCATGGTAGCATCTTATAATGGGCTTGTTGCGAGTCAAATTGGTAATAACAACTTGACCAATGAAGACTACGCACAGATTGATAAAGAAGAGATGGAGCTCATGGATATTCAATGGGCATTTGCAAGTATTATGAGGAGAGCTACTGATTTCATCCAGAAAACTGGAAGAACTGATCTTTCTACTTCTCCGAACACCACTTATGGCTTCAACAAAGCCAAAGTGACTTGTTTCAATTGTGGTGAGAAAGGCCATTTTAAGAAAGAATGTACACAACCAGCTCAGCAGGGAAATAGAAATCCTTTCAACTCTAACTACCAAAACCGTCAAACCCAAAATCAGGTATCTTACCAAAGTCCTAATATTTCAAGCTTTCAACCACAAAATAACTACCAAAACTGCCAAAATACCCCACAAAATAACACTGTTAGACAAAACACAACACAAAACCAAAACCAAAACCAAACACCACAAAATTCAAACCGAACAATCATTCCTATTTCTACACCAAACACACAAACCCAAACAGATAATCAAAACCAAGCTTTGGTGATACAGAAAGACGAAGGGTTTGATTGGACAGGGATGCAGTTAGGTGTTGAAGAGATTACA
Source organism: Ambrosia trifida (assembly GCA_028751855.1). Classification (NCBI taxonomy): domain Eukaryota; kingdom Viridiplantae; phylum Streptophyta; class Magnoliopsida; order Asterales; family Asteraceae; genus Ambrosia; species Ambrosia trifida. Next base: position 73,441,101 of record CM054131.1, on the reverse strand, counting down.
ACTGGGAATGTGGCTTGTGTTGCACAGCATATGAATTTGGATGAGCCGGTAGAGGTTGAAGAGGAATTAGTGACTGAAAAGATATCTGAGGTGAGGATCGAGGAGTTGAATGAAGAGAGTGATGATTGTACAGAGAAGAAGTCTGGGATGATTCTTGATTCGGTTTCTGATATTCCAGAGCAGTATGATTCAGCTTATTCTGATGAGGAGAGTGAGTCTGATTCTGAATCTAGTGTTAACTCACTGGATGATGATATTGACCAATTGCTGGCTGAAGCTGACTTTTTGATGACCCGGAAATCATGCATGGTGGATGATGCTTGTACTAGGATTGATTATTCAAAGTTTTTCGCTGGGAAGGAAGCACACTTTGCATTGATGGCCATCACAAAACCTCCAAAACAGGTAAGTACTGAATCTGCTTCTAATTCAAATTCAACTTGTGTTAAAACATTGTAATGCTTGTGATAAATTGACAGAGGAGAATAAGCAACTCAAGGTTCGGCTTGAGAGTGCTAAAATCAACTGTCAATCCTATCAAAAAGAAGCAAAAGAGTTTAACAGAGTACTTGATGGTTATAAGAAAGATGTTTCAGAATTGAAAAAGACTTTATCTTTGAAACAAATGGCCATAAATAATTATATCAATGATTTAGAAAATACAAAACTTGAAATGGCCACCATCAAGTGCTTTGCAGAAAAAGTGAACAAGAAACTTGAGAGTTATAAGCATATCGCTTATGTTGTTGATCATATAATAGAAGAGCCTTCACAGTCTAGTAGTGCCAACTACAAAGCTGTCCCAGCTCCGGTGTTGTTTGAAAACCACAATTTGCACTCAATAGCACTGGAGAGCTCAGTTAAATCTGACTCTACATCGGATGACGAGTCAAACACTTCTAGTGTGGGAGACCCTTATTCTGATGTTAGACCTGTATTGGGAAATGATGAAGGTGTAGTTGCTGTAACTGATGATTCTGATTCAGAGGATGAACAGTCTGAGAAGGTCCCTGAAAAGGTGTGTGATATTCCTGATGAAAATCACATAATCACTATTGAACCTGTTTCACCATCTCATATTGTGCATCCCATGGCTAACACTCATAGAAAGAATCATTCAGTTAAGCCTGTTGAGAAGAAAATGAGAAGAAAAATGAAAAGCAAAATGAATCTTGTGGTAAACCTGTTAAAATTTTCTATCGGATGGAAGTATCCGATAAGATAATTTCTGATGAAGAATATCCAATAAATGTTGCCAACTATTCAAAAATATTGAAGATCTGGCAGGAGAGTACCATTTGGTTTCCAAAACATGAGCGAACAAATGATGTACCTCCAGAAATCTTAAAGAAAATTTATTTGGATGTTCCTAAAGAACCAAAGGTCCATGTCACAGAATTTATTAAACCAAAAGAAAAGTCAAACGGTTTTCTTGAGCCGACTTACTCAAAGGACCCAGCTCCTGAGAGTTTAAGAAGAAGGTGTGTGGATGATCAATATCCTATCACTAGTTATGCAAAGTCGAACAACAAGAATAACTTTGAAGAGTACCGTGCGTGTTTTAAGTGCGGGGAGAGAGGGCATTTACTTACTCACTGCCCGTACGTAAGGCACAAGAGGCACAAGGTGGAAATGAAGCAGAAGTATGAATGTCCAGTCGACAGTCATTGATATCCACAAAGACGATTTGTCCCTCAACCAGCACCTTTTTATAATCAAAGCAGATATTTTCAAAAGGGGGAAAATCGTCCGATTACATATGATCGTCGTAACCGGATAGCTACTGAAAAATCTCTTAAGAAACCAATGGTGAACACAACTGTTGACAAGAAAAAGGTTCCTGTTAAACCTGCTGTCAAACCAACAGTTGGACCTGTCTCTGTTAAATCAGAGAAGGTAACCAAGAAAGTTTCGTTCAAAGAAGAAGTAAAGAAACCGGCTGAGAGTCCAAAAACTCAAATCCGGATCTTGAAACGATCTGAACAATCTTGGTCACCAAAGGGTTCTCAAGGTGCTTCAACTTCACAACAATATGTGAAATCAGAGAATGAAAAAGATTTGAGCGATCAGAAAAAGATTGATTCAAATCAAACTATTTGTGAAAAATCTGAATCTTTGAAACAAAATGTTCAAATACCCAAGACCAAACAGGCTTGGGTCCCCCGAAAAATCTAATTCTTTACTTGATATATGCAGGGAGCTTCAGCTGGCCCTGTGAGCAGTCTTTGAATTGTTGACAGTGGAGCTTCTGGTCACATGACAGGGGATCTTTCGCTACTATTCGACATCAGAAATATCAATGGAGGTTATGTAGCGTTTGCAGGAAATAAGGGTGGTTACATTACCATGGAGGGTAGTGTCAGTAATGGAATAGTGAGTTTTGAGAGAATATCTTATGTGAAGCAAATCGATTACAATCTGCTCAGTGTCAGTCAGATATGTGATAAGCAATTTTCTGTTTACTTTGATGACAAATCTTGCTACATACTCAAGCTGGGATTCGAGTTACCAAAAGAGTGGGTGATGTTAAAGGCACCGAGAGTGAACAACTTGTACATTCTTGACATGTCTAAAGCAATGACTACACAAGGCCAAGTCACGTGTTTTCTCTCCAAGGCTACAGAAAAGGAATCAATCATGTGGCATAGGAGAATGGGACACATTCACCTACGAAAGATGAATCAATTGGTGAAGAATGAACTTGTCACAGGCGTGAATGTTAAACATTTTCACTTAAATGACAAGTGTGTGAGTTGTAAGAAGGGTAAGCAGCACAAGCAATCCCATAAGCCAAAGAAAGTCAATTCCGTTGAATTGCCACTTGAGCGTTTGCACATGGATCTGTTTGGACCGGTCAAGCGTAAAAGTCATGCTGGAGAATTGTACTGTCTTGTGGTGACTGATGACTTTTCAAGATTTTCATGGGTTATGTGCTTACACCATAAGAGCGACACGTTTGATAATTTGAAAGTTCTGTTCACTCGATTGGAAAATATCTATGGTCTAAAGATCAAGATAATTAGGAGTGATAATGGGACGGAGTTTAAGAATGCACAGATGGACGATCTTTGTGAAAACAAAGGAATTCATCATGAATACAGTGCTCCGTATACCCCACAATAGAACGGTGTCACCGAACGCAAAAACAGGACTCTAATAGAAACGACGAGAATAATGCTTGCGGACTCAAATCTTCCAGTAATGTTCTGGAACGAAGCAATTTACGCAGCTTGTTATACTCTTAATCGTGTTTAAACGGTGAAGAAGTTTGGCAAAACTTCTTATGAGCTGTTGAATCGTCGAAAGCTGAATTTAGAGTATCTAGAACCGTTTGGAGCTCCATGTACAATGCTTAATCCATCTGAGAAGTTCGCACCGAAGGCTGAAGAAGGATACTTTGTTGGATATGCAACCCCGCTCAAACGGGTATTCAACAAACAAACTCGTCAAGTTGAGGAGTGGGCTAACGTTGAAGTACAGCGATATACTCAGAATGTACAGGGAAGCGGTCCAGACTGGATGTTTGATTACAAAGATTTCTTTGAATCATTCAACCTAGATAGCTTGGTTGAAGAGGCTGTATTACGTTTATATTACGTGGTCGAAAACGCAGTGACATCACCGTTGGTGCGTCCGATCACTGTGAACCCCCAAGAAGCTTCTAATGATACCAATGTTCCTGTAGTTGAAGAAGAGGTATTCCAAGAAGCTTCCACAACTTTAAATTCATCAGAATCTGAAGATGACGACGATGATGTTACACGTGAAGCTATTTTAGATCATGCTACAGTGACACCACCAATGAACCCAAATACAAATGGTGCTTCATCATCGAATGTGGGTAATGATCTGGTTTCTGCAGAGAACTTAACTACTCAGACGGGAGTCCAAGTACCAGATTATCCGGAATCTCAGATACATCGAATTCACCCGATCGAGCAGGTTATTGGTGATCCTGGTAGCAGTGTGATGACGAGAGGTCAACTGAGGAATGCTAACTCACCGGAAAACCTTGGCAATCTTGCTTTATATGCCAAAATTCAAAAATCAGGTTTTCAAAATGACTGGTCTTTTGCTTGTTATATTTTGCAGGTTGAGCCGCGCACTTACAAGGACGCTCTTTTGGATGACGATTGGGTAGAGGCTATGCAAGAGGACTTATTACAGTTTCAGAAACTTGGTGTATGGACACTGACAGATTTGCCCCCAGGACGAAAGAAGATTGGAACTAAATGGGTATTCAAATGCAAAAAGGATGATAAAGGAGTGATCGTAAGGAACAAAGCTCGTTTGGTTGTACAAGGATTTCATCAAGTTGAAGGAATTGATTACAACGAGATTTATGCACCTGTTGCACGCTTAGAGGCTATCCGAATGTTTCTGGCGTTTGCATCATACAAGAAATTTAAGGTGTATCAAATGGATGTTAAGAGCGCGTTTCTTTATGGTGTGGTCAAGGAGGAAGTATACGTAGGTTAACCTCTAGGCTTTGAAGATCCTATTCACCGGGATAAGGTCTATGTTTTGAACAAAGCTCTATACGGGTTGCACTAGGCTCCAAGGCAATGGTATGAGGAGCTGAGCACGTATCTTCTTTCCAAAGGATTCAAGCGAGGTTTGGTAGATTGCACACTGTTCACTAAACGAACAGGCGATGACTTGCTTCTAGTCCAGATTTATGTTGACGATATTATATTTGGTTCTACTAACGAACTTCTTTGCAGAGAATTTGAACGTGTTATGCAGGAAAAGTTCGAGATGAGTGCGATGGGAGAGATGCAGTTTTTCCTAGGCTTGCAGGTGGAACAAAGACCAACGGGGATCTTTATTCACCAGACGAAATACGTTTCTGAAGTCTTGAACCGATTCCAGATGGATGATTCGAAGCCGATGGATACCCCAATACAACCTAATCACGGGATTGGAGTTGACGCTAAGGGAGAGCTAACTGATCCATTTACATACAGAGCAATCGTCGGATCTCTGATGTATCTCACCGCCTCCAGACCAGATATAATGTTTGCCACATGCCTCTGTGCACGTTATCAGTCGAAGCCGAAACAGAGTCATCTTGCAGCTGTCAAACGTATCCTTAGATATCTGAAGGGTTGTCCGTCGAGAGGACTATGGTACCCTAATGATGATAATTTTGACCTAATCGCATTTAGTGATGCAGATTGGGGTGGCTGTGACAAGGACAGCAAATCCACAACGGCTGGATGCCAGTTTATGGGGAGCAGGCTTGTGACCTGGCAGTGCAAGAAACAGACCGCAGTTGCATTATCCACATGTGAAGCAGAATACGTTTCAGCATCGAGCTGCTGCTCACAGGTTCTTTGGATACAACAACAGATGGTGGACTACGGTTTGCAATTTCTTAAAACCCCTATTTACTGTGATAATGAAGCCGCAATTGCATTAACAAAAGACTAAGTAAATCACTCAAAGGCTAAACATATCCGGATCAAATATCATTTTATCCGTGATTGTTACGCTAAAGAGTTGATCGATATGGTCAAAATCCACACTGATTATCAACGTTCAGATCTTTTTACCAAAGCTTTTGATAAATCAAGTTTTGACTATCTTTTGAAAGCTAATGGTTTTAAAGAAAAACAAGACTTATCACCACCTCAGTTTATCGCTTTTTAGTTTAGTTTTTATTGTTTTTTTTAGAAAAATACAAAAATCCAAAAATATGTTTTTACAATTTTTAGATAGGATATATTTTCAGAAAATCCAAAAACATTGAAAAATCTCAAAACCCATAAAAATTAGAAAAACATTGCTAACTGCTATATCTTCTTCCCTTAGATTAATGCCATCAGATTTCTGTGAACAAACGATATCTTGGGCAGTCACATATTTGAAATGCTCTAGCTTATCCTTAGGAAAAGTAAACTCAAAAATTCATAAAAAAATTAGAAAAAACCAAAATGATTTCCTGGAGAAAAAGGGGAAATGATAGTACATCAGTGGGAATCTGACACATTCTAAAGAAATGTAATGCAATATAGGGTGTGTGTCTGAGTCTGTGTGATGTGCTGATAGGCTTCGTAGACCTATTACTGCGTGCCTGATACATACATATCAAACAAATTGTTGTGTGGATGAACTCCTCATGGGCATATGGTCTTAGTACCGTAATTTCATTTGATAGGGTATTTGTACAAAACTCGGAGGTTTTGGGTCGTTATGTTATTAGTTGTCTGGGGATAGCCTCTCTGATCTTCTGCTGTAAGTCATTACGGACCTAGATCAGATAGGGTGTCTTTATAAAAGAGCTATAATGCCAAATCCTAAAGTTACCGAATTGAGGAACTTTCCATGTATTATGATAATCAAAGATTATCTATTACATCGTATCAAATCATTGATGCAAATCATGATTGATATCAGCCCTCAACCTGGTAGAGTGCACATGTTACTTTGTTGCATTGATTTGCTGACCTGTATACCTCTGTGTCTCATACCTTGTAAATTACAGACGACGAAAGCATAATCACGCTTTACAATGAGTCTTTGTGCATTTACTTCTTGATACGGGAGTATGTCGTGTGCGTGGGAACCACAGTCAATTGAGTTTATACTATAAATAATCATATCAGTATAAAGCACTGCACAAAAGTCTTCATGAGAGTTTATGTGGATCACAATATCAGCAGTTTTCAGATCACACATTGTCTTTAATGATAATAAATCAAAAAGATCAACGGTGTGATCAGATTTCTCAATAACTGATATGATCCCTTTACCGAAAATTCCAAAACATTTACTGCTTTATCTTTACTTTTCAGCATTGTATATTTCTCGTCAAAAATTGCAAAACTCAAAAAAAAAAAAAAAAAAAAAAAAATTAGGTGTGTTTTAACATAAACTTTAGAAAATCCAAAAAGATTTTACATTTCTATCTTATTTTTGATAGCTGATGGTGGTTGATAACGATTTTCTAAAACTTGATGGACCATTTGAGCTTTGTAATCTTTAAATGAGAAATAATGACTGTTGGATGCTTAAAAGTTGAATAATATTTTGAACGGGACTCGATTTTGAGTTTTGGTAAAATTTTCAAAAATTCCAAATTACATTCGCCCCTTCGTTGGGTCGAAGGTGGAATTTTGTCTGCTCATTCGTATGTTTTGAATGGTCGAATGTGAGTGTTCATGTGAAAATTTCACATTCGAACCCTTTTTCTACATTCGAACCTTTCAGTAGGGTCTAAGGTGGCAAAAGCATCACATTCGACCTAGTCAAACGGTCGAATGTGGAGCCTATATATCCCAATCTCTGCTCATTCGACCCCATTCAAAAAATTTCAAATTTTTCTGAGATAGGGTCACCTTGTTGCTCGTGATTTCTAGACTGTATCATTGTCTTCATCATACTTCACTGATCATTTTGCACCAAATTTTGCAGGTTATTATACAGATTTCAGTGTTTAATCCTTGTTTATAAGTTCGAGCCCTAACTGTTCTTAAAACTGAATTAAAACATGATAATTGGATGAGTTTTTGATTAGGTTTCATTGATTAAGTGTTTTAGGGGGAGAATATCCAAAAACATTGGTTTAAATAACAACAGATTGCATAATCGATTGTTTAAACTTTTCAAACCCTAGTTTTTGATTAAAACACATAATCAATGAATGATTGTTGAAATTGATCATTGGAAAAGCTTAATCGGTAGTGTTAGATGCTTTCCAAATCAAAATGGCAGTTTAAAACGACCAAAATTGAAATCTGAAATTTGAAGAAGATGAACAGTCACCTTCGCCTCTTAACAAACGGTCGACTGTGACAGTTTGGGCGAAGGAGAATGTTCAAACGGTCGAATGAAGATCAGATGGTCGAATGAATAAATTTTTCAAAATGTTTTACATTCGAACCCTCAGATTTTCACATTCGAACCTACTATTTCACATTCGAACCACCGTTTGGTCGAATGTAGAAGTTGAAAACCTAATTTTTCAAATTTTGTTTATTTTGTCTGTTTTAACATGTTTGTTTTGATTTGTTTTGCAGTTTAACAATGTCTGAACAGGAAAGTGCGAGTGTTCCTGCTGGATCATCTTCACAGGCAGCCGAGAAGGAAAAGAATGTTGATTTACCGTTTGAATCTGCACACAACTGCTGTGTATATTTAGGCGATGTGAAGAAACATACAGAGTTTGCTGGGATTATACAGTTCTTGAAGCGGAGTAGAGTTATTGATGCAATTGCTACGCCTGCTATCATTTACCGTGATCACCAACAGGAGTTATGGACCAATGCAAAGATGGACTTCTGGGAAGGCGAATCATCACTCGTTAGTAAGATTTAGGGGGAGCTGGTGATCATCTCTGAGAACGACATCAGAGAAGCATTGAAGCTGGAGGATGTTAAGACGGATCCCAGGGAACTGAGTTGGACTGAACAACGAAAATGCTTTTTACGAATGAAGTACAACGGACCTATCACTGATGGTTCGTTACATAAAGGAAAGCTATGTCCTCAGTTCAAATATCTTGCACATGTGATGATTCATGTTTTCGGATCAGCAAGTGGTGGGTACGATTTGATGAGAAAGAGCATCAGCTCATTGATGGTGGCTTTAATATTGAACAAACCGTTCAATGTGTCTGGTATGCTGATGGAACATATGTTAGAACCTGTGAGAGGGTTAAGGAGCAGGAAATTTTTGTTATATCCTAGATTTCTTCAGATGATTTTTGATTTGAAGTATAAGAATTTGAAGAGAGATCCTAAACAAATTATTGTTCAGGAGCACATGAATCTGAACACTCTTGCTAGGATGAAGGCGTATAAGGGTGTACCATTGAATGAACGACTACCGATGAAGAATCTATTTGGTCATCTGATCAAGATAGATTATAAAGACCCAGGTCAGGATAAGGTGAGACATGATAACACTGGATCAGATGAAGACAATCCATTACATCCAGTAGACCCTGATGCTAAACGAAAGCGTCAAGTGGTGAATGTTGGAGCAAAGAGTGGAAAGGGTAAGGAAAAAGAAACTAAAGCTGAAGCTGAAGCTGAAGCAGAACCAGCTAAGAAGAAGAAAGTTTTGAGGAGGAAGAAAAGTATGGCGAAGAAAGGATTACATTTGGTAGATGAGGCATCTGTAGACTCTGAAGAGACGCAAGAGGATGAGAGATGGGACTCTGATGCTGAGACAGTGAAGAGCACCACGCCCAAGGCCACTGTGGCTGGTGAGTCTGTCAGTCTTAACAAGTCATTGGAGGAACAAAGTACTAAAAGCCCTATTCATTTAGATGAAACTGATGAGGGTTTAGGATTGGGATCAGAGGATTTTCCTAGATTGCCAAAGCAAGGGGAGAAACAAAAGAAACCCCAATTTAAGAAGAAGGAGAAGGTTTTAAGACCAATGGAGAAGAGAGCTAGAGACATTGAGACATTGATTGCTGGTAAGAAACTGCCACCAGCATCTAGCTCAAAATCACCGGTTGCAACTCCAGCTGCTAAGAAGCAGAAGACTACATCAGGTACTGAAAAGGAGACTGAATTACCTGTTAATGAGTTTAATGAGGCACTGGATAGAGTGCTGAAGAAGATAAGGAAAGGAAAGTTTCCTGCTGCTGAAGCTTCTACACGCAAGGTTACAGTAGATAGTGATGTTATGAATGCTGTGAACCAGAAGCTTGCTGATATGATGAAAATAATTAATCAGCAACAAGCAGAGATAGAACAATTGAGAAACAATGATAAGAAGATGTTAGACGTTGTGGAAACATCTCACGAGAATCAGGAAGCTCTTGAAGCCAAAATTAAACAACTTCAAAAAGAAAACAAGAAGTTGTTAAAGCATGAACAGAGGAACACCAGGAGATTTATTGCGTTAAAAGAGGAGAATAAGAAGTTGAAAGAGAGTAACAAGAACATGGATAATTTGATTAAAGACTTGTACTCTAGAGCTCCTCAATTGCAAGCTGGTGAAGAGGATAAAGAGTGAGATGAAGAAGAAGTTGATTTCGAACCATCTGATAATGAAGAGGAAGAAGATGAGGAGTTAGATGATGATGCTGGTAATACTTCTCAGAAGAAAAAGAAAGATGATGGTGACGATGATGGTTCTGATAATGATTCTGGTGAAGGAAACAGCTCTGCAAGTTCAGATAGTGATGATGATGATGACGATACTGATAAATACAAGTGTGAGAAAAGAGGATCTGGAAAAGGTGAAGGAGGATCCAGCTCAAAAGCTCCTGGAGGATCTGTTGATGATGATACGGTCTTTTGGAATGAGAAGCTAAGATCATTATCAGACGATGATAAGAAGATGTATCGCCAGATGTTAACAGATAGAGTCTGGACGATAGATATGACTAGCAGATTTCCTGAGATTTTTGAATCCAGTGATATGAGATATGAGTTGGAGTATAACGATCCAGATTTGGAGGATGGAGAAGTTTCTGCGGCGATGTCGAAAGAGATATTAGAAGGTTTGGCAAAACAAGTTGGGAAGACGTTGGAAGAATTATTAGTTGATAATCAGATTCCCAATGTACCTGAAAAAGAAGCAGGTAATCATTCAGATGATCGAGATGTGCCTGTATTTGAGGAGGTTGAGATTGAAGACATAACCAGCGAGGAATATCCAGAATATTTCAAGAAAAATAAAGATTCTGGATTTCCCGAATTTACAGATAATTTGTTGAATGAAGCCGAGAAACTTGCTCAGGAAAAGAGTAAGAAATTTGTTGAAGAAGTATTTCAAGGGCATGATAAACCGAGCACAGAACAATCTGATAGTTTGAAGGAGTTATTGAGGAAACTGAAGGAGAAAGAGGCTAATCGTCCTAAGACAGAGATTCAGGGAAGTTTTTACAAGTTACACAATGAGATGTTCAAAGGTAGAGCGTTGGGATGGAAGTTTGTGAAACAGTTGAAGTGTGTAGCTGTTAAATGGGAAAAAGGAATACTTTATTTTGAAAGATTCCATGATCTGAAGACACTTCCATATTGGGCAATTCGTGATGTTTGTAGGCATGAGATGACCGGATCTGTGAACGATCATGTTGCTTATTTTGCTGATCGTATGTCGAGAGAAAGTAGGACGAGATGGAATTTATTCACTCCCCAGTATCCTAAACAGATTGTCCATAAGAAGGATATTGATGCTATAACTGGTATGCCCAAGGTGACGCTAAAGTACAAACCACCTAAAGTGTTGAAACACATTCTTTTGATGCAGATCCCTCAACACTTTTCTAAGGATTTTATCTGGTGGTACTATGACTGGAAAACTGCAGAGGCTGTGATTGTGTTGAAATATGGTGTGAAAGATTTCAAGAAGATACACATATTTGATCCTATGTGGTTGATTAACTGCTCACATGAGGATATTATTATGTTGTATTATAATCCGATTTATAGTGAGGTGAAGGATTGTGATCAAGCAAGCAAATACCAACGTGTGGTATTCCTGTGCTTTGCTTATGATATAAATGCTAGATGTGATTATGACAAGAAGCTTGGTAAGTTTGTGAAGGTTCAAGATGTTCCTGAAGTCAAGAAGAAGAAACCTAAACAAGCTTATGAACCGGTGATGACCAAAGAACAGAAGAAGCAATTGCACATTAAGCTGATGAACAAAAGGATGGATGAAGAACGTCGACTCAAACAATCCAAGCAATAGTCGAGGGGGAGTTTGTAGATGCATTTTGTGCGACTAATGCTTTGGATTACATTTAACATATGTTTTTGTCATCAGTCGAATGGTCGAAGGAATCTCCAGTTGGTCGAAGGAAGGTTTTTGAATGGTCGAAGGAAGCTTAATGGTTCGAAGGAGAACAGGAGGTCGAAGGTAGAAATAGATTTTAATGTATTGCTTGGTTCGACCAGTATGTTTGGTCAAACCTGCACATTCGACCATACTATATGGGCGAATGTGCAGGCCTATATAAGGTCAAGTTCATTTTTGAGATGTAACTTTTAGTCATTTTGTTTTCCCTCCAGTTTGTGTTCTCCCTAGGGTTTTGAGTCAACTTTGTACACGTCTATTATTGATTATAAACATCTTTTTAACGTGTAATTGAGTATGATTATGAATGAAATGAATGTTTTAATGATGATTTCTGCGTTTTGTTGATATTATTATCATTTTGTAACTGATTCAAGGATTCCGCACTTGAATTAGTAGACTTGTTTGATCAATACAATTGTTTTTGTCAATTCGATCCTTCTACAATCTGGTTCTCATTCTTTGGACTCACCTCCTAGGACTGAACCAGATACAACTACCACTAGTAGGAACCCAGATGATCCTATTAACTTAGGTGATGGGTTAAAATACCAAGAATGGACGGCTAGAGTACAATCCATTGAAACCTCTATTGCTGACATCAAATCAGATATCAAGACAATTTTGGGATCCTTGGCTGCTCTTACCAAAAGTCAACCATCAAAGGAAGAGATTGCTAGTGAGCTATGGAAATCAGTTCCCCCCATCATCATAGCTCATAGAAAACTAGCAGATCAAACACATGAAACCTACATGGCTCAGATCAGATCTATGGTAGATACTAGGTACACAGATACCCAAGCTGACATTAAAGCCATCAAAGATCACTTGCTAAATACCACTGGCTCTGCCCCTACAACCATCAGAAGAGATGAAGATGATGATGAGTTCACAGCAGATGATGCCAAAAAGGGGGAGAGTGGCAGAGATAGACTACCCAAGCTAAAGCCATTTGGAACCAAACCAGGGTCTGAACCAGCACCACCACAACAACCAAATCCCAATGATCAATCCACTGCTTATACTGAAGCAGTCAATGCAGGCAAAGCAAAAGAAGTAGATCAAACTACTAATGTTAATGCTGAAAAGGCCGCTGAAGAGAAGCAAAAGAGGCTTAATACCTTGGAATGCAAAGCAGAAGCTCTTGTACAACAGAAGATAGAGCAACAACAAGAAGTTGAGGATGTGGGTACCTCTAAAAGGAAGAAGATGCCTGCCAAACATGTCAGACAACCACCATCTAAACTTGTTGTCAAATCTGCTGCTGCTAAAACCACTGCCACCAAAACCACCAAAACCACTGATACCACCAAAACAACTAAACCTACCACCAAACCAACAACCAAATCCATCATCACAACCACCAATACACCACCCAAATCCCAAACATCTGTTGGTCCTACACAAGTGCCAACAGATGTTAACACAACCACTGTTGCAACACCACCATCACCACTCATCTTGTACAGAAGGAAGAGAAAATCAACCTTTATGGTACAAGATGAAAACATACAAACATCACCACCTCCTACTTCAACCACCCAGTCTACCCCTATATCAGCCATCCCACTTTCATCATACTCACCGCACACTTCACAATTCACATCTCACAGACCACCACCATCCATCACACCATTGGTTGTTCAGTATCCTCTTGAGCTTGATCTACTCAAGTGGGAAATGCAATCCTTCTACAATACTGAACAGCCATCTGAAAGATCTTTCCCATCTCTTCCAAATTTTCCTGTTCCCCTAAACTTAGACAAATATCTTAAATACAAGACTGAACAGGCAGATGCAATCATTAAAGAGAGATGTAAAGGGAAAGATGTCAGGACTTCTCAGGGTATCCATTCAGCATAGCTTAGCAAACTGAGAAGGATTGAAGATTTTGCTAAGACCCTGAGCAACTCCATGTTCACCATGCCTCTCAGCAGTGACATGGAAAGGATGGTTAGAGAATCTCTTCTTGACCAAATCTTGGCAACCATGCCCTACAAAGAAAATAAGAAACAATTTGCAGGCTGGACCACTCATGCTCTTAGAGAAGAACTAATGAGAATAGAAGACATGGCCAAGAATCCCCCAGCAAAGGTCTCTGCCCCTGACTTTAGGAAAGGCAGAGATCTAGCTAGAGCTTTGAAGTTCAAGAGAATGAGAGAAGAGATTGTGGCTGCAAAGTATGTGGAGATGAGGTCTGTTGCAAGATGGTCAGAGCTAAGGCTGGTTGAGACATACAAGAAGTTGGAAGAAAATAGAAAGAAAGACCCTACACTGCCCAGAAAACCTGATTACTCTGATGCTCCAATGATGAAGAGACCTCAACAGGCCTTTACACTAGACAGCTTACTTGACACTTCTGACCTATCTGTTGCTGCCAGAAGACAGTTCAAGAAACAGAAGGAAATGTCTGAAGAAGACCAGAAGAAGTTTGCCGAAACTTATGTAAAAAAGGGCCTCTTCAATCAAGCACACTACTTCTCTGATCCCACTACTGAAGAGCTCAGAAAACTCATTGGGAGACCTCCATCACCAAACTCATCTACAATAAACTTGCAACCCAACAGATGATTCAAAAATTCTAAATTGGAAAGTCAATAAAGACAACCATGAATTGACTCTGCTCAGATCAGATGGAGAAGCTCAAAAGTTAAGTATGGAAGATGCACATGGACTATGTGCAGATGATCTCCAAACACTGCTGAACTTAGAGCTTGAAAGGGATGCAGAAGACTTTTTCTCTTTAAGCTTTGAACTACAGTTTAAAGGACAGATAAGAGAAAGTCTGATTAGAAATAAAGATCAAAATAAAGCTTAGTTTTGGCATCATCTGTTCTAGGGGAGATTGTTGGGTCTGCTGACCTGGAGAAGAACAGATGATTGGAAAGCCAAAATATACTACTCAATTAATCCATAATAAAAATAGCACTTTGCAAGTTACTTCTCCCAAAAGACTGTTGACCCTAACATCTGCTGTACCCTAACAACTGCTGCTACAAAGGTCTGATAGATAACAACTGCTAGAGAACAACTGTTAACCAAAGGTCTGATGAAGAACAACTGCTGAATCAAAGTACTAAAGACTAAAGGTCTGTTGGAGCCAACATCACTTAGGCTCCAACAGATGATTCAAGACCATCAGAGTTTTCCTATCAGTTGTTTACCTTTCATAGTTTTCAATGTAACAGTAGTTTGTAATCAACAGATGTTTTATGTTTGTTATTCTGTTAGAGGTCACTGTCTTAGGTGACGTCTGTAACATCGCAAAATTTTCCCCAAAATTTTAATACATAAAAAGCCCTTATATATATATATATTATATTACACCTTTATCATTAATATTATACAAATGTGCCTAAGTCTTTATTTATCCTAACTCACAACTTATATACATACATAAATGTATATAAATAATAATAATAATATGATTCTAAATTCTTTTTTTTTCACATACAAGATTATTTTTTTTTAAATAAAGCCTTGAGTCAAATAGTCAAAGTCCTAGTCAAAGTCTAAGTCAAACAGTCAAAGTCTTAGTCAAATAGTCAATTCATCATAAAACCTTACTTTATGGTGTTGACCAATTTTAATGGCTAATTGAATCCAAAACTAGTATAAAAACCCACCTATGACCCATTATACTTTGCACCTCTAAATCGATTGTTTCAATCCGATTAAACTTTCCATCATACCTTTCTATAATAGTCTATTACTTCTACAATTGAAGCTTTGATTATAAGCTCTTGTAATTGGCGAATTGGAAGCTTGATATTCTTTCTTTTTCGTTTTCTTCAATTTGGACTAGCTACGTTGTTGAGTCTTTGGGATTCGCCTCGCATACATTCACAACACTTAGAGGATAATTCACCTTAGCCAATGTGAGTTTACGTAACCATGTTTATGCAATTCTTCATACTTGCAACATTATACATAAGCAATTCTACATGCATGTCTAGTTGTAAACTTTAATGCCTCATGATTTAGACAACAACAACAGTTTCAACGAGCTTCAACATTACATAATCATTAGCTATGGCCAAGCCGGCGATACTCAATAATAGATCTATTGGATTGACAATCCCACCCGGATACGTGTACCTCCTACATAGGTAGCGTGGGTGATTGTTATCGTTCCAACATATTAAGGTGAACCGTGGATGACGGGATGGACCTAAACTAGTCGGAGGTTTGATTATGTCGATTCAACATATCATGTTTATTCATGTAGACTTAAACTTACGATAGACATATGAATTGCTAAACTTTTATTCTTAAACTAAATTGCTTGACATGGCTTATGTATTCTCACCAACTTCTAGTTGACCCCCCCATTTTTACAACTCAACAGGAAATAACGATGCTTGAAGTCTAGAGCTAGCACGAGGAGACAAATTGAAGTTTATGCTTTGTTTGGCTATTTGATGTTTTAGATTCCATTCAAGTCATTTAATGTAATTCAATATTGTAATAAAGGATTATGTAAACATATGTATTACCATGAGCTACTGAACAATCATTCATACGTGACACCTCGATGTTTCCGTCATCGGTTGGGGTGTTACAGATTGGTATCAGAGCCATGGTTATAGGGAATTAGGTTATTAGAAAAATAAGCTAGTCTATAACCATAGGATTTTAACCAGTACTTGCTCCTTTTACTTGCAACCTTACTTGTTTCTATTCTCTATCCTACTTCTTATCCCTACTTTAGTCCCTACAAGAAGATTGTTCTCCATCACAAGATCTACTCTTAGAGTAATAGGACAAATCCTCAGGTTTAGCCTGAACCACCTTGAAGATCTCGTCGAAGTTCTAGATTTTAATAACGAACACGTGCAATCTGGAAGGGTGAACGCCTGTATTCTGAGTTTTCTGTCTAGGACTGGCATTGCGCATAAATCCCAATCAGACGAGGGACCCGGATGCCTACCTGGGAATTCTCGGGATGAGTGTTCATTTATAGGCTAAAGCATGTCTTCACGATGTTATTAGAATCTAGAAGTTTTGATAAGTCAACGTTTTCGTTTATTCGTTTTAATTAATGAATAAATGATTACACTCACTTTCCTTAAACTAAGCTCTAAAATCTCAAAATTTTACAGCTTAAATCAATCTCATTTCATAACCATCTATGGATTTCACAATCACACTTCACCTTACCATCTTAGACACTTTTTAAATATTCAACACCCTACCCAAATCATATTATTTCATTTCTCCACATGTTACTTATTTTTAAAAACTATAACCTCATACCTTAGCACAAACTAAAGATTTCTAAATCCTATTGTATTTTCATTACCTAGTAACTTTACAAAGTACATATTTTTGTCAAAAGATGTCCTCGAACTTAAATTCAATTGTTTATTTATTGACGTAACAAACAATTTTCTATATAATTCTTTAAACTATTAAAAATCACTTAATAGAACCTTGATCTTCAAAACCTAATGTCATGTTTGAAATCTCCAACTAACGGGAATATTTTAATCAAAGCCCACTTAGCTTGTACTATTTAACAACTTTTGCTTTATGTATAAAACCAATTTTAAAAATAAGATTTTTTTTATTCATAGGAATAATATCTAGTCTTTAAATTCTCCATCGACACTCACTCATTTTCAACTTGTTCAAATTTTTACAATATTTGGCATATATCACAATCATGTTTTCTTATACACTTGATTATAACCTTTGATCCAAACCCCAAAATTTACACTGCTACATAATCTCCTTACTATAAAATAAACTCTTTATCAACTATCTTCACATTCACTATCTCTCACAACCTTGATTCTGCTTCAAGATTTTTCATCATCCTCTCAAGAACTAAATTCATATCCTTCACCTTCTCAAACATGAACTAGTTACCCATGATAACCAAACTATTGAAATTTGATTGTGTGTTGCATTAAACTTAATCCTTAGTTATACATGAGGATTCGACTATCTACCATATTTGAACATTTGAAACTAGAATTCATGGAATATAAACTATTTGCTATAGACACACCTAGAGTCATTAACCTTGTCTAGGGCAACTCTATTACAACTCGTATGATATACTTGATACTTGATTGCTTACATGTACATATTACCAATTTGCAATTCATGTGTGTAATAATTGGTACACTTAATCAAACAACTGGTAGAGGATGAAGTACTTGCTCAACAGTTAGTTGAGTACCAAATAACCTACTCAACGATTGGTAGAGGTCATCATGCCTGCTCAACAGTCGGTAGAGGCCCTACAACCTGCTCAACGACTGGTAGAGGCTATCGCACCTGCTCAACAATCGGTAGAGGTTCTTACTCACTGACTGGTAGAAGTCTTTTTCCTACTCAACAGTCGGACTCATTTTTGGATACATTGTAAACGATTCAATCACAAGGTTATTTTGCATTACTTACATGTGTGTTTAGTGTCATAAAAGGACACAAAACCCTAATGTAAGGTAAATTGGTGATTGCGGTCCGGAACGTAATCATGAATTTACAGGTACGTTAAGGTAGTGTGAAATTCTAATAAGGTTTTAGTAGTTCATTTGGTTTTCATATAGCCAATCAATTCATGCATTTCTTATAAGATTCCTAAAACATAAGTTTAGTATTTTGCTAGATTCTTATGCTCCTTGCTATTTCAGATGAACCTAATCCAATCCTTAAAACTCATATCTCAAACCTCTTATCCAAATTATTCGAAACAAATTATTCTATTACCTATAAATTTATGTCATGCCTTAACTCGAAACTTCCCAAACCACCCTTGTCCTAATTTCTACCCAATCACCTTCAACCCTGTGTTTTCAATAAACTTCGGGACGAAGTTTCCAAAAGTAGGGGAGACTGTAACATCGCAAAATTTTCCCCAAAATTTTAATACATAAAAAGCCCTTATATATATATATATATATATATATATATATATATATATTATTACACCTTTATCATTAATATTATACAAATGTGCCTAAGTCTTTATTTATCCTAACTCACAACTTATATACATACATAAATGTATATAAATAATAATAATAATAATATGATTCTAAATTCTTTTTTTATTCACATACAAGATTTTTTTTTTTTTTTTTAAATAAAGCCTTGAGTCAAATAGTCAAAGTCCTAGTCAAAGTCTTAGTCAAATAGTCAATTCATCATAAAACCTTACTTTATGGTGTTGACCAATTTTAATGGCTAATTGAATTCAAAACTAGTATAAAAACCCACCTATGACCCATTATACTTTGCACCTCTAAATCGATTGTTTCAATCCGATTAAACTTTCCCTCATACCTTTCTATAATAGTCTATTACTTCTACAATTGAAGCTTTGATTATAAGCTCTTGTAATTGGCGAATTGGAAGCTTGATATTCTTTCTTTTTCGTTTTCTTCAATTTGGACTAGCTACGTTGTTGAGTCTTTGGGATTCGCCTCGCATACATTCACAACACTTAGAGGATAATTCACCTTAGCCAATGTGAGTTTACGTAACCATGTTTATGCAATTCTTCATACTTGCAACATTATACTTAAGCAATTCTACATGCATGTCTAGTTGTAAACTTTAATGCCTCATGATTTAGACAACAACAATAGTTTCAACGAGTTTTGTAACATCCGGGAATTCTCCAGATAATTATTTTAGATGAAAACCCGGTTTTCATCAAGTTGATTCTTTAATGTTTTATTATGAATCATATGTTGTTATTAATTAGGTCGTTAAGTGGGTTCGGCAAACATATGTTTTAGCTAAAAAGTTAGTTGGACGGAATTGACTAACCGACTTTCATAGCGTGGGTTCGTTAGGGAGCTCGGTACTATAACTTGATTAAAGAAGATTTGAGGGACCTAGTTGTCCTTATTCGAAAAATGTCTTAACTTGGGAAATAAGTTACTTACAAATGGAAGTATAAGGGCCTAAACATAACTTTGGGGCTTTTATAAAACAATGTAGGTGAAAACCCTAGGGCATTCACAGCCATCTATGTTTGAGCGGCACAGAGAAGAGACGAGATAGAGAGAGACCCCGAGCATAAAGAAGGCAACGAGGAGACTAGTTCGATTGTGTGGCCTCTTGGTCATGACAAGGTAATCCTCCTATAGGTGTAGCACATCTTTCGTACTTCATTCTCGGGATCGATATAGGGTTGTCTTGGATGGTGGTTGTGGATTCAACGGGAAGAACTGGTGATGGAGATGGTGGTAGTATGCGGCTGTGGTGGTCTTGGTTGCGACGGGATTGGTGGCGAGTGCGAAGGCGGTCATAGTGGTGACGTGGCCGCTTAAGACGGTGAGCAATGGACGTGGAGGCTGTGATGGTGTCTAATGGTGTAACGGAGGTGTTGTGTTTGTGATGACGACGTTGTTCGGTACGGACGGTCTATGGTGACTGTGACAGTATGCGACGGGATGACCGATGGAGGTCTGGTTCTCGAGCTCATATGTTTTTAGTTGGCTTGAGTTAAAATCATTTGAGTTCCTAACAGAAACAATATACAATTACTAGGGACTTGTTAATGACCTTTCAAGCTGTATTTACTAACTAAAGACACAAACCATTCAAGTTGTCGGGTCACTGTTCTTCAATTGATGTAAGTATTCATCCTATACTGTTGAACTAGTGATTTCACATATATTTCCATGGAGGGAATATTTCATTGTGGTGGTGATTCTTAATAAATGTTTTGAATATTGATGTAAAAGATCACTCATGAGCATGATGATAATTATATGATGCATGGGATCAAGGTGTGTGACGTAGGAATTTAAGTGTTGGTGGATGATTTATGAGATGAAAGTGATCAGAATGTTCCATGGGGTGTAGGATAATTGACATTAATTATGTGATGCAAAGGAATTTATGTAAATTCAAGGAGACGTGATGATGGTGTCACTAAGACTTAGATGTAAATTCATGAAGGTGTGTTGTTTGCAAGAAAGTTTTGCATGGGATGTTGGTGTACGTCTGCTTGGGTCTTGGTTTGGATCAAGTTGGGGTAATATGTTCATGGGTGACACGATCTTGGATCTCTGTTTGCATGAGACGAGATACGATTCGAAGAGGTTTAACTTGTGGACTTAGAAGCTTCGCGACTTGTGAGTTCTTGTGCCCACTCTTTTAGTTATTGTTTTTCTAAATATTTTGGGCTAACGTGCATGCTAATTTTTATGAAGTCACGAAAATATTTTCTATGAAGTTATAAATATTTTTTGTGTACAAATGAAATTCATGTTAATAAATATATTATTTTGGCATGAAACGTAAGTAGGCGGAATGCGCCTAATGTGAAGTTATAAAATATTTTTACGTACGAACGAAATCCATACTAACTAAAATATATTTTTCTAGGCTTAAAATGCAAGTAGGTTATTATGTTTTTATACCTACATGTTTGAAGGCAACTAGAATAAAATATATATTCGGATAGTTGTATATGTTTATACGTATATAAAAATGAATGTACCTATATATATGTGTATATATAGGTTTAAGTTATGTGAGTTCCTATAAATATATAAACTATGTTTGGCGACTACCTGACCTTATAAACTGGGCCATGACAGAAGTGGGATACGCCTGCTCTGATCTAAGGTATTGGTTTTACCTCATGGTTGTTGCTTAGTTTATGTTATAGTTGTTATTATATATAATAGACTATGTTGAGAGCTACCTGATATGTCGAACTAGGCTATGACAGAAGTGGGATATGCCTGCTCTGATATCTGGTCTTGGTTTCGAGTCAGGATTGTTGCATAGTTCATATTATATGTATTTTTATAAACTGAGCTATGACATAGGTGGGATATGCCTGCTTTGATCTCTAGCTTTGGTTTGAATGGCCTGTTTAAATAGACTGGATTGTACTTTGTGTTGAAAAGCGGGATGCGCTTATTATTATAATTGATAATAGAAGTTTGAGGTAATTAGGCAGAGTATGCTTATCCTAGACTTTGAATTTTTAAATGCTTGGGGAAAAACAAATTAACGGATTGCGCTTATTGTTAACTTTGAGGTTGAGGTATTTTGCTAATTCTTATTTTGACAAAATACTTGTTTATATAAATTTAATTATAAAACTTGAACTCACTCAGCGTAGCTGACTTTTGCATACACGTTAGATTGATTTCAGGTTAATAAAGAGATGGATGGATGACTGCTTGGCGATGCGAGAAGCTACCTGGCAATTGAAGGCATTTCTAGTGGAAGACAACTTTTGTTTACACATGATAAATTTTAATTTGATTTACAATTGGATAAGTAATTGTCATGTGTTTTGTAGAATTTTATTTTTAATGATTTTCCGCTGCGTATACATGCTCTTTTAACAGAAAAACTTACTCATGTTTTTGCATATTTAAGAATTTTAACCCAACTGTTTGACACCGGTTTTGCGGGTCTTACAAGTTTCAACATTACATAATCATTAGCTATGGCCAAGCCGGCGATACTCAATAATAGATCTATTGGATTGACAATCCCACCCGGATACGTGTACCTCCTACATAGGTAGCGTGGGTGATTGTTATCGTTCCAACATATTAAGGTGAACCGTGGATGACGGGATGGACCTAAACTAGTCGGAGGTTTGATTATGTCGATTCAACATATCATGTTTATTCATGTAGACTTAAACTTACGATAGACATATGAATTGCTAAACTTTTATTCTTAAACTAAATTGCTTGACATGGCTTATGTATTCTCACCAACTTCTAGTTGACCCCCCATTTTTACAACTCAACAGGAAATAACGATGCTTGAAGTCTAGAGCTAGCATGAGGAGACAAATTGAAGTTTATGCTTTGTTTAGCTATTTGATGTTTTAGATTTCATTCAAGTCATTTAATGTAATTCAATATTGTAATAAAGGATTATGTAAACATATGTATTACCATGAGCTACTGAACAATCATTCATACGTGACACCTCGATGTTTCCGCCATCGGTTGGGGTGTTACAACGTCAGCCTAGGTCATCAGAGGTTTAGATTTGTCTATAAATATAACAGTGCTTGTACTGTTCTATTGGTCACTCAAAACATTCTCTTTGACAAACAATCACTGAGTGATCAGGCTGAGGGGGAGTATTTGTACAATTGTTTGTAATCATTTGATACTAGGTCAGAGTCCCGTGGGGACCCACGGTTCACCCGAAAGTAAAATGAAAAAAAAAGTAGGAAAATAAGAATTGTATTATGCAATTTGATTTGGTTACTAAATGTTTGATGATGCAATGTGTATGAATTTTGATATTAAATGCAAAATGTCATCTAACAGTTTAATGTAACGAAATGATGGATATATCGAGTAAGTAAAGTTTAATTTGACAACTGCAAACTACATAGCATACTATCACAATATCACACATTACATCATTTGGGTAATATCTATATTCTAATCATAACTAAGCTTAAGCATAGAACACTTATCATTTAGTTGGGGCCTAACGAACTTCAAC
The DNA here is from genome assembly GCA_028751855.1 of Ambrosia trifida. Lineage (NCBI taxonomy): Eukaryota > Viridiplantae > Streptophyta > Magnoliopsida > Asterales > Asteraceae > Ambrosia > Ambrosia trifida. Next base: position 73,417,875 of record CM054131.1, on the reverse strand, counting down.
CAATATTACACATTACATCATTTGGGTAATATCTATATTCTAATCACTAGTAGGAAACCCGCGCGATGCGGTGGGCCGACAATTTACAACGTGGTACTCATTTTCTGTTAGTTATCGATTGTCTTGTAATATATTATATTAAACGTCGATAGCTTTCTTGTTCATAGCATTGATGTGGTCTCGCTATACTATGAGCTTTACAGATCTCAAGAGTTAGGATCAAATACACCGTTAAAAAAAATAAGAAGTCGTAAGAAGGGTATCAAATGGATCCCGATTGAACTTATTCAATAGGCATTGGAACCCTAGGATCTTAGTTTTTAGGTTTTTGCTTTCTTGGATTTTTATTGTGTCTTTTATGTAGAATTGTGTCTTTTTTTATTTTCATCATTGTGTCATTTTTGCGATTTGTTGTGTCTTTTTTCTTCCGCATTGTGTTATATTTTGTGGCTTATTGTGGGTTGGGGATGACTGTGGTGGTGACGGTGAATGGGATGAGGAAGATTGTCTCCTCGTTTGAAACTTTCTAGATGGTGGGTCGGTGGTAGTGGTAGGATGGTGGTGTCGGCGGTGGAAGTGACGACTGCCGTAGGCGGTGGCAGTGGCGGTGGTTGTGGCGAGTGGTGTAGGTGGTGGTGTTTGTTTGTGTCTGAGAGAGATAGTGGGTTACACTTTGTTTGTGTCATATTTCATGATCTATTGTGTTTTTTTTGCATCTTTCTTGTTTCTGTTGCACTATGTATAATAACTTGACCATAAATCTGAATTAAATAATAACGAACATAAAAATAATAAAAAAATATCAAACATATTGTATAGAACTTCTCTTAGTTTACATGTTCGTTTATAAAAGTTTATTATGGTTATTGTTTTATTTGTTACAAAGTTTTGAGTTAGTATTGTATAAGTATTTATTCGTTTATAATATAAAACAAAAATCCTCAAATTTAAATAAATATGAAACAAACGTGCCACAAACCACATGTCAAAAAACAAATACATAGATAGAATATGAAATAAATAATTGGAGCAATAACCATGTTTAATAAGTGACACTTGTATTATTTTTAAAAATAACCCAGTAACATGAGTTGTGATTTTTAAACATCATTATGATCTATATTTCTGTATTTAAAGGAAGCCAATCTGCAATTCTGCATACAACAAGCTTCTTGGTGGCTTTCAAACCATTGAACTTTTTGCTAGATTTATTTATCTTACCTGTCAAAGACCTAAGTTAGCCCACTCATTAATAAGGACAAGAAAAAAAGAAAATGCAAAACTTATCAAACAATATAAGAATACAGAGAGACTAAAAGGCTCATACTTGTAGGCTATAATCAATTGGAGAGGATTGCTCCCCTATACTCAACCTACAACCAAAGAAAGCAAAAAAAAAAAAAAAAAAAACAAGTGTTTAGTCAAAATGTCACTACCCAATTTCACCCATTCCCCTTTTAACCTTCTCCATCTAATTCGACCCATTTGAGACATGACACTACCTAAAGTGACCCATTCATGAATAGATGCGCTTACTTCTATTTCAGCTGCATCTGCATAAAGTCATCTTCATCAATGTAATTTGTCCAACTACCTGGGTTAGTTTTGTAGTCAATTTCATCTGTGTCATCTGCAGGGGAAAAGACGTGTCATAAATTGGGTGTAGAACAATTCATTCCTTGTTAAGAAACATTTGTTGAGAAACTAATTATATGATTCTGAATTGAAGTAACAATTCATGTCTACTTAATAATTATATCCAGGAGCAAAAAGAACTGATTCACTAAAAAATTATTTAATATCAATAACCAAGTTAATTAAACAAATTATAATATTTTAATAGTTTAAAGTTCAACAAATATGTTTGCTAATAAAATAACAAGCATTAGAGATTACAAACCACAACTACTTTAGCCATGCAGTAGCAAGTTGAACATAAAAATTGAGATAACATAACTTTCAATTGCTTCTCGCCATAATCTGATCGGCACATCTTGAGAACATTCAAGGCGTTCCTGAAAGTGCAAAATGCACTAGGAACAAAGATAGAATGAGAACTCTTGCTAATCTATGTTCATTATCTTATATTCTGTAGTGAACCGGTCTTAGTATCTCATATTAGTAGCTTTAGTTTATGAATAAATAAGCATATATATTTGTGACTTGATGAAATGAACACATAAGTTTCTTTAAGCCTAATCATTACAAACAAAATCAAGAAACAGAATGTTTGTGCTGGTCTCGTTGCATGTTGCATCATATACATAGCACTGCAAATAATAAAGTGTGCAGTACTCAAAATATAAAAATTCAAAACACATAAAATTTGCATAATAGAAAAATTAATGAAAAAAATTGAATACTTGAGAAATATGGACTTTAGGCTCGACTTTCAGATCTGGGACTTTCATATAGATTGCCATTTTGACACGCAACTTTATAGGTTTAACTAAACGCGCTACAAAATTCATCTAAAAATCTAGACGTATAATTTACAAGATGATTGTTTGTACCAAAATGATCATTGTACGCGACTCAAGAACCGAGCCCATCATGATCCATTTCCCCACTTATTTGTAGCCAAATCTCATAATGAACAATCCTACATCAAGGATATTTTGAGCTTTTTTTTATTGTCAAAAGTTTGGTCCAAGATCCAGATTTATTTGATAACTTTTTGTGAATGAAACAATCCCTTGCATTCTCATTATGATACAATGATTATATACAACAATAGATAATCACTAAGTTGGAAGGTATTAACAACCATTCCACAAATATAGCAATCACTCATAAATACAATTAATAATATTGACTCTAGGTGGCTATTATTATGCCACAATTATGTCGGCTATTACACCCCCGCAGTTGAAGCCGGAGGTGAGCGAAGGCTGAGACTGAATCGAAAATCTTCAAATAATACTCGCGGGAGACCCTTGGTGAAGATGTCAGCAATTTGATAACGAGAGGGGACATGAAGGACGCGAACTTGGCCCTTTTGAACTTTTTCGCGGACAAAATGGATATCAAGTTCTATGTGTTTGGTTCGTTGATGTTGAACCGGATTGCCGGATAAATATATTGCGCTGACATTGTCACAGTAGATTAGCGTTGCAGAGGCGTGAGGATGACGAAGCTCGAGCAATAAATTCCGAAGCCAACAGATCTCAGCAACAGCATTGGCAACCCCGCGATACTCAGCTTCAGCACTAGAACGGGAAATAGTGGCCTGGCGTTTGGAAGACCAAGAGATGAGATTGTCACCATAGTAGACGCAGAAACCACTGGTGGAGCGGCGTGTGTCGGGGCAACCTGCCCAATCAGCATCCGTGTATGCGATTAAACGTGGGTTCTTAGACGGACCAAGAGTGAGACCAAAGCTGCTTGTACCCTGAATATATCGGATGATCCGCTTTAAAGCATTCCAGTGATCAGTCTTAGGAGCATGCATGTGGATACATATTTGTTGAACCGCATAGGAAATATCTGGTCTGGTGAAGGTCAAGTACTGTAAGGCACCAGCTAGACTGCGGTAGAGAGATGGGTCCTGACAATCTGGACCAGCATCGGCACCAAGTTTAGAGTTAGTATCAACTGGTGTGTGCACGGGTTTGCAAGAGGACATGCCTGCACGTTCAATTATTTCTCGAGCATAGGCGGCCTGCGAAAGAAACATAGTGTTCCCCTCGCGTTTGACATTAAGGCCCAAAAAGAAACTGAGTGGGCCCAAATCTTTCATCGCAAATTCCGCAGATAGATGATCCATAAGGGAGGTGCGTAGAGAGTCTGATGAAGTAACAAGAATAATGTCGTCAACATAAAGAAGAAGATAGGCGACTTGAGTGTCCTGATGAAATGTGAATAATGAGGCATCACACTTGCTTTGAGAGAACCCGAGTGTAAGGACATAATCAGTGAAGCGTTGATACCATGCTCTTGGTGCCTGTTTTAACCCGTAGAGAGACTTTTTGAGGCGGCAAACGTGATCTGGATAGTTTTTATCTCTAAATCCCATGGGCTGATACATATAAACGGTTTCATGCAAGTGACCATGTAGGAAGGCATTTGTGACATCCAGTTGATGAACCTGCCAAGACTGTGAGAGTGCGAGAGTGAGTACAGTGCGAATGGTAGCAGGTTTGACCACGGGGCTAAATGTTTCCCCACAATCAATGCCGACCTGTTGAAGACGACCATCACAAACCAAGCGCGCCTTATATCTTTCCAAGGACCCATCAGATTTAAACTTATGTTTGTATAACCACATGCTTCGAATCACATTCATGTCCGATAATCTAGGAGTTAATTCCCATGTCTCATTTCTAATAAGAGCTTGGTATTCATCAGTCATGGCTTGATGCCATTCCGGTATGGACAAGGCTTCGGTTGGGGATTTGGGTATGGGGATGGGTGTAGATGTAGAGGTGTGGAGGTTAAGGCGATGTTGTGGTTTGGTGATACCATCCATGGCACGTGTGCGCATGGGGTGAGTGGGATGGGGCTGCGGTGGTGGTGGGATGGGTTGCGGGTTTTGGGCCGGAGAGGTATGGTGCGAGGTAGGTGATGTATGGGCTGGGGGAGAGCCGGACTGGTTGAGTGGGCTTTGTGGGCCTGAAGCAGTGGACGTGGGAGGCTGGTAGTGGGCCGGAGGGGGAGTGGAGATGGGGCTAGGAGTTTGGACAGGGGATTGGGCCGGGGTTTGTGGCGGGCTGGGTGGGATGGTTGGAGATGGTTGTGGTGTTGTAAAAGGTTGGACATGTGGCCATAACGAGGGTGGGAAGACAGACAAAAAATCATAAGAGGGTGGCGGGTGTATGGTGTTGGCGAAAGGAAATGTTGTTTCATCAAAGGCCACATGGCGAGAGATGGTGATGGTTTTGGTTTTAAGATCGAAGCATTTGTAGCCCCGATGGGTGGTAGGGTAGCCCAAGAATACGCAAGGCGTAGAACGTGGGTCGAGTTTGTGAATAGTAGTAGAGGGGGTTAATGGATAACAAAGGCAACCGAATACACGGAGATGGTCATATGTGGGGGTGCGGAGGTAGAGGAGTTCGGTAGGTGTTTTGTTTTGTAGATGTTTGACGGGTAGGATGTTGAGGAGGTAGGTGGCGGTTTCGAGGGCATGATGCCAAAATGTGTTGGGTAATGAGGCATGGGTGAGGATGGTGCGGATCATGTTGTTGATTGTACGAATCATACGTTCCGCTTTTCCATTTTGGGACGATGTGTGGGGGCACGATCGTCGAAATAGGATACCATGTGTGGAGAAGAAGGTGTGAAAAGAGGAGTTAATGTATTCAGTGCCGTTATCACATTGGAAGGTTTTGATGGGACGGTTAAATTGGGTGGCGATTTGTTTGTGGAAATGACAAAATGTGGAATAAACTTGTGACTTATTTGACAAGGGGTAGGTCCATAGAAAATTGGTTACATCATCAATAAATAAAACATAATATCTATGGCCATTGGAACTTAAAATTGGTGAAGTCCACAAATCACTATGAATCAAATCAAAAGGAAAATAAGTATGAGAATTAGAGGCAACAAATGGAAGTCTAATACTCTTGCCAATCACACACGATTGACAAACATTATTAATGTAATTTGGAAATTTAACAAAATTAGAAGTTTTTAAACACTGAAGTGGGGCACGCCCGGGGTGACCGAGACGTTGATGCCAGAGAGATGAGGTGACCGCAGCAAAAGTGGCAGGGAAAGTGGTTGTGCCGGGCCCAAGCATGAGTGGATATAGATCACCGCTGCTGTTGCACCGGAGGATAGGGATCCGGCTCTTGTAGTCCTTCACAAGAAAACCAAATGGGTCAAATTCAACAGAGACAGAGTTGTCGGTGGTAAACCGACGCACTGATATTAAGTTTTTAATAAGTTTTGGGGCATAAAGGACGTTTTTGAGGACTAAGGGCGGGTATGGTAGTGGTAAGGTTTGGTTGCCAAGTCCATGAACCGGGATGGTTGAACCATCACCGACAACTATTTGGTGTCCCAAGCTAGTATTAGAAAAGGAATCGAAATTAACTCTAGTATTGGACATGTTACCTGTCGCACCGGTGTCCATATACCCGGTTGGTTCTTGCTGCTGATTCAACGACATGGCCTGAAGGGCCTGATCAATATCAGTGGGTGTGTAGGCAGCAGTGTGGGCCTGATTGGGCTTAGCTCCTAGAAGGCCAGAACCGTTATTGCTTTGAGTGGGCCGATTGTTGTTGGATGTTGGATACGGACAGGGTGGCGCGGCCCAGTATTGAGAATGTTGGCCCTGTTGTGTAGACTGATTTTGCCACGGCCCAAAGGGAGGCATAGGCCAGCCCCATGGACCAGGGGCCCAATAGCCATATGGGTTAGGGCTGCTGGGGTAGCGTCCACGGCCCCAAGACTGGCGACCTCGTCCGCGTCCACGAGTGGGCCGGCCCCGACCACGAGTCCAATTCTGAGAAGGCTGCTCCGTAGGAGTTTGTGAAGAAGCCGAGCGAGCCGAGGTCTGAAGGGCTGTTCCCGCTGATTTGGAGGCCTGTAAAGCACTCTCGGCCTTTTGAGATTCAAGCATGCATAACTTTGAACGGGCCTTGTAGAAAGGAATTAACGGCTCTTGACCCTGCAGTATAGTACCAAAACTCTCATATTGCTCAGTTAAACCTGCAATAAGCTGTAAAACCAAATCATCGTTAGAAATAGGATGACCAACGCTTGCGAGTTGGTCAGAAAGGGTTTTAAGTCGTTGACAATATGCCGAAGCGTTCGGGAATGATTCAAGGCGGGTGGTGTTAAATTGATGGCGAAGGTGGAGAGCACGGGCACTCTTGTTATCTTGAAAGAGATCTTCAAGAGCCACCCATACTTGATGAGCAGTTTTGTCTTGACCCGGTTCGATGACTGTGTGGACTAAATCTTGAGATATAGTGCTGAAAATCCATTGTTTAACAATGGAATCCAGCCTTTCCCAGATGTCGTCGGTAGAAGAGGTGGATGCAGGAGCCTTGTCCTTGTCAGCGGGTGGTGTAGTAGGCGGTTGTCGGGGAAGAAGGTGGTCATACACTTGATACGCCTTACAATGAATCTTGAATAATTCTGACCAAGTTGGCCAATGTGCAGTATCAAACTCCAGTTTTATGGGCACGAAGTTGGTGATGTTTGTGACAGTCACCGCGGGGTGTAGTTTTTCAGACATGATATTATAAGATGGTGGGTACGGGATGTAGCAGAAGAGATGTAGCAGAAGAGATGCAGCAGGAAGGTTATAATGAAGGTTTGGAAGAATAGAATGGTACTGGACAGAAAAATAAAATAAAATAAAAGAATAGGTAGAAGATGGTTGTGATCGGTTGCAGTGGGCTTCCGATTGGGAGGGATGATTTTGCGGCCAAGGCACTAGCCTGATACCATGTGAATGAAACAATCCCTTGCATTCTCATTATGATACAATGATTATATACAACAATAGATAATCACTAAGTTGGAAGGTATTAACAACCATTCCACAAATATAGCAATCACTCATAAATACAATTAATAATATTGACTCTAGGTGGCTATTATTATGCCACAATTATGTCGGCTATTACTTTTGAGCATTTTTTTATTGTCAAAAATTTGGTCCAAATTCATTTGTATACATTCTTTCACAAGAGAGACTTACAGGAATTAAGACTTGCAAACTGTTTCATCTCAAAATCACAAATTTATAGCACCAACCTAATTAATCAACAGCTTCAACATATGTGCGTCTGAAAAATGATATCTCCAAAAATATATAGGATAAGGGGTGCTCTGTTAAAAGATACATGATTTTGAATTTAGTTTTTGGTTGGAATATGATCAACAAAATATATAGTAGTTGGCTTGGCCAAAAAAATCAGCATATTCTTGGAATTAACAAAAATATATAGTAGTTGGCTTGGCAAAAAAAAATCAGCGTACTCTTGGAATGGGTATCTTGAGAACCTTGTCTCTTAATTTCGAGTTGGTTGTGTTTGGCCTAGAACAATTTTTTTTTCTTTTTTTGCTTGCAAAGTGAGCCTGTATACAAGACATTACTTTCATTTCAAGTTAAAAAAAAAACAAATCTTAATTCTTGACCATTCAGCCTCAAAACACTAATCCTCATCGCAACATGCAAGAGTTGCATACATTGCAATGAACCCTAAAATATCATTTTTAAATTGTACATGTTAAAACGGGTCAGGTCAAAACCAATACAATTCACTTCTATATCAGTTGGAGTACAACTTACCACAATAGCGCCCTATTAATTTGACACGCCAATGACACTTTCTGCACTCAATGCCTCAATGTGTGTAGCACTCACTGCACGTTGAGCTTCTTCAACTGCAATATAAAAGCAGAAAGACTTTTCAATTACCTGTTACAATAAGTAAATATACATAGATATGTAACTGCCAATGTAACCAATAAAAATCAAAATCAGCTTAAGTAGAAAAGTGTGCACCCCAAACCATGCTTCAGTATCTGCACACCATCTGCAGCATGCTTCACATTTGCTGCAAATCTATTTAAATGATCCTGCAAGTTTCTTTTAAGAGCATTAGACTCATATTTAAACCTCCTCAAATTACGAAGCTGTTGAAGCTCACCTTTCAATTCCATTGGGCAGCCACTAACATGATTTGAACCAGTCAATTCCATTTCCTTGAGACAACCACACCTTGTAAAAGAGCTATAGTGCTAGGTGCAATAGTCACAGCCTATGCTTCACAATAGAGACCCACTGATATGTGAACAAAATGAATTGTGTAAGACTGTCTGGAATCAAGATTGCAATATCACACTAATCCAGTTCTTAAAACATTCAGATTCAAACAATTCCTCAAATACATTGCAAAGTTGCTACAAACATTGACATTCTTGAGTATTCTTGACACACTTTTGGATAATAAATTGTTATTCTTTTAAATGTTTCCCCGTAAATTCAACATTCGAAATCTTCAAAGTGATTTGAACCCATCCACATCAAACTGTTTTAATTGCATCATAATTTATGTAATTAAGATATAACTGATACTTCAAACAAAAAACACCCCAAAAGGCATATTTTTAGAGAGCGTTAGAATATAAAGTTGGATTGAAGTACCTTAAAGTACAACCCATGCTTCTGGAGGAAAGGACTGGCTTTGCTTTCCCCCTCTTTTAGCAACAAAAAATCATATGTTCTCTTTTCTCACCTGCCAAAAAATTAGGGTTTCAGGTGACAAAAAAGACAAACAAAACAGTTTCCGATGATCAAACAACCTGAAAACGGAAGGCAGAAGACAATATTGTTGAATAAAAGAGGCGATAAGAAAAAAATATCATGTTATCAAAATCAGTAATCTTACTACTGTTACCTGCTTGAATCGTTTAGCTTGTGTCAGATAGCAACCCAAAACAAATGACATCTTGTCTTGATTCCAAGTGAATATCTTGTCATTAGAACCCTAGTTCATTGTTGGTATTGTCAGATTATGGTGGCTGGCTAGAAGCAATGGCCGAATTCTCTCTGCTTGAATCGTTTAGCTTTCTCTCTCCTATCTCTCCCTCTCTATCTCTTTACAGAAATTTGCGAATTCAAATTTTGAATTTGATTTTTTCAGGTTTTGAAATCCCGCTGTAAAAGATTTGAGGGGATAATGAAGCTTTTGAAATCTTGAAACCCGGCTCTTCAATATATTTTTTGGGGGGTTGTTAAACAATTTTCAACATTTGTGCTTTGTACACTATGCTTTAAAAGTTTGTACATGTTAAAAATAGTGTAAAATGACTATGGTGCCCTTTGAATATGCATTATAATTATAATATATAATATATTATAGACTAGTTTTTATCCCGGGAGCGTCCCGGGTTGAAATATCTAATATGATATAATAAAATATATTATTATTATTATTATTTTAAACAAATCTCTGCCATAAGTTATCATATTCAAATATAAAAAAACGAATCTCTGCGCCGAGGTATAAACCTAGTGCCATTACAAATGAATTTTGAAGTTTGTAATCGATCATTCTAAAAAAGAAACTAACATGAAATAAGAAAAAAAAGTTAATTATTGAAATATCGAACGCATTAGTCTAAGTGTTATATGATGCGTTAAAAAATTCATGGGTATATGATCGGGTATATAGTTCGGGTATTTGGGTATGTTGTTTCGGGTAATCGGGTCGCATTAGTCTAAGAGTTATGTGATGCGTCAAAAAATTCATGGTTATATGATCGGGTATATAGTTCAGGTATTTGAGTATGTTGTTTCGGGTAATCGGGTCGGGTATCACCTAATCCCAGACCCGACCCAAACCCACAATTTTTTTTTAAACTAATCCCAAACCCGACACAATACCTGTCGGGTTACAAAAAATAGTCATTTTTTTCTTCGTTTTTTATATAGCACTATGGTACTCGTTGGAAAGATAATAAAACGCTCGTTAATTTGGTGTAATTTTTTTCTTTAAAAAATCTTGTATATAAAAGATATTAACGTTTAAAAGTTATGGGAGGAAACATGAGAGAAAAAATAGTAAAATTTTAATATTTAGATTTAGTAGATTAGGTATTTAATAGATTAGGTTAAAGATTATAATAGATTAGGTTAAATCATATTTATTCCTTTTTTTTAATTGGTTTACACTTGCCACATCACATCCTATGTGGCATCTTTCAAATGAGAGATTGCATAAGAGTGTGACATGTAGGATTAATTCCTTTGAAATATATATATACTAGATTATACCCTGGGAGCGTCCCGGGTTGATAAATTTAATATGATACATCAGTTTTACATATGAAATAGACTGATGTATAACTCTAATATTAATATCTAACCTAAAACAAATTAACAATCTACAACTCCAATGCTAACACCTAACCTAAATAATGTAGAACTTTAATGTAACTCTAATATTAACACCTATCTTAAAGACTAAACAAATGTACAACTCTAACATACGAATATTGATACCTAACTTAAAACAACGTATAAATCTATTAACCTATTCGGCTCTGGTTGAAAAAAAAAAATTCATATTTACTGATTTAAACATAATTAGTGACTTGTCTATACATGATTAATGATTTACCTGAACACTTTGTGTTTTTTTTCCTGTATGAATAAAACCCCACAAAAAAAATTTCTCCGTTTTTTTTATATAGCACTATGGTACTCGTTGGAAAGATAATAAAACGCTCGTTAATTTGGTGTAATTTTTTTCTTTAAAAAATCTTGTATATTAAAGATATTAACGTTTAAAAATTATAGGAGGAAACATGAGGGTGAAAAATCCAATTTTGTTTTTAAATTATTTTTTTCCTAAAATATCTCAATGCCACATGGGATGACACATGGCACACTCAAGGAAGAGAATGCCTCTTTGATTGCCATGTCATTAAAATGGCTTTGGTTTATTATATGTATAGATATATATATATATATATATATATATATATATATATATTATACATTATAGATTATAGATAACTAAGCTTAAGCATAGAACACTTATCAATTAGTTGGGGCTTAACGAACTTCAACCAATGGTCCATTTTCATTACTTCAATCAAAATCTTCCAAGTCTTGCTTATTGATAGCTGATTTTTCACCTTCGAAGTTGTTATCATTGTCATCACGATCCTCGGAGTGCAGCTCATTTCCAATAATTTATGAAAACCTCCACCATTGTTTTCCATATTTGTGTTCTACATAAAATATAGTTGTTGTAAAGATATGCATACGGTGATAAGTAAATTAAGAAACAATCCTTAACCCACTTACTTGAATGGGTAGCTTAAATTTTACATGTTATCTCTCCAATGGTTCAAACCGATTACATAGCTAAAAAACAACTAATAAGAAAATGGGTTCAATGTCACATGTTGTAATATAAATTTCCTATATTTTATTAAAAAAAATAGACACCAAAAGGATCAACCCCAAACCCATTTCAACATGTAGCTAAAAGGACCCATTGTACATACACTTTAGGCAACTTTTGACATGTTACAAAATGCCGCCAAAAAACGTCATTATTTAAACTATGTAAATATAGTACTTAACAATTAAAAATCTTAATAAATAACATCAAAATTATAATCAATCATTCAAATCAATGACATTAAAATAATCTGCGTCTGAAATTGCCTTACCCATTATATACAAATTATTATTGACATATTAAAATTAGCACACTTATTGAAATCAAGATGATGATTATCGTTTAGTGACAATTGATTAAAGGAAAGTTGTAATATCAAAATGAAAGTCGGTTAACAATGTTAAAATAAAATTCATAATATTAGTAACATCAATAAATACGATTAAAAATCTTAATAAATAACATCAAAATCATAATCAATCATTCAAATCAATGACATTAAAATAATCTACGTCTGAAATTGCCTTACCCATTATATACAAATTATTATTGACATATTAAAATTAGCACACTTAAAATTAGCACACTTATTGAAATCAAGATGATGATTATCGTTTAGTGACAAGTGATTAAAAGAAAGTCGTAATATCAAAATGAAAGTCGGTCAACAATGTTAAAATGAAATTCGTAATATTAGTAACATCAATAAATACGATTAAAAATCTTAATAAATAACATCAAAATCATAATCAATCATTCAAATAAATGACATGAAAATCATCCGCGTCTCAAATTGCCTTACCCATTATATACAAATTATTATTGACATCTTTAGTAATCATATTAGTTGTGATTGAAGTAATATAATTCTTTAACAGAAAATAACATTTTGAAAATTTATATTATCATTTAATTTCGTTGTTAAAATTGGTATGACGATTAAATGATTTTATTTTTTGTTAAGGTTTATTTAGTATTGCTATGTTTCGAACAATTCTGCAAAATCGGAAATACTGTGCCTCGATTGACGTGATCAAGTAGGAATATTTATTTATATATTTGAATTATAAAAAAATGGAAGGACTCGTAATTGACGTGAATTGGTCAACAACGCTTAAAATTAGCACAATCAAACTCAAAGACATAAAGTCAAAGAATTGACCTCCATCAAATTAACAAAAACGTAAAAAGTTTTTATTTAGATTGGGTCAACAATATTAAAATTAAGGTCGTAATATTAGTAATAGCATTGAAAATTATCTTGAATACATTATATATTTTAGGAAGCTGTTAAATAGATTTAAGTTATATTTATTATTTAAAGAATAATAAAAGTGTAGGAAAATAAATGTACACTCCTATCTTCGGATTATATTTAAATTATAAACTGTTAAATAAATTTAAATAAATGTTTAAAGCAAAATCGTATATGTTTAAAAGAATATCGTTTTATGTCACACCCTCAAATTTCCACTTGCGGAGTTTTACGGCGAGGCGCATGACAAACCAGGATCCAAGTCAACGATCACAATAAACAACTCTATATGAAGATACATGACATTCAAAAAGATATAGTTTTCATAAACTTAAAACCAGTAGTGGAAGCATTTAACAAGTTACAGACCATAGACCAAATGTACCAAGTGTTATTACAAACATGAACTAAGCCAAGACGCCAATGCAGACTCGTGCGCCTAGTGTCATTTGTTGCTATCTTAGCGACCTGAGAAAAACATGCCAAAAAGACGTCAACATATAATGCTGGTGAGTTCATAGGTTTTGTTCAATATGTTACCAAGTGTTACCAAAACGTTACCATGTCCATACTATACCAATGTCACCAAGTACGCTAGCTAGGCGTATGTTTTATTACTACTACGATTGGAAACCATTACTAGACACGTTTAGCAATGTTTAGCATATGTTTAAGCGTGTTTAAATGTTTAACCGACACACTGGACCGACCCGACATCCCGTTGGTGACCCATCACCCTAACTAGTTAAGTACACATAGATTACACACAAGGTTCAAGCATAAAACACTTAGTTTGTATCAAAAATCTCATTTCTGCATCAGAACGGTCGAACCAGTCAGATTAAGTCTCCTTCGCCCATTTTTAAGTTTTCCTTCGCCCATTTTATCTCATTCGACCGTTTTGATGTCTCCTTCGACCGTTTTACCACGTTCGCCCAAACATAATCCAGGTTCGACCCTGGATTCTCTCCTTCGCCCATTCGATCGGTCGAAGGAGTCCAGGTTCGCCCCTGTTGTACAAATTTTCTTAAAAACGCTTCAAACACATTCGAAACACCTCGAAACATCATCAAACACAGCAGTCAATCATGAATAACTTATCCCTACAAAACCCCATCGATTTCTCCCGATAATACGTCCATTTCAGCCCTTTCCCAAAATGGTAAGAATTATGAAAATGTCACAATCATGCATGGATTCTTTACCCAATTTGGAAACTTTTGAAATCAATCCATATTCAACTTAAAATGCTCAGTTCATCGAGTGTTCGATTTCTCCTTATTAGTTCTGTTGATCATAAATATCATGCATCAAGTCTAGATTCGTTAAAACCCCCAAAATACCCATAACATCACTATCTATCCAATTCTAACCCTAAACAACAATAACCTAGCATCAATAACAATCCTATATCATGTTTCTATCATAGATACAACAGCAAATCATTGAACAACACATAACACCACATAATACACAATTTACATATGTTTATCATCATGAAGACCTATGTTTAAATGATAAGGTTTTGATTTAGAAAGATGTTTAAAAGGTTTTTAATCATGAAAACACCCTTAGAACAGATCCGGACAATTAGGGTTAGATGAAAACGAATTAAAATGCTTTAAAAAGGATTTAGGATTAAGAACACACCTTGGATTCTTGTTTAGATGTTGTAGATAGGTTAGATTATGAAAAAGAAGAGCAAAAACTTCTTCCTTAGTGATTAAAATCGTTTGAGAGTGTTTTGAGACGGTTAGGGTTTGTGAAATGGTGAAAAATGACAATGTTTGGTATTTATACTAATTCTCCTTTGCCCCTATCAGTGGTCGAAGGTGGCCTCCTTCGACCCTTCCACAGGGTCGAATGAGCCTTGTCCTGGTCGAAGGGAATTCCTTCAATTCCGCATCCCAGTTTCGCCCATTTACAAAGGGTCGAACCAAAACAAAATTCCTCCTTTGACCACTCGAAGTGGTCGAACCAGAACCCATGTTTATCCAGTTTTCCAGTTTGTCGTGTTTAACGCATTCTAACACACCTTAACGTATGAGCATGCAACCTTAGTCTATGTTTAACATATTTAAGCACGGATAATCATTTACACATCATTTAAACACATCTATGTCTATAATCCACCACACGACCCATAATTTACACATACACTTAATTAATTTGCGTAATGTCACCAACAACGGAACCCGGTACTAGTGTATTCCCAAAACAACTCCCAATGATCCTCCAGATCATTGAACCCTGGACAATCCTAACTTGACCCGACTCAACTAACCCAGTTAAGTCCGTTTATAAACGTTTCTCGCTAAGGTAGACTTAGATGTTACTAAAATGTTTAAGCCAAATATGCCGGGTGTCACATCATCTTCTAGTGGTACAATGAGAGATTCATCAGCCAAACACTTTTTCAAGTAAGACACATGGAAGACGTTGTGCACACTACCGAGCTCCGCCGGTAAGTCAAGTCTGTATGCCACCGGTCCAATCCGATCCAGGATTGCGAATGGTCCGACATAACGAGGGTTAAGCTTGCCACACTTTCCAAAGCGTATGACGCCCTTCCATGGTGAAACTTTCAGAAGTACCCTGTCCCCAACCTGGAACTCCAAAGGTTTTCGACGGGGATCGGCATAACTCTTCTGACGATCCCGTGCAGCAGCCAAACGGTGACGAATCTGTACGATTTTCTCCGAAGTTTCGTACACAAGTTCCGGACCAGTGAGCTGGCTCTCACCCACCTCGGCCCAACAAAGTGGTGATCGACATTTCCGTCCGTAAAGAGCCTCGAACGGAGCTGCCTTGATACTAGAGTGATAGCTGTTGTTGTAGGAGAACTCCACCAACGGTAGGTGGATCTCCCAACTCTTGCCAAAATCGATAACACATGCCCGAAGCATGTCTTCCAAGGTTTGAATCGTCCGCTCGCTCTGTCCATCAGTTTGCGGATGATAAGCCGTACTCATATCTAACTGAGTACCCAAAGCCTTGTGCAGAGCCTTCCAGAAACGCGAAGCAAAACGAGAATCACAATCAGAGATAATAGAGACAGGCACCCCGTGCCGAGCAACCACCTCCTTAAGGTAAAGTCGAGCCAACCGCTCGAGTCCATCGGTTTCCTTAATAGGTATGAAACGTGCCGATTTTGTCAGCCGGTCAACAATCACCCAGATCATATCATAACCACTAGGTGACCTTGGCAGCTTGGTGACAAAATCCATCGTGATTCGCTCCTACTTCTATTCCGGAACCTCTGGTTGTTGCAGGAGACCAGTCGGCCTCTGATACTCCACCTTGACTTTAGCACAAGTCAAGCATTTGCTGACATAAGAAGCTATATCAGCTTTCATGTTTGGCCACCAATAAAGTATCTTCAAATCCTGATACATCTTATCGGAGCCAGGGTGAATAGAATACCAGGATTTGTGAGCTTCATCCAAGACAAGCTCGCGCAATCCCCCGAACAATGGGACCCAAACACGTCCCGCAAAATAGTGTAAGCCATCGGTCCTGAGTTCAAGATGCTTGTCAGCACTGTGCATAGTCTCAGCCTTAAGGTTTTCCTCCTTCAAGGCTTCCAACTGTACAGAACGGATTCGGTCAGGCAATGACGAATGAATGGTGAGCTATAAGGCTCGAACACGGCGAGGATTCGCAGACTCCTTCCTGCTCAAGGCGTCCGCCACAACGTTCGCCTTGCCAGGATGGTATTTGATAGCACAGTCATAATCGTTCAGGAGTTCAACCCAGCGACGCTGCCGCATGTTTAACACCTTCTGGTCGAAAATATGCTGAAGACTCTTGTGATCGGTATATACTTCGCACTTGGTACCGTACAAGTAATGTCTCCAGATTTTCAACGCAAAGACTACCGCACCCAGTTCCAAGTCATGAGTAGTGTAGTTCTTCTCATGAACTTTGAGTTGACGAGAAGCATAAGCAATAACCTTCCCGCGTTGCATCAACACACAATCGAGACCACGAATAGAAGCGTCACAGTACACAAGGAAGTCATCCGTACCCTCAGGTAAGGATAAGATAGGTGCAGAACAAAGTTTAAGCTTCAGCATCTGAAATGCTGATTCTTGTGGTTCATCCCAGTCGAACTTTCGGTCCTTCTGGGTAAGAGTAGTGAGGGGTTGAGCGATCTTTGAAAATCCCTCAATGAAACGACGATAGTAACCCGCAAGACCTAGGAATTGCCGCACCTCAGATGGCGTCTTTGGTGCTTCCCAGTCTTTAATAGCTTCGATCTTAGCCGGATCAACATGAATTCCCAGTTCATTCACCACATGCCCTAGGAATTGAACTTCACGTAACCAAAAATCACACTTTGAGAACTTAGCATACAACTGCTCCTGTCTCAAAAGTTCCAAGACCAACCGTAGGTGTTTCTCATGATCCGTCTTGTTCTTAGAATAAACCAGAATATCGTCAATAAACACGATGACGAACATATCAAGGTAAGGTTTGCAAACGCGATTCATTAAATCCATGAACACCGTCGGTGCGTTAGTGAGACCAAAAGGCATGACCAAGAACTCAAAATGGCCATAACGAGTGCGAAAAGCAGTCTTCTGAATGTCAGCTTCCCTGACGCGCAACTGGTGATAACCAGACCGCAAATCAATCTTCGAATAGTAGCTGGAGCCCTGGAGCTGGTCAAAGAGATCATCAATGCGAGGAAGAGGATAACGATTCTTGATGGTCACCTTGTTCAGCTCACGATAATCAATACACATGCGAAGACTTCCATCCTTCTTCTTCACAAACAAAATAGGAGCTCCCCACGGGGAAGAACTCGGTCGGATGAAACCCTTTTCCAAGAGTTCCTGCAACTGGCTGGACAACTCTTGCATCTTGGGAGGTGCAAGACGGTATGGAGCTCGGGCAATAGGAGCTGCACCCGGAGTAAGATCGATACCAAACTCAACCTGACGATGGGGAGGAAGACCAGGCAAATCATCAGGAAACATATCGGGAAAGTCACGAACCACCGGGATATCCTCGATCTTCTTCTCATCGTCAGTAGAAACGTTAACAAGTGCCAGAATGGCCGAACAGCCCTTCCGAAGGTACTTACGGGCTTTCATGCTAGAAATGATACTCAGCGGAGCACCGCTTTTCTCGCCATGAACCGAAAAAGTCTCTCTATCAGGGAGAGGAATCCGAATAATCTTATCGAAAAAAACGATCTCCGCACGATACAACGATAACCAATCCATGCCGACAACGACATCAAAACTACCCAGGGGTACTGGCATAAGGTCAATGGGGAAAGACAAACCCGACAGTTCCAAACGACATTCCCTAAGGGTGTGTGTCGCTTCGATTTTCTTACCATCAGCCAATTCTATTAAGTACTTAGCCTCTAAAGGTGTGGGTACTATATCTAGCAATCGACTAATGTCCATAGATACGAAACTCTTATCGGCACCAGAATCAAACAAGACAGAAACATAGCGATCATTAAGAAGGAACGTACCGGTAACTGTGTCTGGATCCTGCCTAGCCTCTGCAGATCCAATGACGGAAGCACGTGCAGTCCTGCCTCTGCCGCTGTTGTTCCCATTACCGTTTCCGCCCCTCCCATTATCGCCCTGCTTCAGTTTAGGACATTCACGCTTGAAGTGTCCCGTATCACCACAGTTATAGCACCCCTGCTTTCCTGGAGTTCCCTGAGCGGCAGGAGTAGGGGTAGCAGCAGGAGTCTGAGTTGGGGTGAGTGTCACCCTGCAATCCTTAGCATGATGCCCCAACTGATGGCACCGATGACAACGAGCCCGATCACAACTCCCAGAATGATGAAAACCACACTTGTTGCACTTGGGATGCTTCCCAACATACCCACTTGACTTCTGTCCAGAAGAAGACCCAGATGAATCAAACTTCTTTGCCGGCTGAGACGGCGCCGGTACAACACTCTTCCCCATACCATCCACTTCCTCTACTTCCCCTTAGTAACCTTCACAGCAGCACCCTTAGGAGGCAAAACACCTTCTGCCACCTTCAGGTTAGTCATCCGATGAGCTGATCGGACAACTTCAGCAATAGTGGGAAGATTTCCAGCAGCCACCAACCCAGCAATCTCCGGCACTAGCCCAGCTCATTCCTCCTCATAGTGTACTCTTCAATCTCTGACCTGACCATCTTGTAGCTCCAGACCTTATGTTCTAACTTCTGTACCTCCTCCCTCGGACAGTACTCACCTCTCAACAGCTGCACAAACTCCGCCCAAGGCATAGCAATAGCCTCCCCTAGTCCCATGTTCTGAGTAGTAGCATTCCACCACGACAGTGCAGGCCCCTCAAATGTCGCAGTAGCATACTTCACCCGGTCCCCAGCAGGACAGTTACACATGACGAACACAGATTCAACCTTCTCTAGCCATCGGAGCAGTCCCACCGCTCCCTCAGTTCCAGCGAAGTTATGGGGCTGGCAGTCCCGAAACTTCTTATAAGAGCACTGAGGTGGAGGTGGATTGGCACCCATACCTGAAACACGGTTTACGAGTAAAACACAAAGAAAGGACATGAAACCCAAGAATGAGGCAAGGTCGACAGAAATCAACCCACCACCCATGGCATTAATTCCAGCCTGGAAATTAGCCATAGCCATGTTTACTTAATGCTGTAGCAAGTTGTTCAGCTCAGCTTGGGTCATGTTGATGTTGCCACGACCACCGCCTCCAGCACGACCACCGCCGCCAGCACGGCCACCGCCGCCACCACGACGTCCACCACCGCGAGCACCAGACATGATCTAACAAATCAAGAAATCGAGGGATTCAGACTCACTTCCAGTGTCAACCACCAGAAGTTTACAAGAGTTAACTTAGGGACAAATCCAGGACTATACATCCAAACTCGAAGTCCATCGGGATTTTCATGCATTTCAGTTTATTATTTCGTGTGCACCCGAAATGATAAACTGCTCTACATGGTCCTCTAGATGTACCCCTAGTCCAGACTCCGGTCACCGAATATCATCGCCTAGTGACGTGTTACGATAGGTGCATGTGTAAGAAGGCATGTGTGTGCTAGAATCAACAAATCAACCCCTCCTTCTTCAATCCAGAAGAAGAAGACAAGAGTAGGTAAGAACCCAAATAAAAGCGGATGATGTAACAGAGAAGTATGATGATGATGTAAGGACACCCCGACAACGTTAGTACGTATCCCACTAATAGACTCAAAGTATGTGACCGTCTAGTGTGTGCGACTCGGCTATAGACCAGACTCTACATGCAGTCCTAGTTCACTATAACCATTGGCTCTGATACCAATCTGTCACACCCTCAAATTTCCACTTGCGGAGTTTTACCGCGAGGCGCATGACAAACCAGGATCCAAGTCAACGATCACAATAAACAACTCTATATGAAGATACATGACATTCAAAAAGATATAGTTTTCATAAACTTAAAACCAGTAGCGGAAGCATTTAACAAGTTACAGACCATAGACCAAATGTACCAAGTGTTATTACAAAACATGAACTAAGCCTAGACGCCAATGCAGACTCGTGCGCCTAGTTCCATTTGTTGCTATCTTAGCGACCTGAGAAAAACATGCCAAAAAGACGTCAACATATAATGCTGGTGAGTTCACAGGTTTTGTTCAATATGTTACCAAGTGTTACCAAAACGTTACCATGTCCATACTATACCAATGTCACCAAGTACGCTAGCTAGGCGTATGTTTTATTACTACTACGATTGGAAACCATTACTGGACACGTTTAGCAATGTTTAGCATATGTTTAAGCAGCCCGAATATGTTCAGCATGTTTAGCAAAGTTCGAGACAACATGCACCCGCCCGGCCCTCCAAGCCGACGAGTGGGGCAGGTCACGCCCAATAGATCTACCCATATTTCCCCCGTTTTGCATCCCCACACATTCTTGGTTTCCCCCGGGACTTCCAAAGATCGTATAGCAATACAAAGTTAAAAACCATAGTATGACATATGTTACCAAAATAGTTTAGCGCATGTTTTCTCCCCCAAAAGTTAAAGCAGTAAAAGTGGGGCCGTGAACTCACCTTAAATAGCGTTCTTCGGTTACAAGTAAAAATGCTAAGCCCTTGATAATCCCTCTACCGGAGATCTATCAAAATGTTCACATAAGTGTTCCGACTAATAACCATAAGGTTATCTAGTCCCCGATTGTCCATATCGTAACCAAGTATGTTTTAAAGCGTGTTTAAATGTTTAACCGACACACTGGACCGACCCGACATCCCGTTGGTGACCCATTACCCTAACTAATTAAGTACACATAGATTACACACAAGGTTCAAGCATAAAACACTTAGTTTGTATAAAAAATCTCATTTCTGCATCAGAACGGTCGAACCAGTCAGATTAAGTCTCCTTCGCCTGTTTTTAAGTTTTCCTTCGCCCATTTTATCTCATTCGACCGTTTTGATGTCTCCTTCGACCGTTTTAACACGTTCGCCCAAACATAATCCAGGTTCGACCCTGGATTCTCTCCTTCGCCCATTCGATCGGTCGAAGGAGTCCAGGTTCGCCCCTGTTGTACAAATTTTCCTAAAAACGCTTCAAACACATTTGAAACACCTCGAAACATCATCAAACACAGCAGTCAATCATGAATAACTTATCCCTACAAAACCCCATCGATTTCTCCCGATAATACATCCATTTCAGCCCTTTCCCAAAATGGTAAGAATTATGAAAATGTCACAATCATGCATGGATTCTTTACCCAATTTGGAAACTTTTGAAATCAATCCATATTCAACTTAAAATGCTCAGTTAATCGAGTGTTCGATTTTTCCTTATTAGTTCTGTTGATCATAAATATCATGCATCAAGTCTAGATTCGTTAAAACCCCCAAAATACCCATAACATCACCATCTATCCAATTCTAACCCTAAACAACAATAACCTAGAATCAATAACAATCCTATATCATGTTTCTATCATAGATACAGCAGCAAATCATTGAACAACACATAACACCACATATTACACAATTTACATATGTTTATCATCATGAAGACCTATGTTTAAATGATAAGGTTTTGATTTAGAAAGAAGTTTAAAAGGTTCTTAATCATGAAAACACCCTTAGAACAGATCCGGACAATTAGGGTTAGATGAAAACGAATTAAAATGCTTTAAAAAGGATTTAGGATTAAGAACACACCTTGGATTCTTGTTTAGATGTTGTAGATAGGTTAGATTATGTAAAAGAAGAGCAAAAACTCCTTCCTTAGTGATTAAAATCGTTTGAGAGTGTTTTGAGACGGTTAGGGTTTGTGAAATGGTGAAAATGACAAAGTTTGGTATTTATATTAATTCTCCTTCGCCCCCTATCAGTGGTCGAAGGTGGCCTCCTTCGACCCTTCCACAGGGTCGAATGAGCCCTGTCCTGGTCGAAGGGAATTCCTTCAATTCCACATCCCAGGTTCGCCCATTTACAAAGGGTCGAACCAAAACAAAATTCCTCCTTCGACCACTCGAAGTGGTCGAACCAGAACCCATGTTTATCCAGTTTTCCAGTTTGTCGTGTTTAACGCATTCTAACACACCTTAACGTATGAGCATGCAACCTTAGTCTATGTTTAACATATTTAAGCACGGATAATCATTTACACATCATTTAAACACATCTATGTATATAATCCACCACACGACCCATAATCTACACATACACTTAATTAATTTGCGTAATGTCACCAACAACGGAACCCGGTACTAGTGTATTCCCAAAACAACTCCCAATGATCCTCCAGATCATTGAACCCTGGACAATCCTAACTTGACCCGACTCAACTAACCCAGTTAAGTCCGTTTATAAACTTTTCTCGCTAAGGTAGACTTAGATGTTACTAAAATGTTTAAGCCAAATATGCCGGGTGTCACATCATCCCCACGTTGAAAGAATTTTCGACCCGAAAATTGCACAAAGCCCCAAAATGAAAGAAACAAAAAGAATGAAACGAAAAGGAAAATTACCGGATGTCACATTTTATGACAATTGATTAAAGGAAAGTCTTTGAATTATAAAAAATGGAAGGATTGATAATTAACGTGAATTGGTCAACAACGCTTGAAATTAGCACAATCAAACTCAAAGACATATAGACAAAGAATTGACTTCCATCAATTTAACAAAAACATAAAAAATTTTTACTCAGATTCGGTCAACAATATTAAAATTAAGGTCGTAATATTAGTAATAGCATTGAACATTATTTTGAATACATTATATATTTTAGGAAACTGTTTAATATATTTAAATTATATTTATTATTAAAATAATGATAAAAGTGTAGGAAAATAAATGTACATTGTTATCTTTAGATTATATTTAAATTATAAACTGTTAAATAGAGTTTACATTGTTAAATAGATTTAAATAAATGTTTGAAAGAAAGTTGTATATGTTAAAAAGAATATTGTTTCATGACAATTGATTAAAGGAAACTTGTAATATCAAAATTAAAGTCGGTCAACAATATTAAAATGAATTTCGAAATATTAGTAAGATCAATAAATAAGATTAAAAATCTTAAAAATAACAACCAAATCATAATCAATCATTCAAATCAATGACATTAAAATCATCATAAATAACATTAAAACTCTTCATAAATAACATCAAAATCATTCAAATCAATGACATCTTGTGGCGTAGCCTTAGTAACAAACATTTTGTGTTGGATTGAACACCATTTGAAGACACAATATTCGCCAATGGAAGTATCTTCTGATTGAAGCAAATCAAACCATCCAATCACAGTAAACCTTTACAAAACCATTATGTATAGAAAATTAAGAATGTGTAACTAAATATAAAATAAGAATATTGTAAACATAAATGTTGAATATGCAACTAACAAACCTAACGACTTGAGAAACAATTTCTGCTCGTAATATTAGTATTATTATTAGTTAGTATTAGTAATTATTAATAATTAGTAATATATTCGTAAAAATAGTAATAGAAAATTTTAATTCGGTCAATAAGATATATATGGGATTAAAATTAAAAATCGTAATATTAGTTTTAGTATTAGTAATATATTCGTAATTTAATTCGATCAATTCGGTCAATAATAAATAAACGAGCTTAAAAATTGTAATATATAACATTAAATTCGGTCAATTATTATTAACGTTATTAAAACTCATAATAAATAACATTAAAAATGAATAAATCCTATTAATTGCACGCAAGACCAATAATAATTCATAAAGATAAATTAAACATAATTTCGTATTAATATTAATATAAATAAATGAGATTAAAAAATTGTAATAAATAACATTCAATTCGATCAATTATTATTAATGTCAATAAGTATTTGTAATATATTCGGTTAACAATACGAATTTTTACGAATAGTAAAACTAAAATCGTAATATTAGTATTAATATTAGTTAGTATTAGTAATTATTAGTAATTAGTAATATATTTATAAAAATAGTAATACAAAAATTTAATTCGGTCAATAAGATATAAATGACATTAAATTTAAAAATCCTAATATTAGTTTTAGTATTAGTAATATATTCGTAATTTAATTTGGTCAATAAGAAATAAATGAGATTAAAATTTAAAATCCTAATATTAGTATTAGTATTAGTATTATATTCGTAAATTAATTCGGTCAATAATAAATAAATGAGCTTAAAAATCGTAATATATAACATTAAATTCGGTCAATTATTATTAATGTCATTAAAACTCATAATAAAATATCATTAAAAAATGAATAAATTCTATTAATTACAGGCAAGACCAATAATAATTTGAACGAATAGTAATATAAATAATATTAAATATACTTTCATAAAGATAGATTGAAAATAATTTCGTAGTAATATTAATATAAATAAATGAGATTAAAAAATGGTAATAAATAACATTCAATTCGGTCAATTATTATTAATGTCAATAGATAACATTAATTCTAACACACTAAAAATACATTAAAAATGATTAAATTTTATTAAACATAAATTCAAAAAAAGTAATAATAAATAATCAATCTTAAGAATCGTAATATATAACATTAAATTCGGTCAATTATTATTAATGTCATTAAAAGTCATAATAAATAACATTAAAAATGAATAAATCCTATTAATTGCAGGCAAGACCAATAATAATTCATAAAGATAGATTAAACATAATTTTGTAGTAATATTAATATAAATAAATAAGATTAAAAAATCATAATAAATAACATTCAATTCGGTCAATTATTGTTAATGTCAATTAGTATTAGTAATATATTTGTAAAAATAGTAATAGAAAATTTTAATTCGGTCAATAAGATATAAAAGGGATTAAAATTAAAAATCGTAATATTAGTCTTATTATTTGTAATATATTCGTAATTTAATTTAGTCAATAATAAATAAATGATCTTAAAAATCGTAATATATAACATTAAATTTGGTCAATTATTATTATTAGAGTCATTAAAACTCATAATAAATAACATTAAAAAAGAATAAATCCTATTAATTGCAGGCAAGACCAATAATAATTCATAAAGACATATTAAACAAAATTGTGTAGTAATATTGTTATAAATAAATGAGATTACAAAATCATAATAAATGACATTCAATTTGGTCAATTATTATTAATGTCAATTAGTATTAGTAATATATTCGTAAAAAGAGTAATAGAAAATTTTAATTCGGTCAATAAGATATAAATGACATTAAATTTAAAAATCGTAATATTAGTTTTACTATTAGTAATATATTCGTAATTTAATTCGATCAATAAGAAATAAATAAGATTAAAATTAAAAATCATAATATTAGTGTTAGTATTAGTAATATATTCTTAGATTAATACGGTTAATTCGGTCAATAATAAATAAATGAGCTTAAAAATCGTAATATATAACATTAAATTCGGTCAATTATTATTAATGTCATTAAAACTCATAATAAAATATCATTAAAAATGAATAAATTCTATTAATTGCAGGCAAAACCAATAATAATTTGAAAGAATAGTAATATAAATAATAATAAATATACTTTCATAAATATAGATTGAACATAATTTCATAGTAATATTAATATAAATAAATGAGATTAAAAAATCGTAATAAATAACATTCAATTCGGTCAATTATTATTAATGTCAGTAAATAACATTAATTCTAACATACTAAAAATACATTAAAAATGATTAAATCTTATAAAACATAAATTCTAAAAAAGTAATAATAAATAAATGATTTTAAAAATCGTAATATATAACATTAAATTCGATCAATTATTATTAATGTCTTTAAAACTCATAATAAATAAATTTAAAAATTAATAAATCTAATTAATTGCAGGTAAGACCAATAATAATTCATAAAGATATATTAAACATAATTTTGTAGTAATATTAAAATAAATAAATAAGATTAAAAAATCATAATAAATAACATTCAATTCGGCCAATTATTATTAATGTCAATTAGTATTAGTAACGTATTCGTAAAAATAGTAATAGAAATTTTTAATTAGGTCAATAAGATATAAAAGGGATTAAAATTAAAAATCGTAATATTAGTTTTAGTATTAGTAATATATTCGTAATTTAATTTAGTCAATAATAAATAAATGATCTTAAAAATCGTAATTTATAACATTAAATTCGGTCAATTATTATTAATGTCATTAAAACTCATAATAAATAACATTAAAAATGAATAAATCCTATTAATTGCAGGAAAGACCAATAATAATTCATACATACATATTAAACAAAATTTCGTAGTAATATTATTATAAATAAATGAGATTAAAAAATCGTAATAAATAGCATTCAATTTGGTCAATTATTATTAATGTCAATTAGTATTAGTAATATATTCGTAAAAAGAGTAATAGAAAATTTTAAATCGGTGAATAAGATATAAATGACATTAAATTTAAAAATCGTAATATTAGTTTTACTAT
This sequence comes from Ambrosia trifida, assembly GCA_028751855.1. Lineage (NCBI taxonomy): Eukaryota > Viridiplantae > Streptophyta > Magnoliopsida > Asterales > Asteraceae > Ambrosia > Ambrosia trifida. The sequence goes on along the minus strand of CM054131.1, from coordinate 73,390,785 downwards.
TTGTAATATATTCATAATTTAATTCGGTCAATAAGAAATAAATAAGATTAAAATTAAAAATCATAATATTAGTATTAGTATTAGTAATATATTCTTAAATTAATTCTGTTAATTCGGTCAATAATAAATAAATGAGCTTAAAAATCGTATTATATAATGTTAAATTCGGTCAATTATTATTATTGTCATTAAAAATCATAATAAATATCATTAAAAATGAATAAATCCTATTAATTGCTGGCAAGACCAATAATAATTCGAATAAATAGTAATATAAATAATATTAAACATAATTTCATAATGATAGATTAAACATAATTTCGTAGCAATATTAATATAAATAAATTAGATTAAAAAATCGTAATAAATACATTCAATTCGGTCAATTATTATTATTGTCTATAAATAACATTAATTCTAACAATTTAAAAATACATTAAAAATGATTAAATCTTATTAAATATAAATTCAAAAAAGTAACATAAATAAATGATATTAAAATTTTTAATAAATAACATTAAATTCAGTCAATTATTATTAATGTCAATAAATAATATTAAACATCTTAATAAATAACATAAAAAATGATTAAATCTTATTAATTGCAATCAAGACTAATCATAATTCGTATGTGGCAACTGTAACGTCACTGCATATGATGTTTTTAGATAACAGAAATTTGTTCATGGCCTTCGGCACAGTCTGGAATGATACATATAAAAAAAAGTAAAAAAATAACATTTTATAAAATGAAATAGGCATTTTTACACAAAAAAAAAAAATAACAATCATACCAACACGGTTGACGAAGGGTCATGCAAAACCTTGAAGAATTGGGAACCTTTTTGATAAGACATAATAACGTTGGTGTGTTCGGATAAGATCCTGATTTTTAAAATAAGTAAAACATAGAATGATTAAATCAATTTAAAGGTAAATCCGATTCACTGTATATTTATCAATACCGATTTGAAAAGTTGGTATTTTTAAAGAATAATCACAAATGAATACATCAAATTGATAAATTTCTTGAAACGATTAAATGTTAATTACCCATGTTCATTCTAAATCATCTAGATCGTATTTTATAAAAAACCGATTAAAACTTCATTCTAAATGTATCAGTGTTTAATTATTGATAATAATATTATTGAAGAATTTGATTAAATAGTCAAAGATTAAAAAAACCGATTAAATCTTCATATGGATCGTATTTTATAAGAAAACCGATTAAATAGTCAAACTAATTTTTGTAAACAAAAAATTAAAAAACCGATTAAATCTTCATTGCAGAATTTGATTAAATAGTCAAAGATTAAAAAAAACCGATTAAGTCAAACCATTTGATTAAACAAATGATATGAGTAATTTATTCATAAGATTAACAGTAAAGCATCGACTTTGTTAACAAAAATATCAACTGAAAAATCGTATACATAGGTTTCATCAAGATGATTAATAGTAAAGCATCGAGTTTGTTAACAAAAATAAGTAAAACACAATAATATTAAGCAATGTTAGAAGAATAGGGATCGATGATTACCTTGAATCAGTTGTGAAGAATCAAGAAAGTATGAAAGATGAAGGAGGAGGATAGAAAAGTTTGTTATGGAGAAATGAAGAATGATTTGTGGAGAATGAAAAAAAAAATCTGAAAATGGTTTATATCGACTTCAATTCGGAGCTCCATATTGTGGTTGGATCCATGAGGACCCTCTCTAAGGCCTCCATTCGACCCGAGTGTATTCAATTATTATATAGATAGATAGATAATGAAATCATTCGATTGAAAAACATTTATTCTCTTGTTTTGATTAATAGTTTATCATTCCGCTGCACTTTCCATTTATAATTCATTTCATTCATTGTTCTTATTACTTAAACAATCAAAACAATCAAACTCAGATCCTAACAATACTAAGTAGTCAACGTCTAAAATCATGAATCGAGGAAACTGAAGTTTTATGTTTAATTAACTAAACCCAGTTTTAACAAGCAACTACAAGGTTGATTAGTCAATTTTGAACCTAAAAATCCATGATTTATTGTTTCTTTGGTTAATGGATCGATTAGGGTTGTATTTTTATTTTTATCTTAAAACAGTAAAATAAAACATCATTACTAAAAAATGACCAGGTCAAACACGTTAAAAGTTGTTCTTTGTCCGAAGACTATTTTCATTTTGGTTTTTCATGTATTTATTTTATTCTATGTTTTTGCTAAGGATGCAAAAAAAAAAAAAGTTTTTTTTGTTTACATTTACAGAAGGGCATACTTAGACCTGACATTTTTGGTTTCTTATGACAGTTGTTCATCGTATTAGTACGACATAATTTTGAAAATTTTGAAGAATGATCTAGAGCGGATTGAAGCCGCTAAGGAACATCGAGACTTATTAGAAGAGGAAGAGTGGGTTTGGCAAGAATGTAAGAAGGGTATAGAGGAGCATGAATTTTTTCACGCCAAGGATCTATTGCAGAAATCTCGTGTTAATTGGGCAAAGTATGGGGATGATAACACGGCTTATTTTCACATAATCATTAATGGTAGAAAAGCATCTAATACTATTCAAGGTTTAATGGTGAATGGAGAGTGGGTTTCGAAACCCAAGTTGGTTAAGAGGGAGGTGTTGAGGTTCTTTAGTAGCCATTTTAAAGAGAGTTCCTTCCAGGCCGCTTCTTAGATGTGATGAGATGAAGAAAATTCCGGTTAACTTGGTGGACGGTCTTATCATGACGTTTACCAAAGAGGAGATCAAGAATGCGGTGTTCGAGTGTGGTAAGGATAAAGCTCCGGGCCCGGATGGGTTTAATTTTACTTTTGTTCGACATTTTTGGAGCTTTTTAGAAGATGATTTTTTGAAGATTTTTTCGGAATTTTTTGAGACGGGCTCTATAAGCCGTGGATGTGGATCGTCTTTTATCACGCTTATTCCGAAGATTAAGAATCCTATTGGGTTAAAAGATTTTCGACCTATTACGTTGGTGGGTATTATTAGCAAAGTTATATCGAAAGTCTCGTCCTTAAGACTTAAGAAGGTGATTGGGTGTTGGGTCTAAAATTGATAGTCTAATGTTATCAACAAAGTCAAAGTCAACAAGTCAATGTTCGGTCAACAAAAGTCAAAGTCGAACGGCTCGCAGTCAACACGTAAGGCGACTCGAGAAATCTGGATAATAGATCAACGAGTGAAGTTCAAGTTATGATAGAGAAAGATGCTACGGATAAATAAATATATTTTGTTTAGACAAAATATATTTATTACTTTAAATAATGGTTTTCTTGTTTAGTGAGAGTTTTAGTATTTTGTTAACCCTAGGGACCTAAATGTAATTAGCCTAAGTGTGTTTGGGCTATAAATAGATAGAGATTAGGGTTTTATTGTCAACACACATGCTAGAGATTTTGAGGGGCTTTATTGTATTCATCTTATACAAATCATCTAGTAGGTTTTTATTGAATATTTAGTGTGTGTTCAACATAATTTTCATCTTGTTCTTCATCAAAATTAGATTCAAGCTCGAAATCGATCTTACAATTTGGTATCAGAGCTTGGAACTCGAATTTGGGATTTAACCATCTGCAAATTCGTTGTTTAATCTGATTTCTGTTGAAGATTTTATAGATTGTTTAAAGTTTTGGGTTTTTCATCAAACTACGCACTTATTTCATCAAACTGCGCACTTATTTCATCAATTTGCGTACTTATTTCATCAAACTGCGCACTTATTTCATCAATCTGCGCACTTATTTCATCAAACTGCGCACTTATTTCATCAAACTGTGCACTTGTTTCATCAAACTGTGTACTTATGTCATCAAACTGTGTACTTATTTCATCTTGTGCACTTGTTTATTGTTCTGTGTACTTAACTCAAGTCTTGATGTGTGCGCTCTTAACTCATAAGCTGCATACTTATTTCTTGTTGTGTGCACTTAACTCATAAGTTGCATACTTATTTCTTGTTGTGTGCACTTAACTCATAAGCTACATACTTATTTCTTGTTGTGTGCACTTAACTCATAATCTGCATACTTATTTCTTGCTGTGTGCACTTAACTCATAAGTTGCATACTTATTTCTTGTTCTGTGCACTTAACTCAAGTATTGATGTGCGCACTTAACTCATAAGCTGCGTACTTATTTTTTGTTTTTTGTCTCCGCGCACTTAACTAGGGTTTCTGCGCACTTAATCAGAAATTCCTAGTTCTCTACGTACTTACTGAAAATTGTGTAGTCCTTGTGTACTAATCTAGGGTTTCTGCGCACTTACCAAGGAAACCCTAGTTATCTGTGTACTTGTCAAAGACTGCACACTTATCAGGAGACAAGGGATTGACCGTGTACTTGCTATTGTTTCAGGTTGCTGCATTCCGATTTGTGTGAGTTTCTGCGCACTTACCAAAGGAAACTTTGGGAGACAGTGATTTATCCTTCTGTGGCTTTATCACAGTGTACTTATTCGTGTGGTCTAGTCGTTATTCTGCCCGAAGTTTCTTGTGCCAATCAGATCAACAAACCGTTAAATCTGCATACTTAAATTCTGCATACTTAAATTCTGCATACTTAAATTCTACATACTTAAAATCTGCATACTTAAATTCTGCATACTTAAATTCTGCATACTTAAATCTGCGCACTTAAGAACTGCGCACTTAAGGACTGTGGACTTATTATTGGACTTTAAACTTTAAAATCAGAAAATCAAACTTAAAATCAACCTTAATCAATGGCTAGTAACAATAACAACTTAACCATGAATCCTGTAACCCAAGCTGAACTGGAAACTGGAACCATAACTCGAATCCCTAAGTTAATGGGTGCACAAGATTATGGAACCTGGAAGAACCGTATGAAAGCCTTCTATTATGTGAATGTTTTTACCCAATGGACCTCAGTTCAACTCGGACCACACCTCCCAATGAGGACCACAGAGGCAGGAGAGGTGTTCAACACTGATCCAACTACTTATACAGACCTTGACAAGCAGTTGATTCAACGTGATCACAAAGCCTACGATGCTCTTACCAAGGCTTTGTCGAATGATGTTTTTAACATGTTCGAAGAGTATACCACTGCTCAGTCTCTGTGGTATGCCTTGTGTGACTACTATGAAGGAAATCAGGACATGATTCAGAAGAAGCAAGACATGGTTCAAAATGAGTATGACATGTTTGGAAGCATTCGTGGTGAAAGTTTAAACAATCACATCGATCGTTTCATGAATATGCTCACAAAGATGAAGAAAGTCGAGATTCCTGTTAACAACCGCAATTCAATCAAGAAGTTGTTCAATTCACTCCCAAAGGAATGGAGCTTGAAATTCATGACGGTCAGAGAGGACTTTATGATTTGTCCAATGACTTTGTCAGATGTGATAAATTCCTTAAAGTGATTTGAAAATGATGTCACAGAGGGAGAGATGAATCAAGTCGGTTACGTTCCAATATCAAGTCCACCAACATCAGTATCTAGAAACATGGCTTTCACTGCTCCTATAAGCATGAAAAGCTCCAATCCATCCTCTATTTCAGCTGGGACTCTTCATAATCTCTCAGCAAATTCTGGAAATGAAATGAAGCCTACAAACGAATTAGTGGCAGTAACCGACGAAAATGAGGCTGCTAAAATGCAAGCACCAAAGGCATTGACTGAGGTCGACTGTCACTGGGGTGAAGAAGTTGCAACTGCAAAAGTCGACAACAACAAAGATCTTATGGGAAAGATTTGTACCAAGGGCATGGTGACCCAAGAGCAGGATGTGGATGAAAAAGGTAAAGCTGTAATGAGGAATCAATCAAAGATCATGCGAAGAAGGATCCGGTAAAAAGCATTCCTCTTGAAATTAAAACAAAACTGTGCACACCAAGGTGTATCACAGCAGTTGCTTATTGTTTGTCCCACAATCAAAAAGTTTTAAGAGAAAGAGATGATATTAAAAAAATCAACAATGAAATGAAAGAAAATAAGTTGGCATATCAACGAAAGTTAAATGCAACTCTCACTGAAATGCAAACTCTTAAAGAATTTGTCCTTAGAAAAGATTTTTTAATAAATGATTTAGCAGAAAAGTTAGAAAAATCAAGAAACGAAACAAATCATCTTCAAATTATTGTGAACAAATGGAATGTAAGTAAAAAGGCTCAAGTTGATCTACTGGAGTGTTCAAGACAATCTTTTGTTAAAGATGGAATTGGATATAAGGATAACAATGGGATCGAAAGATCTTTATTTTTACCCCTGAGCAAAAGCGAATATATACCAATTCCAAAACCTCATCCTAAAAATGATCTGTGTGAAAAGGAATGTGTCAAACCTGAGTCTAGTACTAATATGATTAAAAGCAATGCAGAAGTGACACAAAAGGCAGAGGTTGAAGATGATGACATGTGTGTTGGAAAGACTTTGGGGTTGGGTCACCCAGGAGCCAGTTACTCAACAATTAATTGGTTTATTTGGAATAATGAAAAGACTAAAATTGTTTTAAATTTGGATGACTGTACTGGACCTAGACCTAATGTTGATTCGAATGGTGTGGTAAATGTTTGTGATAGACACAAATCTCTCTCATGTTCTGATGTTTGTCATGATGATATTGTGCATAAATGTGCTGATTTAAAATCTGCATTTTGTGATGATAAAATTGTTTGTGCTCCACCTGTTTTTGTGCCCGCTCTTGAGAATAACAGGTTTGGAATGTTCTTAACTGAAGAGATTCCAGATTTTACTCCGTCAACATCATGCAAAGATGATTCACAAAGTGATTCGAAGCTTTGTTCATCTAGAGAATGGCAAAGCTCAAATGACTCGGAAACTTCAGTGTCAGAACATGATGATAGAGTTGACACTACAAATCAAGTCCATCAAGATTCACTGGAAGAAGATCTGTTTATAGAAGATTGCTCAACTTCAGATGATGAATTAGTGATGAATGAAAATCGCAAGGGATTAAAGATCACAGATTCAAAATGTCACACCCTCAAATTTCCACATGCGGGGATTTACCGCGAGGCGCGTGACACACCAGGATCCAAGTCAACGGTCACAATCAACGACATCTATATGATATGAAAACAACGTAAACTGCCATTGAGTTTCAAAACCGTTCTAACACAGCGGAAGCAAAATGTATTATTACAACTCAAAAGTAAAACTCAAAGTCTGAAATGTTTAACAAAACATGCATATGATCCCTAGACGCCGTGAGACTCCGTGCGCCTAAACTCAATGCTGCTACCTTAGCGACCTGAGAAAACATGCCAAAAAGATGTCAACATATAATGCTGGTGAGTTCACAGGTTTTAAGTTCATAAACGTTTTCATGTGTAAAGCGATTCCTCATAAAGTGCCAAGTGTGCAAAAGTTCCAAGAAAATAACAAATGTTCCCTTACTACTACGATTGTGTTGCTAAAACCATTACTGATGTAACACCCCAACCGATGGCGGAAACATCGAGGTGTCATGTAAGAATGAGTATACAGTAGCACATGGTATTCAAGTTTTAATTGAAATTTATTTAAAGTAAAATATCCAAAATTGAAAATACATAACAAGTCTTGAATGAAATTCTAATACATCAAAAAAGCCAAGCAAAGCATAAACTTCAAATTGTCTCCTCATGCTAGCTCTAGAATTCAAGCATCATTATTTCCTGTTGAGTTTGTAAAAATGGGGGGGGGGGGGTCAACTAGAAGTTGGTGAGAATACATAAGCCATGTTAAGCAATTAAGTTTAAGAATAATCAAAGTTTAGCAATTCATATGTCTATCGTAAGTTTAAGTCTACATGAATAAACATGAAGTATAGTATGCACATAATCAAACCTCCGACAAGTTTAGGTCCATCCCGTCATCCACGGTTCACCTTAATATCACGTTGAAACGATAACAATCACCCGCGCTCCCCATAAAAGATGGTCAACGAATTTAGGTGGGATTGTCAATCCAATAGATCTATTATTGAGTATCGCCGGCTTGGCCATAGCTAATGATTATGTAAGTTGAAGTTTAAGTCTAACAGTTGTTGTCTAAGTCATGAGGCATTAAAGTTTACAACTAGACATGTATGTAGAATTGCTTAAGTACAAAGTTTCAAGTATAAAGAATTGCATAAACATGGTTACGTAAACTCACCTTAGCAAAGTATTAAGTCTCGAGAAATAGAGTATGTGTAGCCCAAAGTTGCCAAGTATTACCCTATGTATAAGGTAATAAATAAGTCTAAGTCTTTCTAGTTTACAAGTATTTTCTAGGGTTTCGAATTTGGGGATAAGTATTCGTTTGATTATTAATGAAATTATTTATTAAATAAAAGAAATTCGATAAATAAATAAGCAAAGGTCTTTTTGTAAACTTTAGATTAAAGATGGTCACATTATAAAGTTTTAAGTATGGAAATAATTTTTATAAAATTATTTTCTTAAAAATAGAATATTTAATCTATTTATTTCAATTTGTCAAAATATAACTTTAATATCTTAAAATATTAAAATTAAAGAATTTTTAAATTAAAATTTGTATTTCTGTTCTAAATGGACATAAATAATTTATATAAATTTTTGGTGCAAAAATATTGAAAAATGAATTAATTATGATTTATTTATGATTAAAATAACAAAAATCGATTAAAAATATTAAATAAATGATTTTTCAGAAATAAAAATCATTTATGGAATATTTAATGTTTTATAAACTTAGAATAATTTTTGTTGAAATTTATATAATCGTTTTGATATTTTTATAGAATTTTACAATTATAATAGAATAAACTTGTAATATTTATAATAAATAAATAATTTTTTGGAAAACTAAAAATTGTATAATAAATTTTTCTATTAGAATAAAATAAAATAATTTTTGTAGAATTTATAAAGAAGTTTTAGTATTTTAAAACCATTTTTAAAAAAATATAGAGAATATATAAAAGTAAAGGTTTTTGAAAAAAAAGAGTTTGTGTATGCCAAGGCTCGAACCCGGGTCTGAGACCGGGTGGAGTCTTATCACAAGCCCAGCCACCAACTGGGCTGGACCCTGAGAACGAATATTCTAGGTTTGAAATTACATATATAGTTATACAAGAACTGATTTATAATTGTTTTAAATAGAAAGAAATGGACGCGTGTTATAGGACTCGAACCTTGGCCTGTGGCCGGTTCGTGTTCTAGACAGAAGGGGCCACACCAACTGATCTGCTGATCAGTTGGTGATAATTTTGGTTTGAAATTAATTAAATACGCATGTCTGCAAGTGCATTATCCCCAATTCAGAAATGTCGAACCCTAGATTTTTCAATCAACAAATTTGACAAACAATAACCCGATTGAACATAGGGTTATTGTTGTGAGAAGGCCGATGAACAAAACCATGTAAAAATATTAGAACTTACAAAGCTTTTCGTGATTTTTGGATGGTCAAATAGAAAGTCAAAGGTGCGAGCAAAAGATGATCAAAACGGGTTTATCAGAGGAAATTGAGGGTAGAGAGAGTATGTTCGGCGAGTGTAGGTTGTAGAGGAGGTTCCAATTTATAGTGGGAGGCTCGGGTGGTGCAAATTGGTAAGTTGACCCGATTGAATACGATGACGCGATAATTGGACACAATTTTGGAATGTTTTAATGTTAATTGGTCGTGCATAAGACGCGTATCAATCAAAGCAATCATCAATCAAGCCTTAATAGGATTATTAATACGGATTGATTGAGTATTAAAGGAAGGTGGGATCGCAGATTGACTTTTTGAAAGTCAACTGCAATCCCAAGCATAAGATAAATATAATTTACATCAGAATGATACCAACTACATGCTGTAGACCGGCTGGTTTGGTGTTGTGTGTGTATGGTTGAACCGGCCATGGGCTCGGGATCGAACCCCGGCCCATGCAATAATTTTTTGACAATTATTTCTCTAATATATATATATATATATATATATATATAATATAACCTTATAGTATGATACTAGGGGTCCAAATGTGTTACGAAACATTTTTAAAAGGACGATAAATGATAAAATTCGACGTTTTATTAATAATCACCGTAACGTACATAGGATTTAATGCGAGATGTTACAGTCTCCCCTACTTTTAGGAACTTCGTCCCGAAGTTTATTGAAAACACAGGGTTAAAGGTGATTGGGTAGAAATCAGGACAAGTGTGGTCTGGAAGTTTTGTGTTAGGACACGACATGAATAGAATAATCTTGTTTCAAATAATTTGGATAAGAGGGTAGGATTAGGTGTGTCTTGAAATCGCAAGGAGAATAAGAATCTTAAGTTTTAGGAGTCCTAAAAGGAATGAGTTGATGGACTATTGAAAGACTAAATGAACTACCAAGTAACTAAGGTTTATAATTGGTCAACTACCGAAAACCTTGATAGAATTTCACACGACCTTAACGTACCTGTAAATTCATGATTACGTTCCGGACCGCAATCACCAATTTACCTTACATTAGGGTTTTGTGTCCTTCTATGACTCTACCGATTGTTGAGCAGGTTTGATAGCCTCCACCAGCCGTTGAGCATGTTGTAGGGCCTCTCCCGACTATTGAAAAGGCATGATGACCTCTACCAATCGTTGAGTAGGTTATTTGGTACTCAACTAACTGTTGAACAAGTACTTCATCCACTCTCAGTGTAGCATTTATTGCCAATTGATAGTATGTTTATGTAAGCAAGTTTATAAGTATAACGAGTATGGTTTAGATATTGATATATCAATTAGTTCACATTCAAAGAAGCATGCATCCAAGTGTTGTGATCATACTAGATAAACGACTCTCATGTAAAAGAAAAAAATTTCAATGCTTGAATCAAAAGCGTCAATACATAGAATTTTAAATGCAAAATAACATTCAAATGGTGGAGCTTGTTGTTAAGTAGCTGGAGGGTCCCTAGCAGGGTTATTCGGAGCAGCAAGGCCATTTGCAGCAGGAATTCGACAAACATCTGCAAGATGCCCATACCTTTGACAATTGGTACACTGACGGCAGGGCACTTGGGTTGGGTGGTGATACTGACAGGTGTCACACTTAGGTTGGTTCCCGTTATATTGTTTCTTGTTGGGTGGGACAGTGGCGTCTATTGCAAAATTCCTGACCTTGCGCCTTCCATTGGTTGAGGCCTCAGTTTTAATTTCAACGACAGGTTGGGGAGCATCCTTCGCAACAGTTTTCTTTTCCCCTTTCCGAGTCAGGGTTCCTGCCTTCACATGGTTAATAGTTAGGGTGGCCGCCAAACGCTTTGCTTCCTCCAGAGTAGCAGGGTTCCTTCCCCACACAGTGTCCTGAATCTGCATGGGTAAGCCACCAATGTATTTTTCGATCGCAATAGGCAAGGGGGTGACCTTGTGTGGTAGCAGTAGACTAAGTTCGTGAAAACGAGTGTTGTAGGCAAGGTTTTCTCCACTGTCCTGAGCAAGATCATGAAACTCATCTTCTAACTTTTTGATTTCATTACGGGGGCAGAACTCCGCCTTCATAACATCTTTAGCTTGTTCCCAAGTTAAGGCCAGTGCGACTTCAGCTCCACGGGTGCGCTTTTCCTCATTCCACCAAGTGAGTGCTCGTTTGTGAAGGAAACTCATGGCATAACGGACCTTAAAGTTATCGGGACACTCACTGTTAATGAAGGTATTTTCAATACCCTCGAACCATTGCAGAAGACCCGTAGCTCCTTCATCTCCACTGAACTTAGGGGGATTACAGGTATTAAAGTGTTTGAGAGTGCAGGCTGGGAGACCATTCCCGTTTCCATTCCCGTTCCCATTGGGTTTCCATTGCCGTTTCCATTTCCACTGCCGTTTCCATTTCCGTTGCCGTTCCCCTTCATCTGAATGACTTGGGCCAGTAAGTTAGGAACCAGATTTGCGATCTGTTGCGCCATTTGTTGAGAGATGATCACAGCCAGTTGGGCATCACCTCTGTTGCTGTGGTTAGTGTCGTGGTTATGGTTGTGGTTGCTACTCCCTTCCTCATGATTTCCACCACTGTTATTGCGAGTGCTGCGACTTGGAGGCATGATCTGTAAGAGACACAATGAAATGAATGAGGTAATATAAGGAATGTAATCATTTATCCATTAATTAAAACAAATAAACGAAAACGTTGACTTATCAAAGATCTAGATTCTAATAACATAGTGAAGACATGCTTTAGCCTATAGGTGAACACTCATCCCGAGAATTCCCAGGTAGGCATCCAGGTCCCTCGTCTGATTGGGATATATGCGCAATGCCAACCTAGACATAAGACTCAGAATACAGGCGTTCACCCTTCCAGATTGCACGTGTTCGTTATTAAAATCTAGAACTTCGACGAGATCTCAAGTTGGTTCAGGCTAAACCTGAGAATTGTCCTATTAGTCTAAGAGTAGATCTTGTGATGGAGAGCAATCTTCTTGTAGGGATTAAGGTAGGGATAAAAAGTAGGAGTGAGATAGAGAATAGCAAGTAAAAGGAGCAAATACTGGTTATAATCCTATGGTTATAAACTAGATTATTTTTCTAATAACCTAATTCCCTATAACCATGGCTCTGATACCAATCTGTAACACCCCAACTGATGGCGGAAACATCGAGGTGTCACGTAAGAATGAGTATACAGTAGCACATGGTATTCAAGTTTTAATTGAAATTTATTTAAAGTAAAATATCCAAAATTGAAAATACATAGCAAGTCTTGAATGAAATTCTAATACATCAAAAAAGCCAAACAAAGCATAAACTTCAAATTGTCTCCTCATGCTAGCTCTAGACTTCAAGCATCATTATTTCCTGTTGAGTTTGTAAAAATGGGGGGGGGGGTCAACTAGAAGTTGGTGAGAATACATAAGCCATGTTAAGCAATTAAGTTTAAGAATAATCAAAGTTTAGCAATTCATATGTCTATCGTAAGTTTAAGTCTACATGAATAAACATGAAGTATAGTATGCACATAATCAAACCTCCGACAAGTTTAGGTCCATCCCGTCATCCACGGTTCACCTTAATATCACGTTGAAACGATAACAATCACCCGCGCTCCCCATAAAAGATGGTCAACGAATCTAGGTGGGATTGTCAATCCAATAGATTGAGTATCGCCGGCTTGGCCATAGCTAATGATTATGTAAGTTGAAGTTTAAGTCTAACAGTTGTTGTCTAAGTCATGAGGCATTAAAGTTGCTACAACTGACAAACGTTGCTCGAGTTGCTGCCCATGTGCCAAGTGTCAAGTAGAGACAATATGCACCCGCCCCGCTCCCAGCCGTCAGGTGGGGTTCGTCACGCCCGATAGATCTATCCAAATTTCCCCTGTTGTGCCCCGCACATTCATGGTTTCAATAGGGACTTAGGTTTCATCGTATAGTAAATAAGTGCCAAGCGCCAAGTGCCAAATGCCAAGTGTCAATGTTTAAAAGTGTCAAGTGCCAATGTTTAAATATGCCAAATGCCAATGTTTAAAAGTGTCAAGTGCCAATGTTAAATATGCCAAGTGCCAAACATGTCACGTTTCTTAAAAGAGTTACATTCCAAAAAGGCGTCATGTTTCTAAAAGTGTTACGTTTCCAAAAGTGGTAAGTTTCATAAGAGTTGCGTTTTCAAATCATAAACGTTACATTGTTAAAACGTGTGGCATGCTTCTCCCCCGAGAGAAAAGAGTATAAAAGAGGGGCCGTGAAACTCACCTTAGAGTGCGTCTTCTTGATAACTAGAGATCCAACCCGTGTATGATACTCCCGACAATTAACAACCTATTAATGAGTTTACATAAGTGTGATGACTACTAACCCGAAGGCTAACTAGTCCCCGATTGTCCAGATCTTGACTCTATGTGTTTAAAGTGTGTTTGAACGTTAACCGGACATCCCAGACCGACCCGACATCCCGTTGGTGACCCATTACATCAATTAGTCATGCACATAAAGTTAACACATAAGTTTCAAGCATAAAACACTTAGTTGCATCAAAAATCTCATTATGGACATCAGATGGTTGAATGTGGTTTTTCCCATTTCCACGTTCGCCCGTTTGAGCCACGTTCGACCACACGAAGGGTCGAATGAGTTCCACGTTCGACCGTTTGCAGCAGAACTTCATAAAACGCACCAAAACACATCTAAACGGTCTGAAAACATCACGAAACATCACCAATCACAGCAGTCAACTTTCATTAACATGTTCCTACAAAACCCTACCAATTTTATCCCGAAATCCATTCGTTTTACAAGTTACCTTAAATAGCAAATTATGGAGATGTCACATCAAACGCATGCAATCTTTACCCAATTAGGAAACTTTCTGAAATCAATCAATAATCAACTTAATATACTCAGATTATCATGAACAAGAAACCCTTAATCATATCCTTATTACTATCATCTTGAACAAGCCCTAGATCTAACCCAAAATCCCCAAAATGAACAAAACATCATCAATAATCAATTGTAACCTATCTCAATCATAAATCATCATCAATAATAGTCCTAGATCATTGTTATAACATCTATACAGCAATTAATCATCAAACAATACATAACACTACATAAAACACCATTAACACATGTTAATTTGTATGAAAACTCATTGTTTATGAATATGTTTTGTTTGGAAAGATATTAGGAAGGTTTTTATCCATGAAAACATGTTTGAATCAGATCTGGACTCTTGGGGTTTAATGAAAACGAATTGAAATGCTTTAAAAATGATTTAGAATGAAAAACACACCTTAGATCTTTGTGTAGAAGATGTTTGTAGGTTAGATTATAGGAAAACAAGAGCAAAACTCCTTCCCCAATGTTTAAAGTTGCTAGAGAGTGTTTAGAGGCGTTTAGGATTTGTGAAATGGTGAAAAATGACAAAGTGTGGTATTTATACTATGTCCACATTTGCCCCTTTTACCTAGGCGAATGTGCATGTTCTGGTCGAATGAAACCTTTTTCATTTCCACATTCCAGGTTCGCCCCTTTGCTAAGGGTCGAACCAAGATTAATTTCCAGGTTCGCCCACTCGATGTGGTCGAACCAGGACTTATGTTTTTCCTAGTTTTCCAGTTTGTCGTGTTTAACGCGTTTTAATTCACTCTAACATACGAGCATGCAACTTTAGTCTATGTTTGACATATTTAAGCACGGATGATTATCTACACATCATTTAAACACATCTAAGCATATAATCCACCATACGACAATTAGTCTACACATACACTTAATTAGTTTATGCAATTCACCAACAACGGGACTCGTAACATGTGTGTGTGTGTGTGACTAACCCAATGATCCTCCAAATCATTGAACCCTGGACAATACGGACTGTGTTTCGACTCGAATGACCCCGTCAAGTATGTTTAATAAACGTTTTTCGCTAAGGTGGACTTATGTGTTTATAAAATGTTGACCTAAACATGCCGGGTGTCACATCACCCTCCTGTTGAAAGAATTTTCGTCCCGAAAATTTCCCGAAGTCAAAGAGAACGAAGCGATAAAAAGAAATTTTTTTCCCGGTCGTCACATCATCCCCCTGTTGAAAGGAATCTCGCTCCGAGATTCACTCTTTGACAGCAATGAGTGTCGACCTAACCCAAGTAACGTTTCCCAGAACACAAACGAAATGATAACCACGAACGAAAGATGATATCAACAGATACTCTATGCCGGGGAACCGCCCTCCCCAAAGTGAATACAAAAAAATGTATCCTCCTGATCGAAGGCCTACTAGAGACTACTGTGATCGGTATAAATGACACACTGGTACCGTCCTACTAGAGACTACTGTGATCGGTATAAATGACCCATGAATGCAAAGCGATGACCAAATACCAAACTGAATGCACATAATGAATACGAATCGCCAAACAATGTGAACGAGAATGAATATGAGCATAACAAGAATCAAGATAAGAATACTCACCAGTAACAGTATCATGATCCTCCTGGTTCTCCCTAGCGCCAATGACGTAAACATGACCACGAGTAGTTCGACCGCCGCCTTCGTTCCCAGCACCACCTGCAGTCCCTTGCTTCAGCTTAGGACAATCCCGCTTGAAGTGCCCTGTCTCCCCACAGTTAAAACACCCATGGTTTCCCCGAGGAGCAGGAGCGGGGACAACCGCTTGAGTCTGTTTCGGCTGCAGATTGACCCTACAATCCTTAGCCAAGTGACCGACTCGCTGACAACGATTACATCGAAACTCATCACAACCCCTAACATGATGATACCCACACGTGTTACACTTCGGACTCTTACCAACATAACCCCCAGTCTTCTGTTCAGATGACGCTCCCACAACGTCCTGCCTCTTATCCTGTTGTTGAGACGACCCAATGTTCTTTCCAGCACTCTCCCACTTCCTCCTGTTGTCCGCAGGGGCTTTCACAGCAGCACCCCTCTGAGGTAGAACACCCTCAGCAACCTTCATGTTGGTCAGCTTGTGAGCTGCCCGAACAGTGGCCAACATAGTAGTGTGATCAGCAGCGGCAACAAGCCCAACAATCTCCGGCACTAACCCAGCAACGTAGTGCTCAATCCTCCGGTACTCCGGTGTAGCCAAACCGGGCACATCACAGCCAACTCGTTGTGCCTAGAAGTAAACTCCTCGATCTCCGACCCAACCATCTTCAGATTCCAGAACTCATGCTCCAACTTCATAATCTCGTCTCTTGGTTAATACTCCGCCCTCAACATCTGAACAAACTCGGACCACGGCATAGCATTGGCCTCACCCAGACCAAGGTTCGCAGTGGTGGAGTTCCACCAGGTCAACGCATGTCCCTCCAGTGTAGCAGAAGCATACTTGACACGATCAGCGTCGAGACAATTACACATAGCAAACACCGATTGGATCTTCTCCAACCACCGAAGTAGTCCCACTGCCCCTTCAGTCCCATTGAAGAAATGGGGCTTACAGTCCATGAACTTCTTGTAGGTGCACACAGACTGCACCTGATTAGTATTTCCCAGGGTCTGCTGAGCAGCCTGGAAAGCAGCCAACGCAACGTTCAACTGCTGCTGCAACATGTTCTCCAACTCCGCCTGAGTCATGGTGATATTCCCACTACCTCGTCCACCGCCATTGCGACCCCCGCCGCCACCACGGCGTCCACCAGCACGTCCACGAGCGCGACCAGACATGTTCTGCCAAACATGAGACGAGACACTCAATACCACTAACAGATCAAGCTACAAGTGACCAAACGAATTCAGAACGTGGTTCCAGCATGACCATTAGTCCGAACACGAAGTCCACCAAGATTTTCATGCAGTTCGATTTATGATTTCGTGTGCACCTGAAATAACAAATCGCTCTACATGGTCCTCTAGGCGTGCTCCTAGCTAGAACTTCCAATCACCCGATACCCACATTCCTAAAAGAAACTATTATCGCACGAGGATCCCAAAGTGAACAGTCACCCAGGAGTGTACTATGACAAGTACTAGTGCATGATAGTGTGTGTGTAGGCAAGTATGTACATTAGAGCATAGAGGGGAGATATCCAAATCCCGGAAAAATCTCAAAAGTGTGCCGAAGCCACCCCAATGTACACTACCGCCAAGTATAAGCGATAAGCCTCTTCATCTTTAAACCCAAAGAAGAAGATAGAACCAAGGTAGGAATAACAAAAGATAGATAATGTGATACTGTGTGATGAGGACACCGACACCCCGACAAGGTTAGTATGTTTATCAAATGACACGACTCATAAATATGTGTGACCGTCTAATGTGTGTGATACTCGGCTATTGACTAGACTCTACATGCAGTCCTAGTTCACTATAACCATTGGCTCTGATACCAATCTGTCACACCCTCAAATTTCCACATGCGGAGTTTTACTGCGAGGCGCGTGACACACCAGGATCCAAGTCAACGGTCACAATAAACGACATCTATATGATATGAAAACAACGTAAACTGCCATTGAGTTTCAAAACCGTTCTAACACAGCGGAAGCAAAATGTATTATTACAACTCAAAAGTAAAACTCAAAGTCTGAAATGTTTAACAAAACATGCATATGATCCCTAGACGCCGTGAGACTCCGTGCGCCTAAACTCAATGATGCTACCTTAGCGACCTGAGAAAACATGCCAAAAAGATGTCAACATATAATGCTGGTGAGTTCACAGGTTTTAAGTTCGTAAACGTTTTCATGTGTAAAGCGATTCCTCATAAAGTGCCAAGTGTGCAAAAGTTCCAAGAAAATAACAAACGTTCCCTTACTACTACGATTGTGTTGCTAAAACCATTACTGACAAACGTTGCTCGAGTTGCTGCCCATGTGCCAAGTGTCAAGTAGAGACAATATGCACCCGCCCGGCTCCCAGCCGTTAGGTGGGGTTCGTCACGCCCGATAGATCTATCCACATTTCCCCCGTTGTGCCCCGCACGTTCATGGTTTCAATAGGGACTTAGGTTTCATCGTATAGTTAATAAGTGCCAAGCGCCAAGTGCCAAATGCCAAGTGTCAATGTTTAAAAGTGTCAAGTGCCAATGTTTAAATATGCCAAATGCCAATGTTTAAAAGTGTCAAGTGCCAATGTTTAAATATGTCACGTTTCTTAAAAGAGTTACATTCCCAAAAGGCGTCATGTTTCTAAAAGTGTTATGTTTCCAAAAGTGGTAAGTTTCATAAGAGTTGCGTTTTGAAATCATAAACGTTGCATTGTTAAAACGTGTGGCATGCTTCTCCCCCGAGAGAAAAGAGTATAAAAGAGGGGCCGTGAAACTCACCTTAGAGTGCGTCTTCTTGATAACTAGAGATCCAACCCGTGTATGATACTTCCGACAATTAACAACCTATTAATGAGTTTACATAAGTGTGATGACTACTAACCCGAAGGCTAACTAGTCCCCGATTGTCCAGATCTTGACTATATGTGTTTAAAGTGTGTTTGAACGTTAACCGGACATCCCAGACCGACCCGACATCCCATTGGTGACCCATTACATCAATTAGTCATGCACATAAAGTTAACACATAAGTTTCAAGCATAAAACACTTAGTTGCATCAAAAATCTCATTCCGGACATCAGATGGTCGAATGTGGTTTTTCCCATTTCCACGTTCGCCCGTTTGAGCCACGTTCGCCCGTTTGAGCCACGTTCGCCCGTTTGAGCCACGTTCGACCACACGAAGGGTCGAATGAGTTCCACGTTCGACCGTTTGCAGCAGAACTTCATAAAACGCACCAAAACGCATCTAAACGGTCCGATAACATCACAAAACATCACCAATCACAGCAGTCAACTATCATTAACATGTTCCTACAAAACCCTACCAATTTTATCCCAAAATCCGTTCGTTTTACAAGTTACCCGAAATAGCAAATTATGGAGATGTCACATCAAACGCATGCAATCTTTACCCATTTAGGAAACTTTCTGAAATCAATCAATAATCAACTTAATATACTCAGATTATCATGAACAAGAAACCCTCAATCATATCCTTATCACTATAATCATGAACAAGCCCTAGATCTAACCCAAAATCCCCAAAATGAACAAAACATCATCAATAATCAATTGTAACCTATCTCAATCATAAATCATCATCAATAATAGTCCTAGATCATTGTTATAACATCTATACAGCAATCAATCATCAAACAATACATAACACTACATAAAACACCATTAACACATGTTAATTTGTATGAAAACTCATTGTTTATGAATAGGTTTATACTATGTCCACATTTGCCCCTTTTACCTGGGCGAATGTACCCACATTCGCCCCTTTCACAGGGTCGAATGTGCATGTTCTGGTCGAATGAAACCTTTTTCATTTCCACATTCTAGGTTCGCCCCTTTGCTAAGGGTCGAACCAAGATTAATTTCCAGGTTCACCCACTCGATGTGGTCGAACCATGACTTATGTTTTTCCTAGTTTTCCAGTTTGTCGTGTTTAACGCATTTTAACGCACCTTAACATACGAGCATGCAACCTTAGTCTATGTTTGACATATTTATGCACGGATGATTATCTACACATCATTTAAACACATCTAAGCATATAATCCACCATACGACAATTAGTCTACACATACACTTAATTAGTTTATGTAATTCACCAACAACGGGACTCGTAACGTGTGTGTGTGTGTGTGTGTGACTAACCCAATGATCCTCCAAATCATTGAACCCTGGACAATACGGACTGTGTTTCGACTCGACTGACCCCGTCAAGTATGTTTAATAAACGTTTTTCGCTAAGGTAGACTTATGTATTTATAAAATGTTGACCTAAACATGCCGAGTGTTACACAAAAGGTGATGTAAAACTCAATGCTTCTCAACAAGCCGAATCAAGCTTAAAACAATCTACATCCCCAATTGCATCACACGGGACAATAAAGCATCAAAAGCCATTCAAAGCTTGCTTTAGGTGTGGTAAAGAAGGTCATGTGCTCAAGCAATGTCCAGAATGACACAATCCAGACGGTAAAGGCAATGCGGATTGCTTTTCCGGATCAAAGGATAAAATGCACACATCTTTGAATGTTAGGATGACACATATTCCATCAAGATCTCTACATATGAAGCTGGTTTCATATGATTCAAAGATGAAAAGGACCAAAGCATCAAAACCACAATCTATTCCTCGAGGTCTTAAACAGAAAATTGTTTCAAAAATTAAATCTTTTACAAACAATTTTTTAAAACCAACACAGGTTTGGCGAATCAAACCAAAAGTTGAAAAAGAAACTAATAAGGGAAAAGGTATGGTGTTTCAAGAAGTTAGTTATATTGATGAAAAAGGACAAACCAGGACCACGATGGCCTGGGTTCCACACTCTAATTAATTTATTTATGAGTGCAGGAACTACCATGGAGGACTGTTAGTAACACGGTTAGTAACAGTGGTTGTTCCAAGAATAGGTTTGGAGCGGAAATCTCACAGGTTTGGTTATGGTATCTAACCCTGATTGCACAATTGACACCGTTGTCACACCCTCTTTTTCTTGCTGATATATGTTTATGTGTGTCTGATGTGGAAGACTTTATTTTTCGTAAATATTTTTTTAAGAAAATACAAAAAAAATTAATTACAAAAAAGGGGGTTGTACAAAAATAAAAGTTTAGGGGGAGTATGAAAATATAGTCTCGGCCATGAGATGTGATTAATGCAAATAATCCTGATCTTATATGGGAAATGATAGGAACTAACTTGTCTATGTCTGCACGTGAATAGGATCTGAAGAACGTTACAACTACAAGTTAATGATGTGCAGGTAGGTTCAGCCTTCAAGTTGAGTAAACTACTATAAGGTGAATAATAATAAATCTACACGAAAAGCTGGATTTCCACTATGTTTTAGGTCTGCACAAGCTGAGTCCAGTCATACATAGGTTGAGAGATTAAAAGACACAGAAAAATTTTGTGCATATATATTCAAAAGACACCTAAGAGTGCAGGCTACCAATGCGGGGCCAACAAATTAAGTGAGCACCAAAAGACACGCAATGTTAGTGACGTGCAAATATATATTAATAGCTCAAAAATCAGATGATCAACTTCTCTGCTTATGGAAACATAGACCTGAAGCTCTCATTATCTGATTGAAATAATGATCATCTTCTCTGCTTATGGAAACATAGACCCGAAGCTCTCATCATTATATCTCAATAAACCTTGAGGATTGGTAAGCTTATACCTAGCACAAGTGGGGTCCACAAAATTTTCATCAATACTACCAAAAACATGATAATCTCATCACCAAACGTATGTTGAAAGACGAGAGGCATGGACTTAAGAGGACAAACATACCAACAATCGTTCTTGGGTTGTAGTTATCCTCAAGAAACTTGAAACATGGCTAGGCTTTTCAAGTTAGTGTGATCCCATATCTGATCCCTTCTATATCTCGAAGGTTGATGGTTGTTTTTAAAAAAAAAAAGATTAAGATTAAAATTAAAAAAAAATCCAAAAAAAAAAAATCTTTATTTGTGTGCAGTTGTTTTTAAGTCTTCCATGTCACATCATTTGTGTCTCAAGCTGTTTGAGATACTTACCTGATTGCACACCACAGATGTATTCGGTTTTGTCTGTATGTTGAATTTGTCTAAAGAAAATTCGGAGTTGTGTTTGTGATTGTGGATAGGTTTCTTGGAATACTTGCTGCAATGATGGCCGATCATCAGTTGAGCAAGATACCATACCAAAGCACCTGTTTCCTCAAGTTTGCAGAAGACACCGAGTTAGGAATCCTCCTCCTACATCTTCATAACCACTCAAGCTAAAAAGAGTTGGAAAAGTTTGTACCTGATCAACAAAAGATGATGTATGCAAAAAGGGAAAGATTGTTAGATATGAGTACTCAAGGAACAAAGTGACAAGAACACCTTCAGCAAAGAATGTATGGAAAGCATCAGTCTAGGGGGAGTATTGTTGGGTACTGTATTTGAGACTGAAGCTTTCCAGATTGAAGATCAAAGTATATAGAGATTGACGGTTCTGAAGATGGTACAAGAGATTGATAACATTAGACTAAGGGGGAGATTGTTGGGTCTAAAATTGATAGCCTAATTTTATCAACAAAGTCAAAGTCAACAAGTCAATGTTCGGTCAACAAGTGGAAGAATTGACTACAACGAGATTTATGCACCTATGGCACGTTTAGAAGCTATTCGCATGTTTCTGGCGTTTGGCTCATACAAGAAATTTAAGGTGTATCAAATGGACGTTAAGAGTGTGTTTCTTTACGGTGTGGTCAAGGAAGAGGTTTACGTCGGTCAACCTCCAGGCTTTGAAGATCCTATCCAGCAGGATAAGGTGTATGTTCTGAACAAAGCATTATATGGGTTGCACCAAGCTCCACGCTAATAGTATGAGGAGCTGAGCACGTACCTTCTATCCAAAGGATTCAAACGCGGTTTGGTAGACTGCACTCTGTTCACCAAAAGAACAGGGGATGACTTGCTTCTAGTCCAGATTTATGTTGATGATATTATTTTTGGATCTACTAACGAACTTTTGTGCAGAGAATTTGAAAAAGTGATGCAGGAAAAGTTCAAAATGAGTGCGATGGGAGAAATGCAGTTTTTCCTCGACCTGCAGGTGGAACAAAGACCAATGGGGATCTTTATTCACCAGACGAAATAAGTTTCTGAAGTCTTGAGCCGATTCCAGATGGAAGATTCGAAGCCGATGGATACCCCGATCCAACCTAACCACGGGATTGGAGTTGACGCTAAGGGGGAGTTTACTCATCCTTTTACATACAGAGCAATCGTCGGATCTCTGATGTATCTCACCGCATCTACACTAGACATAATGTTTGCCACATGTCTCCGCGCACGATATTAGTCGAAGCCAAAACAGAGTCATCTCGCAGCTGTCAAACGGATCCTACGATATCTGAAGGGTTGTCCGTCGAGAGGACTATGGTACCCTAATGATGATAATTTTGACCAAATTGCTTTTAGTGATGCAGATTGGGGTGGTTGTGACAAAGACAGCAAATCCACAACGGCTGGATGTCAATTTTTGGGGAGCAGGCTCGTGACCTGGCAATGTAAGAAGCAGACGACAGTCGCACTGTCCACATGTGAAGCAGAATATGTGTCAGCGTCAAGTTGCTGCTCACAGGTTCTGTGGATTCAACAACAGATGGTCGATTACGGTTTGCAATTTCTTAAAACCTCTATTCACCGTGACAACAAAAGCTGCAATTGCATTAACTAAAGACACGGTCAATCACTCAAAAGCTAAACATATTCGGATTAAGTATCACTTTATCCGATACTGTTATGCCAAAGAGTTGATTGACATGATCAAAATACACACTGATTACCAACGTGCAGATCTTTTTACCATAGCTTTCGATAGATCTCGATTCGAGTTTTTATTAAAAGCTAACGGTATAAAAGAGAAAAAAGACTGATCATTACCTCTGTTTATCATTTTTCGCTTTTAGTTTTACTGTTTTTAAAAATCCAAAAACCCAAAAATATGTTTTACATTTTAGGGGGAGTTTTAGATTTTCAGAAAATCCAAAAACATTGAAAAATTCAAAAAGCCATAAAAATTAGAAAAACACAAAATGATTTTCCTGGAATAAAAGAGGAAATGATAGTACAACAGTGGGGATCTGACACATGCTAAAGATTTGAAATGTTATATAAGCCGTGTGTTGAGTCTATGTGATGTGCTGGTAGGCTTCGTAGACCTATTACTGCGTGTTAGATACATACATATCAAATGAATTGAAATGTGGATGAACTCCTCATTGGCTTATAGTCTTAGTAACGTAATTTCGTTTGATAGGGTATTTGTACAAAACTTGGAGGTTTCGGGTCGTTATGTAACTAGTTATATGGGGATAGCCTTTCTGATCTTTTTTCGTAAGATTTTATGGACCTAGATCAGACAGGGTATCTTGCTAAAAGAGCTTTATTGCCAAAACCTAAAGTTACCGAATTGAGGAACTTTCAATGTATGACGATAATCAAAGATTATCTAATGCATCATATCCAATCATTGATGCAAATCATGATTGATATTAGCCCTCAACCTGGTAGAGTGCATACGTTACTTTGCAGGATTGATTTGCTGACCTGTACACCTCTGTGCCTCAATACCTTGGAAAATTACAGATAACAAAAGCATAATCATGCGTTATAATGAGTCTTTGTGGAATTATTCCTTCATACAAGAGTATGTCGTGTGCGTGGGAACCACATACAATTTTGTTTATACTATAGATAATCGCATCTAACACTGCATAACAGTCTATATAAGAGCTTATGTGTATAACAATATCAGCAATTGTTGGATCACACATTGACTTTAATGATAATAAACACTAAAGATCAACGGTGTGATCAGATTTCTCAAAAACTGATATGATCCTCTTACCGGAAATCACAAAGCATTTACTGCTTTATGTTTGCATTACTGCATTTTACATTTGTTCAAATTTACAAAAACTCAAAAAGATTTTAGGTGTGTTTTAACATAAATTTCAAAAAAACCAAAAAGATTTTACATTTCTGTGTTATTTTTGATAACAGATGGTGATTGATGGTCATTTTCTGAAACTTGATGAACCATTTAAGTTTTGTGTCTTTTAAATGTGAAATGATGAATGTTGGATGCTTAAAATATGTGAATAAGATTGAACAGGATTCGATTTTGAGATTTGGTACAATGTTCAAAAATTCCAATCTCCATTCGCCCCTTCGATGGGTCGAATGTGGAATTTTCCCTTAAATTCGAGCCTTTTTAATACGGTTGAATGTGAGTGTTCATGTGTATTTTGTACATTCAAACCCTGTTTTTACTTTCGAGCCTTTCAATAGGGTCGAATGTGGAAATAGTTTCACCTTCGCCCGTATAAAACGGTCGAATGTGGAGCCTATATATACAAGTCTGCACATTCGAACCCTCATTCAAAAAATTTTCAAATTTCTCAGATAACACAGCATTGTTGCTCAATTTTTCTAGACCTTATAACATTGGTCCTTACACTTTTCTAATCATTTTCATATCAAATATACAGGTAATCATCAAGGAATGAAGGAAGATTGTTGGTTTTTGTATTCGAACCCTAGTTTATGACCGTTGGACCATTTTTAGGGTGTTATAGATGCAATAGATGATTAGGTTTTAGTTATAGATAGTTTTAGGGGGATAATGATCAACAATCTAGGTCAATTACAGTCTAATTGTGTCAATTTGATCTTTAAAAATTGATTAGACCTAGATTGCATTTAAAAACTATCTAAAACTATATAATTGATACAATTGGTTGTTGTAAATGATTAATCGACCATATTAGAAGATAAACAAATGAAAATCTCATGTTTAGATGGTCAAAATTGGATTATGAAAATTGGTTATATGAATAGTCAGGTTCGACCGTTTAAGAAAGGTCGAAGGTGGCTTTTCTGGTCGAAGGTGACTTGTTCATAGGGGCGAAGGTGAAATAAAGGTCGAATGTACATTTTTAATCAAATTTTTCACATTCGAACCTTGTTTTCCACATTTGAGCCCTAGATTTTCCACATTCGAACCACCGTAGGGTCGAAGGTGGACTTCCAAAACCAAACTTTCAATTTTGCGAATTTTGTTCATTTTTAATGAATTTTCATGTTTTTGTTTTTGCAGATTTTCAAATGGCAGAACCTCAAAAGACAGATATTCTAGCAGTATCATCAGATAATGTTGCTGGAAAGAAACCCGGAGAAGAATTACCATTTGAAGAGGCTCACAACTGCTGTGCTTTTCTTGGCGATGTCAAAAAGCATACCGAATTCACTAGAATCAGAGAGTTTTTGAAGCGTAGCAGAGTTGTTGATGTGATAGCCACACCTGCCATTATCTACAAAGATCATCAAGTAGATTTTTGGAAGAATGCGAGGATTGACTTTTGGGATAATCAAACTGCTATTGTTAGTAACATTCAAGGGCAGTTGGCGATAGTGACAGAGAGTGACATTCGTAAAGCATTGAGATTGACAGATGAGACAACTTATCCAAGAAGTTTGTCATGGATAGAACAAAGGAAATGCTTTTTGAGAATGAAGTCCAACGGACCATTCACAGATGGAGCTTCACACAAGGGTAAACTGTGTCCGCAGTTTAAATACTTAGCTCATGTGATGTTACATGTATTTGGTTATGTTAGTGGTGGATACGATGTGATGAGGAAGAGCATTAGTTCATTGATGGTAGCACTTATTCTAAACAAGCTGTTCAATGTATCCGGGATGATATTGGATCACATGCTTGAACCATTAAAAGGTTTACAGCATAAGAAGTTTTTACTATATCCCAGGTTTCTTCAGATGATTTTTGAACAGAAGCACAAGAAGCCGAGGAAAGATCCGACACAGATTTTAGTTCAAGATCATATGGGTTTGAACACATTGGTAAGGATGAAGGGTTATAAAGGGGTTCCTGAAAATGAAAGACCACCACTGAAGAATCTGTTTGGGCACTTGATTAATCCTGATTATAAGGATCCAGGTGTTGATAATGCTAGAAATGCGAACAGTGAATCTGATAAAAATGATCCTTTATTTCATGTGAATCCTGAAGCAAAGAGAAAGCGACAAGTAGTGAATGTTGGTGCTAAGAGTGGGAAAGGAAAGGGAAAGGAAAAGGAGGATGAGGCTGTACCTCCAAAGAAAACATCAAGAAGACAGAAGAGTATGGCTAAGAAAGGTACAAGATTGGTTGATGAAGAGTCTATTGATTCAGAAGAGACTCAAGAAGATGAGAGATGGGATTCTGTTGATGAGACTATTAAACAAACCAAGCCCAAGGACACTGTGGCTGGTGAGTCTGAAAGTCTCAACAAGACTTTAGAAGAATAGAGATTGAAGAGTCCGATTGTGATGGACGATATAGATCTGAGTCTTGGAATTGGTGCAGAAGATTTTAGTGGATCACCGATGGTTGGTGAAAAGCAAAAGAAGCCTATGTACAAGAAAACATCAAAGGCAGATGAGATAGAAAAGCCAAAGAAGAGGAAAGCGAAAGAAGTAGAGATTCTGATTGCAGGAAAGAAAGTTCCCGAGGTATCGAGTTCTAAATCTGCTACTCCCGTAACATCCCCAGCAGCAAAGAAACAGAAGAAATCTGCTGCTGAGAAAACTGCTGATCCAACTGAAGACTTTAATGAGGCTATGGAAAGAGTCTTAAACAAGTTTAAGAAAAAGACTCCTGTTGCTGAGGCTTCAACACCTAAGGTTACTGTATCTAGTGATGTGATGAATGCAGTGAACCAGAAGCTTGCAGATATGATGAAAATCATTAACCAGCAACAACAAGAGATTGAGGAGTTGAGAAATAATGATATAAAGATGTTGGATATTGTTGAGTCTTCACAGGAGAGTCAAGAAGAGTTGGAAGCAAAGATTAAACAACTTCGGGATGAAAATCAGAAGTTGCTAAAGCATGAACAGAGAAATACGAGAAGATACATTTCTTTGAGACTCAAGAATAAGAAATTGAAGAAAGACATTAAGAGTTTAAGGAAGCTAATTCATGATCTTTATGAGAAAGCTCCTCAGATGAAAGAAGGAGAGGAAGATAAAGAGCATGATGAAGAGCTTATTGACTTTGAACCATCTGAATCAGAGGAAGAAGAAGAAGATGAAGAGTTAGAACAGGATGCCGCTGATGCTCCTGAGAAGAAAGATGATGATGACAAAGATGGTTCTGGAGATGATTTTGATAACAGTTCTGCTAATGATGATGATGAAGAAGATGATGATGATACTGATAAGTATAAGTGTGAAAAGAGAGATGCTGGAAAAGATGCAGGAGAATCAAGTTCGAAAGCTCCGGGTCGTAACACTGATGATGATGATATTTTCTGGAATGAAAAGATCAGATCTTTATCTGATGAGGACAAAAAGTTATATCGTCAGATGTTGACAAAGAAAGTCTGGACGATTGAGCTGACAGGAAAGTTTCCTGAAATATTTGAATCAGATGATATGAGATTCGAGCTTGAGTATAACGATTCTGATCTTGAAGATGGTGAAGTTTCTGCAGTAATTTCTAAAGAAATACGTGAAGGATTGGCTAAACAAGTTGGGAAATCTCTTGAAGAGTTGATGAGTGAGAACCAAATTCCTAACATTCCTAAGAAAGAAGCAGGAAATCACTCTGACGATAGAGATACTCCAGTCTTTGAAGATGTTGAGATGGAGGATATTACTAGTGAGGAATATCAAGAATATTTCAAAGACAAACAGGATTCTGCATTTTCTGAATTTTCTGAAGAAATGTTAAGCCAAGCTGAGAAACTTGCACGAGAAAAGAGTAAGAAATTCGTTGATGAAGTCTTTAAGAACTCAGAAAGTCAGAAACCGAATGTTGAACAATCTGACGATTTGAAAAGCTTATTGAGGAAGCTGAAAGAAAAAGAAGCCAACCGACCGAAGACTGAGATTCATGGAGGTTTCTATAAATTCCACAACGAATTGTTTAAAGGAAGAGCTCTCGGTTGGAAATACCTAAGACAGCTAAGGTGTGTTGTAGTAATGTGGGAGAAGGGAATTCTGTATTTCAACAGATTCCATGGCATCAAAACACTACCTTATTGTGTTGTACGCGATATCTGCCGTCATACTTTGTCAGGTTGTTGGGTCTGCTGATCTGTAGAAGAACAGATGATTGAAAAGCCAAAATATACTAACAGTTGATCCACATAAATAAACAGTCTTTACAACATACTCTTCCCAAAAGACTGTTGACCCTAACAACTGTTCCACCCAAACAACTGTTATGACAACTGCTGCTACAAAGGACTGCTGGATAATAACTGATAGAGAACAACTGCTGACCAAAGGTCTGATGAAGAACAACTGCTGATCAAGTACTGAAGACTAAAGGTCTGTTGGAGCCAACAGCACTTAGGCTCCTACAGATGATACAAGACCATCAGAGTTTTCCCTCAATAGTAGTTTACCTTACAGTGTTTTGTAATATAACAGTAGTTTTTATAGGGCAGATGTTTTATGTTGTTATTCTGTTAGAGATCACTATCTTAGGTGACGTCAGCCCAGGTGTAACACCCCAACCGATGGCGGAAACATCGGGATGTCACGTATTGATGATTGTTCAGTAGCTCATGGTAAATAATAAATTCCATTAATTGATTTAATTGAATTACATACAATTGTTCTAGAATTTGTACATCTAATTGAATAAAACATTACACGTATCTTCAAGCAACAATTCAGATCTTCAAGCAAGTAAACCTGAAACATGTTAAGTTGAAAATGTTTTGGGTCAACAAAAGTTGGTGAGAATTACATAGGTTTTTGATAATAGAATAGAAGTGTTGTGCAATTCATGTGTCATGTCAATCTAGTCCATATGTGAGAACATACTAGAAATAAATCGAGTGCATAATCAACCCTGATGACTGTTATAAAATGATACATACCATACGCTCATGGTCCAATTGAATATGTTATGCGATAACAAACACCCACGTAACCTTTGTAGGAGGCACGTATCCGGGTGGGATTGTCAGTCCAATAGATCTATCAATGTATACCGTCGGCTAGTACGGAGTTAATGATTATGCTAGAATGGTGCTTACTCTAATCATGCTCAAGACATAAGGCAACATAGAAAACACATAGACACATTGATGATTGAATTGCAATGATAATGTTATAACATGTTTCACCCCAAAAATGGTGATAAATAGAAAAGGGGCTATGTAAAACTCACCTTGGTAAAATGTTATATCTGTTGAGAAATTTGGATAATTGTGTTGACCCAATGTATCAAGTATCACCCTAAAATAAGGTAATAAATATGTCTAAGTCTATCAAGTCTACAAATGTATAAGTTCTAGGGCTTCGAATTGGGGATAATTGCTCGTTTGATTAATATTAAAAATATTCGCCAATTGAGAGAAATTTAGTAAATAAATAACTAAAAATCTTTTTACAAATGTTAAATCTAGGATGGTCACAAGAATGTGTTTAAAGTATAAAAATAATTTTTATAAAATTATTTTCTTTAAAATAGATTATTAAATCTATTTATTACAAATTGTCAAACTTTAACTTTAATAATTAAAAATTACTAAAATTAAATAATTATCAGTTTAAAAATTATATTTCTGTTCTAAATGATCAGAAATAATTTGTATAAAATTTTGGTGTAAAAATACTAAAAATTGGATTTATTATGATTTAATTATGATTAAAACTAACAAAAATTGATTAAAAATATTAAATAAATGATTTTTTCTGAATTAAAAATCATTTCAGTAAAGTTTACCATTGTACAAACATAGGATAATTTTTGTGGAAATTAATAAAATTGTTTTGATATTTTAATGGATTTTTATAAATATAATGGTATAAAATTGATTTAATTATTATAAATATTAAATAAATGAATTTTAGGAAAATAAAAATTGTGAATAAAACTTTTAACTCAGATTTAATAAATGTAATTTTTTTAGAATTTATAAAATAGTTTTAAAAATGAATTTAATAGTTTTAAATGAAATATATTTATAAATTGCTTTGTTATTTAAAAACAGAAAAAAAAGAAAGGAAAAGAGAGCCAGAGCCGGGACTCGAACCCGGGTAGCTGCTGTAGCAAGCCTTGGTCACAACCACTTGGCCTAGGCCTGTGGTTGTGACATTCCTCAGTTTAATTAAAATAAATATGCTGTGTGTATCCAGTTTATCCCCAATTTGTAACGAACGAACCCTAGTTTCTACAATCAAACAAACCACTCAACATGAACCCGATTAATGTTAGGGTTCTTGTTGTTTGATTGCCGATTAACAAATCCCACAAAAATAATTGGACTCACAGTGTGGTTTCGTGTACGATTGAGTGGTCAACATAAAAGTCAACTGTTTGATTGTATGATGATGCCCAGACAGAAATGAAGAAGATTAAGGTTTGAGAGAAGTTTATGAGCGAGTTGTTAAGCCTAAGGGACGATCAATTTATAGTGTGGGTGTCTTGATGATTCAATTGGCAGGTTTGACCAAGCATTGAAGTCCAAACGCGTAATATAGTTAATTGGTGGTCAATTGGTTGATAATTGACGTGTATCACAGTTAGAAGAAGCCGATAATCGTGCATCGTTGCTATTTGTGGATCAATCACAAGTTAATTGTGATTGATCGAGCAAAACGTGTCATAGTTGACTTTCCAAAGTCAGCTGTGAAGGTTGTTAAAACCAAGTATAATAAATCGCGTCTGAGTTTAAAACAAATGATCATACAGATCAGGTGGTTTGGTGTGTGAGTGCATATGTTGAACCGGTTGGGGACCCGGGTTCGATTCCCGTCCCCAACACAATTTTTTTTAAAACTGAGATGATGAAGGAGGGGTAGTGGGCTGCTGTATGGGCCTGTGGCTGTTGGGCTGGGTTCTGGTTGTTGGGCCTGCTGGATTGGGTAGGATAAACACACATTTTTTTTTAACTAGTTATGAATTATAATCCTTATATATCTACAATGCTACAAGATAATTAAATGTAAAATATAATAATAGAACTTGTCGTTATAAATCGTACAGTACAATTATTATATGTGAAATGTTACAGTCTCCCCTACTTTTAGGAACTTCGTCCCGAAGTTAAGAGAAACACTAGGTTTACAATTGGTCAACTACTGAAAACCTTGATAAAATTTCACACTACCTTAACGTACCTGTAAACTTATGATTACGTTCCGGACCGTAATTATCAATTTACCTTACATTAGGGTTTTGCGTCCTTTTATAACTTTACCGATTGTTGAGCAGGTCTGATAGTCTCCGCCAGTCGTTGAGCAGGTGGTAGGGCCTCTCCCGACTGTTGGAAAGACATGATGACCTCTACCAATCGTTAAGCTGGTTGTTTGGTAGTTAACTAATTGTTGTACAAATAAGCAGGTACGATTATAGATATAGCAATTAGTTCACATTCAGACAAACATGCACACAGATGTTATGATAATACTTGAATTTTATTATTCGAATCAAAAGTGCAATACATGGAATTTAAAGAGAAAGTAGACATTATTCAAATGGTAGGGCTTGCTGTCATGTAGCTGAAGGGTCTCAAGCGGGGTCGTTTGGAGCATCAAGAGCGTTTGTAGCGGGGATTCGACAAGCTTCCACAAGGTGCCCATACCTTTGACAATTGGTGCACTGTCGACAGGGTACTTGAGTTGGATGGTGATACTGGCAGGTGTCACATTTAGGTAGGTTCCCATTGTATTGTTTCTTGGTGGGTGGGGCAGTGGTGTCTATTGCAAAATTCCTGACCTTGTTTTTCCCATTGGTTGAGGCCTCGGTTTTGATTTCAACGGCAGGTTGGGGAGTATCCTTTTTCTTTTCCCCTTTACGAGTTAGGGTTCCTGCTTTCACATGGTTATCTGTTAGGGTGGCAGCCAAACGCTTTGCTTCTTCCAAAGTAGCAGGGTTCCTTCCCCACACCGTGTCTTGAATTTGCATTGGTAAACCACCAATGTATTTTTCGATTGCAATAGGTAAGGGAGTGACCTTGTGGGGTAGCAGTAAGCTAAGTTCGTGAAAACGAGTGTTGTAAGCAAGGTTTTCCCCACTGTCTTGAGCAAGATCATGAAATTCATCTTCCAGCTTCTTAATTTCATTACGAGGACAGAACTCTGCCTTCATAATGTCTTTAGCTTGATCCCAAGTTAGGGCTAGTGCAGCTTCAGCTCCGCGAGTGCGTTTTTCTTCATTCCACCAAGTGAGTGCTCGTTTGTGAAGAACACTCATGGCATAACGGACTTTGAAATTGTTGGGGCACTCACTGTTGATGAAGGTATTCTCAATACCCTCAAACCATTGTAGGAGTCCTGTAGCTCCTTCTTCACCACTAAACTTTGGAGGGTTACAAGAATTGAAATGCTTAAGGGTGCAGGCTTGGGGTCCATTTCCATTGCCATTGCCGTTCCCGTTCCCGTTGTTGTGACCATTCCCGTTGCCGTTCAATTGGATGACCTGAGCGAGTAAGTTGGGAACCAGAGTTGCGATTTGCTGCGCCATTTGTTGAGAAATGATTGCAGCCAATTGGGCATCAACACCATTGTTGTTGTGGTTAGGAACTTGGTCATGGTTATGGTTATCACCACCTTCTTCGTGGTTCTCACCATTGCTGTTGCGAGTGCTGCGACGTGGAGGCATGATCTGTAAGAGACACAGTGAAATGGGTGAGATTATATAAGGAATGTAATCATTTATTCATTAATTAAAACGAATAAACGAGAACGTTGACTTATCAAAGATTCTAAATTATAATAACATATGAAGACGTGCTTTAGCCTATAAGTGAACACTCATCCCGAGAATTCCCAGGTAGGCATCCGGGTCCCTCGTCTGATTGGGATATATGCGCAATGCCAGCCTAGACAGAAGACTCAGAATACAGGCGTTCACCCTTCCAGATTGCACGTGTTCGTTATTAAAATCTAGAACTTCGACGAGATCTCAAGGTAGTTCAGGTTAAACCTGAGGATTTTTGTCCTATTAGTCTAGGAGTAGATCCAGTGATGGAGAGTAACTTTCTTGTAGGGATGATAGTAGGGATAAGAAGTAGGAGATAGAGAATAGCAAGCAAAAGAAGCAAGTACTTGTTAAATCCTATGGTTATAGACTAGATTATTTTTCTAATAACCTAATTCCCTATAACCATGGCTCTGATACCAATCTGTAACACCCCAACCGATGGCGGAAACATCGGGATGTCACGTATTGATGATTGTTCAGTAGCTCATGGTAAATAATAAATTCCATTAATTGATTTAATTGAATTACATACAATTGTTCTAGAATTTGTACATCTAATTGAATAAAACATTACACGTATCTTCAAGCAACAATTCAGATCTTCAAGCAAGTAAAACCTGAAACATGTTAAGTTGAAAATGTTTTGGGTCAACAAAAGTTGGTGAGAATTACATAGGTTTTTGATAATAGAATAGAAGTGTTGTGCAATTCATGTGTCATGTCAATCTAGTCCATATGTGAGAACATACTAGAAATAAATCGAGTGCATAATCAACCCTGATGACTGTTATAAAATGATACATACCATACGCTCATGGTCCAATTGAATATGTTATGCGATAACAAACACCCACGTAACCTTTGTAGGAGGCACGTATCCGGGTGGGATTGTCAGTCCAATAGATCTATCAATGTATACCGTCGGCTAGTACGGAGTTAATGATTATGCTAGAATGGTGCTTACTCTAATCATGCTCAAGACATAAGGCAACATAGAAAACACATAGACACATTGATGATTGAATTGCAATGATAATGTTATAACATGTTTCACCCCAAAAATGGTGATAAATAGAAAAGGGGCTATGTAAAACTCACCTTGGTAAAATGTTATATCTGTTGAGAAATTTGGATAATTGTGTTGACCCAATGTATCAAGTATCACCCTAAAATAAGGTAATAAATATGTCTAAGTCTATCAAGTCTACAAATGTATAAGTTCTAGGGCTTCGAATTGGGGATAATTGCTCGTTTGATTAATATTAAAAATATTCGCCAATTGAGAGAAATTTAGTAAATAAATAACTAAAAATCTTTTTACAAATGTTAAATCTAGGATGGTCACAAGAATGTGTTTAAAGTATAAAAATAATTTTTATAAAATTATTTTCTTTAAAATAGATTATTAAATCTATTTATTACAAATTGTCAAACTTTAACTTTAATAATTAAAAATTACTAAAATTAAATAATTATCAGTTTAAAAATTATATTTCTGTTCTAAATGATCAGAAATAATTTGTATAAAATTTTGGTGTAAAAATACTAAAAATTGGATTTATTATGATTTAATTATGATTAAAACTAACAAAAATTGATTAAAAATATTAAATAAATGATTTTTAGGAAAATAAAAATTGTGAATAAAACTTTTAACTCAGATTTAATAAATGTAATTTTTTTAGAATTTATAAAATAGTTTTAAAAATGAATTTAATAGTTTTAAATGAAATATATTTATAAATTGCTTTGTTATTTAAAAACAGAAAAAAAAGAAAGGAAAAGAGAGCCAGAGCCGGGACTCGAACCCGGGTAGCTGCTGTAGCAAGCCTTGGTCACAACCACTTGGCCTAGGCCTGTGGTTGTGACATTCCTCAGTTTAATTAAAATAAATATGCTGTGTGTATCCAGTTTATCCCCAATTTGTAACGAACGAACCCTAGATTCTACAATCAAACAAACCACTCAACATGAACCCGATTAATGTTAGGGTTCTTGTTGTTTGATTGCCGATTAACAAATCCCACAAAAATAATTGGACTCACAGTGTGGTTTCGTGTACGATTGAGTGGTCAACATAAAAGTCAACTGTTTGATTGTATGATGATGCCCAGACAGAAATGAAGAAGATTAAGGTTTGAGAGAAGTTTATGAGCGAGTTGTTAAGCCTAAGGGACGATCAATTTATAGTGTGGGTGTCTTGATGATTCAATTGGCAGGTTTGACCAAGCATTGAAGTCCAAACGCGTAATATAGTTAATTGGTGGTCAATTGGTTGATAATTGACGTGTATCACAGTTAGAAGAAGCCGATAATCGTGCATCGTTGCTATTTGTGGATCAATCACAAGTTAATTGTGATTGATCGAGCAAAACGTGTCATAGTTGACTTTCCAAAGTCAGCTGTGAAGGTTGTTAAAACCAAGTATAATAAATCGCGTCTGAGTTTAAAAC
Organism: Ambrosia trifida; assembly: GCA_028751855.1. Taxonomy (NCBI): domain Eukaryota; kingdom Viridiplantae; phylum Streptophyta; class Magnoliopsida; order Asterales; family Asteraceae; genus Ambrosia; species Ambrosia trifida. The sequence continues at coordinate 73,354,616 of CM054131.1, read as the reverse complement.
AAATGATCATACAGATCAGGTGGTTTGGTGTGTGAGTGCATATGTTGAACCGGTTGGGGACCCGGGTTCGATTCCCGTCCCCAACACAATTTTTTTTAAAACTGAGATGATGAAGGAGGGGTAGTGGGCTGCTGTATGGGCCTGTGGCTGTTGGGCTGGGTTCTGGTTGTTGGGCCTGCTGGATTGGGTAGGATAAACACACATTTTTTTTAACTAGTTATGAATTATAATCCTTATATATCTACAATGCTACAAGATAATTAAATGTAAAATATAATAATAGAACTTGTCGTTATAAATCGTACAGTACAATTATTATATGTGAAATGTTACACCAGGTCACCAGTGGTTTAGATTTGTCTATAAATAGAACAGTGCTTGTGCTGTTCTATTGGTCACACACAACATACTCTTAGACAAACAATCACCGTGTGATCAGGCTGAGGGGGAGTACTTGTATTTGATTGTAATCTTTCAATTTAATGAAAGCTTTCGATTACGAAAACATTTATTCCTTTTGTTTTGATTATAGTTTATCATTCCGCTGCACTTTCCATATATATTCACTTCATTCAATTCTCATTCTACTATAAACAAATCAAAACATCAAACTCAGATCCTAACACAGGTGCAACTGTGAACAATAATGCAGTTGGCTACTTTGCAGATCGCATGGCTAGAGAGAGCAGAACGAAATGGGACGTGTTCACCCCACAGTATCCGAAGAGGATTGTTCATAAGAAGATCAAAGACCAGATTACGAGGTTGAACAAGGTGACTTTGAAGTATAAACAGCCGACCGTGTTAAAACATATTCCTTTGATGCCTATTCCACAACATTTTTCAAAAGATTTCATGTGGTGGTACTACGACTGGAAGACCGCAGAAGCTGTTATCTTGCTAAAAGATGGGAGAGATGAATTCAAGAAGATACATTTATTTGATCCAATGTGGTTGATAAACTGCTCACACGAAGATATCATTATGTTGTATTACAACCCAATCTACTGTGAAGAGAAGGACGGCAAACAAGCTTTGAAATACCAACGGGTGGTATGCTTGTGTTTCGCCTGGGATGTTAATGCGGGATGCGACTATGAAAAGAAACTGGGGAAGTTTATGAAGATTACTAAAGAAAAGAAGAAACCGAAACAAACTTTTGAACCAGTCAAGACGAAAGAGCAGAAGACCTTATTGCGCATCAAGTTGATGAATAAGCAGATGGACGAAGCGCGTAGGCAATCCAAGCAATACTCGAGGGGGAGTTTGTTGATACACGTTTTGTGACTAGTGCTATTGGATTACGCATTCAATTCTGTTTTGGCAAATACTTAGGGTTGAAAGTGGAACTTGAAGGGTCGAAGGTGACAAAAATGGGTCGAAGGTAGAAGATACAGGTCGAAGGAAGAATTTTGTAGGGCTATGTGCTGATTCGCCCATACAAAGGGGCGAACCTGCACATTCGACCCTTACGGGGGGCGAATGTGCAGGCCTATATATTGTTTGATTTTCATTTTCAAGTTAATCTTTTGTCATTTGTTTCCCTCCTTCGATCTGGTTTTCTCCCTAGGGTTCTAGTTGAGTCTGAATATTGATTATTTCTTTGTAAACAAGGTTTTGTAAGTTTTATCAAGTGTGTTTATGAATGAAATGGAGTTTTAAAGGTGATTTGTGTGTTTTGTTGATATTATTATCATTTCGTAACTAATTCAGGGATTCCGCACCTGAATTGGTAGACTTGTTTGATCAAACTATTTGTTTTTTGACAAAACGATCCTCCCACAAGATTGCTAATTAGCTATGGAAATCAGTTTCCTCCATCATCATAGCTCATAGAAAAATAGCAGATCAAACACATGAAACCTACATGGCTCAGATTAGAACTATGGTAGATGCTAGGTACACAGATACCCAAGCAGATATTAAAGCCATCAAAGACCATCTGCTAAAGACCACTGGCTCTGCCCCTACAACCATCAGGAGAGATGAAGATGATGATGACTTCATAGCTGATGATGCCCAAAAGAGGGAGAGTGGCAGAGATAGACTACCAAAGCTAAAGCCATTTGGAACAAAACCAGGGTCTGAACCAGCACAACAACCCAATGTTCAATCCACTACTGATGCTGAAGCAGTCAATGCAGGCAAAGCAAAAGAAATTGATCAAACTGCTAATGTCATTGCTGAAAAGGCTGCTGAAGAGAAGCAAATGAGGCTTGACACAATGGAATGCAAAGCAGAGGCTCTAGTGCAAAGAAAGATAGAGCATCAACAGGAAGTTGAGGATGCCTGCAAAACACATCAGACAACCACCATCCAAAACTGCTGCTAAAACTGTTGTTGCTAAAACAACTGCTACTAGAACCACTGCTGCCACCAAAACCACTGATACCATCAAAACAACTGAACCTACCACCACAACCACCAAACCAATAACTGAACCAACCACCACAACTACTAATACACCACCTAGAACCACTTCACCACCTAAATCCCAAACACCTCCTGGTCATACACAAGTACCAACAGATGTTAACACAACCATTGCTGCAACACCACCATCACCACTCATCTAGTACAAAAGGAAGAGAAAATCAACTTTTGTGGTACAAGATGAGAACATACAAACATCACCACCTTCCACTTCAACCACCAAACCTGCACCTATATCAGCCATCCCACTTACATCATTCTCACCACACACCTCTCAATTCATATCTCACAGACCACCACCATCCATCACACCATTGGCTGCTTAGTATCCTCTTAAGCTTGATCTACTCAAGGGGGAAATGCAATCCTTCTACAATACTAAGCATCCATCAGATAGATCTTTCCCATCTCTTCTAAATTTTCCTGCTCCTCAAAACATAGATCAATATCTTAAACTCAAGACTGAACATGCTTATTTAATCATCAAGGAGATATGTAAAGGGAAAGATGACAGGACTGCTCAGGGCATCAATTTAGCAGAGCTAAGCAAACTGAGAATGATTGAAGATTTTGCAAAGACCCTGAAAAACTCCATGTCCACCATTCCTCTCAGCATTGATTTGGAAAGGGTGGTTAGGGAAATTTATTCTTGAACAAATCTTGGTAACCATGCCCTACAAAGCAATCAAGAAACAGTTTGCAGGCTAGACCACTCATGCTCTTCAAGAAGAACTTATAAGAATTGAAGAAATGGCTAAGAATCCCCCAGTAAAAATCTCTGCCCCTGATTTTAGGAAAGGCAGAGATCCAGTCAGAGCTTTGAAGTTCAAAACAATGACAAAAGAAATTGTGGCTGCCAAATATGGGGAGATGAAGTTAGTTGCAAGATGGGCTGAGCTAAGGCTGGTTGAACCATACAAGAAGTTGGTAGAGAATAGAAAGAAAGACCCTACACTGCCTAGAAAACCAATTTACTCAGATGCTCCCATGGTTATGAGACCTCAACAGGCCTTTACACTTGACAACTTGCTTGATACTTCTGACCTATCTGTTGCTGCCAAGAGACAGTTCAATAAATAGAAGGAAATGTCTGAAGAAGACCAGAAGAAGTTTGCTGATACATTTGTAAAAGAGGGTCTCTTCAACCAAGTACATTATTTCTCTGATCCCACAACTTAACAACTCAGGAAACTCATTGGGAGACCTCCATCACCAAACTCATCAAAAATAAATTTGCAGCTCAACAGATCCTCTGGTTCAAAAATTCTAAAATGCAAGGTCAACAAAGACAACCATGAATTGACTCTGCTTAGATCAGATGGAGAAGTCCAAAAGTTGAGTATGGATGATGCACATGGCATATGTGCAGATGATCTCCAAACATTGCTAAACTTAGAGATTGAAAGAGATGCATAAAACTTCTTCTCACTAAGCTTTGAATTACAGTTCAAAGGGCAAATCAGAGAAAGTCTGATAAGGAATAAAGATCAATAGAAAGCTTAGTTTTGGCATCATCTGTATTAGGGGGAGATTGTTGGGTCTGCTGACCTAGAGAAGAACAGATGATTGGAAATCCAAAATATACTACACAATTGATCCTTAATAATAATAGCATTTACAAGATACTTCTCCCAAAAGACTATTGACCCTAACATCTGCTGTACCCTAACAACTGCTGGAACAACTGCTGTTACAAAGGTCTGATAGAGAACAACCGCTGATCAAAGGTCTGATGAAGAACAACTGCTGATCAGAGTACTGAAGACTAAAGAACTATTGGAGCCGACAACACTTAGGCTCCAACAAATGATTCAAGACCATCAGAGGTTTCCTATCAGCTGTTTGCCTTTCAGAGTTTTCGATGTAACAGTTATTTGTATCAGCATATGTTTTATGTTGTTATTCTGTTAGAGGTCACTGTTTTAGGTGATGTCAGCCTAGGTCATCAGAGGTTTAGATTGTCTATAAATAGAACAGTGCATGTACTGTTCTATTCAATCATTCAAAACATTCTCTTAGACAAACAATCATAGAGTGATCAGGCTGAGGGGGAGTACTTATATAATCGTTGTAATCATTTGATATATGAAAGCATTCGATTGAAAAACAGTTATTTTCTTGTTTTGATTTATAGTTTATCATTCCGCTGCACTTCCCATTTATAGTTTATTTCATTCAGTACTCATATTACTTAAACAATCAAAACAATCAAACTCAGATCCTAACAAGGTGGTAATTGTGGGTGAAAACATATCAATTTTTTGGCACATCATAATACCTCACACTTAAGCGTTTGCTTGTCCCCAAGCAAACTGAACTTTAGGCAATTTTAGTGGGAAAAAATTGTAAGTTTAAAATCGATGTGCCGAGCTTAACATACTAAGAGTCTAACTTAATAAACTTTCGGGATTTCGGGCATGGCTTTCGGTGAGACTTTATTACAAAAATTCCTAAGGTGGCCCCTTTTTCCTTTTTCCTCACTTCTCTCATTCACTCGAGTTTCATTTTTGGAGTGATCACTCAAATTCTACCCGATGGACGACGCGAATCATAGGCTTCGGTGTAAATCGCAACTCCACCACTTTTATTAAGGTGGAGTGTGTGAATGAATAGGACTTTTTAAGGGTTGTTTAGTGGGATGGTGAGAAATAGGGTAGGAATGTAGTCTACTACCATGACTGATTTCGGGTTCGGTGCTTAAGGTGTTTCTTGGAATCTCGGTGATCTTCTCAAGTTGGCTTTGCTAATTTTCTCCTTGGACGTAGCAGCTCGACTGTGGCCTTCTCTTGTGTATCGTTCGGCGCGAGGGCCGCCTAATAGCCTCCACTAGGTTGGGTCGATTACTTGGTCTCTTCAGACAATATTGCAAAACAATTATGTTTGAAGTTCCCTTGATTCTTGTAACCTCACGAATTTTCCCATTTATTTTGCATTAAAGTATTTCCCAATCCATGATATAAAGTCTAATTTATTTCTAAGTATTCTTATCTTTATCCGTGCACTCTATTTTTCTAAGTTCCTTTTATCATTGTACTAAAAAAAAAAATCTTCAATCATGACATATGTCCTATCCTAATTCTATTTATAAAATCGTCATTTTATAAGACGGTGTTTTTATTTTCTAATTCAAACTAATGATTTTTTTATTTATTTCTTATTTAAAGCTAATCATTTTTCCAATTACATTTATAATCTCAAACAAGGAAGATATAAATTCATTTCAAAGTAAAGCCTTGAGTCATAGTCAAAGTCTTAGTCCTAGTCAAAGTCTTAGTCAAACAGTCAAAGTCTTAGTCAAATAGTCAGTTCATCATAAAACCTTACTTTATGGTGTTGACCAATTTTAATGGCTAATAGAATCCAAAACTAGTATAAAAACCCACCTATGACCCATTATACTTTGCACCTCTAAATCGATTGTTTCAATCCGATTAAACTTTCCCTCATACCTTTCTTCTATAGTCTATTACTTCTACAATTGAAGCTTTGATTATAAGCTCTTGTAATTGGCAACTTTGGGGCTACACATATTCTATTTCTCGAGACTTAATACTTTGCTAAGGTGAGTTTACGTAACCATGTTTATGCGATTCTTTATACTTGCAACATTTTACTTAAGCAATTCAACATGCATGTCTAGTTGTAAATTTTATTGCCTCATGAATTAGACAACAACAGTTTCAACGAGTTTCAACATTACATAATCATTAGCTATGGCCAAGCCGGCGATACTCAATAATAGATCTATTGGATTGACAATCCCACCCGGATACGTGTACTTCCAACATATTACTAAGGTGAACCGTGGATGACGGGATGGACCTAAACTAGTCGGAGGTTTGATTATGTCGATTCAACATATTATGCTTATTCATGTAGACTTAAACTTACGATAGACATATGAATTGCTAAACTTTTATCCTAAAACTATTTGCTTGACATGGCTTATGTATTCTCACCAACTTCTAGTTGACCCCCCCATTTTTACAACTCAACAGGAAATAGTGATGCTTGAAGTCTAGAGAGTTAGCATGAGGAGACAATTTGAAGTTTATGCTTTGTTTGGCTTTTTGATGTATTAGAATTTCATTCAAGACTTATTAAGTATTTTCAATTTTGTATATTTGCATTTTAAATAGATTTCAATTAAAACTTGAATACCTTGTGCTACCGTATACTCATTCTTACGTGACACCTCGATGTTTCTGCCATCGGTTGGGGTGTTACAATTCTCTTATTCACACACACTTTTTTTTTATATAAAACACAAATTTCTCATGGTGCTTACTAGGTGATGGCTAACACATGATATGCTCTTCTAATGGCTTTCTTTTGTAGCCCCTTCACGATCTCGATTTTTGATTCTTGCTTCTTGATTCTTGATGTGCGGCTTTTGCTTCAAAGTCCCAAAATTGCCAAAGAGCTTCCTCGACACCTATACACCTCCCTAATTTCGTCATGGCAGGGGCTAAATGAACGTAGGGAAATGAAAAGGCTAAGGCTCAAAAATGGGTGGCTAAGGATGGGGAAAATATATGAAAGGCTAGTGGTAACGGATCGGGTGAGTCCTAGGTGCATAAATCACTTTCACACACTTTCCTCTAATGCGGTCTCGCAGCGCATAAATCACACAAGTTCTAATCGGGTCATACCAATCGGTGAATATCTCTCAAAATAAATGAACGAGCATATGTAGAGTATATACATGTGAAATGGTGTGCTCGATAATGCTCAATAATGCTCACATGGAAAAGGGTAAGGATTGTTTAAGGAATTGGGAACACCCTAAGCTGCTCTTTTCGTCTACCAAAAACCTCCCTAATCTCCCGCAAAATCGTTGGGCCGAATCAAAGGGTTTGAAAATGTTTTTGTTGCCAAAAACTTCTTTAAAAAACATTGCATTTTTGTTACGGTTTGCCGACTGCTTTGAGGTATTTTAAAATTTTATAAAAATTCTAATACCTCACACTTAAATCTTTTACACAATTTTAAATTAATAATAGTAATATATGTATGCGCAAAGAAAAGTGGGCAAGTCAAAAGGAACAAGAATCTCCCCTTTTTGTCTTCCAACTGTCTGTATGCGGTCGATCCCCGTAGCTGCCTTGTCTGCGATCTAGAGAGAAACCACTTGGAAAGAACTTCAATAGTTTATTAGTACGAGAATAAAAATAAAAATAAAAACAAAAACAAGCTACTAGTCCTAATGTCGAGAGGACATACCTGAGTGAGAGAAAGTACAAGAGTGAATGACCATACCTTATGGTTCTTGATGGTCTCGTCTACCGTATGCACCAACCTCTCAACTTATTCATCCTAAGCTACTAATCTAGGCTGCCTCCACGGTAGCGCCACGTTTTACGTCTTTGGCTGGAAAAAACGCGTGGTGCTCAGACTGCTTCTTTTCCGACCTCTTGGACTCTGGTGGTGTTTCTCTTTCGCGGGTTTTTCTTTCTCCATCCAGTCCTCTGACAACTGTTCCAATATTCATCTATCCACTTGGTGTTGTCAAGTCCTACCACTGATTCTTCCGGTGGTGCTACTGCTGTACCTATGGTTTTCTTTAGTTGATAATCTAATTTCTTATCAATGAAGTGGGCCACGTCAAATGGATCTTCAGGCTCATACTCTCTTCCACCGGCTGTGTAGTTCAACTTGTTATTCCCAACCCGAAGTGTCAGAATCCCCTCACTCATACCTAGTGTGGCTCTGGCGGTAGTTAAGAATGGTCGGCCCAGAATAATAGGGACATTACTCTCTCCCATGTTGAGTATGACAAACTCGACGGGGAAAACAAATTTCCCTATTTTGTTGAGCAAATTTTCAACAATCCCCTCGGGTTTCTTTATGGTACCATCCGCCAACTTGATCGTACCTATCAATGGTCCTGGGTCGCCTAAATTGAGGTGCTTGTAGATATAAGTGGGCATAAAATTCACACTCACACCCAGATCCGCTAAGGCATAATTTGTAGGAGAATTGCCTATGGAGCATGGTAAAGAAAATTTCCCTGGATCGGTCAGCTTTGGAGGAAGATTTTGCTGGAGAGTGCCACGCACTCAAGTGCGTTTCCTTTGACCGCTGCCTCGAGATTTTTCTTGTTGCTCAAGAAGTTATTCAGGAATTTGGAGTACTTGGGCATTTGTTGAATGACTTCTATAAAAGGCAAGTTGACATGGATTTGACTTAGGAGTTCGGTGAATTTCTGGTACTGCTCATCCGTTTTTTGTTTCATCAACCGGTCGAGATAAGGAATGTGAGGCCGGTACTCTCTCCGTACTAGTCTTTGCTGGTGGTTCTGGTGGTGGAGCAATTGGAGGAGTCTGGTTGATTTCGGGCCCTTCGTTAACTGGCATTGGTGAACTGGCGGTTGAGTTTTCTGGTGCGGTGATGTTGGCAATGGTTATGTTTGGAGTCGGTTCATTTGTGAGTGGGTTGGGTGGTATAACTTCTTCGTCGGCAGGTATCGCTTGCTCAGGATAAACGCGGTTGCTTCGAAGGGTTATAGCACTAATATTGGCTTTTGGGTTGGTTTCAGTGTTGCTTGGAAGGCTTCCGACGGGTCTTTCTGCGAGAGACTTGGCCATTACGGCCAGCTGTACCTCCAAATTTCTGATGGCAGACTTAAGTCCTTGAAGCCTCTTGTCGGTGTTGTTGAAATTTTCATCCATTTTTGCTGCTGATCGGGCTTCGAGTTTTGCGAGTCTTTCATCGACGGAGGGGTAACCGTTGTTTGGTGGGCGTTACTGGTTGTTTTGTTGACTGAATCCGGGTGGCTTCATGGTGTTGTTGTTGTTGTTTATCCACCCAAAATTTGGATGATCATGCCAACCAGGATTATTTGGCTGGCGGCTTGTTCCGATGAAGTCAACTTGTTCTACGGTGGCCTGAGGAAGACTTCCTTCTTGTGGTTGCAATTCAGCTGCGGTGATGGAACTGACTTGTGCTTTGCTTAGCTAGTTGAGGCGAGTTGAAAGTGCCTCAATTTGTGCTTGCAATGAAGTGGTAGAATCAATCTGATAGAGGCCGGTCTTGGATGGCCGACTTCGAGGGTTGTACCACTAATAACTGTTGACTGCAATTTCTTTAATGAGATCATTGGCTTCTTGTGGTCTTTTGTTCCCAAAAATACCTCCTGCTATTGCATCGAGTGTCTGCCTGGCTTGTTTTGTCAGCCCTTTGTAGAATGATGAAACTTGTAACTAAACATCAAGACCATGATGTGGGCATTTTCTCAACATATCTTTAAATCTTTTTGAGAAATTTGCGATATGAGCATGGGGATCTCCATCGGGAAGAACATGAAAAGTGCAGTTTTGTTGTGTCATGTGAATGACATGGGACTTAATTTCAAAATGGTCGGCATCAACGTTGGGTCTAGCCATGCTAGGGCCCAAGGCATTGATGGAAGGTCTAGCAAAATCAGAGACGGTTATATCAACTTGTGCCATTTTTAATTTTTGTTCTTTTCTTCTAGCTCTATAATATCTTTCGGGTTCTTCAAGAGGAGGTGTAAGAATTGGCAAGGAGTGCAAGTTCATACACTATCTAAGAACCTTTAAGCTGTACAAACGACTGTGTTCTTAATGTTATTATGAGGGTCTTGGGACCTGGTGAGCTCACCTCTCAACACTGAAAGTAAAGTGACTCGAGACTGTGTCGACTCAACCCCGAATTGCCCACTTCCTAGTGTTGCGATACACACATCAAACTACTCTATACTTTTATGAATAACTTGTTCATGGTCGGAGCATGACCGAGCAAGTTACCACTTAATATCATTGAGGAGTCGTGCATCCCCTACTTGGTTTAATTGACTTCTCAAAAAGTGACTGGTCTATCATTAACTACCCGACAATATCATGATGGAATAATCACTACTCATGGGTTTAAGTTCACAAGTGCATGGGTTGTTACACACTATGGGTATACTCATGAGTCCTTCCCATTTCTCATCAAGATACTCACAAGACCAAAGACTATTTAAAATTTTATTGTTTTTTCAGAAAAATCAAAAATCCAAAAATATGTTTTACATTTTAGGGGGAGTCTTTAGTTTTTAAGAAAAGCCAAAAACATTAAAAAATCCAAAAAGCCATAAAAATAGAAAAACCCAAAATGATTTCCAAGAGAAAAAGAGGAGATGATAGTACATCAGTGGGTATCTGACACATGCTAAAGAATTGAAATGCAATATGAGGCGTGTGTTGATTTTGTTTGATGTGCTGATAGGCTTCGCAGACCTATTACTGCATGTTGGATACATACATATCAAACGAATTGTTATGTGGATGAACACCTCATGGGTCTTAGTACCGTAATTTTGTTTGATAGGGTTTTTTGTACAAAATTCAGAGGCTTCGGGTTGTTATATCGTAAGGTTTTACAGACCTAGATCAGACAGGGTATCTTTATAAAAGAGCTTTAGTGCCAAAACCTAAAGTTACTGAATCGAGGAACTTTCAATGTATGACGATAATCAAAGATTATCTAATGCATCGTATCTAATCATTGATGCAAATCGTGATTAATATAAGCCCTCAACCTGGTAGAGTGCACAAGTTACTTTGTATCATTAATTTGCTGACCTGTACACCTCTGTGCCTCAATACCTTGTAAATTACAGATAACGAAAGCATAATCACGCGTTACAATGAGTCTTTGTGCAAAAATTTCCTTGATACGGGAGTATGTCGTGTGTGTGGGAACCACAGACAATGTTATTTATAATATAAATAACCGTATCAAGCACTATAAAACAGTCTGCATGAAAGGTTATGTGGATAACAATATCAGCAGTTGTCGGATCACGCATTGTCTTTAATGATAATAAACACTAAAGATCAACGGAGTGATCAGATTTCTCAAAAGCTGATATGATCCTCTTACCAGAAATCACAAAAAGTTTACTGCTTTATGTTTACATTTCTGCATTTTACATTTGTTTATGCAAAATATACAAAAACTCAAAAAGATTTTAGGTGTGTTTTAGCAAAAATTTTAGAAAAACCAAAATTTTTACATTTCTGTGTTATTTTTGATAACCGATGGTGATTGATGGTCGTTTTCTGAAACTTCATGAACCAATTTGAGTTTTGTATCTATCAAATGTGAAATGATGAATGTTTGAAGCTTAAAATGTGTGAAAATGATTGAAAGGGATTCGATTTTGAGATTTGGTAAAATTTTCAAAAATTCCAATTTTTCATTCGTCCATTCGTTGGGTCGAATGTGGAATTTTCTTACATTCGAACCTTTTAGTTTGATCGAATGGGAATGTTCCACTGTAGTGTTTTACATTCGAACTCTTTATCTACATTCTAGCCTTTCACTAGGGTCGAATGTAGACAAAGCTTCTAATTCTCCCCATTCAAACGTTCGAATGTGGGTGTCTATATAAACCCAGATCCTCATTCGAACCCTTATTCAAATTTTTTCTAAATTTTCTGAGATAAAGAGATCTTGTTGCCCTTGTTTGTTTGACCTTATAATATTGTTCCCTACTTGTTTCTAATCATTTTCATACAAGTTTTACATGTAATCATCCACAAACAAAGTCAGATTCTCTGATTTTGTGTTCGAACCCTACCTTATGTCTGTTGGACCATTGTTAGACTGTTATAGACCAAATTGTTGATAGGTTTTTGGTTTTAGATAGTTTTAGGGGGGAGAATAATTCACAATCTTGGTTAATTACAGTCTGATTGTATGAATTTGATCATTCAAAATGATTAAGACCAAGATTATACATGAAAACTATCTAAAACTAAATGTTTGTAACAATTGATTGTTTAAAAAGCTTAATCGGTCAGTATAGGACATGAAGAAACAAAAACTAGATGTTAAAATGGTCTAAATTTGAATTTGGTAATTTTGAATATGAACAGATAGGTTCGACCAGGTACAAAGGGTCGAATGTGGCCTTTCTAGGTTGAATGAGACTTTTCTGGTCGAATGTAGCTATTCATAGGGTCGAATGTGAGTATTTAGGTCGAATGAACAATTTTAATCAAAATTTTTCACATTCGAGCCTTAGTTTTCACATTCGAACCACCTTAATTCATCATTCGTACCCCCGATGGGTCGAATGTGGGATTATCCAATCAAATTTCAATTTTTGTCCATTTCTAATGAATTTTTATGCTTTGTTTTTGCAGAATTCTAAATGGCTGAACCATAGAACACTGAAGTACTAGCTGGATCGTCAGGAAAAGCCACTAATAAGCAGAAAGAAGAGGAATTGCCTTTCTGTTAGGATCTGAGTTTGTTTGTTTTGATGTGTTTAGAATAAGATGAGAAATGAATGATGTAAGTATATATGGAAAGTGCAGCGGAATGATAAACTATAATCAAAACAATGGGAATAATTGTTATCAATGATCAAATGCTTTCATTAATTGAAAGATTACAATCAGTACAAATACTCCCACTCAGCCTGATCACACAATGATTGTTTGTCTGAGAGAATGTTTGTTTGTGATGTAATAGAATAGTACAAGCACTGTTCTATTTATAGACAAACCTAAACCACTGGTGACCTGTGCTGACGTCACCTAAGATAGTGACCTCTAACAGAATAACAACATAAAACATCTGCCCTATACAATCTACTGTTACATTACAAAACACTGTAAAGTAAACTACTGCTAAGGGAAAACTCTGATGGTCTTGCAACGTCTGTTGGAGTCTAAGTGCTGTTGACTCCAACAGACCTTTAGTCTTTAGTACTTGATCAGCAGTTGTTTCTTCATCAGACCTTTGGTCAGCAGTTGTTCTCTATTAGTCCTTTGTATCAGTAGTTGTCACAGCAGTTGTTTGGATCGAACAGTTGTTAGGGTCAGCAGTCTTTTGGGAAGAGCATGTTGTAAAAACTGTTTATTTGTGGAATCAACTGTTAGCATATTTTGGCTTTTCAATCATCTGTTCTTCTCCAGGTCAGCAGACCCAACAATCTCCCCCTAGAACAGATGATGCCAAAACTAAGCTTTATTATTGATCTTTATTTCTCATCAGACTTTCTCTGATTTGTCCTTTGAATTGAAGTTCAAAGTCCAAGGCAAATAGGTCTTCTACATCTCTTTCAAGCTCAAGATTCAGCAGTGTTTGGAGATCATTTGCACACAGGCTATATGCATCATCCATGCTTAGCTTCTGAACTTTTCCATCTGAACTGAGCAGAGTCAATTCATGGTTGTCTTTATTGACTTTCCATTTTAGAATTTTTGAGTCAGTGGATTTGCTGAGATGCACTTTTATTCTTGATGAGTTTGGTGATGGAGGTCTCCCAATGAGTTCTCTGAGCTTGTCAGTAGTGGGATCTGAGAAAAAGTGTACTTGATTGAAGAGGCCCTCTTTTATGAAAGTATCAGCAAACTTCTTCTGATCTTCTTCAGACATTTCCTTCTGTTTCTTGAACTGTCTTCTAGCAGCAGCTGATAGATCAGAAGTGTCCAGTAAGCTGTTTAGAGTAAAAGCCTGTTGAGGTCTCTTCATCAGTGGTTCATCAGTGTAGACAGGTTTTCTAGGTAGGCTGGGATATTTCTTCCTGTTTTCTTCTAGTCTCTTGTATGTTTCAACCAGCCTTAGCTCAGACCATCTTGCAACAGACCTCATCTCCCCATAATCAGCAGCCACTATTTCTTGTCTCATCCTCTTGAACTTCAAGGCTCTGGCTGGATCTCTGCCTTTACCAAAATCAGGGGCAGAGACTTTAGCTTGGGGATTTTTGGCCAACTCTTCTATTCTTAAGAGTTCTTCCCTCAGTGCATGAGTGGCCCAGCCTGCAAACTGTTTCTTGTTTGCTTTGTAAGGCATGGTTGCCAAGATCTTTTCTAGAAGGGATTCCCTAACCTCCTTTTCCATGTCACTACTGAGAGGCATGGCAGACATGGAATTGCTCAGGGTCTTAGCAAAATCTTCAATCCTTCTTAATTTGCTTAGTTCTGCTGAATGGATGCCCTGAGTAGTCCTGTCATCCTTCCCTTTGCATTTCTCTTTTATGATGGCATCTGCCTTTTCACCCTTGTATTTAAGATATTTGTCAATGTTTAGGGGAACAGGGAAATGTGGAAGAGAAGGGAAAGATCTATCAGATGGTTGTTTAGTATTATAGAAGGATTGCATTTCCCCCTTGAGTAGATCAAGTTCAAGGGGATACTGAACAGCCAATGGTGTAATGGTTGGTGGTGGTCTATGGGATTTGAATTGTGAAGTGTGTGGTGAAAATGATGAGAGTGGAATGGCTGATATAGGTGTGGATTGTGTGGTTGAGGTGGTGTGTGGTGATGTTTGTATGTTTTCATCCTGTACAACAAAGGTTGATTCCCTCTTCCTTTTGTACAAGATTTTTGGTGATGGTGGTGTGGAAGCAGTGGTTGTGTTAACATCTGTTGGTTCCTTAGTAGGGCTAGCAGATGTTTGGGATTTGGGTGGTGATATGATTGTAGGTTCAGATGTAGGTTTGGTGGTTGTAGGTTCAGATGTGATTGTAGGTTCAGATGTGATTGTAGGTTCAGGTGTTGTGGTTTTATCAGTGGTTTGGGTGGCAGCAGTGGTTTTGTCAGCAGTGGCTTTTTCAACAGAGGTTTTGGCAGCAGTGGTTTTCAGTTTAGATGGTGGTTGTCTGATATGTTTAGCAGGCATCTTCTTCCTTTTTGAGGATCCCACATCTTCAACTTCCTGCTGTTGTTCCCTTTTTAGTTGTACCAACAACTCTACTTTGGCTTCCAAGGTGTCAGCCCTCTTTTGTTTGTCTTCAGCAGCCTTTTCAGCTTCTTCATTTGCAGAGTTGTCCACTGTTTTATCTTTGCTGATTTGTTGTTGTTGTTGTTGTGGTGCTGTTTGAGTAGACCCTGGTATGTTGGCAGACTTTGATTTACCTTTTTGTGAAGGTGGACAACCAAAGGGATCTAGCTTTGGCAACCTATCTCTGTCACTCTCCCCCTTTTTGGCATCATCAGCTGTGAATGCATCATCATCTTCATCCCTGAGAATTGTGGTAGGGGCAGAGCCAGTGGTCTTCAGCAAATGGTCTTTGATGGCTTGAATGTCTGCATGGGTATCTTTGTACCTTGCATCTACCATGTTTCTTATTTCAGCCATGTAGGTTTCATGAGTCTGATCTGCTAGTTTTCTGTGAGCTATGATGATGGGGGAAACAGATTTCCATAGCTCACTAGCAATGTCAGATGTTGATGGTTGACTCTTGGAAAGAGTAGCCAAGGATTCCAAGATTAGCTTGACATCAGATTTGATATCAGCAACAGAGGTTTCAATGATTTGAACTCTAGCCGTCAATTCTTGGTATTTTAATCCATCACCTAAGTTAATAGGATCATCTGAATTCCTACCAGTGGTAGTTTTAACTGATTCAGTCCTAGGAGGTGAATCCAAAGGATGAGAACCAGATGCCCCTTTGTCTTGGTTCTGGGGACTTCCAACTGATTTTGGGGACACTATAGTGGCCTCATCAGTTGTTGCCTTCAAGGGAGTCTTAGTTATGTAACCACTGTCCTGGTGTGAGACAATGGTCTCTACAGCAGTAGTGGTTGCTCCACTTGAAAACTCACCTAGAGTTGCATTGAACTCTAGGGGTGTAATCTCCTCATCTGTTTGTGGGATGGCTGATTGAATTTCCTCAGTCCCAGTCACTTGTTGAGGTATACTCTCATTGACAGGTGATAGAGAGGAACTGGGATTTTCCTGAGTTTTGTCAATAGCCTCAAACAGGGGTTGCATGGTTTGTGGAACATGTGATGGTGAAGGTGGAGGAGTAAAAAGAGAGTTAGCCCTGGGAGAGGGGCTTGTGAACATATGGCCAAGTGACTCATATGTATCATGATGTGGTTCCCCTTGGCTTACAACATGATCCTTTTGGGAGGATGCATGAGGAGGTTGGTCAGGTTGAGATATTTCCAACTGTTGTGAGGAAGTAACAACAGTGGTTTCTAGTTGCTTTTGTGTTGCAACAGAGTTATCTTCTGGTATCTCATCTTCCAGAAGTCTCTTTTGTGGTGCAGTGGTGGTTTTTGTGGATGGACGTTTTCTTTTGGAGATGGCTGGTGTGGGTTTCACAGCACTGGATGTAGTGCCATGATCACCAGGAGCAGTGGGCTCAACAACAGAGGTTTGGACAACAGTTGTTGTCTTAGTCCTCTTTGTTTGTGTTTTTGAAACCTTTGACACTTTTGATACTTTTTCGTGGGTGTTTGCACCCAGCATTCTTGTGAAAGTTTCATCAGTTAGACTCTTCATTTGTATAGACTCACCCTTTTTGAAAACTTTTTCTGGTAAAACCTTTTGAAGGATTACACTTAAGATTTTTGGGTAAATTAGAAAAGCATTGTTTGACCCAGACTTTATGGCTTTCACATTTGACACTAAATCCATAAACAGTCCCTGGGATAGATTGAAGTCAGAATCTGACAGCATAGCATAACCCAAGTACTGAATCCTCAATGGGATTTCATTAAAGGATGTGGACTTAGCGGAGACACAGAGAAGAAGGGTATGAAAGAAAAATTTCATGACTGGTGGGAAAAACTTTTTGAAAAGTGTTAACCCAGTCATCTGAGCATCATACCCTCTTTCCTGAAACTCTGTGTGAAGCTCTGTTTTAGGGAAAGAGTCTTTACCTGACAGGTCATTAAGTGAGAAGGTTGTGGATATCAGTTGAGGGGTAATGACGATACTTGTTTCACCAATTTTTGAGATAATGGAAGTAGGCTTTTTGTCTTGAAGCAAGAACTCAGCATTCAACCAGAATTCTTGGAGAGTATCAAGATAGATAGGGGCGTCAACGGTTAGGATTGTCAGGTATTTGGATTTTAGGATGATGTCGATGGTGGAATGAAATGGAGTATTTTCATCTGTTTTAACCAGATATGGGAGGTAATTGTAGGTGGCTTTAGCTTGAAGATCCATTGTAATGGATTTCGAAGTTGAGAATGAGTGGAATTTGATTGAGGGTTTGAGAATGAAGAAGGCGGTTTCAGTATTTTGAATACAATGAGACAGTGTAACGACTGTTGTGATAAAACAGGGTTTTTATAGGCTCTGGTGAAACCGCTGATGTGGCCAAAACTCTGCTTGTAGGAGCAGACGTGGCAAACATCTGATGGTTAAAACTTCTGGTGGGGAACAGCTGTTTTGGTAAACAGCTGATGCAAACAACTGATGCAAACAGCTGTTTTTTTTGTTATCATAGATATATGAAAATATATATATATATGGATAATAAAACAGTTGTTTTATCTGATCAGAGGTTTGAAAACAGATTTTTCAACCAACAGTGGATAAAATGAATGGAACAGTGGTTGTTTTATCTGATCAGAGGTTTGAAATAGATTTTTCAACCAAAAGCTATTTTTAAGGATGAATTTTGATTTTCTGAAAACATTTTAATGCTTTTATTAAAAACATTTTGTTGTTTAGTCCATGTTTAGCATACCAATTCTTGAAATCAGATTTGTAAAGGTAGATGTGTCTAAAGCTTTTATCAACACATCTGCCAACTGATCCTCTGTTGGAACATGGTGCAGAGAAATCAAACTTTTTTCATAGCTATCCCTGACAAAATGATGTCGGATGTCAATGTGTTTGGTAGTGGAGTGAGAGACCGGATTTTTGATGATATTTTCAGCAGCTTGACTATCCAACATGAGTGGAGTCTGTAATGCAGTTATCCCAAAATCCAGCAATTGATTTTGAAGCCACATGAGTTGGGTTGTACAGCTTGGAGCAGCAATGTATTCAGCCTCAGCTGTTGAGGTGGAAACAGTAGCCTGCTTTTTGCTTTGCCAAGAAACTAAGGCATTCCCTAGAAATTGGCACCCTCCTGATGTGGATTTTCTTGTGGTGTGACAGCCAGCAAAATCACTATCTGAATAACCTGAAAGCTCAATGTTTCCATTAGCAGGGTACCAGATACCAAGTGTGGGAGCACCTTTTAGGTATCTGAATATCCTTTTCACAGCAATAAGGTTTGACTTTCTAGGTGAGGCCTGGGATCATGCACAGACACAAGTGGCAAACATAATGTCTGGCCTAGATGCAGTTAAGTACAATAAAGACCCAATCATGCATCTGTAGTGAGTTTGATCAACCAGTTCATCCTTGTCATCAATAGTGAGTAGCTTGACTGTACTTGTAACATTTCGCATTTTAAACTTGTACGTTACACTATCATATTTAATAAAACGTCAAGTTTCGATATTCTCGTGTGTAATAATTATTTTGTCGCATATTTGAAACTCTAATACTATATATATTATTAATATTATATAGTTAAACCTTGAATATATACAAAAAATAAAACTGCTTGGGCCGGGATTCGAACCCGCGCCCAAGCCCGGCCCAAACCACACCAACGAGTTAACCAGCTGGGCTGGCCTTCACATTTGATTAAACCTGGACGCGTTATATATATATATACTTGATTTCAATCCTTCACATTTGACTTGAAAAGTCAACTGTGGGACGCGTATGTGATAATCAATCAAATTAACTCGTGATTGATCCAAATTTGGCAACTATACGCGATGACCGGCCTCGTCTGACTAAGCTACACGTTGATTGTTGATCAATTGTCCATCAATTAACCATAATACGCGTATGACATTCAATCCTTGGTCAACCTTGCCAATTAATCAAACCATTGATCCACACTATAAATTGATCGTCCCCAATCCTTCACAACTCGCCAATAATCTTCTCTCAATCACCAATCTTCTTCATTTTACTCTGTTTTATTGATCACGATCGTACGTTTGACTTTTTGATTGACCATTCAATCGAACACGAAACAACATTGTAAGTCCAACTTTTTCTGTGGGTTTTTGTTCAACGGCGATCACTCATCAATAGCCCCATGATTAATTGGGCTATTGATGAGTGAATCAAACTATTGCTGAAACTGGGGTTCGTGGTTTTTGATTTGGGGATAAAACTGTTTGTGCATCGCGTATATATTTTTTAAAACAGAGATAAATCACAACCACAGGCCTAGGCCAAGTGGTTGTGACTGATGCTTATAACCATAGCCATCCGGGTTCGAGTCCCGGCTTGGGCGCCCCTTTTTCCACTTAATTTCATTTTTAAAACAAACCAATTATAAATATATATTATACATTAAATCTTGTAAATTCATTTTTTAATTATTAAAACCTTTTTATAAATTCTAAAAAAATTATTTTTATCAAATCTGATGTAAAAGTTTTACTTACAATTTTTAGTTTTCTGAAATTAATTTATTTAATATTTATAATAATTAAATCAATTTTATACTATTATATTTATAAAAATCCATTAAAATATCAAAACAATTTTATAAATTTCTACAAAAATTATCCTGAGTTTGTACAATGATAAGCTTTACTGAAATGATTTTTAATTCTGAAAAATCATTTATTTTATATTTGTAATCAATTTTTGTTAGTTTTAATCATATTTAAATCATAATAAATTCAATTTTTATTATTTTTGCACCAAAATTTTATACAAATTATTTCTGAATATTTAGAACAGAAATATGATTTTTAAAATAATAATTCTTTAATTTTAGTATTTTTAAATATTAAAGTTAAATTTTGGCAATTTGTAATAAATAGATTTAATAATCTATTTTAAAGAAAATAATTTTATAAAAATTATTTTTATACTTCAAACACATTATTGTGAACATCCTAAATTCAAACTTTATAAAAAGACTTTCATTTATTTTAATTATCAAATTTCCCTTTATTTAATTAACATTTCATTATAAATTCAACAATTGGATATCCCCAAATCGAAACCCTAGAATATACTTATAGACTAGATAGACTTAGACTTATTTGTTGCCTTATACATAGGGTGATACTTGGCAATCTATTGGGCTACACTTATACTATTCCTCAATACCTAATACTATACCAAGGTGAGTTTACGTAACCATGTTTATGCGATTCTTTATACTTGCAACATTTTAAGCAATTCAACATGCATGTCTAGTAGTAAACTTTATTGTCTCATGAATTAGTCAACAGTTTCAACGAGTTTCAACGAGTTTCAACATTACATAATCATTAGCTATGGCCAAGCCGGCGATACTCAATAATAGATCTATTGGATTGACAATCCCACCCGGATACGCGTACCTCCTACATAGGTAGCGTGGGTGATTGTTATCGTTCCAACATATTACTAAGGTGAACCGTAGATGACGGGATGGACCTAAACTAGTCGGAGGTTTGATTATGTTAACATATTATACTATTCTTGTAGACTTAAATTTACGATAGACATACGAATTGCTAGACTTTTATACTTAAACTATTTACTTAACATGGATTATGTATTCTCACCAACTTCTAGTTGACCCCCCCATTTTTACAACTCAACAGGGAATAATGATGCATGAAGATTAGAGTGTTTATGAAGACAATAAGGAGTCTATGCATGCTTGATTCTTGTGTGATGTATTAGATTTTCACATTTAAAACTCTTATGTATTTCTATTTTTGGATATTTGCAATTTAAATTTATTTCAATTAAAATTTGGATTACCATGTGCTACTGTATACTCATTCATACGTGACACCTCGATGTTTCCGCCATCGGTTGGGGTGTTACAGATTGGTATCAGAGCCTTGATTATAGGGAATTAGGTTATTAGAAAATAATCTAGACTATAACCTTAGGGACTTAAACAGTACTTGCTTCTCTTACTTGTAACCCTAATTGCTTCCCTAATCCTATCCTTATCCTATACCTTATATAACCCTAAACCTACACGTGACTACTCTTATTCGTCTGCTGCAATCCTAATCCACCATTAGATTAATAGGACACAATCCTCGGGTTTGACCTGAACCCCCTTGAGATCTCGTCGAAGTTCTAGATTTTAATAACGAACACGTGCAATCTGGAAGGGTGAACGCCTGTATTCTGCGTCTTCTGTCTAGGCTGGCATTGCGCATATATCCCAATCAGACGAGGGACCCGGATGCCTACCTGGGAATTCTCGGGATGAGTGTTCACTTATAGGCTAAAGCATGTCTTCATATGTTATTAGAATTTAGAATCTTTGATAAGTCAACGTTTTCGTTTATTCATTTTAATTAATGAATAAATGATTACATTCCTTATATAATCTCATTCATTTCATTGTGTCTATTACAGATCATGCCTCCACGTCGCAGCACTCGCAACAGCAATGGTGAGAACCACGAAGAAGGTGGTGACAACCATAACCATGACCAAGGTCCTAACCACAACAACAATGGTATCGATGCCCAACTGGCTGCGATCATTTCTCAACAAATGGCGCAGCAAATCACAACTCTGGTTCCCAATTTACTCGCTCAGGTCATCCAAATGAACGGCAACGGAAACGGTCACGGCAACGGGAACGGCAACGGGAACGGGAACGGCAATGGTAATGGAAATGGACCCCCAGCCTGCACCCTTAAGTATTTCAATTCTTGTAACCCTCCAAAGTTTAGTGGTGAAGAAGGAGCTATAGGACTCCTCCAATGGTTTGAGGGTATTGAGAATACCTTCATCAACAGTGAATGCCGCGACAACTTCAAGGTTCGTTACGCCATGAGTGTTCTCCACAAGCGAGCACTCACTTGGTGGAATGAAGAAAAGCGCACTCGTGGGGCCGAAGTTGCTCTTGCTATGACATGGGACCAAGTCAAGGAGGTCATGAAGGAAGAGTATTGTCTACGCAATGAAGTTAAGAAGCTTGAGGATGAGTTCCACACCCTAGCTCAAGATAGTGGGGAAAACCTTGCCTACAACACCCGCTTTCACGAGCTTAGCTTATTGTTGCCTCACAAAGTTATTCCCCTGCCGGTAGCCATCGAGAAGTACATCGGTGGTCTGCCCATGCAAATCCAGGACACCGTTTGGGGAAGGAATCCTGCAACTTTGGAAGAGGCCAAGCGTCTAGCGGCCACTCTTACTGATAATCACGTGAAGAACGGTACTCTCTTCCGCAAGGGCACTAAGAAGACGGTTGCCAAAGACACTCCACAGCCTGCAATTGAAGTCAAGCCTGAGACCTCAAGCAACAAAAAGCGCAAGGCTGGAAACTACATGGTTGCTGCTACTCCACCCACTGCCCAAAATCCAGCCAAGAAGCCATATGGCGGGACTCACCCTCTTTGCAACACCTGTCAGTTCCATCACCTTCCTGGTAGACCATGCCGCCAGTGTAATAACTGTAAACGGTATGGACACTACACCAACGCCTGTCAAGCCCCTGCTACCCAAAACAACCAAAACAACCAAAACAACCCAGCCAGAAACAACCCAGCTCCCAACCAACAAAACAACAGGCCTACTAGTGGTCAATGCTACGAGTGTGGCAGCCCTGATCACTACATCAACAACTGCCCTAATCGTAACCAGAACCAAAACCGAAACCAAAACCAAAACCAGAACCGCAACCAGAACCAAGGTGCTCGAGGTCGCGCCTACAATCTCAATGCTAACCAGGCTCGTGACAACAACGAGGTGGTGAATGGTACGTTCCTCATTAATAACCACTATGCATCCATATTATTTGATTCGGGAGCTGATAAGTCTTTTGTATCACTAAAGTTTGAACCTTTACTTAACTTACCCCACACTAATCTAGAGGAACCTTTAGTGGTAGAGGTAGCTAACGGGAAGTCTATTTCGATCGACTCTATTATTCGTAACTGCTTGTTGAACCTCGACGATCATACCTCTCTATCGATCTCATCCCCATGCATCTTGGAAGTTTTGATGTTATAGTAGGCATGGACTGGTTGTCAACTCATCGTGCCGAAATTCTGTGTTTCGAGAAAGTCATACGCATTCCTCTCGAATCTGGTGAGATTTTGAAGATCTATGGTGAGAAACCCTGTGGCGAGCTTAAGCTTATGTCTTGTACTACTGCCCAAAAGTACTTACGAAAGGGGTATACAACCTTCTTAGCTAACGTGATAGAGAAGAAGGACAAAGGCAAGAGTATCCAAGACATTCCTATTATTCGAGACTTTCCTGAAGTCTTCCCAGAGGATTTACCTGGTTTGCCTCCTGCTCGACAAGTGGAATTTCGAATTGACCTTGTCCCAGGTGCTAATCCTGTCGCTAAAGCTCCTTATCGTCTTGCACCCTCTGAGATGCAAGAACTCGCCAGTCAATTACAGGAACTTTCTGATAAAGGGTTCATTCGCCCTAGTTCTTCTCCATGGGGAGCCCCTGTCTTGTTCGTTAAAAAGAACGATGGTTCTCTTAGAATGTATATTGACTATCGTGAACTCAACAAACTCACCATCAAGAATCGTTATCCACTTCCTAGGATTGACGATCTCTTCGATCAACTTCAAGCAGCAACCCACTTCTCGAAAATTGATCTCCGTTCTGGTTATCATCAGCTTAGAGTCCACGATGAAGATATTCCCAAGACAACTTTTCGCACACACTATGGTCACTATGAATTCATGGTTATGCCTTTTGGATTGACCAACGCTCCCGCAGTATTTATGGATTTGATGAATCGGGTTTGTAGACCCTACCTCGACAAATTCGTGATCGTTTTCATTGATGATATTTTGATTTACTCCAAATCAAAATCCGATCACGAGCAACATCTTCACTCCATCTTGGGTCTCCTAAAGAAAGAACAACTGTATGCCAAGTTCTCAAAATGTGAATTTTGGCTTAAGGAAGTTCAATTTTTGGGACATGTCATTGATATGAACGGGATTCATGTTGATCCCGCAAAGATCGAAGCTGTGAAAAATTGGAGTGTTCCTCAAACTCCAACTGAAGTCCGTTCTTTCCTTGGTTTGGCTGGTTATTATCGTCGATTCATCGCCAATTTCTCCAAGATCGCTGTTCCTCTCACTACCTTAACTCACAAGGGTAAACCCTATGAGTGGGGACCAAAGCAAGAGGAAGCATTTGAAACTCCTAAGCTGAAACTCTGTGAAGCTCCTATCTTGTCTCTACCTGATGGTAATGATGATTTCGTGGTCTACTGTGATGCATCGAACCAAGGTCTTGGTTGTGTTCTCATGCAACGAGGAAAGGTTATTGCGTATGCGTCTCGACAACTCAAGACTCCCGAAAAGAATTATACCACCCATGATCTTGAATTGGGCGCTGTTGTCTTTGCACTCAAGATTTGGAGACATTATCTTTATGGGACCAAATGTGTGGTTTTCACGGACCACAAAAGTCTCCAACATGTCTTCGACCAAAAGAATCTTAACATGAGACAACGACGTTGGGTTGAGTTGCTTAATGACTATGATTGCGAAATTCGCTACCATCCTGGCAAGGCGAATGTTGTGGCTGACGCACTTAGTCGTAAAGAGCGTATCAAACTCCAATGTGTGAGAGTTCGTACTGATCTTCAAGATCGCATTCTCCAGGCTCAACACACATTAGTCACCCAAGGTAACATGTACGATGAAATGTCTTGTGGTGCTGAAACTCAACTCGAAACCAAACCCGATGGGCTACTTTATTTTCTCAATCGACTGTGGATTCCCGACCGTGATGATCTTCGTACTTTCCTCATGAATGAGGCTCATAAGTCTCGTTATTCTATTCATCCTGGAGCTGACAAGATGTACCAAGATCTTCGTTATTCTTATTGGTGGCCTGGTATGAAGAAAGACATTGCTCTTTTCGTTGCGAAATGCCTCACTTGTTCCAAGGTCAAGGCTGAACATCAACGACCATCTGGTATGCTTGAACAACCAGAGATCCCTGTGTGGAAATGGGAGAGCATAGCTATGGACTTCATCACCAAACTCCCTCGTACACCCAAAGGTTTTGACAGTATTTGGGTAATCGTCGATCGTTTGACCAAGTCAGCTCACTTCTTACCTATTCGTGAGAAGTATTCTGTGGAAAGGTTGGCAAAGATGTACGTAAGTGAAATCGTATGTCGTCATGGTATACCTTTGGATATTATTTCTGATCGCGATGGTCGTTTTACCTCTCACTTTTGGGATTCTCTACAAGATGCTTTGGGTACCAAGTTGAACCTGAGTACTGCTTATCACCCTCAAACAGATGGTCAGACTGAACGGACCATCCAGACTCTTGAGGATATGCTCAGGGCATGTATCATCGATTTTGGTGGCGCATGGGATTCTCATCTCCCTTTGGTTGAGTTTTCATACAACAACAGTTATCACGCCAGCATTAACATGGCTCCTTTTGAGGCACTCTATGGTCGTAAATGTCGTTCACCTGTCTGTTGGACTGAGGTTGGTGAAACTCGTATCACTCGACCCGAACTAATCCAGGAAACCACAGACAAAATTCAACTTATTCAGGATAATCTTCTCAAGGCTAGAAGTCGTCAGAAGAGTTATGCTGATAAACGTCGTAAACCCTTGGAATTTCAAGTTGGGGACCTTGTACTACTTAAGGTATCCCCTTGGAAAGGAGTAATTCGTTTCGGTAGAAAGGGAAAACTAGCTCCTCGATACGTAGGCCCCTTCAAAATTCTTGACAGAGTTGGAAAAGTGGCTTACAAACTTGATCTTCCACCTGAGCTAAGCAATGTTCATCCGACCTTCCATGTTTCGAATCTCAAGAAATGCTTAGCGGATGAGAACCTTCATGTTCCTCTTGAGGATGTGCAAATTGATGAAAGCATGCACATTATCGAGAAACCCGTCGAGATTGTTGATACTGGAGTCAAGAAACTCAAGCGCAGTCGCATTCCGATCGTTAAGGTTCGTTGGGAATCTAAACGAGGCCCAGAGTTCACTTGGGAACGTAAAGACCAGATGAAGTCGAAGTATCCACATCTTTTCCCACCAGACTCTCCAACTCCAACTTCGGGACGAAGTTCCTAAAAGTAGGCGAGACTGTAACATTTCGCATTTTAAACTTGTACGTTACACTATCATATTTAATAAAACGTCAAGTTTCGATATTCTCGTGTGTAATAATTATTTTGTCGCATATTTGAAACTCTAATACTATATATATTATTAATATTATATAGTTAAACCTTGAATATATACAAAAAATAAAACTGCTTGGGCCGGGATTCGAACCCGCGCCCAAGCCCGGCCCAAACCACACCAACGAGTTAACCAGCTGGGCTGGCCTTCACATTTGATTAAACCTGGACGCGTTATATATATATACTTGATTTCAATCCTTCAAAGTTGACTTGCAAAGTCAACTGTGGGACGCGTATGTGATAATCAATCAAATTAACTCGTGATTGATCCAAATTTGGCAACAATACGCGATGACCGGCCTCGTCTGACTAAGCTACACGTTGATTGTTGATCAATTGTCCATAAATTAACCATAATACGCGTATGACATTCAATCCTTGGTCAACGTTGCCAATTAATCAAACCATTGATCCACACTATAAATTGATCGTCCCCAATCCTTCACAACTCGCCAATAATCTTCTCTCAATCACCAATCTTCTTCATTTTACTCTGTTTTATTGATCACGATCGTACGTTTGACTTTTTGATTGACCATTCAATCGAACACGAAACAACATTGTAAGTCCAACTTTTTCTGTGGGTTTTTGTTCATCGGCGATCACTCATCAATAGCCCCATGATTAATTGGGCTATTGATGAGTGAATCAAACTATTGCTGAAACTGGGGTTCGTGGTTTTTGATTTGGGGATAAAACTGTTTGTGCATCGCGTATATATTTTTTAAAACAGAGATAAATCACAACCACAGGCCTAGGCCAAGTGGTTGTGACTGATGCTTATAACCATAGCCATCCGGGTTCGAGTCCCGGCTTGGGCGCCCCTTTTTCCACTTAATTTCATTTTTAAAACAAACCAATTATAAATATATATTATACATTAAATCTTGTAAATTCATTTTTTAATTATTAAAACCTTTTTATAAATTCTAAAAAAATTATTTTTATCAAATCTGATGTAAAAGTTTTACTTACAATTTTTAGTTTTCTGAAATTAATTTATTTAATATTTATAATAATTAAATCAATTTTATACTATTATATTTATAAAAATCCATTAAAATATCAAAACAATTTTATAAATTTCTACAAAAATTATCCTGAGTTTGTACAATGATAAGCTTTACTGAAATGATTTTTAATTCTGAAAAATCATTTATTTTATATTTGTAATCAATTTTTGTTAGTTTTAATCATATTTAAATCATAATAAATTCAATTTTTATTATTTTTGCACCAAAATTTTATACAAATTATTTCTGAATATTTAGAACAGAAATATGATTTTTAAAATAATAATTCTTTAATTTTAGTATTTTTAAATATTAAAGTTAAATTTTGGCAATTTGTAATAAATAGATTTAATAATCTATTTTAAAGAAAATAATTTTATAAAAATTATTTTTATACTTCAAACACATTATTGTGAACATCCTAAATTCAAACTTTATAAAAAGACTTTCATTTATTTTAATTATCAAATTTCCCTTTATTTAATTAACATTTCATTATAAATTCAACAATTGGATATCCCCAAATCGAAACCCTAGAATATACTTATAGACTAGATAGACTTAGACTTATTTGTTGCCTTATACATAGGGTGATACTTGGCAATCTATTGGGCTACACTTATACTATTCCTCAATACCTAATACTATACCAAGGTGAGTTTACGTAACCATGTTTATGCGATTCTTTATACTTGCAACATTTTAAGCAATTCAACATGCATGTCTAGTAGTAAACTTTATTGTCTCATGAATTAGTCAACAGTTTCAACGAGTTTCAACGAGTTTCAACATTACATAATCATTAGCTATGGCCAAGCCGGCGATACTCAATAATAGATCTATTGGATTGACAATCCCACCCGGATACGCGTACCTCCTACATAGGTAGCGTGGGTGATTGTTATCGTTCCAACATATTACTAAGGTGAACCGTAGATGACGGGATGGACCTAAACTAGTCGGAGGTTTGATTATGTCAACATATTATACTATTTTGATGAATGAATGTGCCATTTTGCAGTTGTTTCACTTGGAGACCAAGGAAACACTGAAGTTCACCAATGCCACTCATTTCAAAATCTGATGTCATGAGTTTTCTGAACTCTTCACACATTTTGTTACATGTGGATCCAAAGATGATGTCATCCACATATATTTGAACAATCATTAAGTCTTTCCCTCTCCATTTCAGAAATAAGGTTTTATCAATTTTACCTCTTGTGAAACCAATGGATAAGAGAAAGGTGGAAAGAGTTTCATACCAGGCCCTTGGTGCTTGTTTGAGTCCATACAAAGCTTTATTAAGCTTGTAGACATGATCAGGATGGAATGTGTCTTCAAAACCAGGTGGTTGACATACATAGACTGTAACACCCCAACCGATGGCGGAAACATCGAGGTGTCACGTAAGAATGAGTATACAGTAGCACATGGTAATCCAAATTTTAATTGAAATAAATATTAAATGGCAAATATCCAAAAATTGAAATACATAAGAGTTTTAAATGTGGAAATCTAATACATCACACAAGATTCAAGCATGCATAGACTCCTTATTGTCTTCATAAACACTCTAATCTTCATGCATCATTATTACCTGTTGAGTTGTAAAAATGGGGGGGGGGGGGGTCAACTAGAAGTTGGTGAGAATACATAATCCATGTTAAGCATATAGTTTAAGTATAAAAGTCTAGCAATTCGTATGTCTATCGTAAATTTAAGTCTACATGAATAGTATAATATGTTGACATAATCAAACCTCCGACTAGTTTAGGTCCATCCCGTCATCTACGGTTCACCTTAGTAATATGTTGGAACGATAACAATCACCCACGTTACCTATGTAGGAGGTACACGTATCCGGGTGGGGTTGTCAATCCAATAGATCTATTATTGAGTATCGCCGGCTTGGCCATAGCTAATGATTATGTAAATGTTGAAACTCGTTGAAACTCGTTGAAACTGTTGACTAATTCATGAGGCAATAAAGTTTACTACTAGACATGCATGTTGAATTGCTTAAATAATTGTTGCAAGTATAAAGAATCACATAAACATGGTTACGTAAACTCACCTGAAATTCACTGTGTAAATACTAGCAAGATAAAGTCCGAACTTGGATTAACTGAACTCTTGTGTCCTATTACAAATAAAGGACGTCTTAAATTCTAATGCAAATAAGCTTGTTTCGCATCTTAGTTGTAAAGATAGTTGATCCAACTACCTAGACTTGTATTGTAAACAATACGTGTTTTAATGAGTGTATGACTTAACGAACCGATAGTACTTGGTTTAGTCTCACGAAGCTTGCTCATGTGTATAGTTATATATAATGTATATGTATACTTTATATAATATTCAGATTCAAAACTAGCTAGAAAAGAATATTTAAGATAGTAAAAAATGTTATGTGTAACTTGATTCGCGTTTTAGTTTGTTTGAAGGCCGACCAATATATGTATTATATTTATTTATGTACGCTTTTATATCATGACGAAGTAAAGTTTGAATAGCGTTTATTCGTAAAACATAGCTTCTTTTGTACAAAATTATAGTTATATTATGTAAAAATTTGGGCAGAGTTTCCTCTGTTTTTGTAAGAAACCAGACGACGCAAGTCGTCTATTTATCCCAAACATCAATTGTCTAAACTAAACATCATGTAATTTGACTAAGCTTTTAGACACGACAATCGATTAACTCGTTAAAACTATAATGTAACAAAAATTATGTGCTTGACAAATAACGCTTATGTATACGTCAACCTTTGATCGTTCTAGTAACAATCATTTGGCGACAAAAATAAAAATCGACTATTGTTGGACTTGAATAAACGACTAGATAATATGTTTGTATATGTAAAAGTAATATGGGAAATCGTATGCTCATAAACATAATATAGATTAACCATTCCTTTGTCAAATGTCTCATTACTATTATAGGCGTTTTATTACAAGTACATTCGGTTCGTTATGCGCGTATACACCGTTAACGTTTTATATTTAGAATACAATTATATTTATATAAGTAAATACAATGCAACGCGAAATAAACGAATCAAGATAAGGCGCGCGTTATACCTTACCAAAGACAGACTCGCGAACCGACATGTACTCGCCTCGTAACCCGCGTAAACCAGCTTTGTTTCGAGTTGGACCAGAACCGAATTCGATTGGTGTTGACCAGAGTTGACCAGGAGTTTGACCTGTTGACCTCTTGACTAGATCCAAAGTTGACTGAAGTTGTTTGTGACCCGAGAAGAAGACAAGCCAACCGGAATCATCCAATAACTTCCGGCCACCATAGCCGGTCTCCGGCTGAAGTCTCCGTCACCCATCACCTCTGCTGCAGGACCATTTCAGATCGAAAACCAAGCACCATATGGACAGATCCTAAATCAAATACCCTGGTGCAAGGTCCTTCGTGTACCTTGACTGACCAAAATCAAAAACCAAATAACCATGTCCAAACACCCCACCGCTACACTAAAACGAACCTGAAAACGAGTCGCCACAAGTTGTATTGTTGAACCATGAGGAACTGAGCCCTAGAGGGAAAAGAACGTGACTGTAGCTGCTTGTTGTCACTCGAAAATGAAGGGGAAAGGGTTGCTGGCCGGTTAACGAGAGAGGGAGAAGAAGTGTAGGCATAGGACTGGTGGTTCGAATGGTGGTTGTTGGTGGCTCAGGTGATGCTGATGGCGGTGGTGGTTGCTGGC
Source organism: Ambrosia trifida (assembly GCA_028751855.1). Lineage (NCBI taxonomy): Eukaryota > Viridiplantae > Streptophyta > Magnoliopsida > Asterales > Asteraceae > Ambrosia > Ambrosia trifida. Next base: position 73,323,505 of record CM054131.1, on the reverse strand, counting down.
TTCCGCTGAATCTAGAGAGAGGAAGAAGGGATGATGGTTGTGAGTGTTGTGTTAGAGAGATTATGTTAAAAGGGAGAGGGAGATGTGTAGGAAGGTGTATTGGAGAAGATGAAATGTAGTGGTGGCTAGGGTTGGAGGTTGAAGATGGGTTAAGGAGTTTAAATAATAATTAGGTAGGGTTAGCTAGGTGGAAGGTTACCTCGTGTACGAACCCGTTAAATCGTGTCTCTCATTAACAGTTCAACTCGGTTAACCACTTAAATAATTATAATACGTAAACTATTTATAGTAGCCGACATAAAATGAGTATTTGGACCATATGTAGATGTCTATAGTCGCGTTTAAAATTTAAAAGGATAAGTGTCGGTCAACTAGTATGTTATTGGTTAAAACGCGTTATTTGGCAAATTTCAAATAATTAAATTTATTAATAAATATGAATGTATTTCTTGTTAACAGGATATTATTGTTAACGAATTAAAAATTGTTTTATGAATAATTAGATAAATAAAATTATTATTATATTATTCGGGAAACGCTGGGCGTTACAGTCTCCCCTACTTTAGGAAACTTCGTCCCGAAGTTATTAAAACATAAGGTTGAGTGTGATTGGGTAGAAATTAAGACAATTATGGTTTGGAAAAATTTGGGTTAAGGCACAACGTGAATTTATAAGTAATAGAATAATATGTTTCGAATAATTTGAGTAAGAGTTTTGATATGTGTGAGTTTTAAGGGTTGGATTAAGTTCGTCTGAAATAGCAAGTAGAATAAGGATCTAACAAAACACTAAACTTAAGTTTTAGGAATCCTAAGGGAAATGCATAAGTTGACTGACTATAGAAAGACTAAATGTACTACCAGGTAACTAGAGTTTATAATTGGTTATCTATAGAAAACCTTGATAGAATTTCACACCACCTTAACGTACCTGTAAATTCATGATTACGTTCCGGACCGTAATCACCAATTTACCTTACATTAGGGTTTTGTGTCCTTCTATGACTCTAAATGCAAAATAACCTTGTGATTGAATCGTATACAATGTATCCAAAAATGAGTCCAACTGTTGAGCAGGAAAAAGACTTTTACCAGTCAGTGAATAAGAACCTCTACCGATTGTTGAGCAGGTACGATAGCCTCTACCAGTCGTTGAGCAGGTTGTAGGGCCTCTACCGACTGTTGAGCAGGCATGATGACCTCTACCAATCGTTGAGTAGGTTATTTGGTGCTCTACTAACTGTTGAGCAAGTACTTCATCCTCTATCAGTTGTTTGATTAAGTGTACCAATTATTACACACATGAATTGCAAATTAATAATATGTACATGTAAGCAATCAAGTGTCAAGTATAGCATGCGAGTTGTAATAGAGTTGCCCTAGACAAGGTTAATGACTCTAGGTGTGTCTATAGTAAATAGCTTATATTCCATGAATTCTAGTTTCAAATGTTCAAATAAGGCAAATAGTCGAATCCTCATGTATAACTAAGGATTAAATTTGATGCAACACACAATCAAGTTTCAATAGTTTGGTTATCATGGGTAACTAGTTCATGTTTGAGAAGGTGAAGGATATGAGTCTAATTCTTGAGGGGATGGTGAAAAATCTTGAAGCAGAATTAAAGTTGTGAAAGATATTGAATGTGAAAATAGTTGACAAGGAGTTTATTTTATAGTAAGGAGATTATGTGTCAGTGCAAATTGTGGGGTTTGGATCAACGGTTAGAATCAAGCGTATGAGAAAACATGATCGTGGTATTTGCCAAAAATTTGTAATAATTCGAACAAGTTTAAAATAAGTAGGTGTCAATGGAAAAATTGTAGAGTAAATTTTTGTTCCTGTGGATGGAAAGATTTTATTTTCAAAATTGGTTTTGTATATAAAGCAAAAGTCATTAAATTGTACAACTAAATTGATTTAGATCAAAATATTTCGATGAGTCATAGGTTTTAAACACGATGTCGGATTTCAAAAATCAAGAATTTGTTCAGACGTTTTGTATAATAGACTTCGAGTAATACATAAAAGAAATCATTCTTAATAGATTAAAACATTTTTATCGTAAATCATTTGTTATGCCAATAAACTGTTCAATAAAAATTTGAAATTTAGTAAATAAGTTTGTGGAAATAAAAGACTCCTTTAAAATATATATATATATATATTTATTTATTTGTTATAGTTTGTGAAATTCCCAAGTGATGAAAGTTTGACAAAATTCAGTACTCTTTAGCTTTGGTGCTACAGTATCTCCTATACACAGATTATAAGGTTACAGTTTAAACAAGGATTTTTAAAATCTCGAATGTGGTGAAATTTTACGGTTGATGGTATCTTCAAGATATACATATATATATATATATATACACATAAATAAAAATGTAGGAGGGGAAGTTTAAAATAAAATTGGCCAGAAACATCAAAGATAATAGATTTATGTATGATGTAAAGGGAAACATATGATTTGGGTTAGATGTTAAAAATAATTAGACTTATGGGTAATATTATAAGTTTGTAAAATGAATTAGGATTGTGAAACCCAGAAATGATTCATGAAGTTTAAGCTAATGAGGGAATTATATAAGAAGAAAATATATTTAAATTGTAAAAATTTTGAGATTCAAAACTTAGACTTTATACGGGAGTGAGGGGGTATAAATGAAATTGAAACACAAAGATTGTAAATATCTAGCCCCGAATAAACGAAAATGTTGGCTTATCAAAATAGATCAAGTCTAAGCCCAACGAATTTGCCTTAATAATCTAGAAGTACGTTAGGATTGTAGCAAGTAAGTGAAAGAGAGTAGACAAGACCGAGTTAGGCTAAGAATAAGGATGAGGATAGGGATAGAGATAAGGATAAGGTAGAGCTACAAGTAATTGAAGCAAATACTGGTTAAAGTCCTAAGGTTATACACTAGATTATTTTTCTAATAACCTAATTCCCTATAACCATGGCTCTGATACCAATCTGTAACACCCCAACCGATGGCGGAAACATCGAGGTGTCACGTAAGAATGAGTATACAGTAGCACATGGTAATCCAAATTTTAATTGAAATAAATATTAAATGGCAAATATCCAAAAATTGAAATACATAAGAGTTTTAAATGTGGAAATCTAATACATCACACAAGATTCAAGCATGCATAGACTCCTTATTGTCTTCATAAACACTCTAATCTTCATGCATCATTATTACCTGTTGAGTTGTAAAAATGGGGGGGGGGGGGGTCAACTAGAAGTTGGTGAGAATACATAATCCATGTTAAGCATATAGTTTAAGTATAAAAGTCTAGCAATTCGTATGTCTATCGTAAATTTAAGTCTACATGAATAGTATAATATGTTGACATAATCAAACCTCCGACTAGTTTAGGTCCATCCCGTCATCTACGGTTCACCTTAGTAATATGTTGGAACGATAACAATCACCCACGTTACCTATGTAGGAGGTACACGTATCCGGGTGGGGTTGTCAATCCAATAGATCTATTATTTAGTATCGCCGGCTTGGCCATAGCTAATGATTATGTAAATGTTGAAACTCGTTGAAACTCGTTGAAACTGTTGACTAATTCATGAGGCAATAAAGTTTACTACTAGACATGCATGTTGAATTGCTTAAATAATTGTTGCAAGTATAAAGAATCGCATAAACATGGTTACGTAAACTCACCTGAAATTCACTGTGTAAATACTAGCAAGATAAAGTCCGAACTTGGATTAACTGAACTCTTGTGTCCTATTACAAATAAAGGACGTCTTAAATTCTAATGCAAATAAGCTTGTTTCGCATCTTAGTTGTAAAGATAGTTGATCCAACTACCAAGACTCGTATTGTAAACAATACGTGTTTTAATGAGTGTATGACTTAACGAACCGATAGTACTTGGTTTAGTCTCACGAAGCTTGCTCATGTGTATAGTTATATATAATGTATATGTATACTTTATATAATATTCAGATTCAAAACTAGCTAGAAAAGAATATTTAAGATAGTGAAAAATGTTATGTGTAACTTGATTCGCGTTTTAGTTTGTTTGAAGGCCGACCAATATATGTATTATATTTATTTATGTACGCTTTTATATCATGACGAAGTAAAGTTTGAATAGCGTTTATTCGTAAAACATAGCTTCTTTTGTACAAAATTATAGTTATATTATGTAAAAATTTAGGCAGAGTTTCCTCTGTTTTTGTAAGAAACCAGACGACGCAAGTCGTCTATTTATCCCAAACATCAATTGTCTAAACTAAACATCATGTAATTTGACTAAGCTTTTAGACACGACAATCGATTAACTCGTTAAAACTATAATGTAACAAAAATTATGTGCTTGACAAATAACGCTTATGTATACGTCAACCTTTGATCGTTCTAGTAACAATCATTTGGCGACAAAAATAATAAATCGACTATTGTTGGACTTGAATAAACGACTAGATAATATGTTTGTATATGTAAAAGTAATATGGGAAAGCGTATGCTCATAAACATAATATAGATTAACCATTCCTTTGTCAAATGTCTCATTACTATTCTAGCCGTTTTATTACAAGTACGTTCGGTTCGTTATGCGCGTATACACCGTTAACGTTTTATATTTAGAATACAATTATATTTATATAAGTAAATACAATGCACCGCGAAATAAACGAATCAAGATAAGGCGCGCGTTATACCTTCCCAAAGACAGACTCGCGAACCGACACGTACTCGCCTCGTAACCCGCGTAAACCAGCTTTGTTTCGAGTTGGACCAGAACCGAATTCGATTGGTGTTGACCAGAGTTGACCAGGAGTTTGACCTATTGACCTCTTGACTAGATCCAAACTTGACTGAAGTTGTTTGTGACCCGAGAAGAAGACAAGCCAACCGGAATCATCCAATAACTTCCGGCCACCATAGCCGGTCTCCGGCTGAAGTCTCCGTCACCCATCACCTCTCCTGCAGGACTATTTCAGATCGAAAACCAAGCACCATATGGACAGATCCTAAATCAAATACCCTGGTGCAAGGTCCTTCGTGTACCTTGACTGACCAAAATAAAAAACCAAATAACCATGACCAAACACCCCGCCGCTACACTAAAACGAACCTGAAAACGAGTCGCCACAAGTTGTATTGTTGAACCATGAGGAACTGAGCCCTAGAGGGAAAAGAACGTGACTGTAGCTGCTTGTTGTCACTCGAAAAAGAAGGGGAAAGGGTTGCTGGCCGGTTAATGAGAGAGGGAGAAGAAGTGTAGGCAGAGGACTGGTGGTTCGAATGGTGGTTGTTGGTGGCTCAGGTGATGCTGATGGCGGTGGTGGTTGCTGGCTTCCGCTGAATCTAGAGAGAGGAAGAAGGGATGATGGTTGTGAGTGTTGTGTTAGAGAGATTATGTTAAAAGGGAGAGGGAGATGTGTAGGAAGGTATATTGGAGAAGATGAAATGTAGTGGTGGCTAGGGTTGGAGGTTGAAGATGGGTTAAGGAGTTTAAATAATAATTAGGTAGGGTTAGCTAGGTGGAAGGTTACCTCGTGTACGAACCCGTTAAATCGTGTCTCTCATTAACAGTTCAACTCGGTTAAGCACTTAAATAATTATAATACGCAAACTATTTATAGTAGCCGACATAAAATGAGTATTTGGACCATATGTAGATGTCTATAGTCGCGTTTAAAATTTAAAAGGATAAGTGTCGGTCAACTAGTATGTTATTGCTTAAAACGCGTTATTTGGCAAATTTCAAATAATTAAATTTATTTATAAATATGAATGTATTTCTTGTTAACAGGATATTATTGTTAACGAAATAAAAATTGTTTTATGAATAATTAGATAAATAAAATTATTATTATATTATTCGGGAATCGCTGGGCGTTACATAGACTTCCTCCTAAATTGTGCCATAAAGGAAGGCACATTTGATATCCATCTGATACACCTTGATGTTGTGGTTGACAGCAAAGGCTAGAAAGAGTCTTATGGCTTCTAACCTTGCTACAGGAGCAAAGGTTTCATCATAGTCTATTCCTTCTTCTTGTCTGAAGCCTTGAACCACAAGCCTGGCTTTATTTTTGTCAACAATACCCCTTTCATCAGTTTTGTTTTTGAAGACCCACTTTGTACCTATTGGACAAACATCCTTAGGTAGTGGTACAAGTTCCCATACTTGTTGTGTTTTGAATTGAAGGAGCTCTTCTTGCATAGCTTCTACCCAACTGTTGTCTTTTAGTGCCTCTTGGTACTTGACAGGTTGTGTGAGAGATAGGAAGCCTACAAAAAGACAGATATTGGAGGATTGGCTTCTAGTGAGCACACCCTCTCTGATGTTGCCAATGATCTGATCTGGTGGATGAGCTCTTAGGTAGATAAGATCTCCCTGATATGGTATGATGGCATTTTGAGGTGAGGGACAGAGGTTTGGTGACTCTGTTGATGTAACATCTGTTTGCACTTCTGTAGTGCCATCAGATGTTTGGAATGGAGGTGGGGGAATTGGTCCAAGTGATGTAAAACTGGACTGACTTTTGTCAACAGATGTTTGACTTTTGTCAACAGATGAATGTTCAGTGGTTGTGAGGGGTGAAGCAGTGGTTTGAGGGTAAGACTGGCCAACAGTGGTTGACTCAGCTGTGACAGAGTTTTGACAATTGTTTTGAACAGCTGCTTCCTCTGATGTAGAATAGATTTTATAGTGACTGGGGATCACAACATCTGTTCTGTAATCTTGTTATGGAGACTGTGGAATACCTGCATTGTTAGTTTTAACAGTGATATATTCAAATTTGAATTTATCTAAGTCAAAAAGTTCAGCAGGATTTGCTGGGATTTTTAGGGATGAAAGTTCATTGAACTTTACATTTAGAGTTTCTTCTATGTCTTGGTCTTTGTGTTAAACACTTTATAAGCCTTGGCAGTAGAGGAATATCCTAGAAAATAACCACAATCTACTTTGGCTGCAAATTTTGAAATGGAATCTTTGAGATTTAAGATGAAACATGGGCAGCCAAAGATTTTGCAAAATGAAATTAATGGTTTGATTTTGAACAGAATTTCATAAGCAGTTTTTTGATGTCTTGGGTTGATCAAAACTCTGTTTTGAACATAGCAAGCAGTGTTTACAGCTTCTGCCCAGAAGGACAATGGCAAACCGGAATCTGCTAGCATGGTTCTTGCAGCTTCAATAAGAGTTCTATTTTTCCTCTCAACCACCCCATTTTGTTCTGGTGTTCTTGGGATGCTGTACTGCCTCACAATCCCTTTTGACACACAGAAATCATCCAACTCCTTATTTTTAAACTCTGTTCCATTGTCACTCCTGAAGACTTTTATTGGCAAGTCATATTGTTTTTCAACTTTGGGGACAAAGTCTTTCAAAATACCTGCAGTCTCATCCTTAGAATGTAAAAAGTAAGTCCATGTAAACCAAGAAAAATCATCAACTATGACAAGACAAAATCTCTTTCTTCTTAGACTCATGATTTTAACAGGGCCAAACAAGTCCATGTGCAACAATTGTAGACATTGACTGGTTTTGGACTCATCAATGGATTTGTAGGAGCTTTTATGTTGTTTCCCTTTTAAACAGGAAACACAATGCTCATCACATTTGAATTCTTTTGATGGTAAGCCTCTGACAAAACTTTGTTTAGAGAGTGTGTTGATAGTATTAAGATTGGTATGACCCAGTCTCCTATGCCACAATTCTGTCTCCTTAGTGGAGGCAGCAGAAAACAAACAGACATTTGCTATAGGATTGTCCTTTAACATATCAACAACATACACATTGCCACTTCTATGAGCAACAAGTTGTGCTTTGCTCTCAGCAATGATGGTATCAATCTTTTTCACCACTTCTGGCCCAATAATCTTGCAAGTTTTCTTTGTGAAGAATGAGCCATAACCTTTGTCACTCATTTGTGAAACACTTAGAAGATTAAACTTGAGATTATCAATAAGATTGACATTTTCAAACTTGAGTTTCCCAGCTTGTACAGTCCCTGACCCCAACACCTTACCTTTTGAATCATTACCAAAGTATATATCACCCCCTCCATGAGCTAAGAAGTCCAGAAGAAGGGCTCTACATCTTGTCATATGCCTGGAGCCTCCACTATCTACATACCAAAGACTATCTAAACAAGCAGAAGCTCCCTACACATCAGTAATGGATTAGTTTTGGTGAGTGTCCAAAGCCAAGTTGGTTTTGGATGGGCCCTCAGACTTTTCAGACTCAAGCTTTGGAAGATGATCAGTGGTTTGAACTAATTTTTGAATCAAGTTCAACAACTGCTGCTGACCATTTGCCAGTGCTTGAATGTCAACACTTGGGGCAACAGTTGTTTGATCACTTCCAGACAGATGATAATACCCATAGGGATTTCTGTTCACTCTTGGTTTAGAGGGTCTTTTTGGCTCCTCATAAACATGTGACAGACTATGACATGGTGGTTGTCCATATCCTCTTGGGTACTTGCTTGTGGGTGGAGCATCTGTTACTTGGACATCCCTAGGAGCAGATGTTTCAAGACTTTTAGTAACAGATGTTTGGACAGGAGTGAAAGTCTGTTTGGGCTTTCCTTTTGAAGTACTTACCCCAGAATTTGCAAGAGTTTTAGCTTTGTACTCTTGTATTTTTACATCAAAATTTTTGAGATACAAGCACTCTTTGGTTTTGTGATTCTTTTTCCCACATATTGAACATGTGGCTTTGGAATCACATACACTTGTTCCTTTGTTAATGTCATATGCTTTTAGAAGAAAACAATTTTTAGTGACATGATTCTTCTTTTCACAGAAATCACAGAACAAGTGGACAGTCTTTTCTTTCTTCTTCCCTTTTTCAGCCTTCTTTTCAGCAGATGTTTGATCATCTGTTGGAAGGTTTTTCAAGAAAATGATTTTTTCCTAAGGAGCTGTCTTTCCTTCAGGTGTTTTAAAATTAACAGGTTTAAAATTCTCAAGAGTACCACACTCATCAGACCAAGTAGGTTTAAATTCATACTTTTCAAGTTCAGTGAATGATGAGGAACCTCCTGGTTTTTCTAGAACAATTTTCTTACCATTTGGTTCAGTGATTTTAATCTCTTGACCCTGCAAATTTGTTGGTACTATCTCAACAGACTTTTGATCCTTTTTGTCAGTGTTTTCAAAAGCTGGAGCAGTGGTTTCAAAACAAAAACCAAACTTCACATGACTTTTGGTTTGTTTGTTGAGTAGCATTTCAAATCCTCTACATGATTCCACCCATTTCTGACATTCAACTTGCGTGGACTCAAGCTCACTTTTACAACTCTGATATTTTGTTATCATAGTTTGGAGCTGGTCTTTGGTTATTGTTGCTTCATGTTTTAAACTGCTTATTTCAGATTCCTTTTCAGTTAAACTTGTTTTTAATTCTTTAGAAAGTTTTTCAAGTTTAACCTCATCATCTAAAATTTTCTTTCTAAGGTTTTCATTCACCTCTTTGATGTTAGCAAATGCTATCACACATTTGTCACAACATAAATCCTTAAGAATTTGAGGAGATACCTAAGCAGCAGCCATCAATGCACAATCACACTTGCACTCACAATCATCAGATGCACCCCAGGGATCTGAGAGATTCACAACCTCTTCTTCAGGTTTTTCACCTGCAACAACTTCATCAACAACATCATCAGTCACAACTTTAGATTCAGTCACCACCTCCTCAGATTCAACTTCTTCTACCATAGCCATGAAACAAAAGTTTTCTGGTTCATTTTCAGCTTTGGCAACTAGTGCAAAATTTTCATCTGTTAACTCATCTGGTAGACTGCTCCAATCAACAAAACCTTGTGTAAAGAAGCTCTGTTGACTGGTCTCTGCAGGAGCAGAGGATGAAGCTACAGTCGTTTGCACGGGTGCCTGAGCAACAGGTGTTTGCACATAGTGGATCTGAGGAACAGTGGTTTGGACATACTGCACAGGAACAATGTTTGAGGACTGTGCAAAATGAGCAATGTTTTGCACATTTGGTCCAGGGGTATGATAGGAATTTTGATAAGTGTTGGTCTGAGGTCTTTGATTTGGATAGGTGATTATAGGTGTACCATGTTGACTCCTACATTCCCTAGCAAAATGACCAAGTCTATGACATTTATAACACTTTATCTTTGATTTATCCAACCCAACCTTTGATCTGCCAGTTAACCCTGGAAACCTTCTCCCAGTTTTCTTGTAAAAATTGTTAGTTCTTACACTGAGAAGGGCCAATTGGTGCATAATGTCCATTTCTTCCAAATCATCAGGGTCAAAGTATTTCAGGTCATCATACTCAAAGGATATGTTATCAGATGCCTGGATATCACCACCACTTGCTGTGAAAGCATAGTTTGGTGAATAAGAATCAGAGTTAAAACCTGAAGTTATGTCAATGAAATGATCATAACTCTGATCCTTAGAGTTTCCAGGCACCTCATCATGACCCAATAGTGTTGTATTCCCAAATACATAATCATCAGACACTTTTCCAGAGTCCTGGAGCTTCTTTTTCTGGTTAAGCTCTCTCTCATAGGTCAAGAGCTTACCATGAAGCTGGGTCAGTGATGGGTCCTTAAATCCAATTGAGTTTCTCATAACAATAGCAATAGTGTCCCATTTGTCTGGTAATGATCTTAAAAACCTATGGTTCAAGGTTGAATGGGGGTAAGTAAGACCAACTAGTTTTAGTTCACTAATGAGACAGTTAAACCTCTCAAATTGTTGAGTTAATGACTCTCCCTTGACATGACTGAATGTTTCATATTGTTGGTTAAGTATTTCACGATTGTTTTCAATAACCTCTTCAGTCCCACCAAATTGTTCTTTCAGTGCATGCCACAACTCCTTTGCACTGTTACAATGTAACAGCCCAGCATATATATCATTGGGTAGAGCCATGCCCATAATACTGAAGGCCTTAGCATCTAACTCAATTTTCTGAAAATCCTGGTCAGAGTAGTTTTCGAGTTTCTTTGGCTCCTGAACCTTGGGATCTTCAGTACTCGGCACCATCGGAACATGTGGTCCGAAGATAACCGACTTCCAACACCCAGTGTTCTGTTGAGCTAGAACATGGCTCATCCGATGTTGCCAGATATTGTATTCAGATCTGACAAGCATCGGTGGCTTGTTGTTCGTGCCAGTGTTATGTGGATCGTGATTGATTGAAGCCATTCTCTGATTTTTCAAAAAACAAAGTCTGTTTAAAAATGGTTGAATCAAGATTAAACTATTACTTTGTTTTCAATCCAACAGACAAACGATATCAATAATTGTGAGCTGATATGTTTATATTAAATTGATTGGTTAGATCGAATTTAATTGACCAAGCTCTGATACCAATTGTTAGGATCTGAGTTTGTTTGTTTTGATGTGTTTAGAATAAGATGAGAAATGAATGATGTAAGTATATATGGAAAGTGCAGCGGAATGATAAACTATAATCAAAACAATGGGAATAATTGTTATCAATGATCAAATGCTTTCATTAATTGAAAGATTACAATCAGTACAAATACTCCCCCTCAGCCTGATCACACATTGATTGTTTGTCTGAGAGAATGTTTGTGTGTGATGTAATAGAACAGTACAAGCACTGTTCTATTTATAGACAAACCTAAACCACTGGTGACCTGTGCTGACGTCACCTAAGATAGTGACCTCTAACAGAATAACAACATAAAACATCTGCCCTATACAATCTACTGTTACATTACAAAACACTGTAAAGTAAACTACTGCTAAGGGAAAACTCTGATGGTCTTGCAACGTCTGTTGGAGTCTAAGTGCTGTTGACTCCAACAGACCTTTAGTCTTTAGTACTTGATCAGCAGTTGTTTCTTCATCAGACCTTTGGTCAGCAGTTGTTCTCTATCAGTTGTTCTCTATCAGTCCTTTGTATCAGTAGTTGTCACATCAGTTGTTTGGATCAAACAGTTGTTAGGGTCAGCAGTCTTTTGGGAAGAGCATGTTGTAAAGACTGTTTATTTGTGGAATCAACTGTAAGCATATTTTGGCTTTTCAATCATCTGTTCTTCTCAAGGTCAGCAGACCCAACACTTTCGAAGAAGCTCATAACTGTTGTGCATTCCTTGGTGAAGTAAAGAAACATATAGAATTTTATGGGATTGTTGACATTTTGAGAAGAAGTAGAGTTGTTGATGCATTAGCTACAACAACAATTATCTACAAAGACCATCAGGTGGATTTCTGGAAGAATGCGAAGATAGATTTATTGTAAAATCGAACAGGAAAAGTAAGCAACATTCAGGGATAGCTTGCTATTGTTACTGAAAATGATATTCGGGAAGCATTAAGATTGCAAGATGAACCGACAGATCCTAGAAGCTTATCTTGGATAGAACAGAGATTGTGTTTTCTTCGTAGGAAATACAACTGACCAATAACCGATGGAACTTTGAACAAAGGAAAGTTAGGTCCGCAGTTTAAGTATCTAGCTCATGTTATGATACATGTTTTTGGATCCATTAGCAGTGGTTATGATGTTATGAGAAAGAGCATAAGTTCTTTGATTGTTGCTTTGGTACTTAGCAAGCCGTTTAGCGTATCGAGGATGCTTTTGGATCACATGCTTGAACCTCTGAAAGGTTTGAAGACGAAGAAGTTCTTGATGTAACACCCCAACCGATGGCGGAAACATCGAGGTGTCACGTAGTGATGATTGTTCAATAGCTCATGGTACTAAATGGAAGTTGGATATTACTAAACAATTTACAATTTGTCATACAAATTATATAAACTTGATTTGCATAAACTAGGTCCAAAGCTCCTATGTGTTCCAAGACTTGTACAACTTCCAATAGCAAATAAAACCTGAAACATGTTAAGTTGGAAATATGGGGGCTCAACTATAAATAGTTGGTGAGAATACATAGGTTTTGCATATAGTTGAAAAAAATATGTTGTATAGCAATCATAGTTGAAGTATAATAATGAGTAATGATAGAATATGCGTCCGACATGTAACAATGCGTCTTTTGTACAATCAAACCTTGTGTCGACTGAGACCTAACTCACAAGTTAGTAAAAGTGTAACTGTTATCGATCACCCCTGAATTTATGCGGGGGGATGGGTTTGTCAGACCTATAGCGCTATAATCTAAACAGGCGGCTTGATCAATGTTAATGATTGTACTATGTCTTTTTGTTACAGTCAAATGATAGAATGAGTAAATGATAGTGTATAAAATGTTTATAATTGAATCCCAAGTTTCAACAATGATAGTGTATAAAATGTTTAAACATGTTTCACCCCAAAATGTAAAACAGAAAAAAGGGGCTATGTAAACTCACCTTGACTTGTAATGATCAACGTGCTAGAATTCAATGGTAATCGACGGACTATGCTTACACCTAATTAAGAGTAATCTTTTAGTATGTAGATTCGTGTAAAATATATCAGTTTTGATTTATGTTACTTTATTATGAGTATTTTTATTTTACGCGTATCTATCTTGCTTATAACAAAGAAGGGTCACTATTTCTGGTAATAATACAATTGGCTAGAAAATAATTTGTCACCAAAAAATTTTAGTTGAATAATCTTTATTAGTAGTGTGTTTATATATATATTAAAATAATTATAAAACTAAAATTAAAATAACAAACAAAAATTAAGGGTTGGTGGTCGGTGCTGCTGCTGAAAACCGAAAGAAAAACCAATGTTGAAATGTTTAAATCAAACCCTCTATATCAGTAGTAGGATGATGACTCAAAGAAGCTTTATCGTGGGAGGCACTACAAAAGAACACCTGTAAACCACTTACCCCTTTTAAATTAAAAAAAACAAGTAAAACTATGTCAAAATAAAAAAGATGCTTGCATGACTCGAACCTGGCCAACACGCCAAACATAACAAAACTCTCACCATCTGCGCCATAACATTCTTACTTTACATAGCTGAAACGTTTGGTATTTAAACACTTTTTAAAAGTTAGGAAAGTACTATTCATGGGCCTCCTAAAATAAACATATAGGATAATTAACAAATATGTTTGACCAATACGTATTTTGAATGGAACATGAAAACAAAATAATGACTTACTTTGTATTATGTCTAAGAAAAAGTCGAACAATTTTATTAATATACATATACACACACGATTTCCACCTTTTTATAGGATCAACTTCGAAAATTATTAATCGTGTCAACCGTGTAGTTTAAATCCATATTAATAGACAAGATTCAATTTATTTTTAATAGACCAAAACTTTTAAGAAAAGTTTAGAAAAGTAAACAGGTTGGTTTTTTGTTTTTTTTATACTAATGCCACCCTAAATTTAATTTTCAATATTTATTTTTAGAGGTTCATAGAAATTGATAAAAATAACTATACGCTATTGATCAGACGACAAAACGAGTAGGATGATACATGGATTACCTCGGTATGGCTGTTCGGTTGGTAACAAAGTTTTGACCAGAGAAACCACCGTTTTTGCGACAAACGAATTCAGACAGATGGGTAATGGTGGTTATAGGTTGTTCGATGGCGGTCGCCGGTTGTAAATGATGGTCATGATGTAGTGAGTTGTAGTGGCGGCGTACGGTTGGGGAGAGGGGCGGCCAGAAAGTGGAACGCGTGGCGCATCTGGTTCTGTTGGACTTGGCCGGAGAACACAGAGTGGGAAGGAGCCAATGATGTTGCGCTTGTCGGTTCCGGTGATAAAGTCGTGGTGAAGCGTCTTGCGGCGGTTGATCGTGTGTGGCATATGTTGTGTCGAAGCAGGATGTCGATTTTAAATGAAGTTTGACGCGGGCTCGTAGTTAAGGAATGTTTTAAAGATGGAGCGCAAAATTCTTGGTTTAGGTTGTTATTGTAGGTTGATTGGGGTTTTAATATGGCATGGCTTGGATAATTGATCATGATTTCCAGTTAAACGATGATAGCGCCGGACATCACGTCATTATCTTTGTTTTGAAGGATGCCACCACGCAAACACAAGATAGTGCATTATTTTTCTTCCTTCTTGCTTAACCATTATTTTATTTACTTAAAATAAAAATAAAATGATAAAAAAACGACAACGTGACATTCACGTTTTTTTCTAAAAATAACTATTTTGACTTTTATTTCTTTCATATATTATTATTATTATTATTATTATTATTATTATTATTTAAAATAAAGACTTAGGCATATTTGTATAAAATTAATGATAATAGGAACAAAGATGTATAAAAATAAGGGCTTTTAGATTTGGGAAAAAAATGTGCAATGTTACAGTCTCCCCTACTTTTGGAAACTTCGTCCCGAAGTTATTAAAAACACAGGGTTAAGGGTGATTGGGTAGAAATTAGGGCAGCTGTGGTTTGGAAAAAATTGGGTTAAGGCACGACATGGATTTATAAGTAATGTAATAATCTGTTTCGAATAATTTGGATAAGAGGTTTGATATGTGTGAGTTTTAAGGGTTGAATTAGGTTGGTTTGAAATAGCAAGGAGAATAAGAATCTAGCAAAACACTAAACTTAAGTTTTAGAAATTCGACAAGAAGTGTATGAGTCGATTGACTGTAGAAAGACTAAAAGATCTACCAGGTAACTAGAGTTTATAATTGGTTATCTACCGAAAACCTTGATAGAATCTCACTCTACCTTAACGTACCTGTAAATTCATGATTACGTTCCGGACCGCAATCACCAATTTACCTTACATTAGGGTTTTGTGTCCTTCTATGACTCTAAACACATATGTAAGTAATGCAAAATAACCTTGTGATTGAATCGTATACAATGTATCCAAAAATGAGTCCAACTGTTGAGTAGGAAAAAGACTTCTACCAATCAGTGAGTAAGAACCTCTACCGATTGTTGAGCAGGTGCGATAGCCTCTGCCAGTCGTTGAGCAGGTTGTAGGGCCTCTACCGACTGTTGAGCAGGCATGATGACCTCTACCAATCGTTGAGTAGGTTATTTGGTACTCTACTAACTGTTGAGCAAGTACTTCATCCTCTATCAGTTGTTTGATTAAGTGTACCAATTATTACACACATAAATTGCAAATTGATAATATGTACATGTAAGCAATCAAGTATCAAGTATAGCATGCGAGTTGTAATAGAGTTTCCCTAGAAAAGGTTAATGACTCTAGGTGTGTCTATAGCAATTAGTTTATATTCCATGAATTCTAGCATCAAATGTTCAAATATGGTATGTATAACTAACGACTAAGTTTGATGCAACACACAATCAAGTTTCAATAGTTTGGTTATCATGGGTAACTAGCTCATGTTTGAGAAGGTGAATGATATGAATTTAGTTCTTGAGAGGATGATGAAAAATCTCAAAGCAGAATCAAGGTTGCGAGAGATAGTGAATGTGAAGATGGTTGATAAGGAGTTTATTTTATAGTAAGGAGATTATGTAGAAGTGTAAATTGTGGGGTTATAGTATGGATAAGAAATAGGATGAAGATAGAGAATAGAAACAAGTATAGTTGCAAGTAAGAGAAGCAAGTACTGGTTAAAATCCTAAGGTTATAGACTAGATTATTTTTCTAATAACCTAATTCCCTATAACCATGGCTCTGATACCAATCTGTAACACCCCAACCGATGGTGGAAACATCGAGGTGTCACGTAGTGATGATTGTTCAATAGCTCATGGTACTAAATGGAAGTTGGATATTACTAAACAATTTACAATTTGTCATACAAATTATTTAAACTTGATTTGCATAAACTAGGTCCAAAGCTCCTATGTGTTCCAAGACATGTACAACTTCCAATAGCAAATAAAACCTGAAACATGTTAAGTTGGAAATATGGGGGGTCAACTATAAATAGTTGGTGAGAATACATAGGTTTTGCATATAGTTGAAAAAAATATGTTGTATAGCAATCATAGTTGAAGTATAATAATGAGTAATGATAGAATATGAGTCCGACATGTAACAATGCGTCTTTTGTACAATCAAACCTTGTGTCAACTGAGACCTAACTCGCAAGATAGTAAAAGTGTAACTATTATCGATCATCCCTGAATTTATGCGGGAGGATGGGTTTGTCAGACCTATAGCGCTATAATCTAAACAGGCGGCTTGATCAATGTTAATGATTGTACTATGTCTTTTTGTTACAGTCAAATGATAGAATGAGTAAATGATAGTGTATAAAATATTTATAATTGAATCACAAGTTTCAACAATGATAGTGTATAAAATGTTTAAACATGTTTCACCCCAAAATGTAAAACAGAAAAAAGGGGCTATGTAAACTCACCTTGACTTGTAATGATCAACGTGCTAGAATTCAATGGTAATCGACGGACTATGCTTACACCTAATTAAGAGTAATCTTTTAGTATGCAGATTCGTGTAAAATATATCAGTTTTGATTTATGTTACTTTATTATGAGTATTTTTATTTTACGCGTATCTATCTTGCTTATAACAAAGAAGGGTCGCTATTTCTGGTAATAATACAATTGGCTAGAAAATAATTTGTCACCAAAAAATTTTAGTTGAATAATCTTTATTAGTAGTGTGTGTATATATATATTAAAATAATTATAAAACTAAAATTTAAAATAACAAACAAAAATTAAGGGTTGGTCATTTTATGCCAATTAACAAATATGTTTGACGAATACGTATTTTGAATGGAACATGTAAACCAAATAATGACTTACGTTGTATTATGTCTAAGAAAAAGTCGAACAATTTTATTAATATACATATACACACACGATTTCCACCTTTTTGTAGGATCAACTTCGAAAATTATTAATCGTGTCAACCGTGTAGTTTAAATCCATATTAATAGACAAAATTCAATTTATTTTTATTAGACCAAAACTTCTAAGAAAAGTTTAGAAAAGTAAACAGGTTTGTTTTTTTTTATACTAATGCCACCCTAAATTTAATTTTCAATATTTATTTCTAGAGGTTCATAGAAATTGATAAAAATAACTATACGCTATTGATCAGATGGCAAAACGAGTAGGATGATACAAGGATTACCTCAGTATGGCTATTCGGTTGGTAACAAAGTTTTGACCAGAGAAACCACCGTTGTTGCGACAAACGAATTCGGACAGATGGGTAGTGGTGGTTATAGGTTGTTCGATGGCGGTCGCCGGTTGTAAATGATGGTCATGATGTAGTGAGTTGTAGTGGCGGCGTACGGTTGGGGAGAGGGACGGCCAGAAAGTGGAACACGTGGCGCATCTGGTTCTGTTTGACTTGGCCGGAGAACACAGAGTGGGAAGGAGCCAATGATGTTGCGCTTGTCGGTTCCGGTGATAAAGTCGTGGTGAAGCGTCTTGCGGCGGTTGATCGTGTGTGGCATATGATGTGTCGAAGCAGGATGTCGATTTTAAATGGAGTTTGACGCGGGCTCGTAGTTAAGGAATGTTTTAAAGATGGAACGCGAAATTCTTGGTTTAGGTTGTTATTGTAGGTTGATTGGGGTTTTAATATGGCATGGCTTGGATAATTGATCATGATTGCCAGTTAAACGATGATAGCGCCGGACATCACGTCATTATCTTTGTTTAGAAGGATGCCACCATGCAAACACAAGATAGTGCATTATTTTTCTTCCTTCTTGCTTAACCATTATTTTATTTACTTAAAATAAAAATAAAATGATAAAAAAACGACAACGTGACATTCACGTTTTTTTTTTCTAAAAATAACTATTTTGACTTTTATTTCTTTCATATATTATTATTATTATTATTATTATTATTATTATTATTATTATTATTATTTAAAATAAAGACTTAGGCATATTTGTATAAAATTATTGATAATAGGAACAAAGATGTATAAAAATAAGGGCTTTTAGATTTGGGAAAAAAATGTGCAATGTTACACTTGATGTACCCCAGATTCTTACAGATGATTTTTTATTTGAAGTATTCTAATCTGAAGAAAGATCCTGCTTAGATATTAGTTCAAGATCACATGAATATGGATACGTTGATAAGGATGAAAGGTTATAAAGCGGTTCCCGAGAATGAAATACCGCCACACAAGAACCTGTTTGGACACTTAATTAATCCAGGATATAAGGATCCGGGTGAGAACAAAGCTAGAAATGTTGATAGTAACTCAGACAACGATAATCCTTTATTTCATGTTGTTCCAGAAGCAAAGAAAAAACGTCAAGTTGTGAATGTTGGTGCAAAAAGTGGCAAAGGGAAGGGTAAAGCTAAGGTTATTGAAGTTGAACAACCAAAGAAGACAACTAGGAGAAAGAAAAGTATGGCAAGAAAGGGAACGATGTTAGTTGATGAAGAGTTTTTCGATTCTGAGGAGACTCAAGAAGATGAGAGATGGGATTCAGGTGATGAGACAATCAAACAAACCAAGCCCAAGGCCACTGTGGCTGGTGAGTATGTGAGTCTGAACAAAACTATAGAAGAACAAAAACAAAAGAGTCCAATTGCAGTTGATGAGATAGATCTGGATCTTGGTATTGGTGAGCAAGATTTCAGTGGATCTCCTATGGTTGGTGAGAAACAGAAGAAACCTAAGTACAAGACAATGTCTAAGAAAGTTCCTGAAGTTAGTAGTTCAAAAGCTGCTACACCCGTGACATCCCCAGTAGCAAAGAAATTGAAGAAATCTGCTGCAGAAAAGTCTATTTATCCTACTGCAGATTTTGACGCTACTTTGGAAAGAATGATAAATAAGTTCAAGAAGAAAACTCCTGTTGCTGAGGCTTCTACACCTCAGGTTACTGTATCTAGTAATGTGATAGATGCAGTTAATCAAAAGCTTGCTGATATGATGAAACTGATTAACTAGCAACAACAGGAGATAGAATAGTTAAGAGCAAATGATAAAAAGATGTTAGATGTTGTTGTTTCTTCTCAAGAGAGTCAAGAAGAATTGGAGGCAAAGATAAAACAACTTCAAGAAGAAAATCAGAAGTAAAAGCATGAACAAAAAAACACAAGAAGATACATTGCTTTGAGACTTGAGAACAAACAAGTGAAAAAGGACAATAAGAATCTAAGGAAGCTTATTGATGATCTGCATGAAAAAGCTCCACCGTTGAAAGCTGGAGAGGAAGATAAAGAACCTGAAGAAGAACAAGTTGATTTTGAACCATCCGAGTCTGAAGATGATAAAGAAGAGGATGATGAGGATTTGGATCAGGATGCCGATGATGCTCCTGAGAAGAAGAAAGATGATGATAATGATGGTTCTGGAGAAGGTTCTGGAGATGACAGTTCTGCTCATGATGATGATGATACGGAAAAGTATTGATGTGAAAAGAGATATTCTGATAAAGACACATGTGAATCTAGCTCAAAAGCACCTGGTGGAAATACTGATGATGATAGTATCTTCTGGACTGACAAGATAAAAGCTTTATCAGATGATGATAAGAAGTTGTATCGTCAGATGTTGACAAAGAAAGTTTGGACGATCGAGCTAACTGGAAAGTTTCCAGAAATCTTTGAGTCTAATGATATGTGATATGAGCTTGAATATAATGATCCTGATCTAGAAGATGGTGAAGTTTTTGCAGCCGTAGCCAACTAAATTTTGAAGGATTCGCGAAACAGGTTGGTAAATCTCTTGAAGAGTTGATGAGTGATAATCAAATTCCAAATACTCCTGAAAAAGAAGCTGGAAATCACTCTGATGATCTGAAGAGTTTGTTAAGGAAATTGAGAGAAAAAGAAGCCGACCGACCAACGACTGAAATTCAGGGTGGTTTCTACAAGTATCAAAAAGAATTGTTCAAAGGGAGAGCTCTTGGTTGGAAGTATTTGAGATAGTTAAGATGTGTTGCTGTGAAGTGGGAAAAGGGGATTATGTATTTCAACTAATTCCATGATATTAAGACATTACCTTACTAGGTTGTGCGAGATATCTGCCGACATACTTTGTCTGGAGCAACTGTGAACAATGATGCAGTTGGTTATTTCGCAGATCGTATGACAAGAGAAAGCAGAACTAGATGGGATGTGTTCACGCCGCAGTATCCTAAAAGAATCATTCACAAGGAGATTGATCGATAACTAGGCCGAACAAGGTGACATTAAAGTATAAACCACCAACTGTGTTGAAACATATTCCGTTGATGCCTATTCCACAACATTTTAGTAAAGATATCATGTGGTGGTACTATGATTGGAAGACCGCATAAGCTGTTATCTTACTAAAGGACAAGACAGATGAGTTTAAAAAGATTCACATTTTTTATCCTATGTGGTTAATTAACTATTCACATAAAGATATAATCATGCTCTATTACAACCCAATTTATTGTGAGGAGAAGGATAGCGAACAAGCACTGAAATACCAATGTGTGGTATGCTTGTGTTTCGCCTGGGATGTCAATGCAGGGTGTGACTATGATAAGAAACTGGGAAAGTTTGTGAAGATTCAGAAAGAAAAGAAGAAAACAAAACCAACTTTCGAGCCAATTATGACGAAAGAGAAAAACACTATCTTGTGTATCAAGTTGATGAACAAGCAGATGGATGAAGCAAGAAGGCAATCTAAGCAATAGTCGAGGGATGCTTTGGATTGTGCATACTAAGATGTTTTTGTTGATGTCGTGAGGGCGAATGTGAAATTAAGGAAGGTCGAATGAAGAATTTATGGTCAAAGGTAGAGAAAAGATGGGCGAATGTGGAAGACTGATGTGTTGTGTATTGATTCGTACTCTGTTAAGGGGCAAAGGTGCACATTCGACCCTATCGGGGGGGGGGGGGGGGGGGGGGGCGAATGTGCAGCCTATAAATACTGGAAATTTTGTTTTAAGTTTAAATTTTGCCATTTGTCATAAGGAGAAAAGGAAATGGAGAGCCAAACATGATCTTTGATTTTTTTTTGTTTTTAGTGATTCCCATTTGTTAATAATATGTGCATAAGGATATGATTTTTGTAAATGGTGACCAGCTTCCCAAGAAACTTCCTCCAAAGGTCTATCTTGCTTTGAACAAGCTAAAAGGGTTTGTTTTGCGTTCATAAAAATGTGTGCGCCGGTAATGGGTAGCGATTTCATTAGATTTTGATTGACACAACTTTGTTGTAGTATTCACTGCTTTCAATCCTTAATTTGATGGAAATGCATCATGGGCATATCTAGGGCTTATGAAACTGTTATTTTGATGTTCATTGGCAAATTTCGACATGTTAGAAGTGAGTCGAGTTCATTTTGTGTTTTAAGGATAACAATCGGTCCAACTTTATCAGTTATTGTTAGTAGAGTAATTTAGATGGTTGTAAATATCGGGGTATACTTTGGGTGACATTTGTGACTCATTATCAATAGTAGTAGAGATATGGGTCTCAAACATGAAAAATACTAATATTATTGTTTTCTTATGCTCAAATACAGGTTTTCCATCATGGAATGCATTGGAATATTAGCACTCAGACCTAAGAGATCTGCAACACCAGTTGAGATAAGCATTCTACGCAAGTGGTTTCTAGCTTTTAGGGAAAACGAAACCAATTACCTACTGGTTGACATAGAGGTATGCATAAAAAAATCAATGAAAGTCTAACATGCTCTTTCAAGTACGGCAGGGAACATATGATATTCATATGCGATACTTTGACCTAATATTTAGTTTTATCTGTACATATATTTACGGTTCGGTACTATAAACATCAAAATCCAACTGAACTATTGTTTGTGTTTTTTTATCTTTTAAAATCAAAATTTTGGCTATAATTTTTTATATTAACATATACATTAGATATATTTCAGAACCAACTATCTAGCAAGCATGATCATTTAAAGTAATAATTATATCAATAGAAGTCATATTAGCAATCTTCTTAAGGTTTGCATCAAGTTCTGAATTAAAAGTAATGGTGTAAGTGATTATTTTTTACTACAATAATGTGGTTACTGACCAATGACCAGATCCTCTTTTTTATTAAGTAGGAATACACACATACAACGTAATAGATATCGTCCAACTAAGATGTATGTTTTAATAAGTGGTTTCCTTTTGTTTTGTTTTTTGTGTAGGTGTCGAAGAAAGATGAAAGCATTTGTCATCTACAAAACTGTAATATGGTAGGATCTCATTAAATAACGATTGATTGTCCTGACCCAAAAGAGCTCAACCTCATATAAGTAAAAATTACAAATGGATTTATATTAGAAACAACTATTAATTGATTTCAAATTTCTGGTCCAGGGCCTATAAAAGGATCCACCATAGAACACTAGGTTCCTAAGAATAGACAACAAACAAGTGTAGTAGTTAGTGACCTGGGGTTTGGACAAAGGATCCACCATAGAACACCAAATTCATCCTGATAGACATAGAACGGTCAGTAGAGTCAACATGGGTTCGCGTTTGGACACCAAGATTCTTTTTCTACTCAAATTTTTTTTATATAAATTAAATAGTGAGTTATATGATTTATGGTGTTTTATGCACTATAGACAATTTTGGTGTCTTTTTACCCATTTACTTGCTTGATCCGTTCAAAGAGAAAGCATAACTCGAATCACAACCCGTTAATATGTGGGTTGAAATCGCATCTTTAGTCCAAGTCAACACCTTTTAAAACGATATATTGTGCAGTCCGTGAATGGTGTTACAATGAAACTAAAAAAGCAACCATCAAGTTTCCATCGTTAAAAATTTCTTATTAAATTTCCGTTTAAAGTTTAAGACGGCGTGTGTAATTGCTGTTAGTTCTTATTAGTTATGTCATTATCTTCAGTCACATTCGTTAAAACGGGATTGGTTCATATAGGTTGAAAAGGCGCCTCTCAGGGCGCAACGTAAAACAACCGTTGGGGTGCAAAATATTTGTCTAAAACATAATGATGTCGGCATGTGAAACTGATCCAACCTGTGAATTTATATGGCGATTGATTTCATTACAAGCCCTGTGAACCAATAAAATGGTTGATTGGAAATATATCTTCTAAAGATCAACCAACATGCAAATTCATTTTGTCACTTTTGAAATATTGCCAACCAACCTATGGTGCTGTCTTTGGTGAGACTAAAGTGAAGTGTCATATAATGTTATTTTACCCTTTCTTTCAGGTTATCATGTGAGGATCGCTAGATATTGGATGCAGGTGTACAACACTTAAAGCTTTCGGATCAAACCCGTGAATCAAACTATCCAAGCAGAAAAGAACCGCCTCGGTGCACTTGCTCTAGCCATTGAACCATACACAGATCAACTCACTAGCCAAACCCCGGTTGGTAGAATATCTAACTTTGTAATCTTAATTTTTAATATGATTTGCGTGTAAATTTTTGTGATCAAATATCATATGCTGAAAATGGTTTATAAGTTTCTTCCTTATTGATTAGGGAACCTCTTACAACAATATTATTTGTTCGTTGCTCACAATATGATTGTATCCAAAGAAGATATTTTGCACATGGAGAAACAAATTAAGGTTATCATTTTAAGGTATGTTCTTTATCTGTGAATAAGCATTTGTTTTCAAATTTAGTCAGTAAAGTTATAACTTGCTATCATTATGACTTAATAACAAAGTAAGGGTCAATGAGGATGTCCCATGTTAGTTGCACATTTTTTATGGCTTTTTTCTTAATTTTTAAGGGCCTTGCTTATTGGTATTTTCTCTTAAATTGGGATACCCTTTTTTTATTTACTCAGTATAGGTTATCAAAATTAATTGCATCATAAAGGGTTAAATAAAAAGACAATGAAGAGGTTGTTATCTATTTCATATTGAGTCATGTTTATGTGCTTATATATGCAGTTATCGATGTATTACATAAACACATATCTTATATTGTAAGTTATACAGCCTTGTAGTCCTGTACATACAGAGCCACTTGTTTTGTTTTGCAAACAGCTTTATCATTCTTGTTTTCTGAAAATATAAAGATATTGTGATAAAACTATACACCAAAACATATTCAAAACAAATACCTACCTAAAAAGTAGATCAGTGATTACCAAAAAAGTCCCTATATACCTTAACAATTTTGAGGTTTGACTTTACCTTACAAAACTTTCTTGGACTCCCCACCTTGGCAGGATGGAACATCTTTGAATCTCAGTTCAACCAGCTCCCACTTTGAGGTAATTTCTTTTAGACTTCTCCAAGCCCATTTAACGGTTCTTTTCAAACCAAGGTCGCCATACTCACACAAATTCTTATATTTTGTTTTAGGCTTGTATTATTGTTGCTTTCAATCCAGTTGCTAAAACAGTCAAACAAGAAGCTCTTGGTATCAATTGGGATGAAGAATGGTGGTTGAACAATGAAGATGAGATAATTGAGATGTGTAAGGAATATGACTAAACTTTATCTCATCACAATGCAAGTAGTTGACATGCGGATGTTTATTTTTAAATGGCTATGTTTATCACTTATGTTTTCTTATTTGTGTTTGGGTTTATTACATTGTAGCGATGTTTGTGACTTATATTTATGTTTATGACTATTTATTTAATTGAGTTTTGTAATGAGAATGGCATAGATAAATCTCTCATATGCTATGATGTCACACCCTCAAATTTCCACATGCGGGGTTTTACCGCGAGGCGCGTGACACACCAGGATCCAAGTCAACGGTCACAATAAACGACATCTATATGTTAAGAAAACAACGTAAACTACCATTGAGTTTCAAAAACCGTTCTAACACAGCGGAAGCAAAATGTATTATTACAACTTAAAAGTAAAACTCAAAGTCTGAAATGATTAACAAAACATGCATATGATCCCTAGACGCCGTGAGACTCCGTGCGCCTATACTCAATGCTGCTACCTTAGCGACCTGAGAAAACACGCCAAAAAGACGTCAACATATAATGCTGGTGAGTTCACAGGTTTTAAGTTCGTAAACGTTTTCAAGTGTAAAGAAATTCCTCATAAAGTGCCAAGTGTGCAAAATTTCCAAGTAAATAACAAACGTTCCCTTACTACTACGACTATGTTGCTAAAACCATTACTGACAAACATTGCTCAAGTTGTTGCCCATGTGTCAAGTGTCAAGTGTCAAGTAGAGACAATATGCACCCGCCCGGCTCCCAGCCGTCAGGTGGGGTTCGTTACACCCGATAGATCTATCCACATTTCCCCCGTTGTGTCCCGCACATTCATGGTTTCAATAGGGACTTAGGTTTCGTCGTATAGTAAATAAGTGCCAAGCGTCAAGTGTCAAATGCCAAACATCAATGTTTAAAAGTGTCAAGTGCCAATGTTTAAATATGCCAAGTGCCAAACGTGTCACGTTTCTTAAAAGAGTCACATTCCCAAAAGGCGTCATGTTTCTAAAAGCGTTGCGTTTCAAAAGCGTCGTGTTTCAAAAGCGTTGCGTTTCAAAAGCGTTATGTTTCCAAAAGTGGAAAGTTTCATAAGAGTTGCATTTTCGAATCATAAACGTTGCATTGCTAAAACGAGTGGCATGCTTCTCCCCCGAGAGAAAAGAGTATAAAAGAGGGGCCGTGAAACTCACCTTAGAGTGCGTCTTCTGATAACTAGAATTCCAACACGTGTATGATAATCCCAACTAATGACAACCTATCAATGAGTTTACATAAGTGTGATGACTATTAACCCGAAGGCTAACTAGTCCCCGATTGTCCAGATCTTGACTACGTGTGTTAAAAAGTGTGTTTAAACGTTAACCGGACATCCCAGACCGACTCGACATCCCGTTGGTGACCCATTACATCAATTAGTCATGCACATAAGTTTAACACATAAGTTTCAAGCATAAAACACTTAGTTTGCATCAAAAATCTCATTCCGGACATCAGATGGTCGAATGTGGTTTTTCCCATTTCCACGTTCGCCCGTTTGAGCCACGTTCGCCCGTTTTCCCCACATTTTGTTCCACGTTCGCCCGTTTGAGCCACATTCGCCCGTTTTCCCACGTTCGCCCGTTTTTCCCACGTTCGCCCGTTTTTCCCACGTTCGCCCGTTTTTCCACGTTCGCCCGTTTTTCCACGTTCGCCCGTTTTTCCCATTTTTTTGTTCCACGTTCGCCCATTCGAACAAATTTTATTCCACGTTCGCCCGTTTTCATCAGCATTTTATAAAACGCACCAAAACGCATCTAAATGGTCCGAAAACATCACAAAACATTACCAATCACAGCAGTCAACTATCATTAACATATTCCTACATAACCCTACCAATTTTATCACGAAATCCGTTCGTTTTACAAGTTACCCGAAATAGCAAATTACGGAGATGTCACATCAAACGCATGCAATCTTTACCCAATTAGGAAACTTTATGAAATCAATCAATTATCAACTTAATATACTCAGATTATCATGAACAAGGAACCCCCAATCATATCCTTATCACTATCATCATGAACAAGCCCTAGATCTAACCCAAAATCCCTAAAATGAACATAACATCATCAATAATCAATTGTAACCTATCTCAATCATAAAACGTCATCAATAACAGCCCTAGATCATTGTTATAACATCTATACAGCAATCAATCATCAAACAATACATAACATCACATAAAACACCATTAACACATGTTATTTTGTATGAAAACTCATTGTTTATGAATAGGTTTTGTTTAGAAAGATATTAGGAAGGTTTTTATTCATGAAAACATGTTTGAATCAGATCTGGACTCTTGGGGTTTAATGAAAATGAATTGAAATGCTTTAAAAATGATTTAGAATGAAGAACACACCTTAGATCTTTGTGTAGAAGATGTTTGTAGGTTAGATTATAGAAAACAAGAGCAAAAACTCGTTCCCCAATGTTTAAAGATGCTAGAGAGTGTTTAGAGACGTTTAGGGTTTGTGAAATGGTGAAAAATGACAAAGTGAGGTATTTATACTATGTTCACATTCGCCCCTTTTACCTGGGCGAATGTACTCTCCTTCGACCCTTTCACATGGTCGAATGAGCCCTGTCCTTGTCGAAGGGAATTCTTTCAATTCTATATCTCAGGTTCGCCCATTTACAAAGGGTCGAACCAAACAAGTTTCCTCCTTCGACCACTCGAAGTGGTCGAACTAGGGTCCATGTTTGTCTAGTTTTCCAGTTTGTCGTGTTTAACGCATTCTAACGCACCCTAACATACGAGCATGCAACCTTAGTCTATGTTTAACATATTTAAGCACGGATGATTATCTACACATCATTTAAACACATCTAAGCATATAATCCACCATACGACAATAATCTACACATACACTTAATTTGTTTATGTAATTCACCAACAACGGGACCCGGTACTAGTGTATTCCCAAAATGACTCCCAATGATCCTACAGATCATTGAACCCTGGACAATACGGACTGTGTTCTGACTCTACCGACCCCGCCAAGTATGTTTTAATAAACGTTTTTCGCTAAGGTAGACTTATGTGTTTATAAAATGTTGACCCAAACATGCCGGGTGTCACATCATCCCCCTGTTGAAAGAATTTTCGTCCCGAAAATTTCCCGAAGTCAAAGAGAACGAAGCGATAAAAAGAAAAATTTTTCCGGTCATCACATCATCCCCCTGTTGAAAGGAATCTCGCCCCGAGATTCACTCTTCGACAGTAATGAGTGTCGACCTAACCCAAGTAACGTTTCCCAGAACACAAACGAAATGATAACCACGAACGAAAGATGATATCAACAGATATCCTATGCCGGGGAACCGCCCTCCCCCAAAGTGAATACAAAAGAATGAATCCTCCTGATCGAAGGCCTACTAGAGACTACTGCGATCGGTATAATGACACACCGGTACCGTCCAAGTAGCATCTCTATAAGACCCACATCAGACCCATGAATGCAAAACGATGACCAAATGCCAAACTGAATGCACACAATGAATACGAATCGCCAAACAATGTGAACGAGAATGAATACGAGCATAACGAGAATCAAGAAAAGAATACTCACCAGTAACAGTGTCAGGATCCTCCTGGTTCTCCCTAGCGCCAATGACGTAAACATGACCACGAGTAGTTCGACCGCCGCCTTCGTTCCCAGCACCACCTGTAGTCCCTTGGTTCAGCTTAGGACAATCCCGCTTGAAGTGCCCAGTCTCCCCACAGTTATAACACCCATGGTTTCCCCGAGGAGCATGAGCGGGGACAACCGCTTGAGTCTGTTTCGGCTGCAGATTGACCCTACAATCCTTAGCCATGTGACCGACTCGCTGACAACGATTACAACGAAACGCATCGCAACCCCCAACATGGTGATACCAACACGTGTTACACTTCGGACTCTTACCAACATAACCCCCAGTCTTCTGCTCAGATGACGCTCCCACAACGTCCTGCCTCTTAACCTGCTGTTGAGACGACCCAACGTTCTTCCCAGCACTCTCCCACTTCCTCTTGTTGTCCGCAGGGGCCTTCACAGCAGCACCCCTCGGAGGTAGAACACCCTCAGCAACCTTCATGTTGGTCAGCTTGTGAGCTGCCCGAACAGTGGCCAACATAGTAGTGTGATCAGCAGCGGCAACAAGCCCAGCAATCTCCGGCACTAACCCAGCAACGTAGTGCTCAATCCTCCGGTACTCCGGTGTAGCCAAACCGGGGCACATTACAGCCAACTCGTTGTGCCTAGCAGTAAACTCCTCGATCTCCGACCCAACTGATGTATTGTAAAATACATCTATTTCCAGTGTAAAGTTTGTACAGTTTTCGAGTCGTTTACATAGTTCTTTTATTAGTTTTAGGCTTGTACCTGTCTACTTTTATTTAGTATAGGTTTTTATAGATTTTTATTAGTTTTAGGTTTTTTTTTACTATTTATCTATTTTATTTTTATTTGGTAGGTGTTCGTGTGGACGTTGGAGCGTGAACGAGTAACTTGGTCAAGTCAAGAACACCCGAGTCAAGAGCACGAAGCTAGAATGCTACATATTATAATAATAATAATATTAAAAAGAAAAAAAAAAGAATTGAATGTCACATTTGTCAAAAGGGCCGAAGCCCAAAGTTGAATAAAAAAAGATAATTAAAAAAAAAAAAAAAAAAAAAACCCTACATGGGAATTGGAAGAAGCAATAAGGCGGTGCATATATTATCAAGAGAAAGGGGCGCATGAATAGAAAGGAGAATTGATATATTGGAGAGAGACCAGCGCATTATTTTTTCTTGGGAGGAGTTAGGTGGCGCAGCATATAGATTTTTGGAGGGTGCATATCAAAATAGTGACATCAATATTATTCAAAGGAAGAGACATCGAAGGACAGCAGGGGGAGAGGAACAAAGAAGCACATATTTTAGAGAGGAGGCAGGCCAGGGATTAAAGGTTTTAAGCCAGCGATTATTCGGGTGTCAATCATTCGGTGTTTTCGTTCCTTTATTATCTTTGTTCTATATAATGATTGTTGAAATTTTATTTGGCTTTGTTTTTCTTTTCAAGATGATTTGTGGCTAAAACTTTAATAGCTACCTAGGCCAAGACAAATAACTATGTTTTCATTTGTTTTTATTTTCTATGGTTTTTGGAACGTGTTTTGGATTTATGATTCAGTAAAGATTTTGATTTCTCTAGATCTAGTGTATGTGCGTATCTATTATTTTTTAATTGTCACTTATTCACTCCACTTGCACTTTTGTGAATGTCTTTCATGTATGAGTGCTAGTTAGGTTGCATACTTTGTGTACCAACTAGTTTATGGTCAATAGTCGCGAGTTTACCATAGGAGTGGTATTTGGTGGTTAGAAGGTTTTAGGTATTCTTCCAAGTTCAATAGCTGTGAGGTGAGGGCTTGTTGGTATGTCTAGGTTGTTAGATTGCTAGGTTAGAGGCTTTGTGAGAAGATCTGCCTAGTTTCCCTTTCAACTCTTGCGTATTAAGTTAGATCTAGGCTTCAATAATTACCCCTTGCACCTAGTGTAGTGAGGCTTTCGCGCTGTGAGGTAGATTGTCTAGCGGGTACTCGATCATAAGAGTTAGATAACCTGTGAGGGTTTGTACTCCAACCGGTAGTTTAACAGCACAAAAATATTCTAGGGTTTCCCCTTGAGAAGGGTCGAGGGTGTCTAGTTTATTCTTGATGTTTAGTATTTTAAGATCCCGGTTCCAATTCAGTTCCATAACCATAGAAGCTTATCAGGCATAGTTAGGAGTCTGGTCTAGGTAGTGTCTCATCATCATCTGAATTCAGCTCAACTAAGTTCGTGTCTCTACTTCACTTTAGTAAATTTTAGTTAACCTTTATTTTATTGCAATTTATTTTTCAGTAAAACCCCCTTTAAAATAATAAATTAATTTAATAGATATTTAGGATAAGTAATCGAGTCTAGTTTTCGTTTTCCATTAGAGTCTCGTGGGTTCGATATCCGGACTTACTTTAGCTATACTAGAGTCGATAGGTTCACTTGCCTGTCAGTAGTTTAGTTTTAGAGAGTCTAGAGTATTACTAGGTGTCTAGTTTTAGGTTTAATTTAGTTATTTTTATTAAACTACTTTTAGCACATCAAGTTTTTGGCGCCGTTGCCGGGGACTCTTGGCGATTGCGTTAATTAGCTTTGATGGAACTTATCTGAAATATCTGTGCTATTTGTTATTTTATTAGCTAATTTTTATTTTTATTTCGAGTCTTTTCTATTTTTCTTAGTTTATTTTATCTGTTATTCTCTTACCTCTTTTACTGTCTACTCTGCAGTTTTATGCCAGTTACTCGTTCAAGGAGCAAATCAGCTGCTGAAGTTAAGCTTGAAGAGGTAAGTTCTTCTAGCTCTTGTTCTTCTAGGTCATCCTCCCCACCACCCAGTCCACCACCAAACCTTTTCCAAATGGCTGAGCGTCGCAATGTCCACCAACAATCCACCCAGGGTTTTACGGGAGTTAACTCCCCTATTACCATTCTAGCCATCAACAATGATGGGTCCTGGCAGATACCCTCCTACATCATGACGGCCATTAATAACACCTGTCAATTCCACGGCCGCGATGATGAGGATGCCCCGGCCCACATAGCCCGCCTGACTCGCATCCTAGCTACCTTTAAGCTACAGGGTGCCACAGATGATGCTAAATTCCTCCACTTGTTCCCCTTTTCCCTTTCTGGTCGAGCCGCCACTTGGCTCGACTCTCACCCTACTGACACTTTTACCACATGGGATGCCCTTAAAGAAGCTTTTCTGAATAAGTACTTTCCACCTAGCAAGGCATCCCGCCTTCGCGATCAGATCCATTCGTTCCGGATGGAACCTGATGAGCCTTATTATCTTGCATGGGAGCGTTTTCAAAACCTGCTTAGCAGGTGCTCCCAACATGGTCTGACTGATTGGGCCCTTGTAGAGAAATTCTACAATGGCCTAACTTATGAGGCAAAGAACCGCTTTGATACTTCTGCAGGCGGCCACATGATGGGTAAGAAAACTGCGGCCGAATGCAATGACTTATTTGAAAGTTTTGCCCAAACAGACCATGAGCAGCGGACTTTACTCAGGAATTCCATTCCTGCACCTAGTACCACCTCCCCAGCTCGAGGTGTTCACCAAGTCGCATTGGACACTAGTGTGGCTGCTGCTCTAGATGCTCTAACTAAGGAAGTGAAGGAGTTGAAATTGAAATCTGAAAAATGTGAGATGTGTAGGGGAGGGCATGATACTTCTGAGTGCCCTTTGATTCACCAGGAGGAGCAAGTGGATTTTGTAGGCGGTCAGAACCGCGGGTCTAATAACTCTTATGGAAATTCTTACAACCCAAGTTGGAGGAATCATCCAAACTTCAGCTGGAAATCTTCCGGTAATCCCCCCGGTTTCTCATCAAATTCTACTCATAACCAGGGGCAGGGTCAGTATTCAGGAGGAAATTCGGGTAATAAGGTAGGTTCGGGCATTGAGGGTGGTTTGGGTGAAATAAAAGAACTTTTAACCCAGTTAGTAGCTAAGGATGCCCACACCCAGAAAACTCTTGCAGAGCATGACACCTTGTTGAAAAATCACCACTCTGCATTTTTGGATCTTCAGCGTACTGTTGGTGATATTGCTAGGCAGTTGGAAGGGCGGCCCCAAGGCCAGTTCTCGGGTAGTACTCAACCCAACCCAGCCGCCCAACTGAAAGCAGTCACCACTCGTAGTGGTAGAGGGGCAGAGAGAGTTAGTGAGCAGGTAGAGGAGCAGGTAGATGAGGAAATAGAGATGGAGGCTCCTAGTAGGGTGCAACCTAGGCTAGTCCCAACAAGTACCGCACCAAATAGTGAGCCTCAGATAGAGAAGGTTGTAGGTAGGACACCCACACCGATTAGGCCTACCCCTGAGATTGATCCTTCTCGTCTTCCATACCCAGCCCGCCTTAGGAACCAGAAATATGCTAAGGAGTATGGACATTTTCTAGATATGTTTAAGCAGCTCAAAATCAATCTCCCGTTCATTGAGGCCCTCCAGCATATGCCTAAATATGCCAAATTCCTTAAAGATCTTCTGAAAAGGAAAGATAGGCTGGGGGAGGTCTCAAACATTCCATTGACTGCGGGATGTTCTGCGGTGGTTTTGAACAAGCTGTCGGAGAAATTGACAGACCCCGGGATTTTTACAATCCCGTGTATGTTTGGTAGTGACACTCAAAACCACGCGTTGGCAGACTTAGGTGCTAGTATCAACCTGATGCCTTATTCTCTTTATGAGAAACTAGACCTAGGTGACCTGACCCCAACGCGCATGACTTTATCCCTTGCTGACCGATCAGTCAAATATCCATGGGGCATTGTGGAAAACTTGTTGGTGAAAGTTGATAAATTTGTTTTCCCCGTGGATTTCGTTATTCTTGATATGGAGGTAGACGACAAAGTACCTCTAATTCTAGGTCGTCCGTTTCTGCGTACCGCCAAGGCACTCATTGATGTCTTTAACGGGAAGATCACTCTACACGTAGGAGATGAGACGGTCACCTTTGAGATCGTCAAATCCATGAGATACCCTGGTAGTCAAGATGACTTTAGCGGTCCCACTGACTCTGTTTACTTCATAAATTCTTTTATCTCTCGTGTGGACCGATGTCTTGATTACATATGTGGGGGTGATTTGGTAGTTGAGACCCATGATGAGGAGTTAGAGTTAGTTAGGGAGGAAGCCCCTTTGTTTCCCGAGGCATTAGAGATTAGTGAGGTTCGTGAGGAGAGTAGTAAACCTTCATTAGAGATACCACCGCCTTTAGAACTTAAGGTTTTACCCTCTCACTTAGAGTATGCCTACTTAGGGGAGAATGCTAGTTTGCCCGTCATTATTTCATCTAAACTGACGGAGGAGGAGAAGAGTCGGTTGCTTGATGTGTTGAAGGCGCATAAGCAAGCCATTGCATGGAGGCTCTCTGACATCAAAGGCATCAGCCCTACCTACTGTACCCATAGGATACTCATGGAGGATGATTATAAGCCTGTGGTGCAGCCTCAGAGACGCCTAAATCCGAACATGCAGGAAGTAGTTAGGAATGAGGTTCTTAAGCTTATGGATGCTGGTCTGATCTATCCCATATCTGATTCCCCGTGGGTGAGCCCGACTCAGGTTGTCCCTAAGAAGGGAGGGATGACTGTGGTCACTAATGAGAAGAATGAGCTCATTCCCACTCGTACTGTAACTGGTTGGCGTGTCTGTATTGATTATAGGAGACTGAATGATGCCACCAGGAAAGACCATTTTCCTCTCCCGTTCATTGATCAGATGTTGGAGCGTTTGGCAGGGCAGCAGTTTTACTGTTTCCTTGACGGATTTTCAGGTTATTTCCAGATCCCCATTGCACCGGAGGATCAGGAGAAGACCACCTTTACATGCCCCTATGGCACTTATGCGTATCGCCGCATGCCGTTTGGGTTATGTAACGCTCCAGCCACTTTTCAGCGTTGCATGATAGCTATTTTTCAGGATATGATTGAGACGTCTATGGAGGTTTTCATGGATGATTTTTCGGTTTATGGTAGCTCTTTTGATGTTTGTTTGAGTAACTTAGAGAGAATGTTAGAGAGATGTGTAGAGTCTAAGTTAATGTTGAATTGGGAGAAGTGTCACTTTATGGTGACTGAGGGGATAGTACTAGGACATAAGATTTCTAGGGATGGTATAGAGGTTGATAGGGCTAAGATTGACACCATTAGTAGGCTTCCACCTCCGACCAATGTCAAGGCCATCCGTAGTTTTCTAGGTCATGCGGGTTTCTATCGTAGGTTCATTAAGGATTTTTCCAAAATCACTCGCCCCATGACTCGTCTTCTTGAGAAAGACGTTCCTTTTGTCTTTGATGAGGAGTGTCTTAAGGCTTTTGAGTTTTTAAAGGAGCGGTTGGTGAGTGCTCCTATCATAGTTTCACCCGACTGGAGCTTGCCTTTTGAGCTCATGTGTGATGCGAGTGACTACGCGGTCGGGGCAGTCTTAGGGCAGAGGCGTGACAAACACTTTCATCCTATCTACTACGCCAGTAAGACCCTTAATGATGCTCAGGAGAACTACACAACCACCGAGAAAGAGCTCTTGGCGGTTGTGTTTGCATTTGATAAATTTCGTTCTTATCTCGTGCTTTCCAAAACCACCGTCTTTACTGATCACTCGGCTTTGCGGTTTCTTTTCGCAAAGAAGGACGCCAAACCTCGTCTAATTCGGTGGATTCTTTTGCTTTCTGAGTTTGATATTGAGATTAAGGATAAACGGGGAGCAGAGAATGTGGCTGCAGATCACCTTTCTCGTTTAGAGGATCCGAGTAGAGAGGAGATTCGTGAGGAGGCGATTGGAGATAAATTCCCTCACGAGTCCATTGATTTCGTTGAAGCTGAGAAGCAGGGTATGCCATGGTTCACTGATTTGGCAAATTACCTTGCTCATGGGATGTTGGTAGAGGGTATGAATACCCAACAGCGTAAGAAATTCCTGAGAGATGCTACTAGGTATGTGTGGGATGAGCCTTTTCTGTTTAGAATAGGAAGTGATAGAATTTTGAGGAGATGTGTTAGTAGAGAGGAGGGACTAGAGATTATTAGGCATTGCCATGAGAGTCTCTATGGAGGGCACCATGCTCATCACACCACTGCGCAAAAGGTCTTTGATAGTGGTTTTTATTGGCCTACTGTGGTGAAGGATGCCCTCGATTTTGTGAAGCGGTGCGAAGCCTGTCAACGCACCGGTAACATTTCATCCAAGGATGAGATGCCTCAGAACCCCATTCAGGTTCTTGAAGTTTTTGATGTCTGGGGCATTGATTTCATGGGACCGTTCCCCATTTCTGGAGGGAACCGGTACATCCTCGTGGCCATTGATTATGTTTCAAAGTGGGTGGAAGCGCAAGCTTTACCTACTAATGATGCCCGAGTGGTGGTGAAATTTTTGAAGAAGTTGTTCACTCGGTTTGGTACTCCCAAGGCACTTATTAGTGACCGTGGTACGCATTTCTGTAACACCATGATGGAAAAGGTGTTAGCGCGCTACGGGGTCACTCACCGTTTATCGACCGCTTACCATCCTCAAACAAGCGGTCAAGTGGAGAATGCAAACCGAGGAGTGAAGAGAATTCTTGAGAAAACCGTTGGGAAAAGTCGGAAGGATTGGTCCGACAAGTTAGATGATGCGCTTTGGGCGTTTAGGACGGCTTATAAAACGCCATTAGGTACTACACCTTTTATGATTGTTTATGGTAAAGCGTGTCATCTACCCGTTGAGCTAGAACATCGAGCTCTTTGGGCCCTCAAGGCGGTTAATCTTGATCTTACCGAGGCTGCTAGGAGACGATTTTTCCAGCTTCATGAGTTGGAAGGGCTTCGGGATGCAGCATATGCACGGTCGTTGAGCATTAAAGAGAAAACTAAGGAGTTGCATGATAAGAGGATCAAGAAGGTGAAGGAGTTTAGAAAGGGACATAGAGTGCTTTTATATAATTCACGGTTGAAGTTGTTCGCAGGTAAGCTTAAGTCCAAATGGGCGGGTCCATACACAGTTAATGAGGTTTTCCCATATGGCACAGTCGAATTACTAAATGATGCAGATGGAAGCACTTGGAAGGTTAACGGTCATAGGCTTAAGCTTTATATCGGAGGACCGTTAGACCCCACGGAGAAGGAGGAAACTCCTCTCGAGACTCCTTAGAATGAGAAATGGTTGAGTTCTTGGGTACAATCCCAAGTGTAGAGTTTGTAAATTTATTTTTATTTTTAGCTTTTCATTTATTTTATTTTATCTGTCGTTCGGTATTATGCTCGGGTTTTGTTTGTTTCATTTTGCGCAGGTTTGGATTGCACCGCCCGTACTCAATCTCCATTCGGGTGATTCCGGAGCTGTTTAACATTTATCAAGGCAAACCCGAGAGTTTATTATTGTGTCAGAGCCGATCGCGAATGAAATGCTATACGATCGAGCTGGATTGGACTGGAGTTTTTGGAGCTTACGCGTTATTTAACCAGCTAAGTCCTTTCCAATTTGCCCTTTTCTTTTTATTTTTGTATTCAGAACTTATTTTTTTTGTTTTGTGTAGTTTTCTATTCCTACATTGAGGGCAATGTAGAGTTTAAGTGTGGGGATGGGAAACTGTCGTCTAGTCTGTATATAGAGTCGTTTTGAGTCAAAAAAAAAAAAATCCCTGATTTTGAAGTTTGCATTATATAAAATATGGAAAATGATAGATAAAGTTAGGTGTCCGGTTTTCAAATAGTATGTATAATAAGAGATTAAAATTGATTGAAAACGTGTCTGATTTGGGATATGTGGATAGGCTTGGCCGGTAGAAAGGTTTCCTTTGAAAAGTAATAAATTAATTATGTTAGGCTATTTTGTGGGTTCTCATCTAGGAGAAACGGGGAGACCGAAACCGCCAAAAATAGTATAAGAAGCACCGTTATAAGTAGAAAACCGTTAGAATTCCTAATCACAAAAAAAAAAAATAGAAATCAAAGCAAAAATGCTGAAGCTTAAGGTGTCTGGCCACTAGGATAGCGACTTGGATTGGTCACACCCTCTGAGTTAAGTATGCTGAGATGAAAGAACAAAAAAATGCTGAAGCTTAAGGTGCCTGGCCACTGGGATAGCGACTTGGATTGGTCACACCCTCTGAGTTAAGTATGTTGAAAAAAAAAAAAAAAGAAATAAGTGATTTTAAATTCTCTTGTTTTTTTACATAAGACGGTTGGGAAATGGTCAATTGGTCGTTCCTTTAGCTTCATAAGCTTGAGGCGGGATTAGGAGGATCTGTGGCTTCCTTTGAGTGAGACCCTAGATAGACTAATCAACATGAACTTAACATAAATAAAAAGGGGCTTGGAAACCGGTATGGGTTTAAGAGGATCAATATATCTGCAATCGCAATCAACACGTTAGTAGATTATTAATTAAGTAACCTATGTTTTGAAACTGGATGTAAACCTAACTGTGATTCCATAGCATAATTCTTTTTCAGGGACGAAAAAAAGATAAGTGTGGGGATATTTGATGTATTGTAAAATACATCTATTTCCAGTGTAAAGTTTGTACAGTTTTCGAGTCGTTTACATAGTTCTTTTATTAGTTTTAGGCTTGTACCTGTCTACTTTTATTTAGTATAGGTTTTTATAGATTTTTATTAGTTTAAGGTTTTTTTTACTATTTATCTATTTTATTTTTATTTGGTAGGTGTTCGTGTGGACGTTGGAGCGTGAACGAGTAACTTGGTCAAGTCAAGAACACCCGAGTCAAGAGCACGGAGCTAGAATGCTACATATTATAATAATAATAATAATAATAATAATAATAATAATAATAATAATAATAATAATAATATTAAAAAGAAAAAAAAAGAATTGAATGTCACATTTGTCAAAAGGGCCGAAGCCCAAAGTTGAATAAAAAAAGATAATTGAAAAAAAAAAAAACCCTACATGGGAATTGGAAGAAGCAATAAGGCGGTGCATATATTATCAAGAGAAAGGGGCGCATGAATAGAAAGGAGAATTGATATATTGGAGAGAGACCAGCGCATTATTTTTTCTTGGGAGGAGTTAGGTGGCGCAGCATATAGATTTTTGGAGGGTGCATATCAAAATAGTGACATCAATATTATTCAAAGGAAGAGACATCGAAGGACAGCAGGGGGAGAGGAACAAAGAAGCACATATTTTAGAGAGGAGGCAGGCCAGGGATTAAAGGTTTTAAGCCAGCGATTATTCGGGTGTCAATCATTCGGTGTTTTCGTTCCTTTATTATCTTTGTTCTATATAATGATTGTTGAAATTTTATTTGGCTTTGTTTTTCTTTTCAAGATGATTTGTGGCTAAAACTTTAATAGCTACCTAGGCCAAGACAAATAACTATGTTTTGATTTGTTTTTATTTTCTATGGTTTTTGGAACGTGTTTTGGATTTATGATTCAGTAAAGATTTTGATTTCTCTAGATCTAGTGTATGTGCGTATCTATTATTTTTTAATTGTCACTTATTCACTCCACTTGCACTTTTGTGAATGTCTTTCATGTATGAGTGCTAGTTAGGTTGCAGACTTTGTGTACCAACTAGTTTATGGTCAATAGTCGCGAGTTTACCATAGGAGTGGTATTTGGTGGTTAGAAGGTTTTAGGTATTCTTCCAAGTTCAATAGCTGTGAGGTGAGGGCTTGTTGGTATGTCTAGGTTGTTAGATTGCTAGGTTAGAGGCTTTGTGAGAAGATCTGCCTAGTTTCCCTTTCAACTCTTGCGTATTAAGTTAGATCTAGGCTTCAATAATTACCCCTTGCACCTAGTGTAGTGAGGCTTTCGCGCTGTGAGGTAGATTGTCTAGCGGGTACTCGATCATAAGAGTTAGATAACCTGTGAGGGTTTGTACTCCAACCGGTAGTTTAACAGCACAAAAATATTCTAGGGTTTCCCCTTGAGAAGGGTCGAGGGTGTCTAGTTTATTCTTGATGTTTAGTATTTTAAGATCCCGGTTCCAATTCAGTTCCATAACCATAGAAGCTTATCAGGCATAGTTAGGAGTCTGGTCTAGGTAGTGTCTCATCATCATCTGAATTCAGCTCAACTAAGTTCGTGTCTCTAGTTCACTTTAGTAAATTTTAGTTAACCTTTATTTTATTGCAATTTATTTTTCAGTAAAACCCCCTTTAAAATAATAAATTAATTTATTTTAGCAAACACCGACTCGATCTTCTCTAACCACCGGAGCAGACCCACTGCCCCTTCAGTCCCATTGAAGAAATGGGGCTTACAGTCCATGAACTTCTTGTAGGTGCACCCAGACTGCACCTGATTAGTGTTTCCCAGGGTCTGCTGAGCAGCCTGGAAAGCAGCCAACGCAACGTTCAACTGCTGCTGCAACATGTTCTCCAACTCCGCCTGAGTCATGGTGATGTTCCCACCACCTCGTCCACCGCCATTGCGACCCCCGCCGCCACTACGGCGTCTACCAGCACGTCCACCAGCGCGACCAGACATGTTCTGCCAAACATGAGACAAGACACTCAAAATCACCAACAGATCGAGCTACAAGTGACCAAACGAATTCAGAACGTGGTTCCAGCATGACCATTAGTCCGAACACGAAGTCCACCAAGATTTTCATGCATTTCGATTTATGATTTCGTGTGCACCCGAAATAACAAATCGCTCTACATGGTCCTCTAGGCGTGCTCCGAGCTAGAACTTCAAATCACCCGATACACACATTCCTAAAAGAAACAGTTATCGCACGAAGATCCCAAAGTGAACAGTCACTCAAGAGCGTACTATGACAAGTACTAGTGCATGATAGTGTTTGTGTAGGCAAGTATGTACATTAGAGCATAGAGGGGAGATATCCAAAACCTGGAAAGATCTCAAGAATGTGCCGAAGCCACCCCAATGTACACTACTGTCAAGTATAAGCGATAAGCCCCTTCATCTTCAAACCCGAAGAAGAAGATAGAACCCAGGTAGGAATAACAAAAGATGGATAATGTGATACTGTGTGATGAGGACACTGACACCCCGACAAGGTTAGTATGTTTACCAAATGACACGACCCGTAACTATGTGTGACCGTCTAACGTGTGTGATACTCGGCTATAGACTAGACTCTACATGCAGTCCTAGTTCACTATAACCATTGGCTCTGATACCAATCTGTCACACCCTCAAATTTACACATGCGGGGTTTTACCACGAGGCCCGTGACACACCAGGATCCAAGTCAACGGTCACAATAAACGACATCTATATGTTAAGAAAACAACGTAAACTACCATTGAGTTTCAAAAACCGTTCTAACACAGCGGAAGCAAAATGTATTATTACAACTTAAAAGTAAAACTCAAAGTCTGAAATGATTAACAAAACATGCATATGATCCCTAGACGTTGTGAGACTCCGTGCGCCTATACTCAATGCTGCTACCTTAGCGACCTGAGAAAACATGCCAAAAAGACGTCAACATATAATGCTGGTGAGTTCACAGGTTTTAAGTTCGTAAACGTTTTCATGTGTAAAGAAATTCCTCATAAAGTGCCAAGTGTGCAAAAGTTCCAAGTAAATAACAAACGTTCCCTTACTACTACGACTATGTTGCTAAAACCATTACTGACAAACGTTGCTCAAGTTGCTGCCCATGTGTCAAGTGTCAAGTAGAGACAATATGCACCCGCCCGGCTCCCAGCCGTCAGGTGGGGTTCGTCACACCCGATAGATCTATCCACATTTCCCCCGTTGTGCCCCGCACATTCATGGTTTCAATAGGGACTTAGGTTTCGTCGTATAGTAAATAAGTGCCAAGCGTCAAGTGTCAAATGCCAAACATCAATGTTTAAAAGTGTCAAGTGCCAATGTTTAAATATGCCAAGTGCCAAACGTGTCACGTTTCTTAAAAGAGTCACATTCCCAAAAGGCGTCATGTTTCTAAAAGCGTTGCGTTTCAAAAGCGTCGTGTTTCAAAAGCGTTGCGTTTCAAAAGTGTTATGTTTCCAAAAGTGGTAAGTTTCATAAGAGTTGCGTTTTCGAATCATAAACGTTGCATTGCTAAAACGAGTGGCATGCTTCTCCCCCGAGAGAAAAGAGTATAAAAGAGGGGCCGTGAAACTCACCTTAGAGTGCGTCTTCTGATAACTAGAATTCCAACACGTGTATGATAATCCCAACTAATGACAACCTATCAATGAGTTTACATAAGTGTGATGACTATTAACTCGAAGGCTAACTAGTCCCCGATTGTCCAGATCTTGACTATGTGTGTTAAAAAGTGTGTTTAAACGTTAACCGGACATCCCAGACCGATCCGACATCCCGTTGGTGACCCATTACATCAATTAGTCATGCACATAAGTTTAACATATATGTTTCAAGCATAAAACACTTAGTTTGCATCAAAAATCTCATTCCGGACATCAGATGGTCGAATGTGGTTTTTCCCATTTCCACGTTCGCCCGTTTGAGCCACGTTCGCCCGTTTTTCCCACATTTTGTTCCACGTTCGCCCGTTTGAGCCACATTCGCCCGTTTTCCCACGTTCGCCCCGTTTTTCCCACGTTCGCCCGTTTTTCCCACGTTCGCCCCGTTTTTCCACGTTCGCCCGTTTTTCCCATTTTTTTGTTCCACGTTCGCCCATTCGAACAAATTTTATTCCACGTTCGCCCGTTTTCATCAGCATTTTATAAAACGCACCAAAACGCATCTAAACGGTCCGAAAACATCACGAAACATTACCAATCACAGCAGTCAACTATCATTAACATATTCCTACATAACCCTACCAATTTTATCCCGAAATCCGT
Organism: Ambrosia trifida; assembly: GCA_028751855.1. Taxonomy (NCBI): domain Eukaryota; kingdom Viridiplantae; phylum Streptophyta; class Magnoliopsida; order Asterales; family Asteraceae; genus Ambrosia; species Ambrosia trifida. The sequence continues at coordinate 73,280,924 of CM054131.1, read as the reverse complement.
TCGTTTTACAAGTTACCCGAAATAGCAAATTACGGAGATGTCACATCAAACGCATGCAATCTTTACCCAATTAGGAAACTTTATGAAATCAATCAATTATCAACTTAATATACTCAGATTATCATGAACAAGAAACCCCCAATCATATCCATATCACTATCATCATGAACAAGCCCTAGATCTAACCTAAAATCCCTAAAATGAACATAACATTATCAATAATCAATTGTAACCTATCTCAATTATAAAACGTCATCAATAACAGCCCCAGATCATTGTTATAACATCTATACAGCAATCAATCATCAAACAATACATAACATCACATAAAACACCATTAACACATGTTATTTTGTATGAAAACTCATTGTTTATGAATAGGTTTTGTTTAGAAAGATATTAGGAAGGTTTTTATTCATGAAAACATGTTTGAATCAGATCTGGACTCTTGGGGTTTAATGAAAACGAATTGAAATGCTTTAAAAATGATTTAGAATGAAGAACACACCTTAGATCTTTGTGTAGAAGATGTTTGTAGGTTAGATTATAGAAAACAAGGGCAAAAACTCCTTCCCCAATGTTTAAAGATGCTAGAGAGTGTTTAGAGACGTTTAGGGTTTGTGAAATGGTGAAAAATGACAAAGTGTGGTATTTATACTATGTTCACATTCGCCCCTTTTACCTGGGCGAATGTACTCTCCTTCGACCCTTTCACAGGGTCAAATGAGCCCTCTCCTGGTCAAAGGGAATTCTTTCAATTCTATATCTCAGGTTCGCCCATTTACAAAGGGTCGAACCAAACAAGTTTCCTCCTTCGACCACTCGAAGTGGTCGAACCAGGGTCCATGTTTGTCTAGTTTTCCAGTTTGTCGTGTTTAACGCATTCTAACGCACCCTAACATACGAGCATGCAACCTTAGTCTATGTTTAACATATTTAAGCACGGATGATTATCTACACATCATTTAAACACATCTAAGCATATAATCCACCATACGACAATAATCTACACATACACTTAATTTGTTTATGTAATTCACCAACAACGGGACCCGGTACTAGTGTATTCCCAAAATGACTCCCAATGATCCTACAGATCATTGAACCCTGGACAATACGGACTGTGTTCCGACTCTACCGACCCCGCCAAGTATGTTTTAATAAACGTTTTTCGCTAAGGTAGACTTATGTGTTTATAAAATGTTGACCCAAACATGCCGGGTGTCACATATGAATAGAAAATAAAAGAAATAATACATAAAATATCACACGAGGATTGATAAATTGACAAAAACGAGTATTGCGTTTCAAATTTTCATCCCCCGCATCATTGCGAGGGTTTTTAGAAAAGTTTAGAAAGTTACCTATATAATTATTCAAATATATTTATATTTAACATAAGATATCGGCTTTACGTAACTATTTTTTACCCTTTATCATTTTTAGTCGGGTTATACTACATAAACACTAAATTACGTGATGGATGGACCAATTCCTACCGAAGGAATGTGAGCACACTATTAAGCCTTTCATTATTTATTTATTTTTATCAAATAACGGATTTGAACACCAGTTAAAATAATATCACGTGTTAACAATTGAGATATGTAAGGCTCATAACATAGATAAACAAGGACCGGTGTTAAGAATAAGCAAGCTAACAAAGGTACCGTACAAAATACCATGACAAAGTTGATAAACTAACAGAAAACAAGTACCGCATTTTAAACTGTCGTCGTATATATATATATATATATATATATATATATATATATATATATATATAACGGGCTACGTTATTTTGAGAACTCATGTGAGTTGCGAGAATCATAGGAACTCATCTAGGCCATTGATTTTCTTAATCCAATGGTTGAGACTGAATCTTTGTAGTTTTTTTTTTTTTTTTTTTTGTTGATATGTTAATTAACATTGTATTAGTATTTTTTAATATAATAAATTATATAAAGGGGGATTTAGGTAAAAATATTATGGGAAAAAAATAATTAATATAATATCATATTAATTTTTTATTCAATTATTTAATATATCATATTTTTTGAACTTTAATTTATTTTTTAATTTCTTTACCTTTTTAAAACAAAAAATAACCCATATTCAAAAATGAATCTAGTGAGAATGATTTACATTGGTGTAATTATTTACACTAGTCTAAATCTACCATACATAAACTTCTACAAAAAATAAGCTAGTGTAAATAACCAACAAACATCTATACATTCGTATTATGCTAGTGTAAAATAACTAGTACCATCTATAACATTTGTATTACACCAATGTAAGATGCCCCACAACATCAACAAAATTTGTATTACATCAATGTAAAAAACCAACATCTATAAAATTCATACTACACATAACTAACCTAACAAAAACCCCTTTGGTCATAAATAAAAAAATTGTGACATTTTGGTCATAAAGAGTTTTACGCCATTGTTTACTTACCGTATACAAAAAAACAAAACAAAACAAAACAAAAACCCATCATCGTCATCATCATCATCATCGTCGTCAACAGCATCATCATCTTCTTCACATCATCATCATCTTCAAACAAAAAAGCCATGAAAATCTTATAATAATAATAATAATAATAATAATAATAATAATAATAATAATAATAATAATAATAATAATAATAATAATAATAATAATAATATACCTGAACCCACCACAGCATCAGAATCTTCTTCACAGCATCATCATCATCATCATCATCATCATCATCATCATCATCATCATCATCATCATCATCATCATCACACAAGCCTGAAACCAATCACAGCCCCTCACCACTTCCTCCCGTCACCAAGAACCACCTCCACCCCCTCCATCTGTCAACAAACACCACCATCGAACAGATCCTCCATTGAACCACCATCATCGAAACCCACAATCGAAACCACCATCGAAACCCATCATCCCTTCATCGTCATCTGTTCATCGAAACTCTCCATCGAACCCCACTATCGTCATCATCTAGGCGACCGTCACCTCCGCCGCTCACCATCACCATCACCTCCACCTCTACCTCCACAGCCATGAACCACCGCCCAAAAACCACCACTATTCAGATCCCGAAACACCTCATCTTCTTACTCAGATGAGAGAGAGAGAGAGAGAGAGAGAGAGAGAGAGAGAGAGAGAGTCGTGTGTGTGTGTGTGTGTGTGAGAGAGAGAGGAAACTTGGTTGGTGTGATTATGGTGATTTATAAAAAATCAGCAATTCAAAAGGTGGATTTGAGTGGGGGTGGGGTGGGGTAGGGGAGGTGTTAAATTACTTTGTTACCCTTTAATATTATAATAATAAGTTGCATAGGTGTCACCTTATTATTGGCCTAGAGGAGTTCAAATGAACCAGATCTTATATATATATATATATATATATATATATATATATGGGAATGTTCAATAGAAAACTTATAGTTAGGGAGAGAACTCGAGAACTCCTACTTAAATTAAAAAAAAAAATCATAACTCAAAATTTAAGTCAAATACAAAAAAAACTGGTTCGGATTTGCTTTTTCCCATGTCATCCCAGCGAAGAAAAAAAAATAAATAAATATATGCGACTTCTAATGCACATGTGTAGTAAATGTCCGGTTAGCTTTAGGGTTTAGTTTTTGGGTTTAGTTTAGCTTTTAGGGTTAGTTTTTTTAAGTTTAGCTTGTAAGGTTTAGGTTTTAGGTGGTGGGGTGGGGTGGGTAGGGTGGGTTTAGAATTTTGGGTAGGGGGTTAGGTTTTTGGTTGTGGTGAGTGGGGTTTAGGTTTTTTGTTAGGCGGTGGATGGGTTGGGTTTAGGTTTTTGGGTGGTTGTTGGATGGGTGGTTTAGGTTTTCGGGTAAGCGATTTAAGTGTTTGGGGGAGGTTGAGGGAGGGTGTGCTAGAATTAGGGTTCTGGGTGGGGGTAAGTTGGGGGATGAGTGGTTTAGGTTGATGGGTAAGCGATTTAAGTGCTTGGCGCTTTTTTTATTTTTTTGATTCGAAATGCTTAAAATCATGTATATTAGATACCCTAAAATTTTCATATAACAAAGAAAATTTGAGAAGTTAGAGTTTCCAGAGTTTTCACTATAACAAGGGTTTCCAATATAATGTTATACTATATATATATATATATATATATATATATATTACTTTCATTAATAATTCATATATTAAATTAAATATTAATATATTAATGCATGTTGTCCATCTTTTGTCTACCTTTGACTGTTTCAACTTGGGTAGTCTTACATGTATTGATACTAACAGAAAAAAAAAAAAGCATTTTAAATTATTATATTATATTATCTATTATCTATTAATTAATATATATAAAAGAATTGAACATTGCTGACGTGGCATGCAATGGTGCCTTCAACCTCTTCATGAAACTGCCACGTGGCATCATAATTCAAAGATTTTAGTGTTTTTGAATTATTTCCCTTTTTAATTAAATTGAGTTATTTTAGGAAAAAAAGAATTTAAAAATAAATTTAAAATTTCTCTCTCATATTTCCTCCCATAATTTTTAAACGTTTATATCTTTTATATATGAGATTTTTTAAAGAAAAAAATTACGCCAAATTAACGAGCGTTTTATTATCTTTCCAACGAGTACCATAGTGCTTTATAAAAAACGGAGAAAAAATCAACTATTTTTTGTAGGGTTTCGTTCGTACAGGAAAAAAAAACACACAAAGTGTTCATGTTATTCATTAATCATGTTTTTTTCTTTTAAACCACGTTCTTATCTACGATGTTGAAAATCAGCCCAATCACCATGTTATCATTGGAATTTTACTAGGTGTACTTCATCAAGAGAAGCTTAGAGAAAGAATCGCACAACACTGCAACACATGGTGTCAGCTTATAGCAAGATTATTTTTTTATTTATTTAATTACAAGAGTAATAATTATTAGTATTATTAGAATGGTTATATTTTTCAATCCCGGGACACTCTCGGGAATATTGATAGTTGCTGACGTGGCGTTCAATGGTGGCCTCAACCATCTCTTGATTATGCCACGTGGCATAATGAGATGCAATGGTTACAACTTTCAACTTAAGTGTTTGATTAGTTGATTAGGTTAGGAATTATAAGAGCTATTAGAATGTGAGAAATTAGAAAGATGTGATGAGTTTTTGAGTAGTTGTAGCTTACATAAGTGATTCTTTAGATGATTACTGATTAGGTTTTAGATTAAGAAATATGAGTTATTACTGATTAGAATACTATGAACATGCAATGATTGAGAGATTTTGTGGTTAGTTAACTTGAGCCATTTACAATAGGTTATCACGTAAAATTAGATTTTTCAACCCCGGGACCCTCCGGGAAAATCAGCTAGTATATATAATAAACCAAAGCCATTTTAATTACATGTCATAATATTATGCAATCTCTCTTTTTAGAGATGCCACATAGGATATTATGTGGCAACTCTAGACCAATTAAAAAAAAGAAATAAATATGGTTTAAATATGATTTAACATAATTTATTAAATATCTAATCTTAAATTTAAATATTAAAACTTTATTATTTTTTCTCTCTCATGTTTCCTCTCATAACTTTTAAACTTTTATATCTTTTATATAAGAGATTTTTTATAGAAATAAATTACACCAAATTAACGAGCGTTTTATTATCTTTCCAACGAGTAGCATAGTGCTATATAAAAAACGGAGAAAAAAAACGACTATTTTTTGTAACCCGACAGGTATTGTGTCAGGTTTGGAATTAGTTTAAAAAAAAAATGTGGGTTTGGGTCGGGCGTGAGATTAGGTGATATAAAATAATAATAATAATAATAATAATAATAATAATAATAATAATAATAATAATAATAATAATAATAATAATATTCATTAATCATATATTGGCAAGTCATTAATTATGTTGTTATATTAGATATTTCAACTCGGGACGTTCTCCAACAGGTAATTGCTATATAGATGTTATTTTTATAGTTTAGATGCTTCTAATTTTATTCACTTTAATTAAATTTCTCAACCCGGGACGCTCCCGGGGTATAAGCTAGTTCTTCTATAAAAGGATTGACAACGGCAGAGGACAAACGGGTTTAGAATTTTAAATGCGTTTCAAGTAGGAAGTTGTTTAAAATTCCAAATCACTCTTCTCGTCCGGTATATAGGACTAGTCAAATACAGACCACATGAAGTGGACCCACCACACCCATATTAATATTTTTTTTTTATTTTTGTAAAAACGAGTGTGATGTAAGGGTGTAAAATGATTTATTGATATAAGAAAAAAATAGTTTGGAATAACGGGCATGTTTGAAATTTTGGACATGTTTACCATTTTGAATGCTCTAAAATTCTATAGCTTTAAACAGTAACCTATCCTTTGTGTCAGGATGGGGTTGGAAACAAAATATTTTGTCCTTTTTCATGTTAAACGTGTCTACAAAAGACCAGTATGTTAGCCATGTTTCATACTTTTAAGACTTTCTTATACCATGTGTAGTGGGGGGCTTTATTTATAAAACCTCCCTTTTTGATTGTTTCACGTGGCAGCTAAGTCAGCATTGAGAGAGAAAGTGAGAAAGGGGTGTAGTAGTAGGGGCTTTATTTATATAGCCTCTGTTTCTGATTGGTTGTTTATTTTATTATCTTTTTTAATCTTTTAACTAAAAATAATTAAAATAAATGACAAATGAATATAAAAAAATTACAAATAATATTATAACACACAACTAATATTAATTATATAAAAAAAAATTACAAATAATATTAAAAAACACACAAATAATATATAAAACCACAAAAAATATTAATTTTCATCTTCGCTTTCTTCATACTCTTCTTCTTCTTTTTCTTCGTCTTCTTCTTCTTCACGTTCTTCTTCATCTTCGCCCTCTTCATTTCTTCCTGCGTTTGGAATATACCGAACCGACCACGCTTGTTGGACCAAATCCGTCGTTAACGCGTCATGTGCTTCATGGTCACGAAGTTAATGGTCAAAGTAATCCTTCATCAATCGAGCATTTGCCGATACACGATCTCGTTCGTAATACTGTCTAGTTTGTTTTGGACGTGTAGGCGCACTAGTTTGTTCCATATATCTCGATGCAAGCGCAAGCGCACTCGTAACCGCATCTTGCTCTTTGCCCATATGTAAGATGTAAAAGGCTTAAAGTTGAAAGCAGCCAAATGTGGAACCATAAGGAATTTGAGAATTGTTTCTCCTAAATAGCCAAATGTGGAACCATAAGGAAAACAGCCAATTGTTTATGACAATCACAATTGAATTTCTATTAATCAAATGGAGAAGAAAGTTAAGGTGAACACTATAAATGACAAACATGAGGTTTATGTGGAAAAAGTAACTGCTAAACCATCAGTTAAGTCGAATGTCGGACCTTCGTCTGTTAAATAAGACAAGGTTACCAAAATTGATCAAAACAAGGTTTTACGAAAGAAAACTGACAAAGTTAAATCTGAATCAACTAAGCAAATTAAGATTTTAAAGAAACCTGAGCAACCTTGGTTACCGAAAGATTCTTCTAAAAGTAAATTACTATTTGAGTCCCTGTGTTTTGATGGTTTTAACTAGTTGAATCCAAAACCAAAATATTTAACTATCTGAGCACTTGATTTTCAATTTGTAACAATCTAAGTCCAATTTACTAACTTAGTTAGATTTTCTCAGTTAGTTTTCATGAAATCACTAAAATACCCTTTTTATATTTTATTGTTATTATTATTATATTACACACATACACACACAGATATATATATATATATATATATATATATATATATATATATATATATATATATATCGCATATATGCACACACACAGACAACCATCACAACTCTGAGCACCCCCAAGAACCACCATTACCACCACCCCTGCACCACGACCATCGCGTCACTACACTGAACCACTACACCAAGCCCACCTCAACTACACCACCACCGTTTCAACCCTCTGCATCACATCTTTGCACCACCACCACAATACCACTCACGACCACCATCACCACTCTGACCACCCTCACTGCACCACCCTTTGACCACCCCTACTGCATCACCCTCTTATGACACAACTGCACAGCTGCACCACTGCACGGCTGCACCACTACACCAAACCAACCCCCACTGCACCACCCTCTTTCTCTCACTAATCAGATCGCCTCAACCGAAATCATCCAGATTCAACAGACTATATAACTTAAGAATAAAATGATAGTTGAATACTTCATGCCAGTCATCACATGGCTCTTATATATAGATTAGAAGTGATCGGAACGGTGACCAGAGTTTCGTCGGAACATGGTCAGAGACTAACCGGATTACAGTCGGTTATTGGAGATAGAAGCGGGGGAGGGGTTATGGTGGCTTAATCAGAATAGTAGATGAGAGGGTATGATATAAATTGAGGTAAAGAGATGATCATTTGTGTAACACCCCAACCGATGGCGGAAACATCGGGATGTCACGTATTGATGATTGTTCAGTAGCTCATGGTGAATAATAAATTCCATTAAATAATTTAAATGAATTACATACAATAGTTCTAGAATTTGTACATCAAATTGAATAAAACTACACATATCTTCAAGCATCAATTCAAATCTTCAAGCAAATAGAACCTGAAACATGTTAAGTTGAAAATGTTTTGGGTCAACAAAAGTTGGTGAGAATTACATAGGTTTTTGATAATTGAATAAAAATGATGTGCAATTCATGTGTCATGTCAATCTAGTCCATATGTGAGAACATACTAGAAATAAATCGAGTGCATAATCAACCCTGATGACTGTTATAATATGATACATACCATACACTCATGGTCCAATTGAATATGTTATACGATAACAAACACCCACGCTACCTTTGTAGGAGGCACGTTTCCGGGTGGGATTGTCAGTCCAATAGATCTATCAATGTATACCGCCGGCTTGTACGGAGTTAATGATTATGCTAGAATGGTGCTTACTCTAATCATGCTCAAGACATAATGCAACATAGAAAACACATAGACACATTGATGATTGAATTGCATAAATGATGTTGTAACATGTTTCACCCCAAAATCGGTGATAAATAGAAAAGGGGCTATGTAAAACTCACCTTGGTAAAATGTTATATCTGTTGAAAATAGTGTGTTGCCCAAATGTATCAAGTATCACCCTATAATGAGGTAATAAATATGTCTAAGTCTATCAAATCTACAAATGTATAAGTTTCTAGGGCTTTGAATTGGGGATAATTGCTCGTTTGATTAATATTAAAAATATGCGACAATTGAGAGAAATTTAGTAAATAAATAACCAAAAATCTTTTTATGAAATTTAAACTTAAGATGGTTACAAGAATGTGTTTAAAGTGTAAAAATAATTTTTATAAAATTATTTTCTTTAAAATAGATTATTAAATCTATTTATTACAAATTGTCAAACTTTAACTTTAAAATTTTTGCGATGTTACAATTTGTAAGGACAAAAAGGATTGACAAAGCCACTTTTGATACCTTAGTCTTAATCAGATTCTGCAATATTTTGCTAAGTATAGGAAACTGCTGAAGAAGATTACAAGTACTGAAGAAGCTAAAGACAAGTCCTGAAGAGCAATGTTCAGAAATTCTGAAGACAAACCAGACAACTTCTCTGAAGAAGTACTGAAGACCAAACTTCTGAAGAATACTCATCAGAATTTTGGCACTCATCAGTTGTTCTGTTGGAAGCTTCCCACCGCCTTATACTTAAGTAGTTTAGTATTATATATTACTTTTGTTAAAGTCTTTGTACAAGTACCAATGCTACAGCTTGTTGTAGTATTAGTATTATTATATTGCTTTTAATACTTCTCATGTATGTATCCTAACAGTCTATAAATAGATGGGTTCATCTCACTAAGCATTTACAGCATTTACTATGTAATTTACTTTGATAGATTGAGAATCATTTAAAGCATTTACTGTTTTATTCATTAACTGTTTTGATTCTCATTTACTGCTTTAAGTTCCTAGATCAAGGGGGAGTAACAACTCCTGTTAAAAAGTGAAACTTTAACTTGAACACATACATTTATTCCGCTGTGCAATTTACTTTGATAGATTTTACACAAGTGTTCATAATAAGAATTGTTAAACAGAAACCTGACCCAAAATCATCAACAGTTTCACAGACTGCTGAGGTAAAAGATTTGATATGGTAAAACTTCTGATGACCAAAGTTGATGGTGAATCTCAACAAGGTCCCACCGTTGTTCTAAAAAATAAATGCATTGCCAAAAAGACATGGATTTCTAAAAATGGTCCACACCAAACTATAATTCTTCCTGTTCTCAAGAGTAAACCCAAAGCCAAAATTGCTTGGGTTCCCAAAACTGACTAATTTACTCTTTGTGCAGAGAGTCTCCAGAGGTCTAAATAGCATTTGGTATGTTGTTGGTGGAGGCTCAATTCACATGATAGGATGCAGGTACCTAATCAACGATTTCACAAGTCATAGAGAAGGATCTGTGTCCTTTGGGAACATTGCCAAGGGATATGTGCTATGTAAGGACAAAAAGGATTGTTGAAACCTCTTTTGCTAACCTTATGTAGATGCATATTATGCGACTAATGTTATTGGATTGCGGATTATATAAAGTTTTGTTCATAGTCGTTTGGTCGAATGTGGAATATGGAATGGTCGAAGGTAGCTTTGAATGGTCGAAGGTGGAACAGATGGGTAGAAGGTACACAGGGAGGTCGAAGGTAGAACTTAGATTATGTAATGTCTTGGTTCGACCATAACGAATGGTCGAACCTGCACATTTGACCAACACAAATGGGCGAACGTGCAGACCTATATAAGGTCAAGATGATTTTTGAATTGTAAATTTTGACATTTTGATTTCCCTCCCTATGTGTGTTTTCCCTAGGTTTATTATTGAGTCTGTAAAAGTCTTTTAATCATTATAACCTGTGATTTCAAGTGTGATCCTTTATCAAAGTGAATGAATTAAAGATGTTTATGATGATTTCTGTGTTTTGCTAGTTTTATTATCATTTTGTGATCAATTCAGGGATTCCGCACCTGAATTGAACTTGTTTGATCATTATCTTTGTTGTTTAGACGATCCTACGCGCATACAAAGTGGTATCAGAGCCATTTGGATCAAACAACCACAAATTGATAATATTACAGCTGATTTGGACCCAATTTTGATCAAAGCTTTCTGTTTTTCATTGATAACTGAATTTGGTGTTAAATTGATTGATTTGAACTTGTTTTCATGGATAAAATTCATAATTCTCTTTGTTAAACTTGTTCCAAATCTAATCCGAAGCAAAACCTGCTTAAAATCATCAAATTTCATCAACATTTGAAATTTTTTTATCAAAATAACTGATTTTCAAAGAATAACCGTTTTTCAAACATGAAGGGTCGAACCTAGGGAGATTTGGTCGAAAATGAGATTATTTGGTCGAACCAGGGATTATTTGGTCGGAAGTGGAGTGTTAGTTGGTTGAACCTAGAAAGTTTTAGTCTGATATTGTTCATTCGACCTTATTGAGTACATTCGACCAATCGAGTGGTCGAACGTGGGTGTAAACGGTCGAAAGTGAATTGGAGTTTGTTATTTTCTACATTCGAGCTTTTCCAAACGGTCGAACGTGGTTTGAGTTTCACATTCGACCATGCGATTATTACAAAGGGTCGAACGTAGAATCTGTTATAAAACTTTTCTAATCGTTTCGTGTTTAATCATTTTCAGATCGATATGTGGAATTTTCCTACAACACCACGACCTATTACGACACCACAACAGCAGACAACCATGGATCCTTGGTCGGTGGCTGCTTAAAAGTCTAGTCAACCATCCCAACCGATTAACTACATGGCGATGACTAGCTCTATGCCCCCAACAAGTTGCACAACCACAACCACAACCGATGGCTGATTATTGGGGAGTAGCAGCAGCGGCGGTTCATTCTCACACTACCAACGCTATCTCGACTCTTATTCAAGACTTATCGTCGGGTAGTGGAAGCCGTCTACCAAAGCTTATGGAAATGATAAATTACAACACATGGAAGACCAAATTCAAGATACATCTTGAGGGAATGGGATTAGAGGGAATGGAAGCTTGGCAAATGATTGCTAAGGGCTATGTGGCTCCGATCTTGGAAAACACGGGTGAGCCAATTCCGTTGGAAAACCTTGCTGAGGATGAGAAAAAGAAATTTGCTATTGAGAAGAAGGCGTTTTCTCAACTGTCCCAGGCCATTAATACTGATCTCTTACATCAGTTTGGGTATTGCACTACATCTAAACAGTTGTGGGACATGTTACGAAATTGGCATGATGGGAATGAGAAGACGAGGAAGTTAAGGATGGAGGAACTAAGGAAAGAGTTTGAGAACTTCAACTATATGGGGAATGAGACGCTGAAGGAGCTGATTCCGAGGTATTGTCAATTACTGACTGAGCTTTCTAGCTATGGGATAAACATACCAATGTCGGAGCTGGTGGACAAGTTTGCTGATGCGTTGCCACCATACTGGAATTAGCATATAGAGGTACTGAAGGAAAAGGATGCATACCAATACTGGACCATCAACGAGTTTATTCAGAAACTTGAGAACAAGGAGATGGAAAAAAAGAGGAAGGCAAAAAGAGCTCAAATTCCTCAGAACCTGGATTTATATCATGGTAATACATCTTCATTTCTTGCTGGTTCAAGTTCTAGTTCAAATGTTGTATCACACATTGCGTGCGTTTCTAGCCAGGTTGAACCATCCAAAACACCTATCAATTACCGCACAAACTTCATCTTATACCCCACCATCATATCCTACTACAACTTTCATACCACCATTTTCACCTATGTAACAAGCATCTTGTTATTCTGCAAATCTAAACCAACCTCAACAACAATCCTATATTCCTCAAGTGAACCAAACTCAGATGAATTAAACCCAACCTACTCAGAGTTCAATCGTGCTGGAAACCTCAAACTTGAACAATGTTACTGTTGAGATTGCACAACAACATGTAGCATTGGTGTCAGCTATGGTAGCTTCTTATAACAGGCTGGTTACAAGTCAAATTGGGAACAACAACTTGACCAGTGAAGACTACGCACAAATTGATAAAGAAGAGATGGAGCTCATTGATATCCAGTGGGCATTTGCTAGTGTTATGAGAAGAGCTACCGAATTCATTGAGAAGACCGGAAGAACTGATCTTTCTACTTCCCCAAACACCACATATGGCTTCAACAAAGCCAAAGTGACATGTTTCAATTGTGGTGGGAAAGGTCACTTTAAAAGGGAATGCACACAGCCAGCACAGCAGGGGAACAGAAATCCTTTAAACACCAACTACCAAAACCGTCAAAACAAAAACCAGGTATCTTACCAAAGCCCTAATATTTCAAGCTTTCAACCACAAAATACCTACCAGAACCGTCAAAATGCTTCATAAAACAAAACTTCTAGATAAACCACAACACAAAACCAGAACCAAAATCAAACACAACAAAATCCAAACCGAACAATTATTACTATTTCTACACCAAACACACAAACCCAATCAGATAATCAAAACCAAGCCTTGGTGGTATAGAAAGACGAGGGTTTTGATTGGACGGGTATGCAGTTGGGTGTTGAGGAGATTACCACTGGTAATGTGGCATGTGTTGCGCAGAAAATGGATCTGGATGAGCCGGTATGTGTTTAAGAAGAGATAGTGACTGAGAAGTTGTCTGAAGTGAAAATCGAAGATTTGAGTGAAGAAAGTGATGATTGTGGAAAGAAGAAATTTGGTTTGATTCTTTACTCGATTACTGAGGTGCCAGAACAGTATGATTCAGCTTATTCTGATGTGGAGAGTGAATCTGATTCTGAATCTAGTGTTAACTCACTGGATGATGACATTGACCAATTGCTTGCTGAAGCTGATTTTTTGATGACCCGCAAATCATGCATGGTGGATGGTGCCTGTACCAGGATTGATTATTCAAAGTTTTTCGCTGGGAAGGAAGCACACTTTGCACTGATGGCGATGACAGAACCTCCTAAACAGGTAAGTACTGAATCTACATCAAATTCAATTTGTGATAAACATTGTGATGCTTGTGATAAATTGACAGAGGATAATAAGCAACTCAAAGTTCAGCTTAAGACTGCTAAGATCAACTGTCAATCCTATAAAAAACAAGCACGAGAGTTTAACAGAGTGCTTGATGGTTATAAGAAAGATGTTTCAGAACTGAAAAAGACTTTATCTTTGAAACAACTAGCCATAAATAATTACATCAATGATTTAGAAAACACAAAACTTGAAATGGCTACCATCAAGTGCTTTGCAGAAAAAGTAAATAAGAAACTTGAGAGTTATAAGCATATTGCTTATGTTGTTGATCATATAATAGCGGAGCCTTCACAGTCTAGTAGTGCAAACTACAAGGCCATCCCATCTCCAGTGTTATTTGAAAATCATACTCTACATTCAATAACACCGGAGAGCTCAGTCAAGTCTGAATCGACATTGGATAATGAGTCGAACACTTCAGGTGTGGGAGACCCAAATTCTGATGTTCGACCAGTTTTGGGACTAAACAATGAAGGTGTAGTTGCTGTAACTGATGATTCCGATTCTGAGGATGATCAATCCGAGAAGGTATCTGAGAAGGTGTGTGATATTCCTGATGAAAATCACATAATCACTAACGAACCTGTTTCACCATCTCAGATTGTGCATCCCATGGCTAACGCTCATAAAAAGAATCAATCAGTTAAGTCTGTTGAAAAGAAAAATGAAAAGAAAAATGAATCCTGTGACAAACCCGTCAAGATTTTCTATCGGATGATTGGATCTGATAAGATAATGTCTGACGAGGAATATCCAATCAAATTCGCCAATTATTCAAAGATTGAAAAGATTTGGCAGGAGAGTACCATTTGGTTCCCAAAGCATGAGCGAACAAATGATATACCTCCAGAGGTTTTAGAAAGAATTTACTTGGATATTCCTAAAGAACCGAAAGTTCATGTCACAGAATTCATCAAGCCAAAGAATAAGGCTAACAGTTTTCTTGAGCCGACTTACTCTTTGGATCCAGCTCCTGAGAGTCATAGAAGGAAATGTGTGGAGGACCAATATCCTATCATCACATACTCTAAGTCGAATGCCAAGAATAACTTTGAAGAATATTGTGCGTGTTAGGCACAAAAGGCACGAGGTGGAAGTGAAGCAAAATCATCAACGTCCAGTCGATAATCAATGTTATCCACAACAACGTGTTGTCCCTCAACAACCACATTTTTATAATCAAAATCATTTTTATCAAAGAAGGGATAATCGTTCGATGACATATGATCGTCGTAACCAGATAGCAACTGAAAAATCACTTAAGAAACCAATGGTGAACACAACTGTTGACAAGAAACAGGTTCCAGTTAAACTTGCTGTCAAACCAACAGTTGGACCTGTCTCTGTTAAATCAGAGAAGGTAACCAAGGAAGTTTCATTCAAAGACGAAGTAAAGCAACCAGTTGAGACCCCAAAATCTCAAATCCGGATCTTGAAACGTTCGGAACAACATTGGTCACCAAAGGGTTCACAAGGTGCTTCATCTTCACAGGTGAATGAGAACGTCAAAGCTGAAACTGAAAAAGATTTAATTGATCAGAAAAAGATCATTTCAAATCTATCTGATTGTAAGAAAGAATTTTTGAAACACAAAGTTCAAAGACCCAAGACCAAGCAGGCTTGGGTCCCCCGAAAAATCTAATCTTTTTACTTGATATGTGTAGGGAGCTTCAGCTGGCTCTGTGAGCAGTGTAACACCCCAACCGATGGCGGAAACATCGGAATGTCACGTATTGATGATTGTTCAGTAGCTCATGGTGAATAATAAATTTCATTAAATGATTTAAATAAATTACATACAATTGTTCTACAAGAATTCGTACATCAAAGTGAACAATACTATATACACATCTTCAAGCATTAACTCAAATCTTCAAGCAAGTAGAACCTGAAACATGTTAAGTTTGAAAATAATTTGGGTCAACAAAAGTTGGTGAGAATACATAGGTTTTCGAATATAATCGATAATAATAGTTTGTACAACAATCACAGTTGTATAATGATAGAGTATGAGTCCGACATGTAACAATGCGTCTTTGTACAACCAAATCTTGTGTCGACTGAGGACTAACTCGCAAGTTAGTTAAATGTTGTTACTGTTATCGATCATCCCTGAATTTATGCGTGGGGATGGGTTTGTCAGACCTATAGCGCTATAATCTAAACAGGCGGCTTGATCATTGTTAATGATTGTACTGTGTCTTTTTGTTACAGTCAAATGATAGAATGATAGTGTAATTGAATCACAAGTAAGTATGAGTAAATGATAGTATACAATGTTTAAACATGTTTCACCCCAAAAAATGTAAAAGAGAAAAGGGGCTATGTAAACTCACCTTAGTGTTTGAATGATGACCCTTGTTATATAAGTAAATGTGGCTCGTATGTATCCAAATATCACCCTATTTCAAGGTAATCAATAAGTGTTGAGGAAAACTTAATAAGTCTAAGTTTTCTAGTCTAAAATGTGCTAGGGTTCCTAATTTGGGGATTAATAATTGATTTATGATTAAATTTGAATAATATAAATAAATAAGGAAATAATTAATTAAAATGTTTTCTGACCAATATTATCTAAAGGTAGTTGAGTTATAATGTAATAAATGTCAAAATAATTTTTATAAAATTATTTTCTTAATTAATGAATGTTTATATATAAATACTTATTTGACAAAATATAGACTTAACATTTAAAAAATATTAAAAATTATAAATTTCGAATTAAAAATTTATATTTCTGATAAAATGATTAATAATAATTTATGTGAAATTTTTATGTAAAAATAATGAAAAATGAATTTATTATGATTTATTTATGATTAAAATAACAAAAATCAATTAAAAATATTAAATAAATGATTTTTCAGAAATAAAAATCATTTCTGGAATGTTTAATGTTTTATAAACTTAGAATAATTTTTGTGGAATATTATAAGGTCGTTTTGATATATTTATAGAATTTTATAATTATAATGGAATAAATTTGTAATATTTATTATATTTAATAAATAAAAGATTTTTGAAAAACTAAAAATTGGATATTAAAGTTTATCACTTGAATAACATAAAATAAATTTGGAAGAATTTATAAATCATCTTAGGTATTTTAAAATTATAAATACAAGAAAAATGTAAAATACAAGGTTCGTAAAAAAATGTGGTATTGCTGGGGATCGAACCCTGACCATTCGGGTGCAAAGGTCATGCCCAGACCAGTTGGTCTGGGTGTGTTTTTGTTATTTATTTTGGATTCAAATGGTTTTATACATAACCTGAATAACAAAAAAAAAAAAAAAAAATCCCCAAATCAAATCTCTATAAACCCTAGTTCCTTAATCCATCAATTAACTACACCAATCGCTGCAGATCATATCTACATCGTTGGGGCTTTTATTCTACAACATAAATCGACCAACAAAACACTTTTAATTAGGACGAACCTGAATCGAATGTGATGCACAGAGATGAACCCAAGCCGAGTCAAATCCGCTCAGTTTTAAGTCAAAGATGGTATGAAAACGAATTTTTTGTGTAAGGGGTCTCTAAATCGGCACTTTTAGGTGCAAATGATGTGCTCAATTTATAATAGTATAGACCCGATCGATTATATGGAAGTTTGACCCGTAGCGGTCAAACATGCTTCAATTGAGCTCGAATCTGAGCTAAAATCACGGCCTAATGAGCTGGTGTAACGCGTTAATTATAGCCGGTCAACTAACAGTAATCAATCACGAGATAATTGATTCAATCAAAAGTCAAAGAAGCCTTGATTTGCTCGGCTTCCATGTGCAGCGAGCCTAAGAGGGACAGATCAGGAAGTTTAAATGTGTTAAATGGTTAATGTTTCTATATTCTAACACAAAGAGTTCCTTGGACCAGTGGTTTGTTGCACGTTATTGCTTGGAGACAGACCCAGGTTCGAGTCCCCTGGTCTGCGTTTATATATATGTTTTTTTTTTTTTTGTTTTTTTTTTTTGTTTTTAACAGGTAGCGAAGGAGAAGGAGAGGAAATGTGGGCCAGGTTTCTTGGGTTGGTCTCTTGGGCTGGATGGTTGGGTTTAAGGTGTTGAGTTTGTTTAAAGGTTTAGTTAAAATGTTGGTTTTATTATTATTATGATTATTATTATTATTATTATTATTATTATTATTATTATATACCTTTATATATATATATATATAATTTGGGTGGTAGAAAAATAAAAATTTAGGCATATATAAAATTAATGATAAAGTAAGGGCTTTTACGTTATTAGAATTGGAAAAATTTTGCGATGTTACAGTCTCCCCTACTTTTGGAAACTTCGTCCCGAAGTTTATTGAAAACATAGGGTTGAAGGCGATTGGGTAGAAATGTAAATGATTGCGATTTGGAAAAATTTGGGTTATAGCATGACATGAATAGAATAAATTGTCTCGAATAGTTTGGATAAGAGGCGTGTTATGTGTGAGTCGATTGACTAAATGATCTACCAGACAACTAGAGTTTACATTTTGTTATCTCCTAAAATCTTGATAGAATTTCACACCACCTTAACGTACCTGTAAATTCATGATTACGTTCCCGACCGCAATCACCAATTTACCTTACATTAGGGTTTTGTGTCCTTCTATTACTCTAACACATAAGTAATGCAGCAATAATCATGTGGTCGAACCCTTGTATTTAATGAGTCTTACTGTTGAGCAGAGGAAAGACTCTCACCAGTTAGTGAGTAGGAACCTCTACCGATTGTTGAGCAGGTTCGATAGCCTCCACCAGTCATGGAGCAGGTTGTAGGGCCTCTCCCGACTGAGCAGGTTCGATAGCCTTCACCAGTCGTGGAGCAGGTTGTAGGGCCTCTCCCGACTGTTGAAAAGACATGATGACCTCTACCAATCATTGAGTAGGTTATTTGGTACTCAACTAACTGTTGAGCATGTACTTTTATCCTCTATTAAGTGTAGCAATTATTATACACATAAATTGCAAATTGATAATATGTTTATGCAAGCAAGTTTTAGGTAATACGAGTATAGTATATGAGTTGTATAGATTTAGATATTTGATATAGCAATTAGTTCACATTCAGACAAGCATGCATTCAAGTGTTATGATCATACCATATAACAACTCTAAGATAAAAATTTCGATACTAGAATTTTATTACGTGAGTCGAATAGCGTCAATACATAGAATAAAAAGCAAACAACATTCAAATGGTGGGACTTGCTGTTAAGTAGCTGGAGGGTTTTGATCTCGGTTTAGTTTAGGGCATCGGTTACGGAAGTGATTTGGGTCTCCACATTCATAGCACTGACCATAGTTGTATCGATTAGGATTAGCAGCCTGAGCAGGGTTGGTGGGTTGGTTGGCATTAGGGTTTGGGTCCTCACGACATGTGTGGACCAGATGGCCATACTTACCACAATTGGTGCACAAGCGACATGCTGAAGCAGTGGGATGATGTCGTTTGCATGTGTTACACAATGGATAGTTTCCTATATAAGGTTTCTTGTTAGAAGCTTGTGTAGTGAGGTTTGCATCAGGATCCCTGGTCTTACGCTTCTGGTCCTCAGTAGTTACCGCGGCTACAATACTTGCTTTCTTGCCTTTCCGAACTAAGGTCCCGTTCTTTACGTGATTGTCAGTTAAGGTAGCTGCTAAACGCTTGGCCTCTTCAAGGGTAGCAGGGTTCCTTCCCCATACCGTGTCCTGAATCTGCATGGGCAAACCACCGATATATTTCTCGATGGCTACAGGTAGCGGAGTGACCTTATGGGGCAATAATAGACTGAGCTCATGGAAGCGGGTATTATAAGTAAGGTTTTCCCCACTATCCTGAGCAAGGGTGTGGAACTCGTCCTCTAATTTCTTAACCTCGTTACGTGGGCAAAATTCAGCTTTCATTATCTCCTTGACTTGATCCCAGGTCATAGTAAGTGCAACTTCAGCTCCTCGGGTGCGCTTTCCTCATTCCACCAAGTGAGTGCTCGCTTGTGAAGAACACTCATAGCATAACGGACCTTTAAGTTATCGGGACACTCACTGTTAATGAAGGTATTCTCAATACCCTCGAACCATTGTAGAAGACCAGTAGCCCCTTCCTCTCCACTGAACTTAGGGGGATTACAGGAATTAAAGTGCTTAAGAGTGCAAGCTGGGAGGCCATTCCCGTTTCCGTTGTGGTTTCCATTACCGTTTTCGTTTCCATTACCGTTTCCGTTCATCTGGATGACTTGAGCCAGTAAGTTAGGAACCAGAGTCGCGATCTGTTGTGCCATTTGTTGAGAAATGATCGCAGCCAGTTGGGCATCAACGCCCTTGTTGTTGTGGTTGTTGTTGTTCGTGTCGTGGTTATGGTTGTGATTGCTACTCCCTTCATCATGATTGTCACCACTGTTAAGGCGAGCGTTGCGACGTGGAGGCATGATCTGTAAGAGACACAATGAAGGTTCAATGAGACATGAATGAGGTGATATAAGGAATGTAATCATTTATCCATTTATTAAAATGAATAAACGAAAACGTTGACTTATCAAAGATTCTAGATTCTAATAACATAGTGAAGACATGCTTTAGCCTATAAGTGAACACTCATCCCGAGAATTCCCAGGTAGGCATCCGGGTCCCTCGTCTGATTGGGATATATGTGCAATGCCAGCCTAGACAGAAAACTCAGAATACAGGCGTTCACCCTTCCAGATTGCACGTGTTCGTTATTAAAATCTAGAACTTCAACGAGATCTCAAGGTGGTTTAGGCTAAACCTGTGGATTTTGTCCTATTAGTCTAAGAGCAGATCCGGTGATGGAGAGCAATCTTCTTGTAAGGATTAAAATAGGGATGAGAAGTAGGAGGGAGGTAGAGAATAGGAATAAGTAGAGAAGTGTAACACCCCAACCGATGGCGGAAACATCGGGGTGCCACGTATTGATGATTGTTTTCAGTAGCACATGGTATAACATAAATTTTAAATAATTTATTCAAACATAAATATCCAAAATGTGAAATAATGTCTAAGAATTCAAATACATAAACTCAAATAACAACTTCTATGACTTCAAATAAACTTCAAGTAAAATCCTCATGCTAACTCAAGCCTCAGCTTCATTGTTACCTGAAACATGTTAATTTTGAAAGTATTTTGGGTCAACATAAGTTGGTGAGAATTACATAGGTTTTTGATGATAAAATGAATAAAATGTTGTGCAATTCATGTGTCATGTTAATCTAGCCCATATGTGAGAACATATTAGAAATAAATCGAGTGCATAATCAACCCTGTTGACTGTTATAAAATGATACATACCATACACTTATGGTCCCAATGAATATGTTATGCGATAACAAACACCCACGTAACCTTTGTAGGAGGCACGTATCCGGGTGGGATTGTCAGTCAAATAGATCTATCAATGTATACCGTCGGCTGATCAATGTTAATGATTATGCTAGAATGGTGCTTACTCTAATCATGCTCAAGACATAATGCAACATAGAAAACACATAAACACATTGATGATTGAATTGCAATGAAAATGTTATAACATGTTTCACCCCAAAATGGTGATAAATAAAAGGGGCTATGTAAACTCACCTTAGCAAATGTTAAACTTGTTGGAAATATGAAATAATTGTGTTGCCCAAAGTGGTTCCAAATATTACCCTATAATGAGGTAATATATAATAAGTCTAAGTCTAATTAGCTAATATGTGTATCCTAGGGTTTCGATTTGGGGATAATCAATTGTTGAAATTTAAATTAAAATGCTTAATTAAATAAAGAAAATTTGATAATTAATAAAAGAAAGTCTTTTTATAAAATTTGGATTTTGAGTGTGCACATTAAAGTGTTTGAAGCAATAAAATAATTTTTATAAAATTATTTCATTTAAAATAGATTTTTAAATCTATTTATTTATAAATAGCCAACTATTAACTTTAATATTCAAAAATACTAAAATTAAAGAATTTCTATTTTAAAAATCATATTTCTGTTCTAAATGATTAAAAATAATTTGTGTAAAATTTTGGTGCAAAAATGATGAAAATTGGATTTATTATGAATTAAATATGATTAAATCTGACAAAAATTGATTAAAAATATTAAATAAATGATTTTACTGAATTAAAAATTATTTCAGTAAAGTTTAACTTTATAAAAAGTTAGGATAATTTTTGGGAAATTTAATAATACTGTTTTGATATATAAATGGATTTTTATAAATAAAATAGTATAAAAATGATTTAATTATTATAAATATTAATAAATGATTTTCTGAAAAATAAAAATTGTAATTAAAACTTTTATATCAGATTAAACAATAATAATTTTTTTAGAATTTATAAAATAGTTTTGGTATTTTAAAAAGAATTTAAATGATTAATAGGATTTAATATATATATATATAACTATTGTTTGTTTAAAAAAAAAAAAAAAGAAAAGAAAAGAAAAGAAAGAACAAAAACCGGTCAGAGCCGGGACTCGAACCCGGGTGACCTCAGTGTATAACAAGGGTCACAACCACTTGGCCTAGGCCGGTGGTTGTGTTATCCTCTGTTTTAAAATAGATAAATACAATACACCAATCCAGTTTTATCCCCAAATTAAATCGCGATGAACCCTAGATTTACAATTGGATGATTCAGGCAACTATAGCCCGATTAATGTTAGGGCTATTGTTGCCTGAACGCCGATGAATAAACCCCACAAACAAAAGAGGACTCACAGTGTAGGATTGATGTTAGAAGCCGGGTCAAGACAAAAGTCAAACCACGAGCAAAATAATCAATATCAGAGTGTAATAGAGAGAATTGGAGGTTGAGAGAGTATTGTGAGCGAGTTGTTAAGCTTCGCAGATCCTCAATTTATACTGATGATTAGGGTTTAAGTTAATTGGAAGGTTTGACTTGTGATTGAATACACACGCGTCAAATTGAATGAAAAGTCAACAATTGACGTGTATAAGACGTGTAATCGTGTTGTGCAAGGCCGGTTATTGCACGAATTTGCCAAAAATAGTTCAATTACATGTTAAATCTTTGGATTGATTAACAAGATATCCCACAGTTGACTTTCCTTGTCAACTGTGGGGATTTCAACGTGTGAATAAATAAAATATGAATCCGGGTTTTATCAAAACAGAAGTCCAGCCCAGTTGGTTTGTGCACTTGTGCATGTATGGCCCGGCCTTTGGCGCGGGTTCGATTCCCGGCCAAGGCATGATTTATTTTTTTGATATAATTATACAAAACACACAAATATATAATATTATATATAGTATTAGGGTTCCATAATCGTGACAAAAATAATAAATGCGAATATAAATATGAAAACTTGACGTTTTATTAATGTCGTGCGTAACGTACAAGTATTAATTGCGTAATGTTACAAGAAGCAAGTAAGAGAAACAAGTACTGGTTAAATCCTATGGTTATAGACTAGATTATTTTTCTAATAACCTAATTCCCTATAACCTGGCTCTGATACCAATCTATAACACCCCAACCGATGGCGGAAACATCGGGATGTCACGTATTGATGATTGTTCAGTAGCTCATGGTGAATAATAAATTTCATTAAATGATTTAAATAAATTACATACAATTGTTCTACAAGAATTCGTACATCAAAGTGAACAATACTATATACACATCTTCAAGCATTAACTCAAATCTTCAAGCAAGTAGAACCTGAAACATGTTAAGTTTGAAAATAATTTGGGTCAACAAAAGTTGGTGAGAATACATAGGTTTTCGAATATAATCAATAATAATAGTTTGTACAACAATCACAGTTGTATAATGATAGAGTATGAGTCCGACATGTAACAATGCGTCTTTGTACAACCAAACCTTGTGTCGACTGAGGACTAACTGGCAAGTTAGTTAAATGTTGTTACTGTTATCGATCATCCCTGAATTTATGCGGGGGGATGGGTTTGTCAGACCTATAGCGCTATAATCTAAACAGGCGGCTTGATCATTGTTAATGATTGTACTGTGTCTTTTTGTTACAGTCAAATGATAGAATGATAGTGTAATTGAATCACAAGTAAGTATGAGTAAATGATAGTATACAATGTTTAAACATGTTTCACCCCAAAAAAATGTAAAAGAGAAAAGGGGCTATGTAAACTCACCTTAGTGTTAGAATGATGACCCTTGTTATATAAGTAAATGTGGCTCGTATGTATCCAAATATCACCCTATTTCAAGGTAATAAATAAGTGTTGAGGAAAACTTAATAAGTCCAAGTTTTCTAGTCTAAAATGTGCTAGGGTTCCTAATTTGGGGATTAATAATTGATTTATGATTAAATTTAAATAATATAAATAAATAAGGAAATAATTAATGAAAATGTTTTCTGACCAATATTATCTAAAGTTAGTTGAGTTATAATGTAATAAATGTGAAAATAATTTTTATAAAATTATTTTCTTAATTAATGAATATTTATATATAAATACTTATTTGACAAAATATAGACTTAACATTTAAAAAATATTAAAAATTATAAATTTCGAATTAAAAATTTATATTTCTTATCAAAATGATTAATAAAAATTTATGTGAAATTTTGATGTAAAAATAATGAAAAATGAATTTATTATGATTTATTTATGATTAAAATAACAAAAATCAATTAAAAATATTAAATAAATGATTTTTTAGAAATAAAAATCATTTCTGGAATGTTTAATGTTTTATAAACTTAGAATAATTTTTGTGGAATATTATAAGGTCGTTTTGATATATTTATAGAATTTTATAATTATAATTGAATAAATTTGTAATATTTATTATATATAATAAATAAAAGATTTTTGAAAAACTAAAAAGTGGATATTAAAGTTTATCACTTGAATAACATAAAATAAATTTTGGAGAATTTATAAATAATCTTAGGTATTTTAAAATTATTTAAAAGATAAATACAAGAAAAATGTAAAATACAAGGTTCGTAAAAAAATGTGGTGTTGCTGGGGATCGAACCCTGACCATTCGGGTGCAAAGGTCACGCCCAGACCAGTTGGTCTAGGTGTGTTTTTGTTATTTATTTTGGATTCAAATGGTTTTATACATAACCTGAATAACAAAAAAAAAAAAAAAAAAAAATCCCCAAATCAAATCTCTATAAACCCTAGTTCCTTAATCCATCAATTACCTACACCAATCGCTGCAGATCATATCTAAATCGTTGGGGCTTTTATTCTAAAACATAAATCGACCAACAAAACACTTTTAATTAGGACGAACCTGAATCGAATGTGATGCACAGAGATGAACCCAAGCCGAGTCAAATCCGCTCAGTTTTAAGTCAAAGAGGATATGAAAACGAATTTTTTGTGTAAGGGGTCTCTAAATCGGCACTTTTAGGTGCAAATGATGTGCTCAATTTATAATAGTATAGACCCGATCGATTATATGGATGTTTGACCCGTAGCGGTCAAACATGCTTCAATTGAGCTCGAATCTGAGCTGAAATCACGGCTTAATGAGCTGGTGTAACGCGTTAATTATAGCCGGTCAACTAACAGTAATCAATCACGAGATAATTGATTCAATCAAAAGTCAAAGAAGCCTTGATTTGCTCGGCTTCCATGTGCAGCGAGCCTAAGAGGGACAGATCAGGAAGTTTAAATGTGTTAAATGGTTAATGTTTCTATATTCTAACACAAAGAGTTCCTTGGACCAGTGGTTTGTTGCACGTTATTGCTTGTAGACAGACCCGGGTTCGAGTCCCCTGGTCTGCGTTTATATATATGTTTTTTTTTTAACAGGTAGCGAAGGAGAAGGAGGGGAAATGTGGGCCAAGTTTCTTGGGTTGGGCTCTTGGGCTGGATGGTTGGGTTTAAGGTGTTGAGTTTGTTTAAAGGTTTAGTTAAAATGTTGGTTTTATTATTATTATGATTATTATTATTATTATTATTATTATTATTATTATATACCTTTATATATATATATATATATATATATATATATATATATAAGTTGGGTGGTAGAAAAATAAAAACTTAGGCATATATAAAATTAATGATAAAGTAAGGGCTTTTACGTTATTAGAATTGGAAAAATTTTGCGATGTTACAAGCAGTCTTTGGATTGTTGACAGTGGAGCTTCTGGTCACATGACAGGGGATCTATCGCTATTGTTCGATATCAGAAATATTAATGGAGGTTATGTAGCGTTTGCTGGAAACACGGGTGGATACATTACCATGGAGGGTAGTGTTAGTAATGGTATAGTGAGTTTTGAGAAGATCTCTTACGTGAAGCAAATTGATTATAATATGCTCAGTGTCAGTCAGATTTGTGATAAGCAGTTTTCCGTTTACTTTGATGACAAATCTTGCTATATACTCAAGTCGGGATTCGTATTACCAAAAGAGTGGGTGATGTTAAAGGCGCCGAGAGTGAACAATTTGTACATTCTCGATATGTCAAAAGCAATGACTACACAAGGCCAAGTCACATGTTTCCTCTCCAAGGCTACTGAAAAAGAATCTATCATGTGCCATAGGAGGATGGGACACATTCACCTTCAAAAGATGAATCAATTGGTGAAGAATGAACTTGTCATAGGCGTGAATGTTAAACATTTTCATTTGAATGACAAGTGTGTGAGTTGCAAGATGGGTAAGCAGCACAAGCAATCCCATAAGCCAAAGAAAGTCAATTCCGTTGAACTGCCACTTGAGCGTTTGCACATGGATCTGTTCGGACCGGTCAAACGTAAAAGTCATGCTGGTGAATTGTACTGTCTTGTGGTTACCGATGACTTTTCCAGATTTTCATGGGTTATGTGCTTGCACCATAAGAGCGACACGTTTGATAATCTGAAAGTTCTGTTCACTCGATTGGAAAATATCTATGGTCTCAAGATCAAGAGAATTAGGAGTGATAATGGGACGGAGTTTAAGAATGCACAGATGGACGATCTTTGTGAAAACAAAGGTATTCATCATGAATACAGTGTTCTGTATACCCCACAACAGAACGGTGTCGCAGAACGCAAAAACAGGACTCTAATTGAAACGGCAAGAACAATGCTCGCGGACTCAAATCTTCCAGTAATGTTATGGAACGAAGCAATTTACGTAGCTTGTTATACTCTTAATCGTGTTTTAACGGTGAAGATGTTTGGCAAAACTTCTTATGAGCTGTTGAATCGACGAAAGCCAAACTTAGAGTATCTAGAACCGTTTGGAGCTCCATGTACAATGCTTAATCCATCTGAGAAGTTCGCACCGATGGCTGAAGAAGGATTCTTTGTTGGATATGCAACCCCACTCAAATGGGTTTTCAACAAACGAACTCGTCCAGTCGAGGAGTGGGCTAATGTCGAAGTTCAAAGATATACTCAGAATGTACAGGGAAGCGGTCCAGACTGGATGTTTGATTACAAGGATTTCTTTTAATCATTCAATCTAGATAGCTTGGTTGAAGAAGCTGTATTACGATTATATTACGAGGTCGAAAACGCAGTGACATCACCGTTGGTGCGTCCGATCACTGTGAACCCCTAAACAGCTTCTAATGATACCAAAGCTCCTGTAACTGAAGAAGAGGTATTTCAGGAAGCTTCCACAACTCTTAATTCATCGGAATTTGAAGATGACGATGATGTCACAAGTGAAGCTGTTCAATAGGCTACTACAGAGACACCACCAGTGAACTCAAATTCACCTGGTGCTTCATCATCGAATGTGGGTAATGATCTGGATTCCACAGAGAACTTAACTACTCAGATGGGAGTTCAAGTACCTGATTATCCGGAATCTCGGATACATCAGATTCACCCGATCGAGCAGGTTATTGGTGATCCTAGTAGCAGCGTGATGACGAGAGGTCAACTGAGGAATGCAAACTCACCGGAAAACCTTGGCGCTCTTGCTTTATATGCCAAAATTAAAAAAATCAGGTTTTCAAAATGACTGGTCTTTTGCTTGTTATGTTTCGCAGGTTGAGCCGCGGACATACAAGGACGCTCTTTTGGATGACGCTCGGGTAGAGGCTTTGTAGGAGGAGTTATTACAGTTTCAGAAACTCGGAGTGTGGACACTGACAGATTTACCCCCAGGACGGAAAAAGATAGGAACAAAATGGATTGATTACAATGAGAGACAGAGGAGTGATTGTCAGGAACAAAGCTCGTTTGGTCGTACAAGGCTATCATCAAGTTGAAGGAATTGATTGCAATGAGATTTATGCACCGGTTGCACGCTTAGAAGCTATCCGAATGTTTCTAGCGTTTGCATTATATAAGAAATTTAAGGTGTATCAAATGGACATCAAAAGCGCGTTTCTTTATGGTGTGGTCAAGGAGGAAGTTTACGTAGGTCAACCACCAGGCTTTGAGGATCCTATTCACCGGGATAAGGTCTACGTTCTAAACAAAGCTCTTTACGGGTTGCACCAGGCTCCGAGGCAATGGTATGAGGAGCTGAGAACGTATCTTCTGTCCAAAGGATTTAAACGAGGTTTGGTAGATTGCACACTGTTCACAAAACAAACAGGGGATGACTTGCTTCTAGTGCAGATTTATGTTGATGACATTATTTTTGGTTCTACTAACGAACTTCTGTGCAGAGAATTTGAACGTGCTATGCAGGAATAGTTCGAAATGAGTGCGATGGGAGAGATGCAGTTTTCCTAGGCTTGCAGGTGGACCAAAGACCAACGGGGATCTTTATTCACCAGACGAAATATGTTTCTGAAGTCTTGAGCCGATTCTAGATGGATGATTCAAAGCCGATGGATACCCAGATACAACCTAATCACGGGATTGGTGTTGACGTTAAGGGGGAGCTAACTGATCCTTTTACATACAGAGCAATCGTCGGATCTCTGATGTACCTCACCACCTCCAGACCAGATATAATGTTTGCCCCATGTCTCTGTGCACGTTATCAGTCGAAGCCGAAACAGAGTCATCTTGAAGCTTTCAAATGTATCCTTAGATATCTGAAGGGTTGTCCGTCGAGAGGACCATGGTACCCAAATGATGATAATTTTGACCTAATCGCTTTTAGTGATGCAGATTGGGGTGGTTGTGACAAAGACAGCAAATCCACAATGGCTGGATGCCAGTTTATGGGGAGCAGGCTCGTGACCTGGCAATGCAAGAAACAGACCGCAGTTGCATTATCCACATGTGAAGCAGAATACGTCTCAGCATCAAGCTGCTGCTCACAGGTTCTTTGGATACAACAATAGATGGTGGACTACGGTTTGCAATTTCTTAAAACCCCTATTTACTGTGATAATGAAGCCGCAATTGCATTAACAAAATACTTAGTAAATCACTCGAAAGCTAAACATATCCGGATTAAATAACATTTTATCCGTGATTGTTACGCAAAAGAGTTGATCGATATGGTCAAATCCACACTCACTATCAACGTGCAGATCTTTTTACCAAAGCTTTTGATAAATCAAGATTTGAATATCTTTTAAAAGCTAATGGTATTAAAGAAAAACAAGACTGATCACCACCTCAGTTTATCATTTTTTTAGTACAGTTTTTATTGCTTTTTAGAAAAATACAAAAAATCCAAAAATATGTTTTACGTTTCTTAGATAGAATTTATTTTCAGAAAAACCAAAAACATTAAAAAAATTCAAAAACCCATAAAAAAAATTAGAAAAACCCAAAATGATTTCCTGGAGAAAAAGGGGAGATGATAGTACATCCGTGGGGATCTGACTCATTCTAAAGAAATGTAATGCAATATAAGGCGTGTCTTAGTACCGTAATTTCGTTTGATAGGGTATGTGATACCCCACAATTTCAGGTTCTCACTTTGACTAAACTCTAGTTACATTCCTTGCATTCTGCATAACTAGGGTTAACTAGATAGGACACACGTTGCACAGTTATAGGTTAATAACTGCATGAAGTGGTAATTCGGGGAATTACCAGACTGTATACATGATTAGTGAATCTCGGACGTTGGTGAACAATGAAGTTTAATAATTGTGAGTTAATTGACTGAGATTGATTGCAAGTATGTGCTTCTGTGATACTCTGTGAAACTATGTGCAAACCGTATGTGATTACGTGAACTTAAATCGAATGCATTAATAAAAATCGTTAAAGGTGGACCATTAGGATGGTTGGGGTCTTAACACATGGGGTTACACTTGTTATGGTCCAAAATAGCGAAAACATCGAAGGAAAACATGTCGTGTGATGAAGCAGGCCACCCACGCGGGCCAAAGACCTGTGAGCGGCCGCTCACAGGGTCCGAGTGGCCGCGCGCGGGAGCTTGCTAACACCAAACCGACTTAAACATGTATATAAGCAACCTTAAGCCTTTTGTATAACCTAAAATCAAACCCTAATTGCCCCTACTGCCCTATTTACGAAATATTAACCCCAAAACACCTGCTAAGGCGCAAGAACATCAATCGGGAAGCTTCAAGAGCATTCGGTTGGTTGTTTCGAAGAGCTTGTGGTATAATCCTTAATCTATTATTCTTTAATCTTCTTAATATGTTATAAAAACCCTATAACTAAGTTTTTACAGGTCTGAAACCTTTTCATAAAGATTAAAACTTGAAGTTTATAAAGATTGAATGGGTTAAATATAATTCTATGCGATTAGAAATTGATAGGTTGCATGATTATGCATGTTCTTGATGTTTTAGACTTCTAGGGTATGTGAATGATGATGTTTGTGATGTATTGTAAGCGAATGATTTTAACTAAAACAGGATAATATGATCATACAAGTCACAAAACCAGGTGCGGAAACCCTAGTTCTGAACAAAATGATAAAACTCTAATCAAAACACAATCAAGATCATTTTCAATATCTTTTCATAGATTAACTTTGTCAAATATTCAATTACAATCACACACACGTTAATCTAGATCAAATACAGACTTTCACAAAATAACCTGGAACCTGACCTGAACACATACACAAATGACAACTCTCTTACAAACTCAAAAACACAAAACCTATTTATAGATACTGCACGTTCGCCCCTTTGCACTGGTCGAATGTGGAACATTTCCACATTCGCCCACTTCTAAGGTACGAATGTGCATCTTGTCAGCTTCCAGTCTACCTTCGTCCATTAATCATCTACCTTCGCCCACTATTATCTACCTTCGCCCATTTCTAACAAAAACTTTAACATATGTTAGTTATCCAATCATTAGTCGCAAAACGCATCAACAAACTCCCCCTCGACTATTGATTGGATAGTTTTCTCTGTTGGTCCATTGTTTTGTTCATCAACTTGATTCTGAGCTGTTTCTTCTGCTCAGTAGTCATTGGAGGCTCATATGTTCTCTTCACTGGTTTAGACACATTCGCTATCTTCACCGTCTTACCCAGCTTATTCTCCAAATTGCTTCCCGCATTGATGTCATAAGCAAAACAAACTCCAACCACTTGAGTATATTTTCTTGCTTGAGCAAAGTCTTTTGGTTCATAGTAAATCGGATTGTAGAAAAGCATGATGATGTCTTCAAACGTGCAATTAATCAACCACATAGGATCAAATACATGAACATGCTTGTATTTATCCTTCCCGTCTCTCAACACAATTACCGCTTCAGCCTTTCTCCAATCATAATACCAGAAGATAAAATCAGCACTGAAATGCTGTGGCATAGGCATCAAAGGTATCTTTCTCATCACTTCAGGTGCTTTGTAGATCAAAGTAACTCGTTTCATATTGGTTTGAGGATCAATATCCCTATGAACTTTCCTTCGGGGATATTGAGGCTTGAACCTATTCCATCTTGTTCGACTTTCCCAAACCAATTTATCTGCGCACCAACCAACATGCGAACCATTCACTTCTGCACCTGACATTGGGAATCTACATAAATCTCTGACCGCCCAGTACGGTAGAGTAAGAAAATCACAGAATCTATTGAAGTACAAGATTCCTGTTTCCCATTTCGCAGCTATGCACTTCAACCTGCCTAAGTATGTCCACCCGAGAGCTCTGCCTTTGAACTTGGCATTGTGGAATCTATAAAAGTTACCTT
This sequence comes from Ambrosia trifida, assembly GCA_028751855.1. Classification (NCBI taxonomy): domain Eukaryota; kingdom Viridiplantae; phylum Streptophyta; class Magnoliopsida; order Asterales; family Asteraceae; genus Ambrosia; species Ambrosia trifida. Next base: position 73,248,812 of record CM054131.1, on the reverse strand, counting down.
GAGCTTCAGGCTTTGGTCGGTTCTCATCCATTTCCCTCAATTTCCTCAAATAACTCTTCAACTCATCAGACTGATTTGAAGGTCCTTGATTATCAACACCAAATACCTTCTCTACAAACTCTGCACTCCTCTGCTGAGCTTTCTGCTTTGCTGAATTATTTGGTACCTCAGTAAAATCAGGAAATACCTCTTCTTCATCAGTTTGTCTGAAGTACTGAGGAAACTCTTCATGAGTTATATCTTCCATCTCCACTTCATCGTTTTCAGGAGTCTGCATATCATCTGAGTGACTTCCAATATCCTTTTCAGGAATATCTGGGATCGACTCGTCTACTAAAAACTCCTCAAAAGTCTTCCCTACCCTCTGTGCAAGACCATCTAGAATTTCCTTTGCCACAGATGCAGGTAATTCTCCTTCCTCAAGATCAGGATCTTCATATTCCAATTCATATCTTAAATCATCAGTTTGGAATATCTCAGCGAAACATCCTGTGAACTCAATGGTCCATTCTCTCTTTTCCAACATATCTTTGTACATTTGTTTAGCATCATCAGATAGAGATCTCACCTTCTCATTCCAGAAGATACTTTCATCTGAATCAACGTTCTCACCTTTCTTCTTCTTTGAACTTGATTCTCCAGTATCTTTCTTCTTTGGTGTTCTCTTCTCATAAGTAAATCTGGAAGTATCATCTCCTCTATCATTATCACTACCACTGCTAAACTCATCTCCTTTCTGTCTCCCAGCACCTTCTGCATCATCATCATCATCATTCTTGTCATCATCATCATCACTTTTCTCCGATTCATCATCATCCTCATCATCATCTTGTTCTTTATCAGATTCAGAATCTTCATAATCAACTTTCTCTTCTTCTTCTTCTTCATCTTCTTCACCCTCCTTCAACTTGGGTGCAGTGTTATACAAATCATCAATCAAATCACTAAGGCGTTTGTTTTCAGCCCTTAGTTCTTTGTTATCTGCCTTAATCAGCTTAATCCTGCTCTTGTTTCTTGCACACTTTCCTTCAAGCTTTTCATTCTTTGCTTCAAGCATCTTAAACTTTTCATTGATCTCATCTTGATTAGATTTAGAAGCAACCACTATCTGAAGCATTTTCTCTTCATTTTGCTTAAACTTGGCTATCTCAACTTGTTGAGCTATAATCATTTTCATCATGTCATCCATTTTCCTATTCACCTGCTTCATCACATCATCATCCACAGTGACTTTCTTGGATTTGGATTTGGATGGCTCAACTTCTTTTTCTTTCTGAGGCTTTCTGAACATGTCAAGTACATTGTCCAGTGCAACATTAAGTTGATCAGCTGATATTGGTTCTGCCTCTTTGGTTTTCTTTTGCTTCTTGGCGACAGGTGAAGATAGCTTTGATGATGTACCAGCATCGGGCACTCTTTTTCCTTTTAACAATTGAGCTAACTCTTTCTCTCTCAACTCTTTCGTACTAGACTTCTTCGCCATGGTCTTTTGCTTTTTCGTCTTAGGCAAATTAACCACCACAGTCTCTCCAACACGCAACTCTGCCAAGTCAACACCTAGACTCTCATCTTCAACAGACTTCTTCCTTTTCTCAGCTTCTTCAATCGACTTGTTCAAAGATTCAGACTCACCAACCATAGTGGCCTTACGTTTGGTGGCCCTAACATTTTTAGCATCAGAATCCCACTGCTCATCTATCTCAGTCTCCTCTGAATCAACTGACTCTTCATCCACCAAACCTGAACCTTTCTTTGCCGTTGATTTATGTCTAACCGCCTGTTGCTTTGAACTTCCCTGATCAATCTTTCCCTTGCCCTTCCCTTTGGCTCCAGGATTGACTACTTGTCTCTTCCTCTTAGTGCTTGAATCAGCGTACACTAAGGGATCATCATTATCCGAATCACTATTATCGTGCCTTGCTTTGTTCTTGCCAGGATCAGTGTAATCCTGACGAGCCAAAGCTCCAAAGAGTCTCCTATTAGGTGGCTTTTCACTATCTGGCACACCTTTGTATCCCTTCATCCTCACTAGAGTACGAATGTTCATGTGATCTTGACCTAGGATCATAGTTGGATCCTTCTTCAACTCTGGATACTTGTGGTCAAAGATCATCATCATAAATCTCGGATATAGCATGAACTTCTTGTACTTCATACCTTTCAGCATCTCCAGCATATGGTCTAGAATCATACCAGAAACGTTAAATGGTTTGTTGAGAGTCAACGCAACCATTAACGAACTCAAACTTCTTCTCATAACGTCATATCCACCGCTCACACATCCAAATACGTGGATAATAACGTGTGCAAAGTACTTGAACTGCACGCCCAGCTTCCCTTTATACATAGATCCATCTGTAATCGGACCTTTGTACTTCATCCGTAAGAAACAAGCTTTCTGCTCAGTCCATGATAACTCTCTGGGATCTTCACTGACTTCAAACTTGATCTGCAGTGCTTCCCGTATATCAGACTCTGTCAAAAACATCTCCATATCTTGAATCTTGCTCTTGATAATCGTCTGATTATCCCAGAAGTCATACTTCGCATTTTGGTAGAAATCTTCAATAATATCTCTGTATATGATCGTCGGTGTGGCTAATGCATGTACAATTCTGCTCCTTCTCAAAAACTCTATGATCCCGGTGAACTCTGTATTCTTCTCCACGTCACCAAGATACGCACAGCAGTTGTGAGATCGCTCGAACGGCCAACTGCTTGGAACAGATGCTTCAGCCTGTTGCACCGGATCTGGAATAACATTCTCTGCTGGAGCTTCCACATTTTCTACTGGTGCCTCAACGTTTTCGGATTGATCAGCCATCTGCACATCAAAAACAGAAAAACACGTCAAAATGCAAAAACGACAAAAAGTTAAAAATTTTAATGTTTTAAAGATTCTACATTCGCCCTTTTTTAAACTGGACGAATGTGAAAATATCTGGTCGAATATGGAACATATTGGACGAAAATGAAAAACTGTTTGAGATTAAGACACATTCGCCCGTTTAAAAGTACATTCGTCCATCCATTTCCACTTTCACCCATTTTAGGAACCGAAGGTGAAAACATGTTCATCCCTAAAATTTTAAAAATTTTGCAAACTTGTTTTTAACCCTTGATTTTGATTAGGATATGTCCTAATATGGCCGATTATCACTCGTGTATCATCAATTATACTGATTATTCAATTTTCATTAGTTTTAAAGTGGAATTAGGTCACGACTGTTATGTTTAAACAATCAATACATCAAACAATGTTAAAACACTAATTCCTTTAACATTCTCCCCCTAAAACTGATGAAGATTGAATGTAAATCAAAATCAAACATTAACAAACATCCTAAGACCCCTAAAATTGAAACCCTAAGTCCGGTTAATAAGAACAACGATTCTGTTCTTGAAACGGCTTCAATACCTGTAATTTTGGTGTCAAAACAATCAGTAAAGGACAGGGAATGAATCACACAATCAAAAGAAATTCAAGCAACAAGGTCTGGTTATCGAAGAATTTTTGAAAAATTTTTGAATGAAAGGCTCGAACCTGAAATGGCTTATATATAAAGGCCACCTTCGCCCGTTGGATATGGACGAATGTGAGGTAATTCCACATTCGCCCCAAGCTAATGACCCGAATGTGAAAAGTGTTACCCGAAGGTGGAATTTATACCCGAAGGTGAAAATGTCCCACATTCGTCCAAATTGAAACGGTCGAAAGTGAGGATTTTTCCACATTCGACCCAATTAAGGGGCGAATGTGAAATGGAAAAATCTGAAAATTTCGCCAAATCACGAATTCAAATCCCGTTCAACATTTTTCAATCTGTTAAACTTCCAAAACTCAAATTTTCACATTTTGAATGATACAAAGTCCAGATGGTGTTATCAAATCTCAGAAATTGACCATCAAGCATCCCCGGTTATCAAAAATAAAGCAGAAATGCAAATCTTTTGGATTTTCTGAAATTTTATCAAAACACACCTAAAATCTTTTTGGATTTTGTATCCTTTTGACAATAAAAGTAAAATGCAACAAAGTAAAATGCATCAAAGTAAATGAAAGCAGTAAACATTTTGTGATATCCGGTAAGAGGATCATATCAGTTTACTGAGAAATCTGAGCACAGCGTTGATCTTTTTATTCAATATTATCATTAGAAACAGTATGTGACACGGCAATTGCTGATATTGTGGTCCACATAAGCTCACATGCAGACAGTTACGCAATGCTTTAAAATGATACGAGTTAGGTGTATTAGACTAACACATTGTGGTTCCCACACACACGACATACTCCCGTATCAAGTAATTGCACAAAGCTTCATCGTAACGCGTGATTATGCCAAAGTTATCCGTAAAATTTACAAAGTATATAGCACAGAGGTGTACAGGTCAGCAAATGAATGCAGCAAAGTAACATGTGCATATACACTAGGGTGAGGCTGATATTAACCACTGATTTGCATCAGAAAGTCAATACGATGTAATAATGATCTTTGATCAATAAAACATAAAGTTCCTCAATTCGGTAACTTTTGGTTTTGGCAATATGCTCTTTTTGCAAATATTCTGATGAAACTAGGTCCGTAAATCAATACGACAGAAGTTTAATCAGAATATCCCGGATAACAATAACATAACGACCCGAAACCTCAGATTTTGGCAATCCTATCAAACGAAATTACGGTACTAAGACCATATGCCCATGAGGTGTTCAGCCACAAACACGTAGTTTGTTATGTTTGTATCACTAATGCACACAATATTTAGTCTACGAAGCCTATCAGCATATCACACGTAATCAGCATACGTCTCATTATACTATACAATTCTTTAGCCTGTGTCAGATCCCCACTGATGTACTATCATTTCCTCTTTTTATCCAGGAAATCATTTTGGTTTTTCTAATTTTTAGGTCTTTTGAAAATTTTTCAATGTTTTTGGTTTTTCTGATAAAATGACTCCCCATAAAATAAAGAACATATTTTTGGGTTTTTAATTTTTCAAAAAAAATAAAACAAAAAAAATTGAAAGAAACAATCCACTTGAAAACATCAACTTCTTTGAGGATTAAACAATCCCCTCAAAAGCATCAACTTCTTTGAGGATTATGATAGTAAAGAGAAATTCTCAATTAGCAAAAATTTAAAACTAAAACTAAAAACTAAAAAATGATAAACCGAGGTGCCGATTAGTCCTGTTTTTCCTTTATATTGTTTACTTTTAAAAGATATTCAAAGCGGGATCTGTCAAAAGCTTTTGTAAACAAATCTGCACGTTGGTAGTCAGTATGGATTTTGACCATATCTATCAATTCCTTAGCGTAACAATCACGGATAAAATGATATTTAATCCGGATATGTTTCGCTTTAGAATGATTTTCAGTATTTTTAGTTAATGCAATTGCGGCTTCGTTGTCACAGTGTATAGGGGTTTTAAGAAACTGCAAACCGTAATCCACCATCTGTTGTTGGATCCAGAGTACTTGCGAACAGCAACTTGAGGCTGCAATGTACTCAGCTTCACAGGTAGACAACGCCACGGAAGTCTGTTTCTTGCATTGCCAGGTAATTAACCTGCTCCCTAAAAACTGGCAACCAGCTGTTGTTGATTTGCTATCTTTGTCACAGCCGCCCCAATCTGCATCACTAAAAGCAATAAAATCTAAATCATCATCATTAGGGTACCAAAGTCCTTTTGATGGACAACCCTTCAGATATCGAAGGATACGCTTGACCGCCGTCAGATGACTTTGTTTCGGCTTCGATTGATTGCGAGCACAGAGACACGTTGCATACATAATATCTGGTCCAGACGCCGTCAAATACATCAGAGATCCGATGATTGCTCTGTATGTAAATGGGTCTGTCAGCTCCCCCTTAGCGTCCACTCCAATCCCGTGATTGGGTTGAATCGGGGTATCCATCGGCTTAGAGTCCTCCATCTGGAATCGGCTCAAGATGTCGGATACATATTTCGTCTGGTGAATGAAGATCCCGTCGGGTCTTTGGTCCACCTGTAAGCCGAGGAAAAACTGCATCTCCCCCATTGCGCTCATTTCGAACTTTTCTTGCATAACAGTTTCGAATTCCCTGCATAAAAGTTCGTTAGTTGAACCAAATATAATATCATCAACGTAAATCTGTACTAGAAGCAAATCATCTCCCGTCTTCTTCGTGAAGAGGGTGCAATCGACGAGGCCGCGCTTGAATCCTTTGGAGATGAGGTATGTACTTAGCTCCTCGTACCACTGTCTTGGAGCCTGGTGCAAACCATATAAAGCTTTGTTCAGCACGTAGACCTTATCCCGGTGGATTGGGTCCTCAAAGCCTGGTGGCTGCCCGACATAAACCTCCTCCTTGACTTTCCCGTACAAAAATGCGCTCTTGACGTCCATTTGATAGACTTTGAATTTCTTGTATGAAGCGTTTGGCGAGGAACATCCGAATAGCTTCAATTCGTGCTACTGGTGCATAGATTTCGTTGTAATCAATTCCTTCGATTTGATGGAAACCCTGCACGACCAATCTGGCTTTGTTACGAACAATAACCCCACGATCATCCTTTTTGCACTTAAACACCCATTTTGTGCCTATTTTCTTCCTTCCCGGCGGCAAATCTGTGAGCGTCCAGACTCCCAATTTCTGGAATTGCAATAACTCCTCCTGCATTGCCTCAACCCAGGCATCTTCATTCAAAGCGTCCTTGTATGTCCTTGGCTCTACCTGCGACACATAACATGCAAACGACCAATCATTTTGACTACCAGATTTTTGAATTTTGGCATATAATGCTAAAGCACCAAAACTCTCTGGCGAGTTAACGCTTTTCAGCTGCCCTCTGGTCATAACACCACTTCCAAGATCACCGATAACTTGCTCCAGCGGATGAATACGATGAATCCGAGATTCCGGATTAACAGGTACAATAACTCCCGTCTGAGCAGTCAAGTTTTCTACAGCATCCTGATCATGACCCGTGTTTGATGATGAAGCAACATCTGGATTTGGAGTTGGGTTCACAGGTTGCGCCTCTAATACTTCTGCATGTTCAAGAACGGCTTCTTCAAATTGTTCATCTTCAGATTCTGAAGTGTCTAATGAAGTTGAAGCCTCTTGAAACACCTCTTCCTCTTGTATAGGAGCACTGGTATCATTAGAAGCTGGTAGGGGGTTCACGGTGATTGGACGCACCAACGGTGAAGTCGCCGCGTTTTCACACTCGTAAAGTAATCTGATAACAGCTTCTTCAACCAAGCTATCTAGGTTGAATGATTCAAAGAAATCTTTGTAATCAAACATCCAATCAGGACCCGTGCCTTGCAAATTTTGAGTGTATCGTTGAACTTCCACGTTAGCCCAATCCTCCACTTGACGAGTTCTCTTGTTGAATACCCGTTTGAGCGGGGTTGCATATCCAACAAAATATCCCTCCTCAGCTTTAGGACTAAACTTCTCACCTGGATTCAACATCGTGCATGGCGCCCCGAAAGGTTCTAGATACTCTAAGTTTGGCTTTCGTCGGTGTAACAGTTCATAAGATGTTTTTCCAAACTTCTTCACTGTTAGAACCCGATTTAATGTATAATTTGCTGCATAAATCGCCTCATTCCAGAACATTACCGGAAGATTTGAATCAGCGAGCATTGTTCTAGCCGCTTCAATTAGAGTCCTATTCTTTCGTTCAGCAACACCGTTCTGCTGTGGGGTATACGGAGCCGAATATTCATGATGTACCCCTTTGCTTTCACAAAGTTCATCCATCTTGGCGTTTTTGAACTCCGTCCCGTTGTCACTCCTGATTCTTTTTATCTTCAAATTGTAGATATTCTCCAATCGAGTGAACAGAACTTGTAGGTTAGTAAAGGTGTCACTTTTGTTCTTCAAACACATCACCCATGAAAATCTTGAATAGTCATCAGTGACAACTAAACAATAAAGCTCTCCAAGATGACTTTTGCGCTTGACCGGTCCGAATAGGTCCATGTGCAATCGCTCAAGCGGCATCTCAACAGAGTTAACTTTCTTCACTTTATGGGACTGTTTGTGTTGCTTCCCCTTCATACAACTTACACACTTGTCGTTCAGATGGAAATGTTTCACGTTTACTCCATCGACAAGCCCATTTCTCACAAGTTGATTCATTTTTCTCAGATGAATGTGCCCCATTCTGCGGTGCCACATTATCGATTCTTTCTCAGTCGCTTTGGATAGAAAACATGTTATTTGCCCCTGTGATGTCATTGCCTTGGACATGTCAAGAATATAGAGATTGTTGACACGGGGTGCCATCAACATTATCCACTCCTTTGGAATTTTGAAGCCCGGTTTGAGAATATAACAGGATTTGTCATCAAAATGCACAGAAAATTGTTTATCACATATTTGACTGACACTCAACAGATAATAGTCTATCTGTTTGACATAAGAAATCCGCTCGAAAGTCACAATCCCATTACTCACGCTTCCCTCCATTGTGATATAACCACCTTTATTACCCGCGAAAGCGACATACCCTCCATTGATGTTTTTCACGTCGAACAACAATGCGAGATCCCCCGTCATGTGGCCTGAAGCTCCACTATCAACAATCCATAGACTGCTAATAGGGCCAACTGAAGCTCCCTGCACACAAAAAGTAAATCATTTAGTTCTTTCGGGGGACCCAAGCCTGAGTCTTGGGCCTTTGAACATCGGCTTTCAAAGAAACATCCTCATTAACTTTTTCAACAACTTTTTGTTTTGGATCAATCTTTTTCTGATTGTTCAAAACATTTTCCTTTTTCTCACTTACCTTTGAAGTAGAAGCTCCTGAAGTACCATTTGGTGACCAAGATTGTTCAGATCTTTTAAGAATGCGAATTTGAGGTTTTGGTTTCTCAATCGGTTTCTGAACATTGTTAACAAAATTAACTTTCTTGGCTACCTTATCTGAGTTAACAGACTTAGGTCCAACATTTGATTTGACAATCGGTTTTTGTGGAACCTTTTGCCTATCAAATGTTGCGTTCACCACAGGTTTTCTCCAAGATTGTTCCATAGCAATCCGATTTCTTTGATCATATTGAATTGGACGATTGTTCCTCATTTGATGAAAATTGTTTTGATTATAAAAATGTTGTTGTTGAGGAACAACTCGTCTATGTGGTGGAACATAATGATCAATCGGTTTTCTCATGGAATTTCTAACTTCAACCTCATGTCTTTTATGCCTTACATATGGACACTGAGCAAGTAAATGCCCACGTTCTCCACATTTAAAGCATTTTCGATACTCTTCAAAAACATAATGAGCATTTGGTGGAGCAAATGATCTAACAGGATATTGATCATTATACTGTTGATTCCTCAAACTCTCAGGAAGTGGTCCTTTTGAGTAAGTGGGCTCATGAAAACCATTTGCTTTGTCATTTGGTCGAATGAACTCTGTGACATGGACCTTTGGTTCTTGAGGAGCATCCAAAAACAATTTCTTTAAAATTTCTGGTGGAATTTCGTTTGTTCTCTCATGTTTTGGAAACCAAATAGTGCTTTCTTGCCAAATCTTTTCAATTTTAGCATAGTTAGCATTTTTGATTGGAAATTCCTCATCAGAGATGATTTTATCGGATCCTTCCATCCGATAAAACACCTTGACATGTTTGTCACTTGGTTCATTCTCAAGATCCTTTCTAATCTCATTCTTTTCAGACTTTTTCTCACGATGAACAGTTGCCATCGGATGCACATGTTGAGATGGTGACACTGGTTCAGTAGTAATGATGTGATTTTCTTTTGGAATCTCACATGCATTAACAGTTTTGTCACTACCAGTATCATCATTCTCTGAGTCTGAATCCACACTTTCAGCATAAACACCCTCATCATTCAAGCCTAAAATCGGTCTCACATCGGAATGAGGATCACCAATACTCGAGGTATTAGATTCCATTTCCGATGATGAATCTGATTTTACCGAGCTCTCCGGTATAACTTGGTGATAGTTATGATTTTCAAAAAGAACCGGAGATGGTACAGACTTGTAATTGGTGGTGTTATCATCATTGATATGGTCTACCACATAAGCAATATGCTTATAACTTTCCAACTTTTTGTTTACTTTCTCAGCAAAGCATTTTATGGCTGCCATTTCCAACTTTATGTTTTCAATTTCATTGATATAGTTGTTAATTGCCAATTGTTTCAATGATAAAGTATTTTTCAAGTCGGAAATGTCCTTTTTATAGCCATCTAATACTTTGTTGAAAGCATTCAACTCTTTGCGAGTAGATTGACTGTTTATGATAGCACTATCACGTTGAATTCGGAGTTGTTTATTCTCCTCAGTCAATCTATCACACGTTCCACAATATTTATCACTCCTAACATCAGTGCTAGATTCAGAACTTACAGGTTTTGGCGGTTCAGTCATGGCCATCAACGCGAAATGAGCTTCCTTTCCAGTGAAAAACTTGGAATAGTCAATCTTGGTGAAAGCATCATCAGCAATGCACGACTTCCTCGTCATTAGAAAATCAGCTTCTGCTAACAGCTGGTCAATATCATCATCTAAAGAATCAACACTTGCCTCTGTGTCCGATTCACTGTCTGAATCTAAATAAACTGATCTACATTCCTCAGGAACATCAGAAACTGTATCAATCACCACTCCAGAATTAGTTTCTTCAACCTTAACCTCAACAGGTTCATTCTCCACATTCATCTCAGTCTCAGAATCATCACTATCACACTCCTCAGTTTCTTTCTTTTCTTCCTCCATCACTGACTCTTCAATATCAACCTTGCAAGCAACGCAAGCCACATTTCCACCAGTAGTGATTTCCTCCACTCCTATCTGCAATCCCGACCAATCAAACCTTTCATCTTGTTGAGTCATCAGTGCTTGATTCTGACTCGTGTTCTGTTGTGTCTCATTTGGTGTAGTGATCGGTATAACTGTTCGGTTAGTGTTATTAGGAGATTGGTTTTGGATCTGGTTTGATGTGTTAGGTTGTCTGTTTTGGTTGTTGTTAGAGTTGTTTTGACGGTTTTGGTAATTGTTGTTGTTTTGGTAAGAAACTCAGTTTTGGTTTTGTTGGTGACGATTCTGATAGGTTGCATTGAATGGATTTCTATTACCTTGTTTTGGTGGCTGGGTACATTCATGTTTAAAGTGACCTCTTTCTCCACAGTTAAAACAAGTAACTTTCTCCTTGTTGAACCCGTAGGTTGTGTTAGGAGAAGTTCCCAAATCTGTTCGACCTGTCTTTTCAATAAAGTCTGTTGCTCTTCTCATGATGCTTGCAAAAGCCCATTGTATATCAATTAGTTCCATCTCTTCCTTGTCGATCTGTGCATAGTCCTCATTGGTTAAGTTGTTATTCCCAATTTGACTAGCAACAAGTCCATTGTATATGAAACCATTGCTGAGACTAGTGCAATATGTTGTTGAGCAATTTCCACTGTCACGTTGCCCAAGTTAGAAGTCTCCAAAACCACTTGTTGTTGATTAGGTTGAGTAACTTGGTTCATTGGTTGTTGAGATTGGCTAGCAGTATAGAAACCTGCTTGTTGCATTGGGGAGAATGGTGAAATGTAGGAATTGTTGTATTGTTGTTGTGGTGGTGGTTGTGTGTATGATGGTTGTGAGTAAGATGAAGTTTGTGCCATGTAGTTGATGGTCGGTTTTGGTGGTTCCATAACATTGGAAATGCAAGCAACATGTGGTGCAACTACCCCTCCTGAACTTGAGTTACTCACAGGAACTGAAGTACCTCCAAAGTATAAACTAGGATTCTGAGGAACCTGTGCTCTCCTAGCTTTCCTCTTCTCTTCCATTTCCTTGTTTTCCAGCTTCTGTATGAACTCTTGAATAGTCCAGTACTGATATGCATCCTTCTCCCTGAGAACTTCCACATGCTGATCCCAGTAAGGTGGTAGAGCATCTGCAAACTTATCCACCAAATTCTTCATGGGAATCTGTATACCATAACTAGACAATTCGGTTAGAAAATGACTATATCTAGGAGTTAATTCTTTTAAAGTTTCATTTCCAATATAAGAAAAATTCTCAAACTCCTTTCTCAGTTCATCCATCCTCAAACTTCTCGTTTTCTCATTCCCATCATGCCTCCTCTTAAGCACATCCCACAATTGCTTAGAGGTTGTACAAGTTCCAAATTGATGCAGCAAATCATTTGTGATAGCCTGAGTCAATTGGGAAAAGGCTTTCTTTTCCACCACATATTTCTTCTTCTCATCCTCTGTTAAGCTTTCCAAAGGAATCATTTCACCTGTATTCTCCAAAATTGGTGCTGTGTAACCTTTAGCAATCATACTCCATGCCTCTGCTCCTTCCACTCCCATGCCTTCTAAATGAATCTTGAATTTGTTCTGCCACTGATTGTATTCTGATATGTCCATGAGCTTCGGTGGCCTATTCCCGCTACCTGAAGACAAATCGTTAATCAATGTAGAAATAGCATTTGTAGTTTGAGTGTTTACCACCGCCGCTGCTACTCCCCAGTAGTCATGTTGTGGTGCTGGAGGTGCTACACTTTGAGGCATCGAGCTCGTCATCGCCATGTAGTTTATCGGTTGCGAAGACTGTGTACTCGTCTTTTGTGCTGCCACTGTCCATGGATCCATCACTTGCTGTTGTGGTTGTGTCGTTGCTGGTCTCGGTGTAGTCGGAAAATTCCACATGATCACGAACTTAGAAAACTTCAACACTTAGAAAATTTTCCAAAACAAAATCTAGGTTCGCCCGGATTGACCTAGATTCACCCAAAATAAACTAGGTTCGCCCACAATATAACACTTTCGTCCCTTCTGATTCTAAGTTCGACCAAACAGTACCACCCGAACGTAAAAATCACCAGAATGTAAACACAGACTAACACACTTTCCACTTTCGCCCAAAACAAACCGGTCGAATGTGGAATTCTATACCCGAAAGTGAAAATTTCTACAACAATTTTCAGGTTCGACCAAACTCTACTCAGGTTCGCCCACCCACAAACACTTTCGACCACTCAGGTTCCAGGTTCGCCCATTTTACTCAGATCTCACTTTTGAAAAACGGTTACACTTTGAAAAACGGTTATTTTGATCTCAGATTTTAAAAAATTTATGGATTTGAATGATCTTAATCAGGTTATGCTTCGGAATTGATTTGGAGCAACTTTAATTCTTGGAAAACTTGATTTTAACCACAAATTCAACTCTAAATCAATAAAAAACACTCAAAAACCATGTTTATGCAAAAACAGATGTATTTTGATCAAAAACATGTCCAAATCAGCTCTGAGTTTATCAAATTTGTTGTTGTATGATCCGTATGGCTCTGATACCACTTTGTAAGCGAAAGATTTTAACTAAAACAGGATAATATGATCATACAAGTCACAAAACCAGGTGCGGAAACCCTAGTTCTGAACAAAATGATAAAACTCTAATCAAAACACAATCAAGATCATTTTCAATATCTTTTCATAGATTAACTTTGTCAAATATTCAATTACAATCACACACACGTTAATCTAGATCAAATACAGACTTTCACAAAATAACCTGGAACCTGACCTGAACACATACACAAATGACAACTCTCTTACAAACTCAAAAACACAAAACCTATTTATAGATACTGCACGTTCGCCCCTTTGCACTGGTCGAATGTGGAACATTTCCACATTCGCCCACTTCTAAGGTACGAATGAGCATCTTGTCAGCTTCCAGTCGACCTTCGTCCATTAATCATCTACCTTCGCCCACTATTATCTACCTTCGACCATTTCTAACAAAAACTTTAACATATGTTAGTTATCCAATCATTAGTCGCAAAACGCATCAACATGTATAATTAGGGTTTTGATCAGATGTGGTTCTTATTAATGTTGTATGATGATTATTAGGTGTTATTGATTGATAATATGCAACTAGGGTTTGATATAATTGATAATATTGCATGATTAGAATCTGGACAGAATCTGAATGTCGACTTGTAGGGTCTGTTTCGTGGCTTGAAAATAATTTTTTTGATTGATTCTTTGCATGAATGGATTGTATATGGTCTTAGCTTTTTAGAATGGGCAAAATCATCTTATTTGGATGTCGTTTGATATGTTTTTGGAATTTTTTTTTGATTAAAGGTCATGTCAGATTTTCGGATTAACAAACTGGGTCAACTTTAAACAATCATAACTCTAGTTTTACGAAGAATTAAGTTATGAAATTTGGACAGTAGGTTAACATTAGAATAACTTGGCTTTTCCAAGTGGATTCATCCTGTTTGGATGAATACACGATTTTTGGGAATTTTTCTGCCAACCTGACCTGCTGTAGAAACTTTTTGGACACATCTGTGATGTACAATTTTTCATAATTCTTGTGTTTGGGTTCGAGACAAAAAAAAAATATGGGTTATCAAATGAATCCCACATAATATTCAGTAAAAATTTGGGAGTTTAATTTATTGATTAAGTATTTTAAATAAATTAGTTTTCGTGGCGCACAATCTGTCCTGAAAACGCAGATTGTGTATTATGTGTTTATGTGACTAATTGGAGTCCTATGTGGTATGTATTTGATATGTACTTGAATGGACACTTGTATGAGATGCATATGAAGTGTAAAACTAATGGTATCCAACATATTCATCAACGGGTCCGTAGGGTTTACTTATGCATGTAGAGCCACTAGGCGTCACTTATACGATTTTGAACAATTAAACGTCTTGGACAAACGGGTTATATGGTGTAATGGTATTACACATATACTCACTTAGTGACACATGTACTAGGGAGTCGGTAGCACACCCTACTGTGGAGTTTGGATTTATTTGCTTGCATACTAAGGTGAGTTCACTACTTTTTCTCAAAAGCACGCGTCTCGGGTTTGAGACAACTTACAAAATGTTTTCTAGTCCGGTTTGGGACTACTTTTACATCTCGGGTTTTGAGATCTTTTGACTCCTTGTGTGGGTCGGGTTTTGACTCCTTGTGTGGGTCGGGTTTTGACTCCTTGTGTGGGTCGGGTTTATGATTCCTTGTGTGGATCGGGTTTTTGATCAGTTTAAAACTTATTGGTCCTTTGTGAACTAAACACTCTATCATTTGGAAAGTCCTTAAATATTATTGGGTTAATTGTAACATCACACAATTTATATTTATATATATATATATATATATATATATATATATAGAACTCCCTCGTTTATTCATCCGATTCATGTTTACATTATCTTTCCCATCCATTTTATTAATTTTTTTGTTTAAATAATGACTTATAATCAATATTAAATTGGATTTTATTAAAAAATTCTGATTTAAAAACAGTAAAAAAATGTTTGCCTGAGCCAGGATTCGAACCCGAGTCCCTGGCGGGCTAAACCTTAACCACACCACACAAACCACTACACCATTTGGTGTTTTGTGATGTTAATTAAAACCAATTAAACTTAAACCCTTTCAAGGTCCCTTAGTCAAACCTGAAAAGTCAAACGTAGTCTGCTAGTCAAGTCAACTCAAAGTGTTAGTAAATATGGTCTCCTAGTCAAGTCAAAGTGTTAGTAAATATGGTCTTCTAGTCAAGTCAAAGTTCCTAAATTCTAGCCTAGTCAATGTAGTCCCTAATTACAACTCCAATTTCTACACTATAAATACAATAGCCTACCATTCAACTCTTTATAACATTCAATAAAAAAAAAAATATTATTATCCCATCTCCCACGTACTAAAGTTTTCATCCATCATTATCTCCTCTAGCTAGTTCCGAGTTTTCCAAGGCATTATTACTAAGTGTTTGCACGCTCAAGAAAACTCACGAACTCATTAAGCACCTAAGGTGAGTTTTGCATAGCCCCTTTTCCATTTTACTATTTTGGGGTGAAACATGTTACAACATTCAATTTACAATTCAATCATAAGTGTCTATGTGTTATTCTATGTTGCATTATGTCTTAAACATTACTATGGTAAGCACAATTATTCTAGCATAATCATTAACTCCGTACAAGCCAACGATACACAATGATAGATCTATTGGACTGACAACCCCACCCGGATACGTTACCTCCTACATAGGTAGCGTGGGTGATTGTTATCGCAACATAAACGAGTGAACCATATGCGTATGGGATGGACCACAATATTCTAGTCACAAGGTTTGATTATGCACACGATTTACCGGGTAGTATTGTTTTCACATATGGACTAGACTTGCCATGACACTCGAATTGTACAAGTTTTTATTCAATATTCAAACCTATGTAATTCTCACCAACTTTTGTTGACCCAAATATTTTCAAACTTAACATGTTTCTGGATATAGCTTGCTTGAAGATTAGAGTTAATGCTTGAAGATGTGTATCTAGTATTTTTCATTTTGATGTACTAATTCTTTTAGAACAATTGTATGTAATTTATGTAATCAATTAATGAAATTTATTATTTACCATGAGCTACTGAACAATCGTCAATACGTGACATCCCGATGTTTCCGTCATCGGTTGGGGTGTTACATTAATCGCCGGAGGCGAACGGGGTATTAGTTGATAGCGCTATTAGGTTGTGCAGCAACCTCTTGCCTGAGGTGCTTGAGGCGCGGGCATGAACTTCTGACCACATTTGAGAATTGGTGTTGATAGACACCAGTTATTGAGGCAAATTATTATGTTACTGAAGGTGTCCCAATAATTCTGTTTAGTTGCAATGAGTGGGCTAGCTACCCCTGACATGCTTAAACTGATAACACTTGAACATTTTGGTCTGGAGGACCTACGTTTTTACTTGGTTACGTGGTTTTGGAAACCAGCGCATTTACTTACTCATTTTCTTTACTTAGTGAACTCACCAACATTGTTTGTTGACCCACGATATACATGCTTTTGTAGGTAGTTAGCTTCCGGTGCCACGATTAGAAAGCACTACACATTTCACTGCATTTGGGTCTTGGGCATACATCTAAAATACATATTATGCTTTTACGTTATCCTTCATATGGTTTTAATTTGGTCGCGTTGTTTTGCGCATGGTTTTAAAAGGTTTAAATTTGGTTTACGCTTCCGCAGTTTAACTAAACTTGATTTTTGAAAATTAACTAAATGGTTTGGGCATCTAGAGTTCGTTCATATGACTTATGGCTATGGGATCCTGGTATGTCATGCGCCTCGCGGTATAAACTCCGCCGTGGAAATTTGAGGGTGTAACAGATTGGTATCAGAGCCATTGGTTATAGTGAACTAGGACTACATGTTGAGTCTAGTCTATAATCATCATAGCATAAGTACACTCACAACTTAAGTGCACAACTAGCTGTTAGGTACAAATATCTACAACACATGATTTCAGGAGATATGTTATCTTCTAGTTCTAGACCAAATTCTGAACACGTCACTGGTGGGAACCCAGGGTTACACAAGGTGGCGCACTATTGGCAGTAGTATCCTAACAAACCTCTTGGATGAGGAAACAACAATAGTACAGGGGAGAGAGCCCTTGCGAGGGTTATGGCGCACGTACACAGGAAGCTGCACGATGCGCATGACGTGATACCATTAAACCGAATCAAATTCGAAGAAAGTCAAATGTTGAGACTTATTCTTTTCTTTGAGCAAGGAGACAATTAGTTCATGTTCCTTGTCGCTTGATATTCCTTACTCTCATTTTGAAACTCAGAAGAGACTGGATTACACATATAGAACTTATTTCTTACTTTAGTACCTTATGCCTAGTATGAGCGGGCGGACGTATGACTACATATCCTTGTTTCTCATAAGTATATAGCAGATTCAAGGGAACACATTAGATCGGGGCTTGTTACACACACTCTTGGGGAGTTATGTAAGGCATGCGATGCAGTGTAATATCTCAAAGGAAGACGAAACATACCAGAGACCGATAGCCAGGATTGGAGGAACGAGTGGTGCAGCTGACCACTAAGCTGGCTTACATAGGACTGGAAAAGGAGATTGTACGTGATGAGATCCATATAACACTGACACCGAGGAAGAGGAAGAAGAAGGGATGGAAGGGGAACCTGAGCAGGACGAGCACATGGAAAGTGAGGATGAAAGCTCTACTATCTAGACAGAGCATGGCGACGATTGGCTCTTACCTTTTTCTTACCTGTCTTTTCTTTTCTTTCCCTTGTTAACTTAGATAAGACTGGGTTCTTATGATCAAAGATAGGGTGGTTGATGCCCTCGCATCTTTCCAAGCTAATAAAGATCCATTTTGCTAAATCATTCGTTTCCCCTGACTCCACGTTTGCACTTTCTTATACCTTGAACGTACATGCCACAACAACAACCTGCCATCGTATTTTCAAGCCTTTTATTGGTTGTAAACCTCGATAACTCAAACGGAACTGAAGGAGACCGTCTGATTGCTTCGATAGTATAAGTCTTTGCCATGTGCATTTGCCCCAGGCAGGATGGGGTAATGTATGCTACATTAACACTAGATAAGTTACAGTTACTTGGATAGAGAAGGTAACACCCTGTGATGAAACCTAGAAATTTGTTATATAAAGACGGATGGGTCTGAGATCGACGTCTACACTACCAAGCTACAGGAGTTAGATACTTCGTGCTCGAATCTAATTAACTAACTTTGCCAGCGGATCGAATTTCATACCAAAAGGGCGGGTCCCTCAGATTCGTGGCTTGGCCACTGCAGCTCACGTACCCAGAATCTAACAAATCTTTCAACTGGCTCGCAAACTCACTGATGAGGCTGTTGAGCATGGTACTTTTCCGAAGCATGGTGCTTCATCTTCTACTTTTGGTGATAGCAAGAGAACGTGGGATAGTGTGAGGTATAACTCCTTCAACAACAACTACCCCAACGGTAACAACAACAACACTGGGGCTCGTGGAAGAGCATATGTGATTGGCTCTGGGAAGCTAGGACTGATAACAATGTTGTGACGGGTGTGTGCTCCTTGAATGACACTCTTGCTTTTATTTTATATGATACTGGTGCGGACTATAGTTTTGTGTCATCGAAATTTAACAAACAACTAGGGATGGTTCCTACTCTTCTTGATACCCCGTACTCTATAGAGTTAGCTGATGGGAAGCCTGTTGAGGTAACCCATATTCATCGTGAATGTAAGCTCGAGCTAGATGGGCAATTGTTTGCCATCGACCTTCTACCTATCACCCTAGGAAGTTTTAATCTCGTGGTTGGCATGGACTGGTTGTCCAAGCAACACGCAGAAATTCTATTTTAGGAGAAGATTGTTCGTGTCCCCCTCCCAAGTGGAGAAATTTTATCTATATAGGATGATTGTGGTGGTGCCATGGTGGGCATCATTTCCTTTTTCAAAGCCCAGAAGTGTATTCGTAAGGGCTGTCCAGCCATTTTGGCTAACATGTCTGACACTCGAGCTGAAAATGAAACCAAGATTGAGGACATCCCAGTAGTCCGAGATTTCCCAGATGTCTTCCCAGAGGAATTACCTGGACGTCCACCCGTTCGTCAAGTGGAGTTCCAAATCGATCTTGCGCCTGGAGCAGCTCCAGTTGCACGCGCACCATATCGCCTAACACCAGGCGAACTTCAAGTACTGTCTACCCAACTCCAAGAGCTATTGGATAGGGGCTTTATTAGACCTAGTTCTTCGCCATGGGGAACTCCAGTTCTGTTTGTTTAGAAGAAAGATGGGAGTTTCCGCATGTGTATTGATTATCGGGAGTTGAACAAAGTGACGGTTAAGAACCGCTACCCTTTGCCTTGTATTGCTGACTTGTTTGACCAGCTATAAGGGTCGAGTTTCTATTCTAAGAATGACTTGAGGTCAGGATATCATCAACTGAGAGTCCGAGAGGAGGATGTGGCGAATGCAGCCTTTCGAAATCGGTATGGACATTATGAGGTTTTGGTGATGCCATTTGGGCTAAACAATGCATCGGCTGTGTTCATGGATCTGATGAACCGTGTGTATAAGCCCTATTTGGACAAATTCGTCATAGTGTTCATAGACGACATACTGATTTATTCTAAGAGCAGGGAAGAGCACGAGCAACACCTGCAGCTAATCTTGGAACTTTTGAGAAATGAGCAGTTGTATGCAAAATTCTCTAAATGTGACTTTTTGACTCGAGAAGTCCAATTTCTTGAACATGTGGTTAACGAGGCAGGAATACATGTTGATCCCGCGAAGATTGATGCTATTAAAAAGTGGGAGGCTCCTAAAACTCTCACAGAGGTGCGCCAGTTTCTTGGTCTTGCGGGTTATTATCGCAGATTCATTGAGGGATTCCCTAAGATCACTCAACCCCTCACTGTTTTGACACAGAAGGGTATTACTTACAAGTGGGGAGATGCCCAAGAATCTGCTTTTCAATTATTAAAGTCGAAACTTTGCAGTGCACCTATACTATCATTACCTGAGGGTGCAGAGGACTTCGTGGTGTACTGTGATGCGTCTATCCAAGGGTTAGGGTGTGTGCTGATGCAGCGTGATAAGGTGATCGCGTATGCCTCACGGCAATTAAAGGTTCATGAGAAGAATTACACCACCCATGACTTGGAACTGGGAGCAGTGGTTTTTGCTCTAAAGATCTGGAGGCATTATCTCTATGGGACGATGTGTACGATCTACACTGACCACAAGAGCCTCCAACACATATTCGATCAAAATGAGCTGAACATGCGACAACGTCGATGGGTCAAGCATCTGAATGATTATGACTGTGCCATCAAATATCATCCATGGAAAGCTAACGTAGTAGCTGATGTCCTCAGTCGTAAGGAAACGAAACCTAAACGGGTGCATGCCTTACAACTCACCATTCATTCTAATCTTCTTGATAAGATACGGATAAGCACTTGGAACTGAAGATAGATGGTCTTCAATACTTTATGAATCGAGTCTGGATACCACGCTTTGGGAATCTCAAACAACTGGTGCTCGATGAAGCTCACACATCTCGATATTCGGTACATCCTGGTTCGGACAAGATGTACCAAGATTTTAAAACTCTTTACTGGTGGCCAAACATGAAAGCTGAAATAGCCACTTATGTTAGTAAGTGCTTGACTTGCGCGAAGGTTAAGATTGAATATCAGAAACCTTCAGGCTTACTCCAGCAACCATAAATCCCTATGTGGAAATGGGACGGGATTTCTATGGATTCGTTACAAAGCTTCCTAGAACGCCAACGGGCCATAACATGATTTGGGGTTATCGTGGATCGTTTAACCAAATCGGCACACTTTTTGGCAATAAAGGAAACGGACTAGCAAATCTCTACGTCAAGGAGGTAGTCTCTAGGCATGGGGTGCCTACTTCTATTTTATTGATCGCGATGCGCGATTCACTTCTCATTTTTGGACTACTCTCCAAAACGCTTTGGGAACTCGCTTAGATATGAGCACAGTCTATCACCCACAGACTGATCGACAGAGTGAACGTACCATCCAAACATTGGAAGATCTGCTACGAGCATGCGTGGTGGATTTTGGCAACAGTTGGGATAAGCAATTGCCTTTGATTGAATTCTCGTATAACAACAGCTACCACACTTCGATACAGTGTGCGCCTTTTGAGGCACTTTATGGACGCAAGTGTAGGTCTCCCATCTGCTGGACTGAGGTTGGGGATAGCCAGCTAACAGGTCCCGAACTCGTGCACGAAACTTCTGAGAAGATAGTGCAAATCAGAATCCAGATGGTTGCTGCTCGAGATCGACAGAAAAACTACGCTGATAAGCGTAGGAAACCTTTGGAGTTCCAGGTTGGGGACAAGGTTCTATTAAAGGTGTCACCTTGTAAGGGGGTGATACGCTTTGGAAAACGGGGAATGTTGAACCCACGATACGTTGGACCATTTGATATTGTCGAAAGGATTGGTCCGGTAGCTTACAGGTTAAACCTGCCTAATGAACTTAATGGGGTACACGATGTACTCCACGTATCAAATATAAAGAAATGCCTGTTGGATACAACACTGATGGTGCCACTGGAGGAGATCCAGGTGGACGATCGGCTACGGTTCATGGTAGAACCAATGGAGATTCTTGAGCGGGGCGTCAAGAAACTCAGACAGAAAATCATACCGATTGTTAAGGTGCGATGGAATTCCCGTCTAGGATAGGAATACACGTGGGAACGCAGGGATCAAATGCGACTTAAACACCCACACCTCTTTTCTAAACCTGAACCTGAACATAGATCAAACGCTAAACATAAAGCAGCTCTTTCAAAGTGAATTTCGGGGCGAAATTCCTTTCAACTTGGGGATGATGTGACATCTGGGAACCAAGCACACACTTTTATAGCTGGATTTGTTGTTTACTTGCCTAATTTCGGGACGAAATACTTTTCAACTTGGGGATGATGAGATACCCCACAATTTCAGGTTCTCACTTTGACTATACTCTAGTTACATTCCTTGCATTCTGCATAACTAGGGTTAGCTAGATAGGACACACGTTGCACAGTTATAGGTTAATAACTGCATGAAGTGGTAATTCGGGGAATTACCAGACTGTATACATGATTAGTGAATCTTGGACGTTGGTGAACAATGAAGTTTAATAATTGTGAGTTAATTGACTGAGATTGATTGCAAGTACGTGCTTCTGTGATACTCTGTGAAACTATGTGCAAACCGTATGTGATTACGTGAACTTAAATCGAATGCATTAATAAAAATCGTTAAAGGTGGACCATTAGGATCGTTGGGGTCTTAACACATGGGGTTACACTTGTTATGGTCCAAAATAGCGAAAACATCAAAGGAAAACATGTCGTGTGATGAAGCAGGCCACCCACGCGGGCCAAAGACCTGTGAGCGGCCGCTCACAGGGTCCGAGCGGCCGCATGCGGGAGCTTGCTAACACCAAACCGACTTAAGCATGTATATAAGAAACCTTAAGGCTTTTGAATAACCTAAACTCAAACCCTAATCGCCCCTACTGCCCTATTTACGAATTATTAACCCCAAAACACCTGCTAAGGCGCAAGAACATCAATCGGGAAGCTTCAAGAGCATTCGGTTGGTTGTTTTGAAGAGCTTGTGGTATAATCCTTAATCTATTATGCTTTAATCTTCTTAATATGTTATAAAAACCCTATAACTAAGTTTGTCCAGGTCTAAACCTTTTCATAAAGATTAAAACTTGAAGTTTATAAAGATTGAATGGGTTAAATATAATTCTATGCGATTAGAAATTGATAGGTTGCATGATTATGCATGTTCTTGATGTTTTAGACTTCTAGGGTTTGTGAATGATGATGTTTGTCATGTATAATTATGGTTTTGATCAGATGTGGTTCTTATTAATGTTGTATGATGAATATTAGGTGTTATTGATTGATAATATGCAACTAGGGTTTGAAATAATTCATAATATTGCATGATTAGAATCTGGACAGAATCTGAATGTCGACTTGTAGGGTCTGTTTCGTGGCTCTAAAATAATTGTTTTGATCGATTCTTTGCATGAATGGATTGTATATGGTCTTAGATTTTTAGAATGGGCAAAATCATCTGATTTGGATGTCGTTTGATATGTTTTTGGAATTTTCTTTGATTAAAGGTCATGTCAGATTTTCGGATTAACAAATTGGGTCAACTTTAAACAATCATAAATCGAGTTTTACAAGGAATTAAGTTATGAAATTTGGACAGTAGGTTAACATTAGAATAACTTGGCGTTTCCAAGTGGATTCATCCCGTTTGAATGAATACACGATTTTTGGGAATTTTTCAACCAACCTGACCTGCTGTAGAAACTTTCTGGACACATATGTGATGTACGATTTTTCATAATTTTTGTGTTTTGGTTCGAGACAAAAGAAAAATATGGGTTATCAAATGAATCCCAAATAATATTCAGCAAAAATTTGGGAGTTTAATTCATTTATTAAGTATTTTAAATAAATTAGTTTTCGTGGCGCACAATCTGTCCTGAAAACGCAGATTGTGTATTATGTGTTTATGTGACTAATTGGAGTCCTATGTGGTATGTATTTGATATGTACTTGAATGGGCACTTGTATGAGATGCATATGACTAATTGGAGTCCTATCATTTGGAAAGTCCTTGCATATTATTGGGTTAATCGCTGGAGGCGAAAGGGGTATTAGTTGATAGCGCTATTAGGTTGTGTAGCAACCTTATGCCTGAGGTGCTTGAGGCGCGGGCATGAACTTCTGACCACATTTGAGAACTGGTGTTGATTGACACCAGTTATTGAGGCACATTATTATGTTACTAAAGGTGTCCCAATAATTCTGTTTAGTTGCAATGAGTGGGCTAGCTACCCCTGACACGCTTAAACTGATAACAGTTGAACATTTTGGTCTGAAGGACCTACGTTTTTACTTGGTTACGTGGTTTTGGAAACCAGCGCATTTACTTACTCATTTTCTTTACTTAGTGAACTCACCAACATTGTTTGTTGACCCACGATATACATGCTTTTGCAGGTAGTTAGCTTCCGGTGCCACGATTAGAAAGCACTGTACATTTCACTACATTTGGGTCTTGGGCATACATCTAAAATACATATTATGCTTTTACGTTATCCTTCATATGGTTTTAATTTGGGCTATGGGATCCTGGTATGTCATGCGCCTCGCGGTATAAACTCCGCCGTGGAAATTTGAGGGTGTGACAGGGTATGTAACATCGCGAATTCCCCCTATTTTTTTTTGATAAAAAGAATGTATTGTTTTAAACAATATATGTATTAAATACCTTAAACTAATAATTATTTGTATCTCGACACTTTTGTACGTTTTAAAAATATTTCGAGTCACTTTCGGGCTTATATAATCATATTATGAATTTAGAATAATATAGTTTTAGGGAAATAATTGCCAAAAAAAGATTTGTGTGGTCCGGGACTCGAACCCGCGTCCACAGCCAACCAACATACAGTGACAACCAACTGAGCCAACTATCATCTTGTGTAGTATTTCAGAAGAAAATAAACTTAACACATTCCTTAAATTGATTAGTCAAAGTCTTAGTCAAACAGTCAAAGTCTTAGTCAAACAGTCAAAGTCTTAGTCAAATAGTCAATTCATCATAAAACCTTACTTTATGGTGTTGACCAATTTTAATGGCTAATTGACTCCAAAACTAGTATAAAAACCCACCTATGACCCATTATACTTTGCACCTCTATATCGATTGTTTCAATCCGATTAAACTTTCCCTCATACCTTTCTTCTATAGTCTATTACTTTTACAATTGAAGCTTTGATTATAAGCTCTTCTAATTGGCGAATTGGAAGCTTGATATTCTTTCTTTTTCGTTTTCTTCAATTTGGACTAGCTACGTTGTTGAGTCTTTGGGATTCGCCTCGCATACATTCACAACACATTATTCTATTTTTTTCACGAGACATAACATTTTGCTAAGGTGAGTTTTACATAGCCCCTTTTCTATTTATCACTATTTTTGGGGTGAAACATGTTACAACATTCTATATGCAATTCAATCATAAAGTGTCTATGTGTTTTTCTATGTTGCATTATGTCTTAAACATGACTAGGGTAAGCACAATATTCTAGCATAATCATTAACATTGATCAGCCGACGGTATACAATGATAGATCTATTGGACTGACAATCCCACCCGGATACGTGCCTCCTACAAAGGTAGCGTGGGTGATTGTTATCGCATAACATAATCGAGTGAACCATGAGCGTATGGGATGGACCACAATATAACAGTCACAAGGGTTGATTATGCACTCGATTTACTTCTAGTATGTTTTCACATATGGACTAGACTTGCCATGACACTTGAATTGTACAAGTTTTATTCGATTATCAAAACCTATGTAATTCTCACCAACTTTTGTTGACGCAAAATATTTTCAAACTTAACATGTTTCAGGTTATAGCTTGCTTGAAGATTAGAGTTATTGCTTGAAGATGCGTAGCTAGTATTTTTAATTTTGATGTACAAAATTCTTAGAACAATTGTATGTAATTTATTTAAATCATTTATTTAAATTTATTATTTACCATGAGCTACTGAACAATCATCAATACGTGACATCCCGATGTTTCCGCCATCGGTTGGGGTGTTACAGGGTATTTGTACAAAACTCGGAGGTTTCGGGTCGTTATGTTATTAGTTGTCTGCGGATAGCCTCTCTGATCTTCTGCTTTAAAGTTACCGAATTGAGGAACTTTCCATGTATGACGATAATCAAAGATTATCTATTACATCGTATCCAATCAATGATGCAAATCATGATTGATATTAGCCCTCAATCTGGTAGAGTGCACATATTACTTTGTTGCATTGATTTGCTGACCTGTATACCTCTGTGCCTCATACCTTGTAAATTACAGATGACGAAAGCATAATCACGTGTTACAATGAGTCTTTGTGCATTTTCTTCTTGATACGGGAGTATGTCGTGTGTGTGGGAACCACAGACAATTGAGTTTATACTATAAATAAAAGTATCAGTATAAAGCACTGCACAACAGTCTGCATGTGAGTTTATGTGGATCACAATATCAGCAGTTGCCAGATCACACACTGTCTTTAATGATAATAAATCAAAAGATCAACGGTGTGATCAGATTTCTCAATAACTGATATGATCCCTTTACCGGAAATCACAAAACATTTACTGCTTTATCTTTACATTTTTGCAAATTTACATTTCTCGTCAAAAATACAAAACTCAAAAAGATATTAGGTGTGTTTTAACAAAAAGTTTAGAAAATCCAAAAATATTTTACATTTCTATCTTATTTTTGATAGCTGATGGTGGTTGATGATGATTTTCTAAAACTTGATGAACCATTTGCGTTTTGTTATCTTTAAATGAGAAATAATGAATGTCGGATGCTTAAAAGTTGAAAAATATTTTGAACGGGACTCGATTTTGAGATTTGGTAAAATTTTCAAAAATTCCAATTTTCATTCGCCCCTTCGTTGGGTTGAAGGTGGAATTTAGTCTGCTCATTCGTACCTTTTAAACGGTCGAATGTAAGTGTTCATGTGACATTTTCACATTCGAACCCTTTTTCTACATTTGAACCTTTCAGTAGGGTCGAAGGTGGAAAAAGTTTCACATTCGCCCTAGTCAAACGGTCGAATGTGGAGCCTATATATATCATATCTGCACATTCGACCCCCACTTTCAAAAAATTTCAAAATTATGAGATTAAGTGATCTTGTTGCCCGTGTATTAAATTTCATACCATTGTGTTCGTCTTGAATCACTAATCATTTTGCCATATCATTTGCAGGTTAACATCAACTGAATAGTCCTTAATCACTGATTTTGTGTTTGAACCCTAACTGCCTTTAAACCTTCATTTTAAACTGATAATTGCAATATTTTTTGGAGAGGATTCATTGCTTATGTGTTTTAGGGGGAGAATAAACAAAAACTTGGCTTTAAAATCAATCAGATTGTTTAATTGATGTTTAAAAACTTTCGAACCCTAGTTTTTATTAGAAAACACATAATCAATGGTTGATAATTGAAATTGTTCATTGGAAATGATTTATCGGTCATATTAGAAAGTATTCAAATCAAAATGGCATGATAAAACGAAGAAAATCAAAATTTGATGTTGAAGAAGATGAACAGTTTCCTTCGCCCAATTCAAACGGTCGAATGTGACTGATTGGGCGAATGTAAATTGTCAAACGGTCGAACGTGGAAACAAATGGTCGAATGTACAATGTTACAAAATGTTTTTCACATTTAAACCTTTATTCCCACTTTCGAACCTTTATGATTTCACATTCGAACCTACGAACGGTCGAATGTAGAAACTGGTAATCAAATTTTTTTCAGGTTTTGTTATTTTTTGTCCGTTTTTAACATGTTTGCTTGATTTGTTTTTGCAGTTTTATAATGTCTGAACAGGGTAGTGCTGATATTCCTGCTGGATCTTCCGAGAAGGCTACTGGAAAGGAACAAATGGAAGATTTACCATTTGAACCGGCGCACAACTACTGTGCATTCATGGGTGATCTGAAGAAACATCAAGAGTTCACCGGCATCATAGATTTCCTGAAAAGAAGCCGTGTGATTGTTGCACTTGCTACCCCAGCTATCATTTATAGGGATCATCAACAGGAGTTCTGGAAGAATGCAAAAATGGACTTCTGGAACAACGAATCTGCTGTGGTTAGTACGATTCAGGGGGAGCTTGTGATTATTTCTGAAGACGACATCCGTGAGGCATTGAAGTTGCATGATGAGAAGAAAACAGATCCTAGAGAACTATCGTGGATAGAATAAAGGAAGTGCTTCTTACGAATGAAGTACAACGGACCGATAACTGATGGTTCGTTACATAAAGGGAAGCTATGCCCTCAGTTTAAGTATCTTGCTCACTTGATGTTGCACGTATTCGGATCAGTGAGTGGAGGGTATGATGTGATGAGGAAAAGTATCAGTTCTTTAATGGTTGCTCTTGTATTGAACAAACCGTTCAATGTAGCTGGTATGATACTGGAACACATGTTAGAACCACTTAGAGGCCTGAAGAACAAGAAGTTTTTGCTTTATCCGAGGTTTATACAGATGATACTTGACAAGAAGCATAAGAAGTTGAGAAGAGACCCTACCCAGATTTTTTTTCAGGATCACATGAACCTGAATACTCTTGTTAGAATGAAGGGTTATAAGGGTGTGCCATTGAATGAAAGACCACCAAACAAGAACCTGTTTGGTCATTTGATTAACCCAGGGTATGTAGATCCAGGCAAGGATAAGGTCAGACATGATAACAGTGATTCAGATCCAGATAATCCTCTTTGTCCAGTTGATCCTGATGCAAAGAGAAAGCGTCAAGTCGTAAACGTTGTGGCAAAGACAGGAAAGGGTAAAGAGAAAGAAGATGATACTGAACCTGCTCAGAAGAAGGTTTCAAGGTGAAAGAAGAGTGTAGCTAAGAAGGGTTTACACTTAGTCGATGAAGTGTCTGTCCATTCTGAAGAGACACAAGAAGACGAGAGATGGGGTTCTGATAGTGAGACTGTTAAGAGCACCATGCCCAAGGCCACTGTGGCTGGTGAGTCTGAGAGTCTAAATAAATATGTGGAGGAGCAAAGGACAAAAAGTCCTGTTGCGTTGGATGAAACAGATGAAGGTTTCGGTTTGGGATCCAAAGACTTTGTGGGATCGCCAAAGACAGGTAAACAACAGAAAAAGCCACAGTACAAGAAGAAAGAAAAAGTATTGAAGCCGATGGAGAAAAGGGCTAGAGATATTGAGTTTTTGGTTGCTGGAAAGAAACTGCCTCCAACATCTAGCTCCAAATCACCTATCACATCTCCAGCAGCGAAGAAGCAAAAGACATCATCTGCTGCTAAACAGACTGAGTTACCAACTGATGAGTTCAATAGTGCACTAGATAGAGTGTTAAAGAAATTAAAGAAATGAAAGTTTTCTGCTGCTGATGCTTCAACACCACCGAAGGTTACTGTAGACAGTGATGTTATGACTGCAGTGAACCAGAAGCTTGCTGAGATGATGAAGATTATTAATCGGCAACAAGCAGAAATTGAACAGTTGAGAAACAATGACAAGAAGATTTAGACGTTGTTGAAACATCACATGAGAATCAGGAGGCTTTAGAAGCTAAGATTAAACAGCTTCAAAAAGAAAACAAGAAGTTGTTGAAGCATGAACAGAGAAACAACAGGAGATATATTGCTATAAAAGAGGAGAACAAGAAGCTGAAAGCAAGTAACAAGAGAATGGATAACCTGATAAAAGACTTATACTCTAAAGCTCCTCAGTTACAAGCTGCTGAAGAAGATAAGGAGCGTGATGAAGAAGAAGTTGATTATGAACCATCTGATCAAGAGGAAGAAGAAGATGATGAGTTAGATGAGGATGCTGGTAAAGATCCTAGGAAGAAGAAAGATGGTGATGATGATGGTTCGGGAGATGATTCAGGAGAAGGTAATACCTCTGCA
The DNA here is from genome assembly GCA_028751855.1 of Ambrosia trifida. Taxonomy (NCBI): domain Eukaryota; kingdom Viridiplantae; phylum Streptophyta; class Magnoliopsida; order Asterales; family Asteraceae; genus Ambrosia; species Ambrosia trifida. Next base: position 73,218,901 of record CM054131.1, on the reverse strand, counting down.
AGTTCTGACAGTGATGATGATGATGACACTGAAAAATACAAGTGTGAGAAGAGAGGATCAGGAAAAGATACAGGAGGTTCTAGTTCGAAAGCTCCTGATGGTAATGTTGACGATTATAGTATCTTTTGGAATGAAAAGATCAGATCTTTATCTGATGATGACAAGAATATGTATCGCCAGATGTTGACTGACAGAGTCTGGACGATAGAAATGACTGGCAGATTTCCTGAGATATTTGAGTCAAATGATATGAGATTCGAGTTGGAGTACAATGATCCTAACATAGAAGATGGAGAAGTTTCTGCAGCCATGTCTAAGGAGATTTTGGAAGGATTGGCGAAACAGGTCGGTAAAAATCTGGAGGAGTTGATGATTGATAATCAAATACCTAACATACCTGAGAAAGAAGCAGGTAATCACTCCGATGACAGAGATGTACCAGTATTCAAGGAGGTAGAGATTGAAGATATCACGAGTGAGGAATATCCAGAATACTACAAGAAGAACAAAGATTCTGGATTTCCCGAGTTCACTGATGAGCTATTTCGCCAGGCTAAGAAACTTGCTTATGAAAAGAGTAAGAGATTTGTTGAAGAATTGTTTCAGATTATAATAAGCCAAACATTGAACAATCTGACGCTTTGAAAGATCTGTTGAGAAAGCATAAAGAGAAAGAGGCAAACCGTCCAAAGAAATAAGTTCAAGGTAGTTTTTACAAGTTTCGCAATGACTTGTTTAAAGGTAAAGCTCTTGGATGGAAGTTCGTGAAACAGTTGAAATGTGTAGCCGTAAAATGGGAAAAAGGAATTCTGTATTATGACAGATTCCATGACTTGAAGACATTACCATATTGGGCTATTCGTGACATTTGTAGACATGAGTTAACAGGTTCTGTAAACGATCATATTGCTTACTTTGCAGATCGTATGTCGAGAGAAAGCAGAACGAAGTGGAATCTGTTTACTCCACAATACCCAAAAAGAATTGTTCATAAGAAGGAGATTGATGATATTACTGGGATGCCTAAGGTGACGTTAAAGTATAAACCACCTAAAGTGTTGAAACATATTCCGTTGATGCAGATCCCACAACACTTTTCTAAAGACTTCATGTGGTGGTACTACGATTGGAATAATGCAGAGGCTATTATAGTGTTGAACGATGGTGCAAAGGACTTCAAGAAGATTTACATCTTTGATCCTATGTGGTTGATCAACTGTTCGCATGAGGATATTATAATGCTCTATTATAATCCGATTTACTGCGAAGCTAAAGATAGTGGACAGGCAAGCAAATACCAACGTGTGGTATTATTATGCTTTGCATGGGATGTGAATGCTGGATGTAATTTTGATAAGAAACTGGGGAAGTTTGTGAAAGTTCAGGAAGTTCAGGAAGTTAAAAAGAAAAAGCCGAAACAAACTTTTGAACCAGTGATGACCAAGGAACAGAAGACGTTACTACGCATCAATCTCATGAACAAGATGATGGACCAAGAACGTAAGCAATCCAAGCAATAGTCGATGGGGAGTTTGTAGATGCATATTATGCGACTAATGCTATTGGATTGCGGATTATATAATGTTTTGTTCATAGCGTTTGGTCGAATGTGGAATATGGAATGGTCGAAGGTAGCTTTGAATGGTCGAAGGTGGAACAGATGGGTAGAAGGTACACAGGGAGGTCGAAGGTAGAACTTAAATTATGTAATGTCTTGGGTCGACCATAACGAATGGTCGAACCTACACATTCGACCAACACAAATGGGCGAATGTGTAGGCCTATATAAGGTCAAGATGATTTTTGAATTGTAACTTTTGAGATTTTGTTTTCCCTCCCTGTGTGTGTTTTCCCTAGGTTTATTATTGAGTCTGTAAAAGTCTTTTAATCATTATAAACTATGATTTCAAGTGTAATCCTTTATCAAAGTGAATGAATTAAAGATGTTTATGATGATTTCTGTGTTTTGCTAGTTTTATTATCATTTTGTGATCAATTCAGGGATACCGCACCTGAATTGAACTTGTTTGATCATTATCTTTGTTGTTTAGACGATCGTACGCGCATACACCTTAGTCTAATTTCTATTTCTGCCAAAAAAGTCTAAGTATGAAACTACTGAAGAAAGAAGACACAAGTACTGAAGAAGGATTCAACAAGTACTAAAGAGTAAAGATCAGAAGTTCTGAAATCAAACCAAACAAGTCTACTGAAGAACTGCTGAAGACAAACTACTCATTAGTAGTTTGTCACTCATCAGCACTTGTAATAGAATCTTTCCACCGCCCATATGTTTCAGCAGTTTAGTAGTTTATTATTACTTTATCTTTTGTACAAGTTCCAAGACTGCAACTTGTTGCAGACTTGCTTTTGTAACAAGGTTCATGTATTTGTTTGTCTATAAATAGATGGGTTAATCCCTCTGTTTAGACATCGATTTTAGTTGAAAACTGAAATCCTTCAGAGCTTTTACTTGATATTCCATTTCCTAATCTGAGAATCTATTTGCTAATTTATTGTTATATACATTCGTTGCGAGAGAATATTACAAAGAGTTTCTAGGATACGTCGGTGATTCGACAGAAATACTTAGATTCTCATTAACTGTCTTTAGTTTACAAACATACAGGGGGAGTAATAACTCCTGTTGATAGTGAAACTTTATAACTTATTCCGTTGCATGCAAACTGCTTTGATTAAACTTGCAAAAACACATAAGTGTTCATAAGCAAGCAACTGTTAAAAGAGCATACTGATCCAACAATTGGTATCAGAGCACTGGTTTATCTGATCAAATATCAATCTAACAAATTGAGAATCAGACACAGGCTCTTATTGATATTCAATAAAGGATAAAAGTTCACTTTTTTCAACATCCATCACTTTGAGAGAAACTTGACAAATCCAATACTCTCAAAAATGGATCCTCATAATACTGGTTCTACCAATAAGCCTGCAATGCTTGTTCGTTCAGAATACAACATATGGCATAAAAGGATGGCACATACTCTGTCTCATACCAACACTGGTTGTTGGAAATCTGTGACATACGGTCCTCACAAACCAGTAAATATAAACCTTGAAACGAAAGTTGAAATACCAAAGGACCCAAAAGACTACACAGATGAAGATTTCCTTAAACATGAGCTTGATGCCAAGGCTTTCTCTATGTTGGAAATGGCACTCCCAAATGAAATCTACTTTGAACTTTTACATTGTGAAAGTGCCAAAGAGCTTTGGGACTGCCTAAAAGAGGAGTTCGGAGGAACTGAAGAGGTGATTGCCAACACCAGAGAAATCCTGGCTCAACAATATGAAACATTTACTCATATTAATGGGGAAACTTTGACACAACAGTTTGAAAGATTCTCCTCATTAATTTATGAGTTGAAACTAAATGGTCAGACCTACACAAATGTATATATGCTTCATATATTTTTAAGGTCATTACCAGAAAAATGGGAAACTTACCCTATAGTTCTCAGATCTTCACCAAATTTTAAATCCCTCACTCTTACAAAATTACATGGGAGATTGTTAACCTTTGAAAGAGAAATTAATCAAAAGAAAAGGTTGCAAAGTTTTGGTAAAACAGCTGATGACTATGTACCAGGTAGTACAACACTGTTGGTACAAGACTCACCTTCTTGTCCATATAATTTTGGATCTTTTGACCACATTGACATAACTGCTGGGATCTCATCAGAAAGATTGTAGCTAACGTTGAAGTTCAAAGGTATACTCAGAATGTACAAGGTAGCGGTACAGACTGGATGTTTGATTACAAGGAGTTCTTTGAATCATTCAATCTAGATAGCTTGGTTGAAGAGGCTGTATTACGATTATATTACGAGGTCGAGAACGCAGTGACATCACCGTTGGTGCGTCCGATCACTGTAAACTCCCAAACAGCTTCTAATGATACCAACACTCCTGCAGCTGAAGAAGAGGTATTTCAGGAAGCTTCCACAACTCTTAATTCATCGGAATCTGAAGATGACGATGATGTTACAAGTGAAGTTGTTCCAGATATTGCTACAGAGACACCTCAAGTGAACCCAAATCCTAATGGTGCTTCATCATCAAACTTGGGTAATGATCTGCATTCGACAGAGAATTTAACTACTAAGACGGGAGTGCAAGTACTTGATTATTCGGAATCTCGGATACATCGAATTCACCCGCTCGAGCAGGTTATTGGTGATCCTGCTAGCAGTGTGATGATGAGTGGTCAACTGAGGAATGCAAACTCACCAGAAAACCTTGGAGCTCTTGCTTTATATGCTAAAATTCAAAAATCAGGTTTTCAAAATGACTGGTCTTTTGCTTGTTATGTTTCGCAGGTCGAGCCGCGGACATACAAGGATGCTCTTTTGGATGACGCTTGGGTAGAGGCTATGCAAGAGGAGTTATTCCAGTTTCAGAAATTTGGAGTGTGGACACTGACAGATTTACCTCCGGGACGAAAAAAATAGGAACAAAATGGGTGTTTAAGTGTAAGAAAGATGACAGAGGAGTGATTGTTAGGAACAAAACTCGATTGGTCGTACAAGGCTTTCATCAAGTTGAAGGAATCGATTACAACGAGATTTATGCACCGGTTGCACGCTTAGAAGCTATTCGCATGTTTCTGGCGTTTGCATCTTATAAGAAATTCAAGGTGTATCAAATGGACGTTAAAAGCGCGTTTCTTTATGGTGTGGTCAAGGAGGAAGTTTACATAGGTCAACCACAAGGCTTTGAGGATCCTATTCACCGGGATAAGATCTACGTTCTAAACAAAGCTCTTTACGGGTTGCACCAGGCTCCAAGGCAATGGTATGAGGAGCTGAGCACGTATCTTCTGACCAAAGAATTCAAACGAGGTTTGGTAGATTGTACAATGTTCACAAAACGAACAAGGGATGACTTGCTTCTAGTGCAGATTTATGTTGATGACATTATTTTTGGTTCTACTAACGAACTTCTGTGCAAAGAATTTGAACGTGTTATGCAGGAAAAGTTCGAAATGAGTGCGATGGGAGAGATGCAGTTTTTCCTAGGCTTGCAGGTGGAACAAAGACCAACGGGGATCTTTATTCACCAGACGAAATATGTTTCTGAAGTCTTGAGCCGATTCCAGATGGATGATTCAAAGCCGATGGATACCCCGATACAACCTAATCACAGGATTGGTGTTGACGCTAAGGGGGAGCTAACTGATCCTTTTACATACAGAGCAATCGTCGGATCTCTGATGTACCTCACCGCCTCCAGACCAGATATAATGTTTGCCACATGTCTCTGTGCACGTTATCAATCGAAGCCGAAACAGAGTCATCTTGTAGCTGTCAAACGTATCCTTAGATATCTGAAGGGTTGTCCGTCGAGAGGACTATGGTACCCTAATGATGATAATTTTGACCTAATCGCTTTTAGTGATGCAGATTGGGGTGGCTGTGACAAAGACAGCAAATCCACAACGGCTGGATGCCAGTTTAAGGGGAGCAGGCTTGTGACCTGGCAATGTAAGAAACAAACCGCAGTTTATCGCTTTTTAGTTTAGTTTTTATTGTTTTCAAAAAAATACAAAAAATTAAAAAATATGTTTTACTTTTTAGGAAGAATTCATTTTCATAAAAACCAAAAACATTGAAAAAGTAAAAAATCCATAAAAATTAGAAAACCCAAAATGTTTTCCAGTAGAAAAAGGGGAAATCATAGTACATCAGTGGGGATCTGACACATGCTACAGAAGAGTAATGAAATATAAGGCGTGTGTTTGAGTCTGTGTGATGTGTTGATAGGCTTCGTAGACCTATTACTGCATGCCTGATACATACATATCAAACAAATTGTTGTGTGGGTGAACTCCTCATGGGCATATGGTCTTAGTACCGTAATTTTGTTTGATAGAGTATTTGTACAAAATTCGGAGGTTTCGAGTCGTTATGTTATTAGTTGTCTGGGATAGCCTCTCTAATCTTCTGTTGTAAGTCATTACGGACCTAGATCACACAGGGTATCTTTATAAAAGAGCTATAAAGCCAAATCCTAAAGTTACCGAATTGAGGAACTTTCAATGTATCACGATAATCAAAGATTATATAATGCATCGTATCCAATCATTGATGCAAATCATGATTGATATCAGCCCTCAACCAGGTAGAGTGCACAAGTTACTTTGTAGCATTGATTTGCTGACCTGTATACCTCTGTGCCTCATACCTTGTAAATTACAGATGACGGAAGCATTATCACGCGTTACAATGAGTCTTTGTGCATTTACTTCTTGATACGAGAGTATGTCATGTGCGTGGGAACCACAGACAATTGAGTTTAGACTATAAATAATAGTATCAGTCTAAAGCATTGCACAACAGTCTGCATGTGAGTTTATGTGGATCACAATATCAGCAGTTGTCAGATCACACATTGTCTTTAATGATAATAAATCAAAAGATCAACAATGTGATCAGATTTCTCAATAACTGATATGATCTCCTTACCGGAAATCACAAAACATTTATTGCTTTATTTTTACATTTCTGCATTTTACATTTCTAGTCAAAAATACAAAACTCAAAAAGATTTTAGGTGTGTTTTAACAAAAAGTTTAGAAAATCCAAAAGATTTTACATTTCTATCTTATTTTTGATAGCTGATGGTGGTTGATGGTGATTTTCTAAAGCTTGATGGACCATTTGAGTTTTGTCATCTTAAAATGTGAAATAATGAATGTCGGATGCTTAAAAGTTAAGAAAATTTTTGAACGGGTCTCGATTTTGAGATTTGGTAAAAATTTCAAAAATTCCAATTTTCATTCGTCCCTTCGTTGGGTCGAAGGTGGAATTTTTCCTGCTCATTCGAACCTTTCAAACGTTCGAATGTGAGTGTTCATGTGTTATTTTCACATTGGAACCATTTGTCTACATTCGAACCTTTAAATAGAGTCGAAGGTGGACAAATTTTCACATTCGTCCTAGTCGTTTGGTCGAATGTGGAGCCTATATATAGCTGATCTGCACATTCGACCCCCATATTCAAAATTTTTTAAATTTCTGTGATAAAGTGATCTTGTTGCTCGTGAAATAAAAATCATATCATTGTGTTCGTAGTGTTTTACTGATCATTTCAAGATATCATTTGCAGGTATCCATCCACGAATGAAGTCAAAATCAGTGAATTTGTGACCAAATCCTAACTGAGATCAAAACATGCTTATTAACCGTTAATTGTTAAATTTTTTGTTAAGGATTTAGTGTTTGAGTGTTTTAGGGGGGGAATAAACAAAAAATCTAGGGTTTAAACAACTTGAATTGTTCAATTGATGATTTAAAAGCTTCGAACCCTAGTTTTTTAATTGAAAACACATAAACACTAATTAATTGATAAAATTGTTGATTGAGAAAGATTAATCGGCCATATTAGATGGTATTCAAATCAAAATGGCATGTTAAAACGATCCAAATCAAAATCTGCAATTTGAAGAAGATGAACAGTCTTCTTTCGCCTAATTTCAAACGGTCGAACGTGGCTTTTGGTCGAATGAAGATGTTCAAACGGTCGAAAGTGGAACTGTTTGGTCGAATGTACATTTTTAATTACTGATTTTCACATTCGGACCTTTAATTCCACATTCGAACCTCTATTTCCACATTCGTACCTTCGAATGGTCGAATGTAGAATTTCAAAATCAAAAATTTCAAGTTTTAGTTATTTTGTCCGTTTTTAACGTGTTTTCTTGATTTGTTTTGCAGTCTAATTATGTCTGAACATGAAAGTACTGATGTTCCCGCCGGATCTTCAGAAAAGGCAGCTGGAAAAGAACAGATTGAAGATTTACCATTCGAAGCAGCACACAATTGCTGTGCGTTTATGGGAGATTTGAAGAAACACACAGAATTCACTGGCATTGTAGATTTCTTGAAGAGAAGCCGTGTGATAGTTGCCCTTGCTACTCCCGCCATCATTTACAAAGATCATCAACAAGAATTCTGTAAGAATGCCAGAATGGATTACTGGAACAATGAATCTGCAGTTGTAAGTACGATTCAGGGGGAGTTCGTGATTATTTCCGAAGATGATATAAGAGAGGCATTGAAGCTACAAGATAAGAAGACAGATCCAAGTGAACTATCATGGATTGAACAGAGAAAGTGCTTTCTACGAATGAAGTACAATGGACCGATTACTGATGGTTCATTATACAAAAGGAAGCTATGCCCTCAGTTCAAGTATCTCGCTCACGTCATGTTACATGTGTTTGGATCAGTGAGTGGAGGGTATGTTGTTATGAGAAAGAGTATTAGCTCTTTGATGGTTGCCCTTATCTTGAACAAGCCGTTCAATGTATCCGGAATGATACTTGAACACATGCTGGAACCACTCAGAGGTTTGAAGAACAAGAAGTTTTTGCTATATCCGAGATTCCTGCAGATGATATTTGATGAGAAGTACAAGAACTTGAGAAGAGATCCTACTCAGATTGTTGTATAGGATCATATCAATCTGAACACGCTTGTTAGAATGAAAGGTTATAAAGGCGTGCCGATGAATGAAAGACCACCACACAAGAATTTGTTTGGTCATCTGATTAATCCAGGATATGAAGATCCAGGAAAGGATAAAGCCAGGCATGCTAACAGTGATTCTGATGAAGATAATCCTTTATGCCCTGTAAATCCTGATGCTAAGAGAAAGCGGCAAGTAGTGAATGTCAGTGCCAAGACTGGGAAAGGTAAAGAAAAACAGGATGATGTAGAACCCGCACAGAAGAAGGTTTCTAGAAGGAAGAAAAGTGTAGCCAAAAAGGGTTTACATTTTGTTGATGAAGTGTCTGTTGATTCTGAAGAGACACAGGAAGATGAAAGATGGGATTCAGAGAATGAGACTGTTAAGAGCACCACGCCCAAGGCCACTGTGGCTGGTGAGTCTGAAAGTCTTAACAAGTCTGCAGAAGAGCAGAGGACAAGAAGTCATATTGCATTGGATGAGATTGATGAAAATTTAGGTTTGGGATCCGAAGATTTTGGAGGATCGCCAAAGGCTGGAGAAAAACAAAAGAAACCTTTGTACAAGAAGAAAGAGAAGGTTGTGATGCCGATGGAGAAAAGAGCTAGAGATATTGAGAATTTGATTGCTGGAAAGAAATTTCCTACAGCATCTAGTTCTAAATCACCCATTACATCCCCAGCATCAAAGAAACAGAAGACATCATCTGCTGCTGAGCATACTGATCTGCCAACTGATGCATTTAATGATGCTTTGGATAGGGTGTTGAAAAAGTTGAAGAAAGGAAAGATTACGGTTGCTGAAGCTTCAACACCTAAGGTTTCTGTAGATAGTGATGTGATGACTGCAGTTAACCAGAAGCTTGCAGATATGATGAAGATCATAAATCAGCAACAAGCATAGATTGAACAGTTGAGAAGTAATGACAGGAAGATGTTTGATGTTGTCGAATCTTCACATGAAAATCTTAAAGCTCTGAAAGCAAAGGTTAAACTACTTCAGAAAGAAAACAAGAAGTTGTTAAAGCATGAGCAGAGAAACACCAGAAGATACATCACTATGAAAAAGGAGAATAAGAAGCTGAAAGCAGACAACAAGAGTATGAATAATCTGATAAAAGATTTGTACTCTAAAGCTCCACAATTACAAGCAGGTGAAGAAGATAAAGAACTTGATGAGGAGGAAGTTGATTATGAACCATCTGATGAAGAAGAAGAAGAAGAATAAGATGAGTTGAATGAGGATGCCGGTGATGCTCCTAAAAAGAAGAAGGAAGATGATGGTGATGATTATGGTTGAGGAGATGATTCAGGTGAAGATAATAGCTCTGCTAGTTCTGATAGTGATGATGATGATGATGATGATGATGATGACACTAACAAATATAAGTGTGAGAAGAGAGGATCAGGAAAAGACATAAGAGAATCCAGTTCGAAAGCTCCTGGTGGTACCACAGAAGATGATAATATCTTGTGGAATGAGAAGATCAGATCTTTATCTGAAGACTACAAGAATTTGTATCGCCAGATGTTGACTGACACAGTCTAGACGATAGAGATGACTGGCAGGTTTCCAGAGATATTTGAGTCAAATGATATGCTTTTTGAGTTGGAATATAATGATCCTGATCTAGAAGACGGAGAAGTTTCTGCAGCCATGTCGAAAGAGATATTGGAGGTACTGGCGAAACAAGTTGGTAAATCTCTGGAGGAGTTGATGAGTGAAAACCAGTTACCAAACATACCTGAGAAAGAAGCAGGTAATCACTCCGATGATTGAGATGTCCCTGTATTTGAAGAAGTAGAGATTGAGGATATTACTAGCGAGGAATATCCAGAATATGTTAAGAATGACAAAGATTCTGGATTTCCTGAATTCACTGATGAAATGTTGAGCCAGGCTGAGAAACTTGCTCATGAAAAGAGTAAGAAGTTTGTTGAAGAAGTGTTTCCAGATTGTCAAAAGCCAAATACTGAACAATCTGATGCTTTGAAAAATTTATTGAGGAAGCTTAAAGAAAAAGAATCTTATTGTCCAAAGACTGAAGTTCAAGGTAGCTTTTACAAATTTCATAATGAGTTGTTTAAAGGGAAAGCTCTCGGCTGGAAGTACTTGAGACAGCTGAAATGTGTCGCAGTGAAATGGGGGAAAGGAATTCTGTACTTTGACAGATTCCATGATATTAAGACACTACCATACTGGGCTGTTCGAGATATCTGCAGACATGAAATGTCAGGTGCTTCAGTGAACAACCATCCAGTTGGTTACTTTGCAGATAGGATGGCTAGAGAGAGCAGGACGAAATGGGACGTGTTTACCCCATAGTATCCCAAGAGGATTCTTCATAAGAAGGAGAAGGATGATATTACGGGGATGCCCAAGGTGACTTTGAAGTATAAACCACCGAAAATGTTGAAACATATTCCTTAGATGCAGATTCCACAACACTTTTCAAAGGATTTTATGTGGTGGTTTTATGATTGGAAGACTGTAGAAGCTATTATCATTCTGAAGGATGGTTTGAAGGACTTCAAGATGATTCACATTTTTGACCCGATGTGGTTAATCAACTGCTCGCACGAAGACATCATCATGCTTTATTATAATCCAATCTATTGTGAAGCGAAAGACAGTGAAAAGGCAAGCAAATACCAACGTGTGGTATTCTTATGTTTTGCATGGGATGTTAATGCTGGGTGTGACTTCGACAAGAAACTGTGGAAGTTTGTAAAGATACAGAATGTTGAAAAGAAGAAGCCAAAACAAACTCATGAACCAGTGATGACAAAAGAACAAAAGGCGTTATTGCGTATCAAATTGATGAACAAGACGATGGACGAAGAGCAAAGACTCAAGCAATTCAAGCAATAGTCGAGGGGGAGTTTATAGATGCACATATTGCGACTAATGCTATTGAATTGCGAATTTCAAGTTGTTTTGTTGTTTGTCGAGTGGTCGAAGGTGAAATATAGATGGTCGAATGTAGAAGTAAACGGTCGAAGGTACACTGGGAGGTCGAAGGAAGAATTGTATATATGTATGTCCAGATTCTCCCTATATGAACGGTCGAACCTGCACATTCGACCAAGCTATTTGGGCGAATCTGCAGGTCTATATAAGACAATCTCAATTTTTGAATGTTAACTTTTGGTCATTTGTTTTCCCTTCCAGTGTGTGTTTCTCCCTAGGGTTATTATTGAGTCTGTAACCAAGTTTAATCATTATAAACAACGTTTTGAAGTGTAATTGATTATCTAATTGAATGAAATGATTATGTTTATGATGATTTCTGTGGTTTGCTAGTATTATTATCATATTGTGATCAATTCAGGTATTCTGCACCTGAATTGAACTTGTTTGATCATTATCTTTGTTGATTAGCCGATCCTACGCACATACAAAGATCATATCCAGCTTATGACAATGATGAAAATACTCAAACTGCTGATAACATGTGTTTTATCATGGATGACTTGAAAATTTTTAGCAGTGATGACTTAGAAGAAATGGACATTTTACACCAACTGGCCATGTTAAGTATAAAAACTAACAAATTTTACAAAAGGTCAGGAAGGAAATTTCCAGGACTGAACAGTTCAACAAAAGTTGGTTTTAACAAATCTAAACTTAGATGTCACAAGTGTCAAAAGTTGGGACACTTTGCTAGAGAGTGTAGAAGCTCTAGCTATAACCAACCACAGTCTGGTAATCAGTTTAACCCTAGTTATAATAGGAATAATGGAACACAGGGAAGTGCACATTTTGTACAAGCACAAGCCCCACAAATCCAATATGTGCCACAAACACAATATGTACAGATGCCTGCTCAACAAATGCAGAGCCAACAATCAATGCGTTCACAAACTCAGCAACCCTCCACAAACTCAGCAACCCTCACAACAAAGTCTTTTCACTTTAGGGTATGTTGTCTGGAGCAGTCTTCCTTTTGACACATCTGAGTGCAATCCTGATGCAGACAACAAAATGTTTGACATCAACTGGGCAGAAGCTGACAATGGCAGAAAGAACTTTGCCTTAATTGCATTTGAGGGTTGCACCTCAAAATATGCCTTATCTCAGGTATCAAAAGAATCTTTGACAAAACTATGTTCAAACTCATGTAAAGAATCTTTTTCTCTCATAAGAGAGACCAATGTGCATTTAGAAGGCAAATCCAATGACTCAGAGAGAAAATATACTCAAATAAAATGTGATTTAGAAGGAAAACTTGCTGCAAAATCAAAAGAAAATTCTAAATTAACAAACAATGCTATTGAAACCCAAGCATAACTTAAAATCATGATAGAAGACCTAGGAAATGTTAAAAAAGAGCTTGTTAACACCAAGGTTGAATGTGAAAAATGGGTTGTGTCATTTAAAGGGTACCAACTGCTGCTTAACAAACAAAGTGCATCAAATGTTAGGTTTGGCATATGGTACAATCACACTGAAACACCAATTGATTTTTCTCCCAAAACTACTGATGATGGGAGAAGAATAGTTCAAAATCAAACTTCTGAAGAGAAGGAATGCACATCTTTTCATGAAAGCTTTCTAAAACTTGAAAAAGAAAATTCCTCAGAAGTACTGATTAATCTGACTTTAAGCCATCAGTATTTTCATCTACATCAGGAGTTGAGAACTTGAAAAGTACCGATGACCTAAATCAAATCAAGACTGTCCGAAATTTTCCTTTAAATGAAAAACGAAAGGCAAAAGAATGTGAAATTTGTGGTTTGTTTAACCACAAAACAGAATTTTTTGTAGATACAGAAAAGGAAATCAGTATAATAAGAAGATTTCACAACTGGTTGTGGCAAAACAACTTAAAAATGATTTTGAAGAAACTTTCTTTCCCAACAAACAACAACCAGGTAACACCTTTTCTGAGAAAAAGATGAAATCTGAACAACAGTCTTTTTCTCAAAAATCTCTTTCAGTAGTGATGACCAAGGTTGATGGTGGTCCTCAAAAGGATACCACCATTGCTCTAAATGAAAAATACATTGCCAAAAAGACATGGATTCCTCAACCTGGTCAAGAACAAACTATTAATGTTCTCAAGAGCAAACCCAAAGCCAAATTAGCCTAGGTTCCCAAATCTAACAAATTTTCTACTTTGTGTAGAGGGTCTCCGGAGGCTTAAATAGCATTTGGTATGTTGACAGTAGAGGCTCAATGCACATGACATGATGCAGATACCTGATAAATAATTTTATCAGTCAAAGAGAAGGATCTGTATCCTTTAGGAACAATGCCAAGGGATATGTGCTAGGACATGGCAATGTCTCTTCAGGAAAATTACAGTTTGACAAGGTTAATCTCGTTGAAAACCTTGAGTACAACTTGCTGAGTGTGTCACAAATGTGTGATAAAGGATATTCTTCCTTTTTTCACAAAGACATCATGTAAGATCATATCACCAGAAGGCCAGAAGTTGATAGAGAAGATCATTGAAGATCATACTTTGTTGATAGCCAAAAGATGTGGCAATGTCTATGTAGTGGACATTGAAAAGGACAAAGTACTGAATAACACTTCCTGTTTCTTCTCAAGGGCATCACCTTCAGAGACTGATCTCTGGCATAGGAGACTTAGCCATGTAAACTTTAAAACCATAAATAAAGTCACAAAAATGGGCTTGGTCAGAGGTCTACCCTTGAAAGTATACCAGTGTCAAGAACACTGTGTATCCTGTTTAAAGGGAAAACAGCATAAGTCCTCCTATAAGTCTATTGAAGAATCTAAAACAACTGCATGTCTTCAACTACTCCATATGGACTTATTTGGGCTAGTCAAAATCATGAGCCTTGGTAAAAAGAAATACTGCCTAGTCATCATTGATTACTATTCAAGATTCACATGGGTCTTCTTCTTATTCTCCAAGGATGAGGCAGCTGAAATCATCAAGTTCTTCATTCTACAAGTAGAGATTCAATATTCTCTTTCTGTCAAAGCCACTAGAAGTGACAATTGGATAGAGTTCAGGAACCAAAATATGGATGAATTCTGATTGTCTAAAGGGATTATTAGACAATTCAGTGTTCCTAGAACTCCTGAACAAAATGGTGTGGTAGAAAGGAAGAACAGGACACTAATTGAAGCAGCAAGAACCATGTTAGCTGATTCAGGCCTACCATTGTATTTCTGGGCTGAAGCAGTCAACACTGCATGTTATGTTCAGAATAGAGTCCTTGTCAACAAGAGACACTCTAAAACTGCCTATGAAGTTCTTCATGGCATTAAGCCCCTTATCTCCTTTTTCAGGGCTTTTGAATGTCAATGTTTCATTGTAAACATTAAAGACTCTATTTCAAAGTTTGCTGCAAAAGTTGATTCAGGTTATTTTCTTGGTTACTCTTCCACTAGAAAAGCCTACAAGGTTTTTAACTCAAGAACCAAGATAGTAGAAGAAACACTGAATGTCATGTTCAATGACACAAAACACACTCTCATTCCAGCGCATCCTACTGAACTCTTTGACCATGACAGCTTCCATTTCGGACCTGAAAAGACTGTTATTTCATCTAAACATATTTATTATGGTGATCAAACAGCTGAACCAGATATTATAAACCTCAGTGGTTTGTTTGAAGAAGTACAAGAGCCACCTACACCTGTCAGCGGTTTACAACAACTCATTGAACACAAGGATCATCCATTGGATCAAATCATGGGTGATATTGCATCAGGTGTTCTCACAAGAAATCAGCTTTCCAACTTTTTCTTTTTCTCAGCATTCATTTCTCAATTGGAACCTAAAACGTATCAAAAAGCCATCAAAGACAACAATTGGTTGCAAGCTATGCAAGAAGAGTTGCTCTAATTCAGGAAGCTACAAGTCTAGGAAATCTATCCCTTACCACCAAACAAGCTACCAATTGGCACAAGATGGGTTTTTCGGAATAAACAAGATGAAGCTAGTATGATTATCAAGAACAAGGCAATATTGGTGGTACAAGGTTATTCTCAAGAAGAGGGAATTGACTATGATAGAACCTTTGCTTCAGTTGCAAGACTTGAAGCCATCAGGTTATTCTTGGCTTATGCAATTTCCAATAAAATTAAAGTTTTAATTGAAAACTGAAATCCTTCAGAGCTTTTACTTGATATTCCATTTCATAATCTGAGAATATATTTACTTATTTATTGTTATATACCCGATGGTCGTTGATGTTCGGCCTTGACCTTGGAACAAGTGAGGCATTTTGCAACGAAAAGAGCAATGTCTTTCTTCATACCAGGCCACCAATAAGAATAACGGAGATCTTGGTACATCTTGTCAGCTCCAGGATGAATAGAATAACGAGACTTATGAGCCTCGTTCATGAGGAAAGTACGAAGATCATCACGGTCGGGAATCCACAGTCGATTAAGAAAATTGAGATGACCATCAGGTTTGGTTTCAAGTTGAGTTTCAGCACCACAAGACATTTCATCGTACATGTTACCTTGGCTGACTGATGTGTGTTGAGCCTGGAGAATGCGATCTTGAAGGTCAGTACGAACTCTCGCACATTGGAGTTTGATACGCTCTTTACGACTAATTGCGTCAGCCACAACATTCGCCTTGCCAGGATGGTAGCGAATTTCGCAATCGTAGTCGTTAAGTAATTCAACCCAACGTCTTTGCCTCATGTTAAGATTCTTTTGGTCGAAGACATGTTGGAGACTTTTGTGGTCCGTGAACACCACATATTTGGTCCCATAAAGATAATGTCTCCAAATCTTGAGAGCAAAGACAACAGCGCCCAATTCAAGATCATGAGTGGTATAATTCTTTTCGTGAGTCTTGAGTTGTCGAGACGCATAAGCAATAACCTTTCCTCGTTGCATGAGAACACAACCAAGACCTTGGTTCGATGCATCACAGTAGACCACGAAATCATCATTACCCTCAAGTAGAGACAAGATAGGAGCTTCACAGAGTTTCAGCTTAAGAGTTTCAAATGCTTCCTCTTGCTTTGGTCCCCACTCATAGGGTTTACCCTTGTGAGTTAAGGTAGTGAGAGGAACAGCGATCTTGGAGAAAATGGCGATGAATCGACGATAATAACCAGCCAAACCAAGGAAAGAACGGACTTCAGTTGGAGTTTGAGGAACACTCCAATTTTTCACAGCTTCGATCTTTGCGGGATCAACATGAATCCCGTTCATATCAATGACATGTCCCAAAAATTGAACTTCCTTAAGCCAAAATTCACATTTCGAGAACTTGGCATACAGTTGTTCTTTCTTTAGGAGACCCAAGATGGAGTGAAGATGTTGCTCGTGATCGTATTTTGATTTAGAGTAAATCAAAATATTATCGATGAAAACGATCACGAATTTGTCGAGATAGGGTCTACAAACCCGATTCATCAAATCCATAAATACTGCGGGAGCGTTGGTCAATCCAAAAGGCATAACCATGAATTCATAATGACCATAGCATGTGCGAAAAGCTGTCTTGGGAATATCTTCATCGTGGACTCTAAGCTGATGATAACCAGAACGGAGATCAATCTTCGAGAAGTGAGTTGCTCCTTGAAGTTGATCGAAGAGATCGTCAATCCTAGGCAGTGGATAACGATTTTTGATGGTGAGTTTGTTGAGTTCTCGGTAGTCAATACACATTCTAAGAGAACCATCCTTCTTTTTAACGAACAAGACAGGGGCCCCCCATGGAGAAGAACTAGGGCGAATGAACCCTTTATCAGAAAGTTCCTGTAATTGACTGGCGAGTTCTTGCATCTCAGAGGGCGCAAGACGATAAGGAGCTTTGGCGACAGGATTAGCACCAGGAACAAGATCAATTCTAAATTCCACTTGTCGAGCAGGAGGCAAACCAGGTAAATCCTCAGGGAAGACTTCAGGATAGTCTCGAATAATAGGAATGTCTTGGATACTTTTGCCTTTGTCCTTCTTCTCTATCACGTTAGCTAAGAAGGCTGTATACCCCTTTCGTAAGTACTTTTGGGCAGTAGTACAAGACATAAGCTTAAGCTCGCCACAGGGTTTCTCACCATAGATCTTCAAAATCTCACCAGATTCGAGAGGAATGCGTATGACTTTCTCGAAGCACAGAATTTCGGCACGATGAGTTGACAACCAGTCCATGCCTACTATAACATCAAAACTTCCAAGATGCATGGGGATGAGATCGATAGAGAAGGTATGATCGTCGAGGTTCAACAAGCAGTTACGAATAATAGAGTCGATCGAAATAGACTTCCCGTTAGCTACCTCTACCACTAAAGGTTCCTCTAGATTAGTGTGGGGTAAGTTAAGTAAAGGTTCAAACTTCAGTGATACAAATGTCTTATCAGCTCCCGAATCAAATAATATGGATCATAGTGGTTATTAATGAGGAACGTACCATTCACCACTTCGTTGTTGTCACGAGCCTGGTTAGCGTTGAGATTGTAGGCGCGACCTCGAGCACCTTGGTTCTGGTTGCGGTTCTGGTTTTGGTTTTGGTTTTGGTTTCGGTTTTGGTTTCGGTTTTGGTTTCGGTTTTGGTTCTGGTTACGATTAGGGTAGTTGTTGATGTAGTGATCAGGGCTGCCACACTCGTAGCATTGACCACGAGTAGGCCTGTTGTTTTGTTGGTTGGGAGCTGGGTTGTTTCTGGCTGGGTTGTTTTGGTTGTTTTGGTTGTTTTGGGCAGCAGGGGCTTGACAGGCGTTGGTGTAGTGTCCATACCGTTTACAGTTATTACACTGGCGGCACGGTCTACCAGGAAGATGATGGAACTGACAGGTGTTGCAAAGATGGTGAGTGCCGCCATATGGCTTCTTGGCTGGGTTTTGGGCAGTAAGTGGAGTAGCAGCAACCATGTAGTTTCTAGCCTTGCGCTTTTTGTTGCTTGAGGTCTCAGGCTTGACTTCAATTGCAGGCTGTGGAGTGTCTTTGGCAACCGTCTTCTTAGTGCCCTTGCGGAAGAGAGTACCATTCTTCACGTGATTATCAGTAAGAGTGGCCGCTAGACGTTTGGCCTCTTCCAAAGTTGCAGGATTTCTTCCCCAAACGGTGTCCTGGATTTGCATGGGTAGACCACCGATGTACTTCTCGATGGCTACCGGCAGGGGAGTGACTTTGTGAGGCAACAATAAGCTAAGCTCGTGAAAGCGGGTGTTGTAGGCAAGGTTTTCCCCACTATCTTGAGCTAGGGTGTGGAACTCATCCTCAAGCGTCTTAACTTCATTGTGAGGACAAAACTCTTCCTTCATGACCTCCTTGACTTGGTTCCATGTCATAGCAAGAGCAACTTCGGCCCCACGAGTGCGCTTTTCTTCATTCCACCAAGTTAGTGCTCGTTTGTGGAGAACACTCATGGCGTAACGAACCTTGAAGTTGTTGGGGCACTCACTGTTGATGAAGGTATTCTCAATACCCTCGAACCATTGGAGGAGTCCTGTAGCTCCTTCTTCACCACTAAGCTTTGGAGGGTTACAAGAATTGAAATGCTTAAGGGTGCAGGCTGGGGGTCCATTTCCATTACCATTGCCGTTCCCGTTCCCGTTACCGTTCCCGTTGCCGTGACCATTCCCATTGCCGTTCATTTGGATGACTTGTGCTAGCAAATTGGGAACCAGAGTTGCGATTTGCTGCGCCATTTGTTGAGAAATGATCGCAGCCAGTTGGGCATCGACACCATTGTTGTTGTGGTTAGGACCTTGGTCATGGTTATGGTTGTCACCACCCTCTTCGTGGTTCTCACCATTGCTGTTGCGAGTGCTGCGACGTGGAGGCATGATCTGTAATAGACACAATGAAATGAATGAGATTATATAAGGAATGTAATCATTTATTCATTAATTAAAACGAATAAACAAAAACGTTGACTTATCAAAGATTCTAAATTCTAATAACATATGAAGACATGCTTTAGCCTATAAGTGAACACTCATCCCGAGAATTCCCAGGTAGGCATCCGGGTCCCTCGTCTGATTGGGATATATGCGCAATGCCAGCCTAGACAGAAGACTCAGAATACAGGCGTTCACCCTTCCAGATTGCACGTGTTCGTTATTAAAATCTAGAACTTCGACGAGATCTCAAGGGGGTTCAGGTTAAACCTGAGGATTTTGTCCTATTAATCTAATGGTGGATCAGGATTGCAGCAGACGAATAAGAGTAGTCACATGTAGGCTTAGGGTTATATAAGGTATAGGATAAGGATAGGATTACGGAAGCAATTAGGGTTACAAGTAAGAGAAGCAAGTACTGTTTAAGTCCCTAAGGTTATAGTCTAGATTATTTTCTAATAACCTAATTCCCTATAACCAAGGATGTGATACCAATCTGTAACACCCCAACCGATGGCGGAAACATCGAGGTGTCACGTAAGAATGAGTATACAGTGGCACATGGTAATCCAAATTTTAATTGAAGTAAATTTAAATTGCAAATATCCAAAAATAGAAATACATAAGAGTTTTAAATGTGGAAATCTAATACATCACACAAGAATCAAGCAAGCATAGACTCCTTATTATCTTCATAAAACACTCTAATCTTCATGCATCATTATTACCTGTTGAGTTGTAAAAATTGGGGGGGGGGGGGGGGGGGTCAACTAGAAGTTGGTGAGAATACATAATCCATGTTAAGCATATAATTTACGTATAAAAGTTTAGCAATTCGTATGTCTATCGTAAAATTTAAGTCTACAAGAATAGTATAATATGTTGACATAATCAAACCTCCGACTAGTTTAGGTCCATCCCGTCATCTACGGTTCACCTTAGTAATATGTTGGAACGATAACAATCACCCACGTTACCCATATAGGAGGTACACGTATCCGGGTGGGGTTGTCAATCCAATAGATCTATTATTGAGTATCGCCGGCTTGGCCATAGCTAATGATTATGTAATGTTGAAACTCGTTGAAACTCGTTGAAACTGTTGACTAATTCTTGAGGCAATAAAGTTTACTACTAGACATGCATGTTGAATTGCTTAAAATGTTGCAAGTATAAAGAATCGCATAAACATGGTTACGTAAACTCACCTTGGTATAGTATTAGGTAATGAGAAATAGTATAAGTGTAGCCCAATAGATTGCCAAGTATCACCCTATGTATAAGGCAACAAATAAGTCTAAGTCTATCTAGTCTATAAGTATATTCTAGGGTTTCGATTTGGGATATCCAATTGTTGAATTTATAATAAATGTTAATTAAATAAAAGGAAATTTGATAATTAAATAAATGAAAGTCTTTTTATAAAGTTTGAATTTAGGATGTTCACAATAATGTGTTTGAAGTATAAAAATAATTTTTATAAAATTATTTTCTTTAAAATAGATTATTAAATCTATTTATTACAAATTGGCAAAATTTAACTTTAATATTTAAAAATACTAAAATTAAAGAATTATTATTTTAAAAATTATATTTCTGTTCTAAATATTCAGAATTAAATTGTATAAAATTTTGGTGCAAAAATAATAAAAATTGAATTTATTATGATTTAATTATGATTAAAACTAACAAAAATTGATTAAAAATATAAAATAAATGATTTTTCAGAATTAAAAATCATTTTAGTAAAGTTTATCATTGTACAAACTCAGGATAATTTTTGTGGGAATTTATAACATTGTTTTGATATTTTAATGGATTTTTATAAATATAATAGCATAAAATTGATTTAATTATTATATATATTAAATAAATTAATTTCAAAAAACTAAAAATTGTGGGTAAAACTTTTACATCAGATTTGTTAAAAATAATTTTTTTAGAATTTATAAAAAAGTTTTAATAATTAAAAATGAATTTACAAGATTAAAGGTATAATATATATATATATATAATTGGTTTGTTTTTAGAAGATGAAAATAAAAGAAAAAGAGGCGCCATGGCCGGGACTCGAACCCGGGTGGCTGGGGTTAATTCCATCAGTCACAACCACTTGGCCTAGGCCAGTGGTTGTGATTAACTCTGTTTTAAATAAATTAAATACATGATGCAAAATCAGTTTATCCCCAAATCAATACTCACGAACCCTAGTTTCTGCAATTGATTGATTCACTCATCAATAGCCCAATTAATCATGGGGCTATTGATGAGTGATCGCCGATGAACAAAACCCACAGAAAATGTTAGACTTACAATGTTGTTTCGTGTTCGATTGAATGGTCAATCAAAAAGTCAAACGTACGATCGTGAATGAGAACAGAGTGTTTATTGTGGAGAATTGGAGGTTGAGAAATGATTAATGGCGAGTTGTGAAGACTCACAGAGGTTCAATTTATAGTGTGGATCACAGGATTGATGAATTGGCAAGGTTGACCAATATTGAAGTCTATACGCGTAATAGGTTTAAATTGGGTATCAATTGATTGATGTTAATCGTGTATCATAGTCAGACAAGGCCGGTAATCATGTATAGTTTCCAAAGATACACAAATCACGCGTTAATTCGATGGATTTAGGCAAGTCATTCATCACAGTTGACTTTGCTAGTCAACTGTGAAGGTTTTAAGTCATGTTATAATAATAACGCGCTGGGTTTTGAACATATATGTTGGTCAGCTCAGATGGTAAGTGTGTTTGTGTGTGGTGTTGGGCCGGCCTTGGGCGCGGGTTCGATTCCCGGCCCAAGTGTTTTATTTTTTTGTTAATTATCCCACACTTAACCACATATATATAATATATATAGTATTAAGGTTTCAAAAATGCGACAAAATAATTAAATGCAAGCATTATCGATAGAACTTGACGTTTTATTAAATATGATAGTGTAACGTACAAGTTTAAAATGCGAAATGTTACAAATGGTAGCATCATACAATGGATTGGTTTCTAGTCAAATTGGGAACAATAACTTGACCAATGAGGACTATGCACAGATCGACAAGGAAGAAATGGAATTGATGGATATACAGTGGGCCTTTGCAAGTATCATGAGAAGAGCCACGAATTT
The DNA here is from genome assembly GCA_028751855.1 of Ambrosia trifida. Classification (NCBI taxonomy): domain Eukaryota; kingdom Viridiplantae; phylum Streptophyta; class Magnoliopsida; order Asterales; family Asteraceae; genus Ambrosia; species Ambrosia trifida. The sequence continues at coordinate 73,196,491 of CM054131.1, read as the reverse complement.
CATTCAAAAGACTGGAAGAACTGATCTTTTGACCTCTCCCAACACCACTTATGGCTTCAACAAAGCCAAAGTCAGTTGTTTCAACTGTGGTGAGAAAGGTCATTTCAAAAGAGAGTGCACACAGCCAGCACAACAAGGTAATAGAAATCCATTCAACTCTACTTACCAAAACCGACAAACCCAAAATCAAAATCAAGTATCATACCAAAGCCCCAACATTTCAAGTTTTCAACCTCACAACAACTATCAAAATCGCCAAACTACCCAACAAAACAACAATGCTAGACAATCCACAGCACAAAACCAAAACCAAACACAACAGAACTCAAACCGAACAATCATTCCCATTTCTACACCAAACACACAAACCCAAACCGAGTACCCAAATCAAGCACTGGTGATACAGAAGGATGAGGGTTTTGATTGGACCGGTATGTAGTTAGGTGTGGAAGAAATTACAGCTGGTAATGTGGCTTGTGTGGCACAGCAGATGAACTTGGATGAACCGGTGGAGGTTGAAGAAGAGATTGTGACTGAGAAGATGAGTGAGTTGAAAATTGAAGAGTTGAATGATGAGATGAATGTTGATGTTGAAGAAAAGAAGTCTGGAATGATTCTTGACTCAGTTGCTGATATTCCGTAGCAGTTTGATTCTACTTATTCTGATGAGGAGAGTGAGTCTGATTCTGAATCTCGTGTTAACTCACTGGATGACGATATTGACCAGTTGCTTGCTGAAGCTGACTTCTTGATGAAAAGGAAATCATGCATAGTGGATGATGCTTGCACCAGAATTGACTATTGCAAGTTTTTCGCTGGGAAGGAAGCACACTTTGCACTGATGGACATGACAGAACCTCCTAAACAGGTAAGTACTGAATCTTCTGTTAATTCAAATTCAACATGTGTTAAACAATGCAAAGCTTGTGATAAATTGACAGATGAAAATAAGCAACTCAAGGTTCAACTTGAGAGTGCAAAAATCAACTGTCAATTATATCAAAAAGAATCAAAAGAATTCAACAGAGTACTTGATGGATATAAGAAAGATGTTTCTGAATTGAAAAAGACTTTGTCTTTAAAACAAATGGCCATAAATAACTATATCAATGATTTAGAAAACACAAAATTGGAAATGGCCACCATCAAGTGCTTTGCAGAGAAAGTTAACAAAAAGCTTGAGAGTTATAAGCATATTGCTTATGTCGTTGACCACATAATAGAAGAGCCTTCACAGTCTAGTAGTGCAAACTACAAAGCTGTCCCAGCTCCGGTGTTGTTTGAAAACCATAATTTGCATGCAATAGCACCGGAGAGCTTAGTCAAATCTGACATTACATCGGATAACGAGTCAAACACATCCAGTGTGGGAGACCCGTATTCTGATGTTAGACCTGTTCTGGGAAATAATGAGGGTGTGGTTGCTGCTGATGATTCTGATGAAGAGGATGAACAGTCTGAGACGGTTGTTGAAAAAGTGAGTGATATTCCTGATGAAAATCACATCATCACCACTGAACCGGTTTCACCATCTCAAATTGTCCATCCCATGGCTAACGCTCACAGAAAGAATCAATCAGTAAAGAATGTTGAAAAGAAAGTTGTTAAGAATGTTGAAAAGAATGTTGTTAAGTCTGTTGAAAAGAATGTTGAGAAGAAAATTGAAAAGAAAACTGAAAAGTTAGATGAAAAAGAAAATGAATCGTGTGATAAACCTGTCAAAGTTTTCTATCGGATGCAAGGCTCTGATAAGATCATGTCTGATGAAGAATATCCGATTCAATTTGCAAATTATTCAAAAATTGAAAAGATCTGGCAGGAAAGTACCATTTGGTTTCCGAAACATGAACGAACAAATGATATTCCTCCAGCTATCTTAAAGAAAATTCATTCAGATATTCCTAAAGATCCAAAGGTCAATGTCACACAATTTGTTAAACCAACAGATAAGTCAAATAGTTTTATTGAGCCGACTTACTCAAAGCACCCCGCTCCTGAGAGTTTAAGAAGACAGTGTATGGTTGATCAATATCCTATCGCTAGTTATTCTAAGTCGAATATCAAGGAAAATTATGAAGAGTACCGTGCGTGTTTTAAGTGCGGGGAGAGGGGGCATTTACTTGCCAACTGCCCGTATGTACGACACAAGTGGCACGAGGTGGAGATGAAGCAAAAGTATGAATGTCCGGTTGACAATCATTGTTATCCACAGAGACGGTTTGTCCCTCAACCAGCACCTTTTTATAACCAAAACAATTATTTCAAAAGGAGGGAAAATCGTCCGATGACATATGATAGACGCAACCGGATAGCCACTGAGAAACCGATTAAGAAACCAATGGTGAACAAAACTGCTGACAACAAAAAGGTTCCTGTTAAACCTAATGTCAAACCAGCTGTTGGACCTGTCTCTGTTAAATCAGAGAAGGTAACCAAGAAGGAATCGTTTAAGGATGAAGTAAAGAAACCGGCTGAGACCACAAAATCTCAGATCCGGATCTTGAAAAGATCTGAACAATCTTGGTCGCCAAAGGGATCTGATGGTGCTTCATCTTCACAACAGAATGTGAAATCTGAGAATGAGAAAGATTTGTGTGAAAAGAAAAAGGTTGATAAAAATCAAGAAGTTTGTGAAAAATCTGAAAAATCTGAATCTTTGAAACAAACTGTTCAAAGACCCAAGACCAAACAGGCTTGGGTCCCCCGAAAAATCTAACTTCTTTACTTGATATGTGCAGGGAGCTTCAGCTGGCCCTGTGAGCAGTCTTTGGATTGTTGACAGTGGAGCTTCTGGCCATATGACAGGGGATCTTTCGCTACCTTTTGATATTAGAAACATCAATGGAGGTTATGTAGTGTTTGCAGGGAACAAAGGAGGTTATATTACCATGGAAGGTATTGTGAGCAATGGAATTGTGAGCTTCGAGAGAATTTCTTATGTGAAGCAGATAGATTAGAATCTGTTGAGTGTCAGTCAGATATGCGACAAACAATTTTCTGGGTAGTTTGACGACAAATCTTGCTACGTTGAAGAAGAGGTTTTTCAAGAAGCTTCCACAACGTTGAATTCATCAGAATCAGAAGATTACGACGATGATGTTACAAGTGAAGCTATCTTAGATCATGCTACAGTGACACCACCAGTGAACCCAACTACAAATGGTGCTTCAACATCGAATGTGGGTAATGATCTGGTTTTTGCAGAGAACTTAACTACTCAGACGGGAGTCCAAGTACCCGATTATCGGGAATCTCGGATACATCGATTTCACCCGATCGAGTAGGTTATTGGTGATCCTGGTAGCAGTGTGATGACAAGAGGACAATTGAGGAATGCTAACTCACCGGAAAACCTTGGCAATCTTGCTTTATATGCCAAAATACAAAAATCTGGTTTTCAGAATGACTGGTCTTTTGCTTGTTATGTTTCGCAGGTGGAGCCGCGAACTTACAAGGATGCTCTTTTGGACGACGCTTGGGTGGAAGCAATGCAAGAGGAGTTGTTGCAGTTCCAGAAACTTGGCGTTTGGACACTGACAGATTTTCCCCCGGGAAGAAAGAAGATTGGAACGAAGTGGGTTTTTGTATTTGCGTGAAAGGATCGTATAACAACAAAGAATGATCAAACAAGTTAGTTTTAGGTGTGGAATCCCTAAAACAATCACAAAATAATAGTCAAACAGATCAAAACAAGTAAATCATCATTTTCAAAAGCTTTTCATTAATTATAAACTCGATTACGCATTTAAAGGTTGATACAAACAGGGTAAGAACGTGAAAAGAGCTAAATAAACTTCTAGAGAGAATATCAGAAAGTGGAGGGAATAATATGACAAAAAGTTACATTCAAAATCAAGCTTGTCTATTTATAGATTGCACATTCGCCCACTTTGTTCATGCGAATGTGCAGGTTCGCCCAAACCAATTGGTCGAACCAAGCTATACAATAAACACTATTCTCATTCGACCAAAACTTGTTCCTTCGCACCTTCTGATCTTCCTTCGCACCTTCTAAAAACCTCCTTCGCACCAATGACAAATCACAAAACATATTAATTGAACAATCCGAAGCACTAGTCGCACAATTGCATCTACAAACTCCCCCTCGACTATTGCTTGGATTGCTGTCGACTTTGTTCATCCATTCTAGTGTTCATCAGTTTGATATGTCGTTGAATCTTCTGTTCTTTAGTCAAAACCGGTTCCTGAAATTGCTTTGGCTTCGTCTTTTTTAATTCAGGCACCTTTTGCTTCTCAACAAACTTTCTGAGCTTCTCATCATAGTCACAACCAGCATTGATGTCATACGCAAAGCACAGAAATACCACACGTTGGTACTTTCCTGCTTGCTCAGCATCCTTCACATCAGAATAGATCGGATTATAAAACAGCATTATGATATCCTCATGTGAACAGTTAATTAACCACATGGGATCAAAAATGTGTATTTTCTTGTAGTTCTTCTCTCCGTATTTCAATACAATCACAGCCTCTGCTATCTTCCAATCGTAATACCACCAAATGAAATCTTTAGCGAAGTGTTGTGGGATCGGCAACAAAGGAATCTTTTTCAACACTCGCGGTGGTTTATACTTTAACGTCACCTTGGGCATACCTATAATCTGATCAATATCCTTTTTATGAACAATTCGTTTTGGATATTGTAGTTCAAACAAATCCCACTTGGTTCGGCTTTCTCTTGTCATCTTCTCAACAAAGTAGGTAATCTGACTATTTGACGCTCCCGTTAAACGGTGATGACAAATATCACGAATTGCCCAATAGGGAAGAGTCTTCAAATGATTAAACTTATCGAAATATAAGATCCCCTTCTCCCACTTCACTGCTATGCATCTCAATTCTTTAACAAACTTCCACGCCAATGCACGACCTTTGAAAATACCACTATGAAGTTTGTAAAAGCTTCCTTGTATTTCAGCTTTCGGACGATTATCTTCTTTCTCTTTCAATTTCCTCAAGAATTCCTTCAAACTCTCAGATTGCTCGAACCGTGGTTTGTCATGCCCTTTGAAAATTTCATCTTCAAATACTTTACTCTTCTCTTTCACCAGTTTCTCGGCTTGGTTTAGCACTTCATCTGAGAATCCAGGAAATCCACAATCTTGATTAGTCTTGAAGTATTGTGGATACTCCTCACTCGTTATGTCTTCCATTTCAACATCCTCAAAAGCAGGAACATCACGGTCATCAGAATGATTTCCGGCTTCCTTCTCAGGTATCTTTGGAATGAAATTGTCAGCGAGCAACTCTTCCAAAGTCTTTCCCACCTGTTTGGCTAAACCTTCAAGTATCTCTTTAGAAATCGCCGCAGAAACCTCTCCATTTTCAAGATCAGGGTCATCAAACTCCAACTCAAACAATTTATTGCTCGACTCGAATATCTCTGGAAATCTTCTAGTCATATCAATCGTCCAGACTCGATTTGTGAGCATCTGGCGATACATGTTCTTGTCTTCTTCAGATAACGACTGCAGTTTCTCATTCCAGAATATATCGTCATCCACATTCTCACCTGGAGTCTTAGAGCTCGACTCTCCACCCTTACTTGAATCACACTTTTCATATGTGAACTTCTCAGCGTTATCATCATCATCATCACTACTATCAAAAGCAGAGCTGTTTCCATCACTCGATCCATCATCTGAACCTCCATCATCTCCATCATCTTTCTTCTTCTTCTTCTTTTTCGTATCATTTCCAGCATCTTCATCAAGTTCTTCATCTTCTTCTTCGTCAGATGGTTCAAAATTGACCTGTTCTTCTTCTCTTTCCTTATCTACTTCACCAGCTTGAAGTTGAGGAGCTTGAGAGTACAAGTTTTTGATCAAATCATCCATATGCTTGTTACTCTTCTTTAGCTGTTTGTTCTCCCCTTTCAAGACAATAATCCTTCTAGTGTACCGTTGCTCATGCTTCAGCAACTTCTTGTTCTCTCTTTTCAGCCTCTTGATAGTTTTCTTCAAAACTTCATTATCATCATGGGATGTGACTACGACTTCCAACATCTTTTGATCATTTGTCTTCAATTGCTCGATTTCAGTTTGCTATTTGTTGATTATACTCATCATCTCAGACAATCTTTGATTCACAGCACTCATGATATCACTGTCCACTGACACCTTCTTCTTCATAGGTGGTTCAACAACATCAGGCAGTTTGCCTTTCCTAATCTTCTTGAGCACATTATCCAATGCTTCGTTAAACTGATCAACAGGTAGATCTTTACTCTGTTGTGTGCTCGAAGTAGTCGCAGTCTTTTGTATCTTTTGTGCTGGTGCAGTAACCGGTGACTTAGAACTAGAAGCTGGTGGTAGTTTCTTACCAGCTATAAGCGATTCAATCTCCTTCTTTCTCTTAAGACTTGGTTTCTCTGGTTTCTTCTTCTTTGACTTATCAGCTTGTACGGGAGAACCATGAAAATCTTCTTCTTCATTCAAAGTCATTTCATCATCATCAACAGGAATTGGACTCTTATTCCCTTGATCTTCAACATTCTGACTAGCAGACACACAAGCCTCAGTGGCCTTGGGCATGGTGGTCTTTAACGATTCAGTCTCCGAGTCCCAATGTTCTTCTTCTTGCGTCTCGTCCGAATCAATCGACGCTTCATCCACTATATGTAAACCCTTCTTCGCCATCGTTTTGTTTCTTCTTGGTGTGCTTTTCTTCTTCTCAGGTTCAGTCGCAACCTCTAACCTTATCTCTTTCTTCTTAATCTTTCCACTCTTGGCACCAACATTCACAACCTGTCTTTTGCGTTTCACATCAGGATCAACAGGATGTAATGGGTTATCAGGATCAGAATCACTGTTTGCATGTCTCACAAGCCCTTCACCTGGATCTGTATAATCTACTCTTGCTAGATGTCCAAATAAACGCCTTACTAGTGGACGTTCATTGACTGACAATCCCTTATACGCCTTCATCCTGGCAAGTGTATTAAGCGACATATGTTCCTGAACAACTATGTGCTTAGGATCTCTTTTCAAGTCTTTGTACTTGTTGTCAAACACCATCTGGAGGAAACGAGGATATAATAGAAACTTCAGATTTCTCGTGCCGTTCACAGGCTCTAGCAAATGTTCCATTAGCATGCCTGAAACATTGAACGGTTTGTTCAACACCAAGGCAACCATCATAGAACTGATACTTTTGCGCATTAAATCATATCCTCCAGCTACAGATCCGAAGACATGTATCAAAACGTGTGCCAGATATTTGAATTGAGGGCACAGTTTTCCCTTGTGCAATGAACCGTCAGTGATTGGTCCATTGTATTTCATTCTCAGTAAACACTTTCGCTGATCCATAAAACTAAACTCCTTAGGATCTGTCGACTCATCTTCTAAGTTCAACGCTTCTCTTAGATCCTCCTCACAAACAATAACTCTTTGCCCTTGGATCTTGCTAGTCAAGCATGACTCGCATTTCCAGAAATCAAGCTTCGCTCCCAACCAAAATTCTTGCATCATATCTCTGTAAATAATCGTCGGTGTAGCAATAGCATCTATCACCCTGCATCTCTTCAAGAATTCAATAATACCGATAAACTCCGTGTGCTTTTTAACCTCTCCGAGATACGCACAGCAATTATGCGCATTCTCGAAGGCTAAAAGCTCTTCAGGAACTGTCTTGGCAGGTTGTGAGGATGATCCAGCTTGTTCCGTCGTCTTCTCCTGCTCGGACATCGTTAAATCTGCAAAACAAACAAAATCACATGTTAAAAATCGACAAAAATTCAAACTTTGAAAATTTTGGTAATTAACCTTCTCATTCGCCCAAACGGGGGTACGAATGAGAAACTACAAGGTACAAATGAGAGATTTTGATGGTATGAATGTATGGATTTTGATAAAAGTTTCATTCGCCCAACATTTCTATATTCGACCAGTTGGTTATCTCCTTCGCTCATTCGAAAGGGTCGAAGGAGTCATTTCTTATTTTGAATTTTCAATTTTGAAATTTAAGGTTTCTGATCATGTTCTTTTGATTGGTATAGCACCTAACAATGCCGATTAACCATTCTATACTAACAGATTCATCAATTAATCATTATATTTGTGTTTTCAATTAAAACTAGGGTTCTAAACTCAACAGATGATCAATTGATCAAACTGTTGGTTTTGAATCCATATTTTAAGGTTATTCTCCCCCTAAAACACACATATAATGAATCCCAATCAACAATTTTCACAATGAAGTTGATTATAATCAGTTTTAATAGTTAGGGCTCGAATCATAAAAACAGGGATTAAGTCCATCAATCCTGAGTGTTAACCTGTATAAGATAGTGGAAAATGATTAGTGTTTGTGGACAAGCACAATGATATGAATCAGAATATCAGGGCAACAAGGTGAGGTTAGAGTGAAATTGCAGAGAAAAATTTGAATGGGTTCGAATGAGACAGGAATGGTATATATAGGCACACTCCTTCGCCCATTCTATACGTACGAAAGAGAAACTTTTGTCTCCTTTGACCCTAGTGAAAGGTTCGAAAGAAACATATGTTCAAGAACACTCTCCTTCGCCCGTTTAAAACATACGAAGGAACATGTAAAATCCCACATTCGACCAACTGAATGGGCGAATGAGAATTGGGATTTTTGATAAATTTTCCAAATCTCAAAAACGAGTCCCGGTCCAATTATTTTCCAACTTTTAAGCATCCAACATTCATATTTTCAAATTTAAAAAGTTACAAAGCTCAAATGGTGTATCAAGGTTTAGAAAATCGACATCAACCACCATCAGTTATCAAAAATAAGATGAAAAAGAAAAATCTTTTTTGGATTTTCTAAAGTTTATGCTAAAACACACCAAAAATCTTTTTGAGTTTTGTAATTTTTGACGAGAAAATAAAATGCAGAAATGTAAATGAAAAACAGTAAATGTTTTTGGGATTTCCGGTAAGGGGATCATATCAGTTATTGAGAAATCTGATCACACCATTGATCTTTTGAATTATTATCATTAAAGACAATGTGTGATCTGGCAACTGCTGATATTGTGATCCACATAAACTCACATGCAGACTTTTGTGCAGTGCTTTAAACTGATACTGATAGTTATAGTATAAACGCAATTGTCTGTGGTTCCCACACACACGACATACTCCCGTATCAAGAAGTAAATGCACAAAGACTCATTGTAAAGCGTGATTATGCTTTCGTCGTCTGTAATTTACAAGGTATAATGCACAGAGGTATACAGGTCAGCAAATTAATGCAGCAAAGTAACATATGCACTATATCAGGTTGAGGACTGATATTAATCATGATTTGCATCAGTGATTAATACGATGTAATAGATAATCTTTGATCATCATATAACATGGAAAGTTCCTCAATTCGGTAACTTTAGGATTTGGCATAAAGCTCTTTTATAAAGACACCCTATCTGATCTAGGTCCGTAATGACTTACAGCAGAAGATCAGAGAGGCTATCCCAGACAACTAATAACATAACGACCCTAAACCTCCGAGTTTTGTACAAATACCCTATCAAACGAAATTACGGTACTAAGACCATATGCCCATGAGGAGTTCATCCACACATCAATTCGTTTGATATGTATGTATCAGGCACGCAGTAATAGGTCTACGAAGCCTATCAGCACATCGCACAGACTCAGACACACGCCCTATATAGCAGTACATTACTTAGAATGTGTCAGATCCACACTGATGTACTATCATTTCCCTTTATACTCCAGGAAATCATTTTAGAATTTTCTGATTTTTATAGATTTTTGAATTTACTGTTCCCAAGGATAAGCTAGAGCATTTCAAATATGTGACTGCCCAGATATCGTTTGTTCACAGAAATCTGACGGCATTAATCTAAGGGAAGAAGATATAGCAGTCAGCAAAGAAATTTTCTAATTTTTATGGATTTTGAAATTTTTCAATGTTTTTGGATTTTCGAAATTTTTCTGAAAAACAGTAAAAATTTAAACTAAAAAGTGATAGACTGAGGTGGCGATCAGTCCTGTTTTTCTTTAATACTATTAGCTTTCAAAAGATAATCAAATCTGGATTTGTCAAAAGCTTTGGTAAAAAGATCTGCGCGTTGGTAATCAGTGTGGATTTTGACCATATCGATCAACTCTTTAGCATAACAATCACGGATAAAATGATATTTAATCCGGATATGTTTAGCCTTTGAGTGATTTACTAAGTCTTTTGTTAATGCGATTGCGGCCTCAATATCACAGTAAATAGGGGTTTTAAGAAATTGCAAACCGTAATCCACTATCTGTTGTTGGATCCAAAGAACCTGTGAGCAGCAGCTCGATGCTGAAACATATTCTGCTTCACATGTGGATAGTGCAACTGCGGTTTGTTTCTTGCATTGCCAGGTCACGAGCCTGCTCCCCATAAACTGACATCCAGCCGTTGTGGATTTGCTGTCTTTGTCACAGCCGCCCCAATCTGCATCACTAAAAGCGATTAGGTCGAAATTATCATCATGAGGGTACCAAAGTCCTTTCGATGGACAACCCTTCAGATATCTAAGGATACGCTTGACAGCTGCAAGATGACTCTGTTTCGGCTTCGATTGATATCGTGCACAAAGACATGTCGCAAACATTATATCCAGTCTAGACGCGGTGAGATACATCAGAGATCCGACGATTGATCTGTATGTAAATGGATCAGTCAGCTCCCCCTTTAGGTCAACTCCAATCCCGTGATTAGGTTGTATCGGGGTATCCATCGGCTTCGAATCATCCATCTGGAATCGGCTCAAGACTTCAGAAACGTATTTCGTCTGGTGAATAAAGATCCCCGTTGGTCTTTGTTCCACCTGCAAGCCTAGGAAAAACTGCATTTCTCCCATTGCGCTCATTTTGAACTTTTCCTGCACAACTTTTTCAAATTCCCTGCACAGAAGTTCGTTAGTAGAACCGAAAATAATGTCATCAACATAAATTTGTACAAGAAGCAAATCATCTCCTGCTCGTTTTGTGAACAGGGTGCAGTCTACCAGTCCGAGTTTGAATTTTTTCGAGAGAAGATACGTGCCCAGCTCCTCATACCATTGTCTCGGAGCCTGGTGCAACCCGTAGAGAGCTTTGTTTAAAACATAAACCTTATCCTGGTGAATAGGGTCCTCAAAGCCTGGCGGTTGACCTACGTAAATTTCCTCTTTGACCACACCGTAAAGAAATGCGCTCTTTACATCCATCTGATACACCTTAAATTTCTTCCATGACGCAAACGCTATGAACATTCGGATAGCTTCCAAGCGTGAAACCGGTGCATAGATTTCATTGTAGTCGATTCCCTCAACCTGATGAAAACCTTGAACGACCAAACGAGCTTTGTTTCTCACTATGACTCCTCTATCATCCTTCTTACACATAAACACCCATTTGGTTCCAATTTTCTTTCTTCCCGGGGGCAAATCTGTCAGCGTCCATACACCGAGTTTCTGAAATTGTAACAACTCTTCTTGCATTGCTTCCACCCAGGCATCATCCCAAAGAGCGTCCTTGTACGTCCGCGGCTCGACCTGCGAAACATAACAAGCGAAAGACCAGTCATTTTGAAAACCAGATTTTTGTATTTTGTCATATAAAGCAAGATTGCCAATATTTTCTGGTGCTTGAGCATTTCTCAACCGCCCTCTTGCCATCACGCTGCTACCAGGATCACCAATAACCTGTTCAAGCGGGTGTATCCGATGTATCCGAGATTCCGGATAATCAGGTACTTGTACTCCCGTTTGAGTTGTCAAATTCTCTGTAGAAACCAGATCATTACCCACATTCGATGTTGAAGCATCAGTATTAGTTGGGTTCACTGGTGGTGTCACTGTAGCATTGTCCAGAATAGCTTCACTTGTAGCATCATCGTCTTCATCTTCTGTATCGGATGAATTAAGCATTGTAGAAGCTTCTTGGAACACCTCTTCTTCCATCACAGGAGCAGTGGTATCATTAGAAGCTGCTTGGGGGTTTACGGTGATTGGACGCACTAACGGTGAAGTTACGGCGTTTTCGACCTCGTAATATAAGCGAAGTACAGCTTCTTCAACCATGCTATCTAGATTGAATGATTCAAAGAAGTCTTTGTAATCAAACATCCAATCTAGACCTCCACCCTGTACATTTTGTGTGTATCTTTGTACTTTGACATTTGCCCACTCCTCGACTTTTCTAGTTCTTTTGTTGAATACCCGTTTTAGTGGGGTTGCATATCCAACAAAATAACCTTCTTCAGCCTTTGGTGCGAACTTCTCCGAAGGATTAAGCATTGTACACGGGGCACCAAATGGTTCTAGATATTCCAGATTCGGCTTGCGTCGGTTCAACAGCTCATAAGAAGTTTTGCCAAACTTCTTCACTGTTAAAACATGGTTTAAAGTGTAACATGCTGCGTAAATAGCTTCGTTCCAGAACATGACTGGAAGATTTGAATCCGCAAGCATAGTTCTCGTCGTCTCGATTAGAGTCCTGTTCTTTCTTTCCGCGACACCGTTCTGCTGGGGTGTATACGGAGCGCTATATTCATGATGAATTCCCTTGTTTGCACAAAGATCCTCCATCTGAGCGTTTTTGAACTCCGTCCCATTATCACTCCGGATTCGTTTGATCTTCAGACCATAGATATTCTCCAGACGTGTAAACAGAACCTTCAGGTTGTCAAAAGTGTCGCTTTTCTGATGCAAGCACATGACCCATGAAAATCTAGAATAATCGTCAGTCACCACAAGACAGTACAACTCCCCGGCATAACTTTTACGTCTGACTGGACCGAATAAATCCATGTGCAAACGCTCAAGCGGTAGTTCAACGGAATTGACTTTCTTTGGTCTATGGGACTGTTTGTGCTGCTTTCCCTTTTTGCAACTAACACACTTGTCATTCAAATGGAAATGTTTCACATTAACTCCCGTGACAAGTTCATTCTTCACTAACTGGTTCATCTTTCTCAAATGAATGTGTCCCATTCTCCTGTGCCACATTATAGATTCTTTTTCTGTAGCCTTAGAGAGGAAACACGTGACTTGGCCATGGGTGGTCATTGCTTTGGATATATCAAGAATATACAAGTTGTTTACTCTCGGTGCCTTTAGCATCACCCACTCTTTCGGAAGTTCAAACCCAGGTTTCAAGATATAGCAAGATTTGTCGTCAAAATACACAGAAAATTGTTTATCACAGATTTGACTAACACTGAGCAGATTGTAATCTATCTGTTTCACGTACGATATTTGCTCAAATGTCACGACCCCATTGCTTACGCTACCCTCCATCGTAATGTAGCCTCCTTTATTTCCAGCAAACGCTACATAACCTCCGTTTATATTCTTGATATCAAAGAGTAGCGTGAGGTCCCCTGTCATGTGACCAGAAGCTCCACTGTCAACAATCCATAGGCTGCTAACAGGGCCAGCTGGAGCTCCCTGCACATATCAAGTAAAGCAGTTAGATCTTTCGGGGGACCCAAGCCTGTTTGGTCTTGGGTCTTTGAACGGGTTGTTTCAAAGATTCTATCGATTCACAAACATCTTGGGTTATCTCAACCCCTTTCTTCTCACTCTTAACTTTCTTTTTCTCAATTTTCACATTTTGTGAAGTTGAGGCTCCTTCAGATCCCTTTGATGACCAGGATTGCTCAGACCTTTTCAAGATTCGGATTTGAGATTTTGAGGTTTCAGCCGGTTTCTTTACTTTGTCTTTACATGCAACCTTCTTGGTTACCTTCTCTGATTTAACAGAGATAGGTCCAATTGCTTGTTTTCCATTAGGTTTAGGAGCAACCTTTTTGTTATCAGCAGTTGAGTTCATCACAGGTTTCTTAATAGATTTCTCAGTAGTTATCCGATTGCGTTTATCATAAGTCATCGGACGGTTTTCCCTCTTGGTGTAAAAATTGTTTTGATTATAATAAGGTGCTTGCTGAGGGAAATACCGTCTTTGTGGATAACTATAGTTGTCAACCGGATAATCATGATGTTGCCTCATCTCCACCTCGTGCCTCTTGTGTCGTACATACGGGCAGGCGGCAAGTAAATGTCCCCTTTCCCCGCACTTATAACACGCACGGTATTCTTCATAGTTTTCTTTGATCGGCGACTTGGAAAAACTAGCAATGGGATATCGGTCAACCATGCATTGTTTCCTTAAACTCTCAGGAGCTGGTTCCTTCAAGTAAGTCGGTTCAATGAAACTGTTTGCTTTATCAACTGGCAAAACGAATTGTGTGACATTGACCTTGGCATCTTTATCCGAATAAATTTTCTCTAAAATTTCTGGAGGAATGTCATTGGTTCGTTCAAATTTTGGAAACCAAATCGTACTTTCCTGCCAGATCTTTTCAATTTTGGAATAATTGACAAATTTAATCGGATATTCATCATCAGATAAAATCTTATCGGAGCCTTGCATCCGATAAAAAATTTTCACAGGTTTGTCACACGATTCGTTGCTCATTTCATTAACTTTTTCAGATTTAATCTCAGTTTTCTTTTCAACCGGTTTAACCACATTTTTCTCAGATTTAGTTACAGTTTTCTTTTCAACCGGTTTAACCACGTTTTTCTCAATTTTCTTTACCTTTTCTTTTCAACACTTTTACCAACAGACTTTTCAGTTTTCTTAACAACATTCTTTCGATGAGCATTTGCCATGGGATGAATGATCTGAGATGGTGAGATTGGCTCAGTAGTGATTATATGATTTTCATCAGGGATATCACTTTAATTTTCAAACGTCTCAGATTGTTCATCTTCTTCATCAGAATCGTCTGCAGCGACCACAACCCCATCGTTCCCAATACAGGTCTCACATCAGAATACGGGTCTCCGACACTGGAAGTATTGGGCTCGTTTTCCGATGTGGAGTCAGAATTGACTAAAGTCTCCGGTGGTATTGCATGTAAATTATGGTTTTCAAACAACACCGGAGATGGGACTGCCTTATAGTTTGCACTATTCGACTGGGAGGGTTCTTCTATGATATGGTCAACTACATATGCAATGTGTTTATAACTCTCTAACTTCTTGTTCACTTTTTCATCAAAGCACTTGATGGTTGCCATTTCTAACTTGGTGTTTTCCATTTCATTAATATAGTTATTAATGGCAAGTTGTTTAATTGACAAAGTCTTTTTGAGTTCAGACACATCCTTTTTATAACAATCAAGAACTTTGTTGAAATCTTTTAGATCTTTTTGATAAATCTGACAGTTTATTTTGGCACTCTCAAGTTGGACCTTGAGAAGCTTATTTTCTTTTGTCAGTTTTTCAAAATCAGCACATTTAACACATTTAACACATACTTTAGATTGAGATTCAGAACTTACCGGTTTAGGAGGTTCTGTCATTGTCATCAACGCGAAGTGAGCTTCCTTCCCTGCGAAGAATTTGGAGTAGTCAATCTTAGTGCACGCATCATCCACCATGCATGACTTGCGGGTCATAAGGAAATCAGCTTCAGCTAGCAGTTGATCAATGTCATCATCTAGTGAATTCACACTAGATTCCGAATCAGAATCACTCTCCATATCCGAGTAAGCTGAATCGTAGTGCTCTCCTACATCCGTGACAGAATCAAGAATCTTCCCAGATTTCTTGTTTTCACTCTCAGCAATCACATCCTCATTCACTTCCTCTATTTTCAACTCCGACGCTTTCTCAATCACAACCTCCTCTTCAATCTCCCCATTCTCATCCAAACTCATCTTCTGTGCCACACAAGCCACGTTTCCAGCAGTAATCTCCTCCACCCCCAATTGCATACCCGTCCAATCAAAACCTTCATCCTTTTGAATCACAAGTGCTTGGTTTTGATTGTCAGTTTGGTTTTGGTTTTGAGTGTTAGGTGTAGAGATAGGAACAATGGTTCGGTTTGGATTTTGTTGAGGTTGGTTTTGAGTTGTGGGTTGTCTAGTGTTGGTATTTTGTTGTATGTGTTGACGGTTTTGGTAGTTGTTTTGGAGTTGAAAGCTTGAGATGTTGGGACTGTTGTATGAAACTTGATTTTGGTTTTGGTTTTGGTTTTGTCTGTTTTGGTAAGTTGAATTGAACGGGTTTCGATTACCTTGCTGTGCTAGCTGTGTACACTCTCTTTTAAAATGACCCTTCTCACCACAATTGAAGCATGTAACTTTGGCTTTGTTGAAGCCGTATGTGGTGTTGGGAGAAGTTGAAAGGTCAGTTCTTCTAGTCTTCTAGATAAAATCAGTGGCTCTCCTCATTATGCTCGCAAAAGCCCACTGTATGTCCATAAGCTCCATCTCCTCTTTATCGATTTGTGCGTAGTCTTCATTGGTGAGATTGTTGTTTCCAATCTGACTCGCAACCAAACCGTTATATGATGCAACCATAGCAGATACTAAAGCAACATGCTGTTGAGCAATTTCAACAGTCACATTGTTAAGATTAGAAGTCTCTAACACAATCGGGCTTTGACTTGATTGTGCTTGAGTAATCTGCATCTGATTCATGTGAGGAGTATATTGTTGTTGTTGTTGTTGAGGTTGACTTGCTGTGTAATAGGAAGCTTGTTGTAATGGTGAAAAAGGTGGAATAAAGTTTGGTGTTTGATAAGATTGTGGTGTGTATGATGGTGTGTATGATGAAGTTTGGGCAAGATAGTTGATTGGTGCTTTTGTGGGTTCAACAACATTGGATACACATGCAATGTGAGGAGCAACATTTGAAGTAGTGCTTGAAGCAGAAAGAGAGTTAGATGTACCACTCACATACAGATATGGATTCTGTGGAATCTGAGCTCTCTTGGCTTTCCTCTTCTCCTCCATTTCTTTGTTTTCCAGCTTTTGAATGAACTCGTTGATAGTCCAATACTGGTATGCATCCTTTTCCTTCAGCACTTCAATATGTTGGTTCCAGTATGGTGGTAAAGCATCAGCAAATTTATTCACCAGTTCTGACATCGGTATGCTGATCTCATAGCTCGAAAGTTCTGTGAGCAAATGGCAATACCGTGGAACCAACTCTTTTAGGGTCTCATTGCCCATATAACTAAAGTTCTCAAATTCTTTCCGAAGCTCTTCCATCCTCAGCTTCCTTGTCTTTTCATTACCATCATGTCAGTTTCTCAGCATATCCCACAATTGTTTGGATGTTGTACACGATCCAAACTGATGCAACAAATCAGTGTTGATCGCCTGAGATAGATGAGAAAATGCCTTCTTCTCGATCGCAAACCTCTTTTTCTCATCATCCGCCAAATTCTCCAACGGTATCGGTTCTCCAGTATTCTCCAGAATAGGAGCAACATAACCCATTACTATCATCTGCCATGCCTCGGCTCCCTCAAGTCCTTGTCCCTCCACATGGATCTTGAACTTTGTCTTCCATGTGTTGTACTCCTTCATGTCCATGAGCTTTGGTGGACGATTGCCGCTTCCTGATGATAGATCATGAATAAGTGTGGATATGGCATTGGTCGTCTGTGAATGAACTGCAGCTGCTGCTACTCCCCAATAGTTGTCAATTGGTTGTTGTAGTGGTTGTACAACTTGTTGAGGAGCCGAACTAGTCATAGCCATGTAATTGATTGGCTGGGATGGTGGACTAGTCTTCTGGGCTGCAACCGACCATGGATCTTGTGTTGTCTGCTGTTGTGGTGCTTGAGTAGGTCTTGGCGTTGTTGGGAAGTTCCACATCTTAACCTATAAACGTTTAAACACGAAAAGATTAGAAATGTTTTAAAAACAGGACACTCTTTCGTACTATCGAACGTGCGAATGAGAAATAATCTTCTCCTTCGACCGTTTTGATTGATACGAATGTGGACTAATATCACAAAATCTCTTTCAACCGCTTTCTTCTCTCGTTCGACCGTTTTCCTATTCCTTCGACCGTTCGATCAATCGAAGGTAACACCAATGGGCGAATGAACAAAATAAGCAATGAAAGTCTACGTTCGACCGCTAAAACACCTCCTTCGACCACAAAATCCCTCTTTCTACCAAATAAAATTCCACTTTCGACCACTCTCTCTACGTTCGACCCCTGATAATTCAAAAACGGTTATTCTTTGAAAATTCGATAATTTTGATCATGTTTATCAAATGTTGATGGATTTTGATGATCTAAATTAGGTTTTGAATCGGAATTCATTTGGAACAACTTTAATGAAGAGAATTATCCAATTTAACCTTGAAATCAAGTTGTAATCAATCAAAATCTTATCACATTAGTTTGTTCAATAAAAACAGAAACTTTTTGACCAAAATTGGGTCCAAATCAACTGAGAAACTATTAATTTGTGGTTGTTTGATCCAGAATGGCTCTGATACCACTTTGTATTTGCGTGAAAGGATCGTATAACAACAAAGAATGATCAAACAAGTTAGTTTTAGGTGCGGAATCCCTAAAACAATCACAAAATAATAGTCAAACAGATCAAAACAAGTAAATCATCATTTTCAAAAGCTTTTCATTAATTATAAACTCGATTACACGTTTAAAGATTGATACAAACAGGGTAAGAACGTGAAAAGAGCTAAATAAACTTCTAGAGAGAATATCAGAAAGTGGAGGGAATAATATGACAAAAAGTTACATTCAAAAATCAAGCTTGTCTATTTATAAACTGCACATTCGCCCACTTTGTTCATGCGAATGTGCAGGTTCGCCCAAACCAATTGGTCGAACCAAGCTATACAATAAACACTATTCTCATTCGACCAAAACTTGTTCCTTCGCACCTTCTGATCTTCCTTCGCACCTTCTAAAAACCTCCTTCGCACCAACGACAAATCACAAAACATATTAATTGAACAATCCGAAGCACTAGTCGCACAATTGCATCTACAGTTTTTAAATGCAAAAAGGATGACAGAGGAGTGATCGTAAGGAACAAAGCTTGTAACAACCGGCAAAATTAAGGTAATTCCGTACTAATTAATTAAACGCGATTAACGTAATTAACCGTAATTATGTGCTGAATATTTAATTGAGGCCTTAGAAAGATAGGAAATTCCCAAATAATGCATGGGAATGCATGAGTTTAATAGCAAAGCATGATAGGATCGTGCGCAGACAAAACTATCCGGTATGGACACTGGCGATTACCCGGTAAAACTGAAATAAGCGAAACGAACACCGGACACCCGGAATATAAAATAAATAATCTTTTCACAAAATATTATGAGTTTTGGAAACCCAAAGCCATACGTAAAAGCTTATTGCACAAATCTCCCGGTAACGAATAAAGTGCGCGTACCGCACCCGATACGCGCGTAACACGAAAATTCACCCGACAAAAACCGAAATAAATTATCAGTAATTTAACTGAGCGAAATTTTATGAATATTAACGGTATTTTAATATTGAGGTAAACCGCGGTTAAAATTCGAGAAACACCCGGGCGGTACCCGAAGGGAAGTAACTTAAACATATTATGGATAATAATTAGCAAGGTGGACCCCACCAAACACCCATAGGGGCCGGCCTTGGGCCACTTGGAGTGGGAGTTCACTTAAGTTTTCTAAAATCTTTTCCAAATCATTCTTAATGATGAGAATGCATGCAATAAGATTGGGCAAGAGAGTTAACCCAATCATTTCTTCTCCCTCTCTCTCCAAACTCGGCCCATACACCCTCTCCATATCCCTCAAGATTTTCATAATCTTACTAAAATCTTCCATAATCCAACAAAAGATATCATATAATCTTTAAGATATGGAAGGGATATTATAAACACTCTTGTGAAGCACACTTGAATCAAACACAATAATTTCTTCTTCTTCTTCCTTGTGGCCGTGGCATTACACCCCCACATCAACATTATTCTTGCAATTTTTACTACTCCAAACTACCTCTAGATCATTATCCTTCAAAACCCCATTGTGTGTTTCAAGAGCTTGGAGCTTAACCCATTGGAAGAACACACTAAAACCCCATCCAATCCAAGGTTCTTGTCTCCCCTAGCCTTGAGCTAGTAGTAAGTTTTAATCTTGTTTTGTTTGTTAATGTTCATATTAAGTGTTTATGAGCAAGTTGTACATTGATGGGTAAAGTATGGTTTTGAAACATAAAGAGGATGAATCTTACAAGAATAAAAATAAAGGAATAATAACATGAAGAAATCTTGGATTAACATTAATAAAAGTGATATTGTGAGAAAATGTAATAATAATAGCATACACTTGGGTTAGAAGATGAGTGGAACATGATTTGGGAAAAAGACTTGAATATGATGAAATATGGTTTTAATCATCATAAGATGACTAGTTAATGTCAAAAAGATACTAAAATGGGTTAGAAAGCCATAGATGGAAAAGTTAGTTCTTCAAAGTCCACTCACTTAGATGAGTAAAAATTTGATGTTTTGGATAAAGATATGAAATACACATGTTATTAACATCTAGAATGGATTAAAAGAGCATTAGAAGTAAAAAGAGGTAAAAACAATTAATCATGGTGAAAAGGATTCTTCAAAGTCCACTAAAGTGGAAGAAAGATAATAACCATGAAAGACTTAGGGAAAAATGCTACAAGTGTAAATTAAAGGATTAAATATGACAAACTTGGGAACCAATGGACTAAAATAAATATTTTAGAAGTATTGGACCAAAAACACAATAATAGAAATATTAGTGTCAAAAAGTGTAAGTAACGATTTACAAGGTTGAATTGGTAAATAATAATAGCCTACTTGGGCATTTTAAGTAAAAAGTATATTTTTATAAAATGGACGTTTTATAAAAATAAATGGAGTAACGCAAGTATTTTATAAAGTAAGATTTTATAAAATAAATACTTGGAAAGACTTGTACAAAAATAAGGTACTTTTATATAAATGGGAATATAAAAGTATCGGAGACATTTTTGGTAACAAGTTGGACGAGTCGGACTAAAACGTACATAATATATTTTTCCGAGAGATAAACGTTCGGAATCGGAAGTTGGAACAATACTTCCATAAGAACACGCAACGGGAATAAATATGAAAAACGCTAACTAACAAACTTAGTTGCACGAACCAACGTAAACGGACTTCTTACGTCGAGATAAAAATATACATATATATTTTACGGAAATAAAATATATATAACAAGGGTGAAACGTGCGTGACACTTTCCTAAGTGTAGTAACAGTATTCGTGGGAAAAGAGAAACATAACGTAACAAACTAAAAACGCTAAACGACACATGAACTTAACAAGTAGTATCCACGCGATGGTATATGTACATATACTCGTTTCCGACGGAATTCTAGTACATCTATTTAAATGGGAAAATAGATGTGCGAGAAGGAAAACCGAAACGAGTAGATGAGATATATCTACGAACGCGTGAATACCGACACGATTTCAGTACATTTATTTAAATGGGAAAATAAATGTACGGTATGATAAGTCTAGTCGGGCGTTAAGATTATGTTACCAAACGACAAAGACTTAGCATATTTATTTAAATGGGAAAATAAATATGTGGCAAAATAAGTCGGGTCGGTTAATAAGAAAACACTTTATATTGAGCGAAAAGATCCTAAGTATAATTATTTAAATGGGAAAATAATTATACGTTGGGTGGAGTCGTGTCAAGTAAAATGTTGTACAAGTCATAAAGAATAATTATAAGAATAATATATGACTTGTAAGGAAAGGGTAATCCATCGCCATTGAACCTAGGATACGAAACTATTAAACGGGAATTGGGATAAAGACGTGGTCGGGAAGTTGGGTGTACAACTTGCCAAGGCACATACACCATAGGTGTAAGTGACTTATACGCCTAGAACCTTTGTAGGTACGGGATCACAAACTTTACTATTTTCTTTGAGCCAAGCACAGTTACAGGTGAGTCTCACGGCCCCATTTCTAAACTATTTAACGTTTTTACGGGGGAAAGATATGTTGGGATTGTATGACGGGTTGGATACTTGAGTAAAGATCGCCACTCGGGGTTGAGACCTCCCCACTATAATCATTTATTCAGGAATGAGAAACCAAAGGGATATTTGGATAGTACTATTGGTGCCTGACAAGGCCCACCCCTAATCGATAGCGTCGATTATGCATCGGCGTATGCCTGGGGTGCACTTATTCTGAAATAAAGTCGTAGAAATACCGAGTAACGACTTTGGGCGGGGGCATTATTAATTGTCTTGGTTTGGTTATAGGCTCAAGTAAATTGTAGGACTTTGCAACTCCTATAAATGTCATAACAAGGATATTCCCACTTTATAAAGACTTATTAAATTAAAACCTGTGAACTCACCAATATTTATATATTGACGATTTTCAAACATATCTTTCAGGTAATTGATTGATGGAAGTTAGCATGGCGAGCAGGGTCGGGGATGTCTCCAAATCGGGCGTTGGGAATGTCGTGATGGGGTCTTATCTCTTTATTCCATGGATTTAGGGATAAAGGGAGAAGCCTCTTTATCATTTTCGAAAACAATTTATGATTATGTATTGACAATTTGACATGATTATTAGCATCGAATAAATGCCCGTTTTCTAATTAATATTGTGCTTTGCATTAATCTTGGCTTAATACTTTTGAACCGTCGCGCCACGTGTTTCCGCCTTAGACGTGGTGTGACAGAAAGTGGTATCAGAGCCAAGGTTATAGCGAATTAGCATTTTAAAAATCTAAACTATAACCGGACATGGTTCAAAATCTTTCAAAGTAAATGCGAAACGCAATAAAATAAGTTTTTCCAACGACCATTTGGGTATATGGAGATTCCGACCAAGCTAGCCATGGTAAGTATACGTATTATTTTGTTAGAAGGTTAGGAAGAGAACCGTAGATATGTGCCTTAACTACCTAACGAATAATACTTAAATATTAGTACGGTTTCTTTTGCCAGGATGTCGAACGCAGGGAGCGTAGCACCGAGCTACGACAGTAGCCTCCAGATCATCCCAGCACCACCAGCGGAGCCGATCGAGGTGGTGATACTCGATCCCGAGGATGATGAGATGGACGTTGATGTCGCCATGGAGGGCGCCGACGGAGATAGCTCCGACGAGACAGACCCTAGCGAGGACCCAGCGTGGGCCCCCGCTGGAGACGATATGGCCGCCGTGGCCGACCTACCGATGGCCGAGGCCGACTTGCCTCTAGTGCCATTCCAGGCAGCACCACTGCCAGCACTACCTATCCGCGCCGTCAGGGACTTCCCTGTAGGTTGCGCAGGTCCTTCGAGACCTATCCCTACACAGTCGGAGACTGTCGAGTCTCCGTACGACCGACGCGCACCAGTCGACCGTGAGCCTTTACCTACCCCACCTATCCCCGTTCCCTCTGGCATGAGGCTTGTGCCTGTCTGCCGGGGACACAACGGGTGGATCTCCGATGACTCTGACGATGAGTCAACTGCATCGGTGGAGCACATTGCTGTGCCTATCCCACCAGCAGGCCAGGAGGAGCACGTTGCTCCGATGACAGGGCATGCTACCACTACCCCAGCCTCCTTACCTACCATGCCCGAGCCCATACCACAGGATGGGCCAGCTTCTACTGGGCACATCCTTGAGGGCAGCTCAGCCCGCAGCTCTGAGTTGCACCGAGCAGGACTGGCAGCTCATGCCACTGCTAGCCCTCCTACCTCTACCACTGTGATGTCTACTCTAGAGTGGGTCACTGTCACCCAGCCACTCATGGTTCCACTCGCCGAGCTTATAGTCCCCACACCCTTATCCATGACACTACCCATCACCACTTTTCCCACACTACCACCCCTACCCGAGATGCTCCCTACCCCACCACCTGCACCATTCACTATGGATGCAGGAGCCCCATTTGTGACACCCCCATTTGCACCGTATACTCTAGGTGCAGGAGACCCATACCAGGTACCACCCTACTGTTTCACTGGATTACCGGGCTTTGCCCCACCCTTCACACCACTACCCATACCCGATATCGTCGGCCCGTCTCAGCCAACATACACCGACATCCCCGGGCCGTCGCAGCCCCACGGGATGGCCCCACTGTCGGGACCCGCATGGTCCACGGTGATCTCACTGGAGAGAGATTTCCAGACCCTCACCGACACGGTGCAGCGCACCGTGAGTCAGATGGAGCAGCAGGCCCAGCTCATGTGGGCCAGGATCATTGATGCCAGGGATGCACTGGCACATTACGCTGAGGAGCTATTGAGCATGGATGCTCATTGTGGCCTTACGGGCGACGCACACTTTGCGCATCGCCAATTCTTGTACGATCGCATTATGGCGATCAGTATGACCATCAGCATGTGCGCACCTCAGTACCAGTACCAGCACCCGCCGCCGCCACCGCCACAGTAGCATCAGGGACGTTTTGGGAGATCACTCGCGGACATAGCAGTAGTAGTAGTAGTATGATAGCACAGCATGGGTTATAGCACCCATCTGCATTTTTTTGCCTAGCCGAGCGGGATTGTGCCGGCATATGACATTATATTTCTAGTGTATTTCAAAGAGCAATGTAAGAGGAAGGTATCCTCGGTTTTTGTTATTATGAACAAATCATTGTACTTGGTATTGAAATTAATGAAAGTTTTGTTATGGTAAAATATGTGTTGTGATTATCTACGATTATTATTACTTATTCTGTTTATGTTGTGATTGCGTGTTGTTGTTATGGTGATTATTGTGTTCATATGTTGTGTGGTTGTTTATACTATATATGTGATAATATTGTATGAATGATTGTTGGAAATTAACCTTTGATATTGGTTATTGAAGAAACATGGCACCAGCCACAAGAAGCAACAGTGGGAATGAAAGATTACCCACGACACCTGAAGAGCTTGAAACCCTAGTTTCGGGACGTATCGCTCAGGCTCTCGCAGAACACAATGCCACGCGCACCGAAAGGTCGCGAGACCGAACCGGGAGCGACAGACGCGAAACCTCCCCCACTGGTAAGAAGACGTCGGGTATATGCGACAGGAGTCTTCGTGAAAACTCCTACCTTATATTTAACATTGCTTTATTATTGCAGAAACGGCCTCACGAGAACGTGGCTGCACGTTTAAAGCTTTCCTGGACTGCAAACCACTGAATTTCAGCGGCACTGAAGGTTCTGTCGGACTAGTCAAATGGTTCGAGAAAACCGAAGCTGTGATTCGTATTAGCAGCTGTACCCCGCGACAGGCTGTCATGTATGCCACCAACCTGTTTCTGGATCAAGTTCTGACCTGGTGGAACAACCAAGTGCAGACACTGGGAGATGATGCTGCTTACTCCTTATCATGGTTGGAGTTGAAAGAACTAATGATCGCCGAGTACTGTCCGGCAAGTGAAGTGCAGAAGCTAGAGACTGAGTTCTGGAACCTCACCATGGTTGGACCGGACGTAGCTGGTTACACGTCCAGATTCCATAACCTCTCCCGGTTAGTGCCTCGCCTGGTCACCCCGGAAAGCAAAAAGGTGGAAAGGTACCTCTTCGGACTGGCACCACAGATACGCGGCATGGTTACTGCTTCCAAGCCTACAACCATGTGTGAAGCTATCGATCTCGCCTTGAGCCTCACTGAAGACGCCATCCGAATGGGCACTCTCATCCGGAAAGTGTCAGGGTTGAAACTTACTGAGTCCAGCAGTGTTGAGGGTAAGAATCTGGGTACAAGTTCAGCCGTTGGGTCAAGTGAACAGGGAAATAGGCTAAGGTTTGGGAAGCGTAAGCGCGACGAGAGGAAGAAGGATGGATCATCAGGTTCAGGGAAGAAGGGAAAAGGGTATGTAGCCACTGGACGTGGAAATAATGGGAAGCAAGGTTATCAGGGCAAGAACGAAGTAATCTGCGGTAAGTGCCGTCGTTCGGGGCACAAGACTGAAGACTGCAGATCAGGAGCGCCAAAGAACAGCGGAGCGAGGCCCTGTTTCTCATGTGGATCGCTTGATCATTGGAAGAGGGACTGCCCCAAGCTTAACAACCAAGCCCGTGGGCGAGCGTTCGTGATTGGTGCCGGTGACGCACGACAAGACCCTAATGTGGTCACTGGTACGTTCCCTCTAAATGGTCATTATGCTTCAGTATTGTTTGATACTGGCGCTGATTTTAGCTTCGTATCTGTCGAATTTAAAAGATTACTTGGTTTAAAGACTAGTAAGCTAGACACACCATATTCCATTGAACTAGCTAACGGTAAGACTATAGAAACTCGAGAGGTAGCGAAGGGTTGTAAGTTGGATCTCTGTGGTCATGAGTTTGACATTGAGCTATTACCAGTCGTACTGGGTAGCTTTGACATAGTCGTTGGCATGGATTGGCTATCCGCACACCGCGCCATCGTCGTGTGCAATGACAAAGTAATTCAAGTTCCCCTCGCGAGCGGTGAAACCCTATCGATCCAAGGGGAAAGGCGTGGAACGCCATTGAGGATTATTACCAGCATGAAAGCCAGGAAGTGCCTAAGGAAAGGTCTCGTCGCATTCTTGGCGCACGTGGTAGACAAGAAGGCCGACGAGCGAAAGCTAGAGGACATTCCGATAGCCAGAGACTTTCCAGATGTGTTCCCAGAAGATTTGCCAGGATTGCCACCACCCCGACAAGTCGAGTTTCGTATCGACCTTGTTCCAGGAGCAGCACCGGTAGCGCGATCGCCATATCGCCTAGCTCCTTCTGAGATGCAGGAACTGTCTGAACAACTGCAAGAGTTATTGGACAAAGGTTTCATAAGACCAAGCTTCTCACCTTGGGGAGCTCCCGTCTTATTCGTGAAGAAGAAGGATGGCACTTTCCGAATGTGCATTGACTATCGGGAACTGAACAAGCTAACTATTAAAAATCGCTATCCTCTTCCCAGGATCGACGATTTGTTTGATCAACTTCAAGGATCCAGTTTCTACTCCAAGATCGACCTAAGGTCCGGTTATCATCAGTTACGTATTCAAGAAGAAGACGTGCCAAAAACAGCATTCAGGACTCGCTATGGACACTATGAGTTTCTGGTTATGCCTTTCGGTTTAACTAACGCACCAGCTGTTTTCATGGACTTGATGAACCGAGTGTGCAAACCATACTTGGACAAATTCGTTATTGTCTTCATTGATGACATCTTGATCTACTCACGCACGAAGGAGGAACACGAGGAACATCTCCGATTGATCCTCGAGGTACTTCGCAAAGAGAAGCTCTATGCTAAGTTTTCAAAATGTGATTTTTGGATTCGAGAGGTCCACTTCTTAGGCCACGTGGTGAATGAAAGGGGTATACATGTCGATCCCGCCAAGATCGAAGCAATCAAGAATTGGGACGCCCCTAGAACGCCTACTGAAGTACGACAATTTCTTGGCCTTGCGGGTTACTACAGAAGGTTCATCGAGAACTTTTCTAAAATAGCACAGTCTTTAACCATGTTAACCCAAAAGGATAAGAAGTTCGAATGGACGGAAAAGCAGGAAGCAGCGTTTCAGTTGTTGAAGGATAAGTTATGTGGCGCACCAATACTATCACTCCCCGATGGTACAGAAGACTTCGTAGTTTACTGTGACGCCTCTCATCAGGGATTGGGTTGTGTATTGATGCAGCGAGAGAAGGTCATAGCCTATGCTTCCAGACAGCTAAAACTTCACGAGAAGAATTACACCACACACGATCTGGAACTAGGAGCCGTGGTATTCGCACTCAAGATATGGAGACACTATCTGTACGGAACCAAGTGTACAATCTTCACCGATCATAAAAGCTTGCAGCACATCTTTGACCAGAAGGAATTGAACATGCGACAACGGAGATGGGTCGAATTATTGAACGATTACGATTGTGAGATAAAGTACCATCCCGGGAAGGCAAACGTCGTAGCCGATGCCTTGAGTCGCAAGGAACGGGTTAAGCCACTGCGTGTCCGAGCTTTGGGTCTAACCATCCACACGAACCTGACTGACCGGATTCGTGAAGCTCAAACTAACGCTCTTAAACCCGAGAATGTCAAAGGAGAAAGATTGCGGAAGATGGTTGAGTCACTGGAGTCAAAAGCGGATCAAGCTCTGTATTTCATGAATAGAATTTGGGTACCAGTATACGGTGGATTGCGTGAACTAGTATTAGCCGAAGCCCACAGTTCGCGATATTCGGTTCACCCCGGAGCAGACAAGATGTTCCACGATTTGAAGGAATTTTACTGGTGGCCGAACTTCAAGAGAGATATAGCGGCGTATGTTGCGCGATGTTTGACTTGCGCAAAGGTCAAGGCCGAGCACCAGAGACCATCCGGATTGCTCCAGCAACCGGAAATACCGGAATGGAAATGGGAAAGGATCACTATGGACTTCATCACCAAATTGCCCAGGACAACAAGCGGCCATGACATGATCTGGGTAATCGTTGATCGATTGACAAAATCTGCACACTTCCTCCCCATTCGCGAAACGGATAAGTTGGAGAAACTAACCCGTTTGTACATTAAGGAAGTTGTGTCAAAGCACGGTGTACCTATTTCTATCATCTCCGATCGAGATAGTCGTTTCACCTCAAGATTTTGGGAAAGTCTGAATAAAGCCCTAGGTACTGGCCTTGATATGAGTACCGCATATCATCCACAAACCGATGGTCAGAGTGAACGAACCATCCAGACCCTGGAGGATATGCTACGGGCATGCGCAATCGACTTCAGCGGAAATTGGGATACTCACTTGCCACTGGTAGAGTTTTCGTATAACAACAGCTACCACACGAGCATTCAAGCTGCACCTTTTGAAGCTCTATATGGACGCAAGTGCAGATCGCCTCTATGTTGGGCCGAAGTTGGCGAAAAGCAACTTACCGGGCCCGAAATTGTTCAAGAAACGACGGATAAGGTCTTTCTGATTAGAGAACGTCTCAAAGCGGCACGCGACCGACAGAAGAGCTACGCAGACATGAGGAGGAAGCCTTTGGAATTTCAAGTCGGAGACAGGGTCCTACTAAAGGTGTCACCTTGGAAAGGTGTCGCGCGTTTCGGGAAGCGCGGAAAGCTAAACCCACGATATGTTGGACCATTCGAAATCCTGTCCAGAGTAGGCCCCGTAGCATACAAGCTCAAGTTACCACAAGAACTTAACGGTGTACACGACACGTTCCACGTGTCGAACTTGAAAAAGTGCTTATCCGACGAAACCCTCATCATCCCCGCAGACGAAATCCACATTGACGACAAGTTACACTTCGTCGAAGAGCCAGTCGAAGTAACCGATTGGAAGGTCCAAAAACTAAGACGCAGTAAGATCAGATTGGTCAAAGTGCGTTGGAATGCCAAGCGTGGACCGGAGTTCACGTGGGAAAGGCTGGACCAGATGAAGCAAAAGTATCCCGCCCTATTTAAGAAGACCCCTATACCGGAGAGCTCAAAGTGAATTCCGGGACGGAATTCTCTTAACGGGGGGAGAATGTAACAACCGGCAAAATTAAGGTAATTCCGTACTAATTAATTAAACGCGATTAACGTAATTAACCGTAATTATGTGCTGAATATTTAATTGAGGCCTTAGAAAGATAGGAAATTCCCAAATAATGCATGGGAATGCATGAGTTTAATAGCAAAGCATGATAGGATCGTGCGCAGACAAAACTATCCGGTATGGACACTGGCGATTACCCGGTAAAACTGAAATAAGCGAAACGAACACCGGACACCCGGAATATAAAATAAATAATCTTTTCACAAAATATTATGAGTTTTGGAAACCCAAAGCCATACGTAAAAGCTTATTGCACAAATCTCCCGGTAACGAATAAAGTGCGCGTACCGCACCCGATACGCGCGTAACACGAAAATTCACCCGACAAAAACCGAAATAAATTATCAGTAATTTAACTGAGCGAAATTTTATGAATATTAACGGTATTTTAATATTGAGGTAAACCGCGGTTAAAATTCGAGAAACACCCGGGCGGTACCCGAAGGGAAGTAACTTAAACATATTATGGATAATAATTAGCAAGGTGGACCCCACCAAACACCCATAGGGGCCGGCCTTGGGCCACTTGGAGTGGGAGTTCACTTAAGTTTTCTAAAATCTTTTCCAAATCATTCTTAATGATGAGAATGCATGCAATAAGATTGGGCAAGAGAGTTAACCCAATCATTTCTTCTCCCTCTCTCTCCAAACTCGGCCCATACACCCTCTCCATATCCCTCAAGATTTTCATAATCTTACTAAAATCTTCCATAATCCAACAAAAGATATCATATAATCTTTAAGATATGGAAGGGATATTATAAACACTCTTGTGAAGCACACTTGAATCAAACACAAAAATTTCTTCTTCTTCTTCCTTGTGGCCGTGGCATTACACCCCCACATCAACATTATTCTTGCAATTTTTACTACTCCAAACTACCTCTAGATCATTATCCTTCAAAACCCCATTGTGTGTTTCAAGAGCTTGGAGCTTAACCCATTGGAAGAACACACTAAAACCCCATCCAATCCAAGGTTCTTGTCTCCCCTAGCCTTGAGCTAGTAGTAAGTTTTAATCTTGTTTTGTTTGTTAATGTTCATATTAAGTGTTTATGAGCAAGTTGTACATTGATGGGTAAAGTATGGTTTTGAAACATAAAGAGGATGAATCTTACAAGAATAAAAATAAAGGAATAATAACATGAAGAAATCTTGGATTAACATTAATAAAAGTGATATTGTGAGAAAATGTAATAATAATAGCATACACTTGGGTTAGAAGATGAGTGGAACATGATTTGGGAAAAAGACTTGAATATGATGAAATATGGTTTTAATCATCATAAGATGACTAGTTAATGTCAAAAAGATACTAAAATGGGTTAGAAAGCCATAGATGGAAAAGTTAGTTCTTCAAAGTCCACTCACTTAGATGAGTAAAAATTTGATGTTTTGGATAAAGATATGAAATACACATGTTATTAACATCTAGAATGGATTAAAAGAGCATTAGAAGTAAAAAGAGGTAAAAACAATTAATCATGGTGAAAAGGATTCTTCAAAGTCCACTAAAGTGGAAGAAAGATAATAACCATGAAAGATTTAGGGAAAAATGCTACAAGTGTAAATTAAAGGATTAAATATGACAAACTTGGGAACCAATGGACTAAAATAAATATTTTAGAAGTATTGGACCAAAAACACAATAATAGAAATATTAGTGTTAAAAAGTGTAAGTAACGATTTACAAGGTTGAATTGGTAAATAATAATAGCCTACTTGGGCATTTTAAGTAAAAAGTATATTTTTATAAAATGGACGTTTTATAAAAATAAATGGAGTAACGCAAGTATTTTATAAAGTAAGATTTTATAAAATAAATACTTGGAAAGACTTGTACAAAAATAAGGTACTTTTATATAAATGGGAATATAAAAGTATCGGAGACATTTTTGGTAACAAGTTGGACGAGTCGGACTAAAACGTACATAATATATTTTTCCGAGAGATAAACGTTCGGAATCGGAAGTTGGAACAATACTTCCATAAGAACACGCAACGGGAATAAATATGAAAAACGCTAACTAACAAACTTAGTTGCACGAACCAACGTAAACGGACTTCTTACGTCGAGATAAAAATATACATATATATTTTACGGAAATAAAATATATATAACAAGGGTGAAACGTGCGTGACACTTTCCTAAGTGTAGTAACAGTATTCGTGGGAAAAGAGAAACATAACGTAACAAACTAAAAACGCTAAACGACACATGAACTTAACAAGTAGTATCCACGCGATGGTATATGTACATATACTCGTTTCCGACGGAATTCTAGTACATCTATTTAAATGGGAAAATAGATGTGCGAGAAGGAAAACCGAAACGAGTAGATGAGATATATCTACGAACGCGTGAATACCGACACGATTTCAGTACATTTATTTAAATGGGAAAATAAATGTACGGTATGATAAGTCTAGTCGGGCGTTAAGATTATGTTACCAAACGACAAAGACTTAGCATATTTATTTAAATGGGAAAATAAATATGTGGCAAAATAAGTCGGGTCGGTTAATAAGAAAACACTTTATATTGAGCGAAAAGATCCTAAGTATAATTATTTAAATGGGAAAATAATTATACGTTGGGTGGAGTCGTGTCAAGTAAAATGTTGTACAAGTCATAAAGAATAATTATAAGAATAATATATGACTTGTAAGGAAAGGGTAATCCATCGCCATTGAACCTAGGATACGAAACTATTAAACGGGAATTGGGATAAAGACGTGGTCGGGAAGTTGGGTGTACAACTTGCCAAGGCACATACACCATAGGTGTAAGTGACTTATACGCCTAGAACCTTTGTAGGTACGGGATCACAAACTTTACTATTTTCTTTGAGCCAAGCACAGTTACAGGTGAGTCTCACGGCCCCATTTCTAAACTATTTAACGTTTTTACGGGGGAAAGATATGTTGGGATTGTATGACGGGTTGGATACTTGAGTAAAGATCGCCACTCGGGGTTGAGACCTCCCCACTATAATCATTTATTCAGGAATGAGAAACCAAAGGGATATTTGGATAGTACTATTGGTGCCTGACAAGGCCCACCCCTAATCGATAGCGTCGATTATGCATCGGCGTATGCCTGGGGTGCACTTATTCTGAAATAAAGTCGTAGAAATACCGAGTAACGACTTTGGGCGGGGGCATTATTAATTGTCTTGGTTTGGTTATAGGCTCAAGTAAATTGTAGGACTTTGCAACTCCTATAAATGTCATAACAAGGATATTCCCACTTTATAAAGACTTATTAAATTAAAACCTGTGAACTCACCAATATTTATATATTGACGATTTTCAAACATATCTTTCAGGTAATTGATTGATGGAAGTTAGCATGGCGAGCAGGGTCGGGGATGTCTCCAAATCGGGCGTTGGGAATGTCGTGATGGGGTCTTATCTCTTTATTCCATGGATTTAGGGATAAAGGGATAAGCCTCTTTATCATTTTCGAAAACAATTTATGATTATGTATTGACAATTTGACATGATTATTAGCATCGAATAAATGTCCGTTTTCTAATTAATATTGTGCTTTGCATTAATCTTGGCTTAATACTTTTGAACCGTCGCGCCACGTGTTTCCGCCTTAGACGTGGTGTGACAAAGCTCGTTTGGTTGTACAAGGATTTCATCAAGTGGAGGGAATCGATTACAACGAAATCTATGCACCAGTTGCATGCTTAGAGGCAATACGGATGTTTCTAGCGTTTGCATCATACAAGAAATTTAAGGTGTATCAAATGGATGTCAAGAGCGCATTTCTTTACGGTGTGATCAAGGAGGAAGTATACGTAGGTCAACCACCAGGCTTTGAAGATCCTATTCACCGGGATAAGGTCTACGTTTTTAACAAAGCTCTCTACGGGTTGCACCAGGCTCCAAGGAAATGGTATGAGGAGCTGACCACGTATCTTCTTTCAAAAGGATTCAAGCGAGGTTTGGTAGATTGCACACTGTTCACTAAACGAACAGGCGATGACTTGCTTCTAGTCTAGATTTATGTTGACGATATTATATTTGGGTCTACTAACGAACTTCTGTGCAGAGAATTTGAATGTGTTATGCAGGAAAAGTTCGAGATGAGCGCAATGGGAGAGATGCAGTTTTTCCTAGGCTTGCAGGTGGAACAAAGACCAACGGGGATCTTTATTCACCAGACGAAATACGTTTCTGAAGTCTTGAGCCGATTCCAGATGGATGATTCGAAGCCGATGGATACTCCAATACAACCTAATCACGGGATTGGAGTTGACGCTAAGGGGGGCTAACTGATCCCTTTACAGACAGAGCAATCGTCGGATCTCTGATGTATCTCACCGCCTCCAGACCTGATATAATGTTTGCCACATGTCTCTGTGCCCGTTATTAGTCGAAGCCGAAACAGAGTCATCTTGCAGCTGTCAAACGTATCCTTAGATATCTGAAGGGTTGTCCGTCGAGAGGACTATGGTACCCTAATGATGTTAATTTTGACCTAATCGCTTTTAGTGATGCAGATTGGGGCGGCTGTGACAAAGACAGCAAATCCACAACGGCTGGATGCCAGTTTATGGGGAGTAGGCTCGTGATCTGGCAATGCAAGAAACAAACCGCAGTTGCATTATCCACATGTGAAGCAGAATACGTTTCAGCATCGAGCTGCTACTCACAGGTTCTTTGGATCCAACAACAGATGGTGGACTACGGTTTGCAATTTCTTAAAACCCCTATTTACTATGAAAATGAAGCCGCAATCGCATTAACAAAAGACTTAGTAAATCACTCAAAGGCTAAACATATCCAGATTAGGTACCATTTTATCTGTGATTGTTACGCTAAAGAGTTGATCGATATGGTCAAAATCCACACTGATTACCAACGCGCAGACCTTTTTACCAAAGCTTTTGATAAATCGAGATTTGAATATCTTTTGAAAGCTAACGGTATTAAAGAAAAACAAGACTGGTCACCACCTTAGTTTATCGCTTTTTAGTTTTACTGTTTGTAGAAAAATTCAAAAAATCCAAAAACATTGAAAATTTTCAAAATCCATAAAAATTAGAAAATTTCTTTGCTGACTGCTATATCTTCTTCCCTTTGTTTAACGCCGTCAGATTTATGTGAACAAACGATATCTGGGCAGTCACATATTTGAAATGCTCCAGCTTATCCTTAGGAACAGTAAATTTAAAACTTTATAAAAATCAGAAAAACCAAAAATGATTTCCTAGAGAAAAAAGGGGAAATGATAGTACATCAGTAGGGATCTGACACATTCTAAAGAAATGTAGTGCTATATAGGGCGTGTGTCTGAGTCTGTGCGATGTGCTGATAGGCTTCGTAGACCTATTACTGCGTGCCTGATACATACATATCAAACGAATTGTTGTGTGGATGAACTCTTCATGGGCATATGGTCTTAGTACCGTAATTTCGTTTGATAGGGTATTTGGACAAAACTCGGAGGTTTTGGGTCGTTATGTTATTAGTTGTCTGGGGATAGCCTCTCTGATCTTCTGCTGTAAGTCATTACGGACCTAGATCAGATAGGGTATCTTATAAAAGAGCTTTATGCCAAATCCTAAAGTTACCGAATTGAGGAACTTTCCATGTTTTATGATAATCAAAGATTATCTATTACATCGTATTAATCACTGATGCAAAACATGATTGATATCAGTCCTCAACCTGGTAGAGTGCACATGTTACTTTGCTGCATTAATTTGCTGACCTGTATACCTCTGTGCCTCATAACTTGTAAATTACAGACGACGAAAGCATAATCACGCTTTACAATGAGTCTTTGTGCATTTACTTCTTGATACAGGAGTATGTCGTGTGCGTGGGAACCACAGACAAATATGTTTATACTATACATAATCGTATCAGTTTAAAGCACTGCACAAAAGTCTGCATGTGAGTTTATGTGGATCACAATATCAGCAGTTGCCAGATCACACATTGTCTTTAATGATAATAATCAAAAAGATCAATGGTGTGATCAGATTTCTCAATAACTGATATGATCCCTTTACCGGAAATCCCAAAACATTTACTGCTTTATCTTTACATTTCTGCATTTTATATTTCTCGTCAAAAAATTGCAAAACTCAAAAAGATTTTAGGTGTGTTTTAACATAAACTTTAGAAAATCCAAAAAGATTTTACATTTCTATCTTATTTTTGATAGCTGATGGTGGTTGATGACGATTCTCTAAACCTTGATGAACCATTTGAGCTTTGTAATCTTAAAATGAGAAAATATGATTGTCGGATGTTTAAAAGTTGGAAAATATTTTGAACGGGACTCGATTTTGAGATTTGGAAAATTTTTCAAATTTCCTGATTCACCTTCACCCATTCACTTGGGTCGAAGGAGGAATTTCTTGTTCATTCGTACGTTTCATTTTGGGCGAATGTGAGAGTTCTTAACCTGTTTTCTCTTTCGAACCCTTTTGTCTCATTCGCACCTTTAATTAGGGGCGAAGGAGACAAAAGCTTCTCATTCGACGAGGCGGAACGGGCGAATGAGCAGCCTATATATAGCCTTATCTGCTCATTCGACCCCTTACAAAAATTTTTCATAATTTCTGATCCTAAGTCCACTTGTTGCTCGTGACTTTTAAATCTTACCATTGTGTTCGTCTCTTCGTGCTGATCATTTTGCACCATTTTTTACAGGTTAACATCATCATTTGAATGCTTAATCATTGCATTTCAGTTCGAGCCCTAACTGATATTGAACAGGGTTTTACACATGATAATTGGACTTGAATTTGTTAGGGAATCATTGTTTAAGTGTTTTAGGGGGAGATTATCCAAAAACATAGGTTTAAACATCGACAATTAGTGTAATTGATAGTTTAAATACATAGAACCCTAGTTATTGATTAAAAACACTTAATCAATGTTTAACTGATAAAATTGATTGTTAGGAAAGTTTAATCGGA
This sequence comes from Ambrosia trifida, assembly GCA_028751855.1. Classification (NCBI taxonomy): domain Eukaryota; kingdom Viridiplantae; phylum Streptophyta; class Magnoliopsida; order Asterales; family Asteraceae; genus Ambrosia; species Ambrosia trifida. The sequence goes on along the minus strand of CM054131.1, from coordinate 73,160,154 downwards.
AGTTTTAGATGGTTGCTGAATCAAAATGACACGTTTAAATCCACTGGTTTTCAAAATTGAAATTTGAAATGAAGAACAGTCACCTTCGCCCTTTTCAAATGGTTGAACGTGCAAAAATGGGCGAAGGGGATGTTTTGTTTGGGCGAATGAAACATTTTTCAAAAACATTTCACATTCGCACCCTAAAAACTTCACATTCGCACCCCAGAAACTCTCATTCGTACCTCCGAATGGGCGAATGTAGAGATCAATTATCAAATTGTCAACTTTTGTTTATTTTGTCGATTTCTTACGTGTTTACTTGATTTATTTTGCAGTATAAACCATGTCTGAACAGGAAAGAACTAGTGAACAAGCTGGATCATCTACACAAGCTGTTGAGACAGGAAAGGAAGAGATGTTGCCGTTCGAGAATGCACATAACTGTTGTGCATATCTTGGAGATGTAAAGAAGCATAACGAGTTTACAGGGATTATCGAGTTTCTAAAGAGGAGTCGGGTGATAGATGCAATTGCTACACCTGCTATTATTTACCGAGACTTGCTACAAGAGTTCTGGACGAACGCGAAGATGGATTTCTGGGAGTGTGAATCATCCTTGGTTAGCAAGATTCAAGGACAATTGGTTATTGTTTCAGAGAATGATATCAGGGAAGCTTTGAAGCTTGAAGATGAAAAGACTGATCCTAGAGAACTTAGCTTTACTGAACAGAGGAAATGCTTTCTAAGGATGAAGTATAACGGGCCGATTACTGATGGTTCGTTACACAAGGGAAAGCTTTCTCCCCAATACAAGTATTTGGCACATGTCATGATCCATATCTTTGGTTCAGCAGTAGGAGCTTATGACTTGACGATGAAGAGTATAAGCTCGATAATGGTTGCACTGATATTGAACAAACCGTTCAACGTATCAGGGATGCTAATGGAACATCTATTGGAACCTATTAGAGGTACAAAGACTAGGAAGTTTCTGTTATATCCTAGATTCCTTCAGATGATATTTGATCACAAGTCTAACAAGTTGAAGAGGGATCTGAAGCAGATCATAGTTCAAGAGCATATGACTATTAATACCTTGGCAAGAATGAAGGCTTACAAAGGCGTGTCAGTGAATGAACGACCACCTGTTAGACATTTATTTGGTCATTTGGCTAGGATTGATTATGTGGATCCTGGTAAAGATGAGGTAATGCATGCTGACAGTGCATCGGACGAAACCAATCCATTACATCCTGTTGACCCTGAGGCAAAACGAAAGCGTCAGGTTGTGAATGTGGGAGCCAAGAGTGGAAAGTCGAAAGAAAAAGAGATCAGGATTGAAGTTGTTCCTAAGACTGAGCCTTCTAAGAAGAAGAGTGTGTTGAGAAGGCATAAGAGCATGGCTAAGAAATGTTTACACCTTGTGGATGAAGCGTCAGTCGATTCTGAAGAGACACAAGAGGATGAACGTTGGGATTCTGAAATTGAGACAGTAAAGGCCACCACGCCCAAGGCCACTGTGGCTGGTGAGTCTTCTAGTCTCAACAGATCAGGGGAGGAACAGAGAACGAAGAGCCCTATTCACTTAGATGAAGAGGATGAGGGATTAGGTTTGGGATCAGGAGATTTCCCTGGATCGCCAGTTCAGGGGGAGAAACCAAAGAAGCCCCAATTCAAGAAGAAAGAAAAAGTGTTAAAGCCCACAGAGAAAAGAGCTAGAGAAATTGAGTCTTTAGTAGCAGGAAAGAAGTTGCCACCTGCTTCAAGCTCGAAATCACCGGTTGCTGCTCCGGCTTCTAAGAAGCAGAAAACCACAACCACTTCTAGTACTGAACAGGGAGCTGATTTACCCGTTGACGCTTTTAACAAGGCATTGGATAATGTACTGAAGAAGTTGAGGAAAGGTAAACTGCCTGAAGTTGCTGAAGTTTCTACTCAAAAGGTTACAGTAGATAGTGCTGTGATGAACACTGTTAACCAGAAACTTAATGAGATGATGAATATTATAAATAAGCAGCAGACAGAGATTGATCAATTGAGAAAGAACGACTCAAAGATGTTGGATGTCGTTGTTACATCACATTAGAACAATGAAGAGCTGAAAAAGAAGATTAAACAGTTGCAGAAGGATAATAGGAAATTGTTAAAACATTAGCAAAGAAACACCAGAAGGTTTATAGCTTTGAAGGAAGAGAATAAGAAGCTAAAAGAGAGTAATAAAAGCATGGATAATCTGATTAAAGATTTATAATCTCAAACTCCTCGGTTGAAAGAAGGTGAAGAGGACAAAGAACAAGACGAGGAGCAGGTTGATTTCGAACCGTCTGATAATGAGGAGGAGGATGATGAGGATCTTGATGAAGATGCAGGTAATACTCCTAAAAAGAAGAAGAAGAAGGATGATGGAGATGATGATGGTTCGGATGGTGAATCTGGTGATGGAAGCAGCTCTGCATTTGATGATGATGATGATGAGGATGACGATGCAGATAAGTATAAGTATGAAAAACGGGAATTTGGACAAGGAGGTGAATCCAGTTCTAAAGCTCCTGGAGGATTGGTTGATGATGATACGATCTTCTAGAATGAGAAGCTGAAGTCATTGTCTGGAAAAGATAAACAGATGTATCACCAGATGCTAACTGATTGAGTATGGACGATCGACATGACCAGTAGATTCTCTGAGATCTTTGAATCTAGTGACAGGATGCTTGAATTGGATTATAATGATCCAGATTTAGAAGATGGTGATGTTTCTACGGCAGTGTCAAAGGAGATTTTAGAAGGTTTGGCGAAGCAGGTGGGTAAAACGTTGGAAGAACTATTAGCTGATAACCATATTCCTAATCTACCTGAAAAAGAAGCTGGGAATCATTCTGATGATCGTGACGTACCTGCGTTAGAGGAAATTGAAATAGAAGATATCACCAGTGAAGAGTATCCAGGGTATTTCAAGAAAGATAAAGATTCTGGATTTGCTGCATTCACTGATGAGTTATTGAAAGAAGCCGAGAAACTTGCAAAAGAAAAGAGTGATATGTTTGTTGATGAAGTGTTTAAGGGGCATGATAAACCACAGTTTGAACAATCTGATATTTTAAATGAGTACTGAGGAGGTTAAAGGAAAAAGAAGCCAATTGTCCGAAAGCAGAGATTCAGGGGAGCTTCTATAAACTTCACAACGAGATGTTTAAAGGAAGAGCATTGGGTTGGAAGCTTATAAAGTAGTTGAAGTGTGTTGCCGTGAAGTGGGAGAAGGGGATACTCTATTTTGATAGAATTCATGATTTGAAGACTCTCCCATACTGGGCTATTCGTGACATTTGTCGTCATAAGTTGACTGGATCATCAAATGATCACATTGCCTATTTTGCTGATAAAATGGCAAGGGAAAGCAAGACGAAGTGGAATCTTTTTGCACCTCAGTATCCAAAGCGGATTGTTCACTAGAAAGACATTGATTGTATTACTGGTTTGCCCAAGGTGACTCTAAAATACAAACCACCAAAAGTGTTTAAACATATTCCATTGTTGCAGATTCCTCAACACTTTGCAAAAGACTTTATCTGGTGGTACTATGATTGGAAGATTGCAGAGGCTGTGATAGTATTGAATGATGGTGAAAAGAGTTTCAAGAAGTTACACATATTTGATCCTATGTGGTTGGTGAATTGTTCACATGAGAACATCATTATGTTGTATTACAATCCGATTTTCAGTGATGTGAAAGATGCTGAACAAGCAAGTAAATACCAGCATGTGGTATTTCTGTGCTATGCTCATGACATTAATGCCGGATGCGACTACGATAAGAAGCTTGGCAAGTTTGTTAAGGTTCAAGATGCTCTTGAAGTGAAGAAGAAAAAGCCTAAACAAACTTATGAACCAGTGATGACGTTAGAACAGAAGAAACAACTGCGCATAAAGCTTATGAACAAGTGTTGGGTCTGCTGACCTGGAGAAGAACAGATGATTGAAAAGCCAAAATATGATAACAGTTGATTCACACAAATAAACAGTCTTTACAACATACTCTTCCCAAAACACTGCTGACCCTAACAACTGTTCCATCCAAACAACTGCTAAGACAACTGCTGATACAAAGGACTGCTAGAGAACGGCTGATAGAGAACAACTGCTGACCAAAGGTCTGATAAAGAAAGAACTGCTGATCATGTACTGAAGACTAAAGGTCTGTTGGAGTCAACAGCACTTAGACTCCAACAGATGTTGCAAGACCATCAGAGTTTTCCCTTTACAGTAGTTTAGCTTACATTGTTTTGTAATACAACAGTAGTTTGTATAGGGCATATGTTTTATGTTGTTATTCTGTTAGAGGTCACTATCTTAGGTGACGTCAGCACAGGTCACCAGTGGTTTAGATTTGTCTATAAATAGAACAGTGCTTGTACTGCTCTATTACATCACACACAAACATTCTCTCAAACAAACAATCACTGTGTGATCAGGCTGAGGGGGAGTACTTGTATTGATTGTAATCTTTCAGTTAATGAAAGCATTCGATTAAGAAAACATTTATTCCTATTGTTTTGATTATAGTTTATCATTCCGCTGCACTTTCCATATATACTTACATCATTCACTTCTCATCTTATTCTAAATATATCAAAACAATCAAACTCAGATCCTAACAATTGGTATCAGAGCTTGGTCAATTAAATTCGATCTAATCAATCAATTTAATATAAACAGATCAGCTCACAATTATTGATATCGTTTGTTTGTCGGATTGAAAACAGAGTAATAGTTTATTTTCGATTCAACCGTTTTTAAACAGACTTTGTTTTTTGAAAAATCAGAGAATGGATTCAATCAATCACGATCCACATAACACTGGCATGAACAACAAGCCACCGATGCTTGTCAGATCTGAATACAATATCTGGCAACGTCAGATGAGCCATGTTCTAGCTCAACAAAACATTGAGTGTTGGAAGTCGGTTATCTTCGGTCCACATGTTCCGATGGTGCCGAGTACCGAAGATCCCAAGGTTCAGGAGCCAAAGAAACTTGAAAACTACCCCGACCAGGATATTCAGAAAATTGAGTTAGATGCTAAGGCCTTCAGTATTGTGGCCATGGCTCTACCCAATGATATATATGCTGAGCTGTTACACTGTAACAGTGCAAAGGAGTTGTGGGATGCACTGAAAGAAGAATTTGGTATGACTGAAGAGGTTATTGAAAACAATCGTGAAATACTTAACCAACAATATGAAACATTCAGTCATGTCAAGGGAGAGTCATTAACTCAACAATTTGAGAGGTTTAACTGTCTCATTAGTGAACTAAAACCGCTTGGTCTAACTTACCCTCATTCAACTTTGAACCATAGGTTTTTAAGATCATTACTAGACAAATGGGACACTATTGCTATTGTTATGAGAAGCTCAATTGGATTTAAGGACCTATCACTGACCCAGCTTCATGGTAAGCTCTTGACCTATGAGAGAGAGCTTAACCAGAAAAAGAAGCTCCAGGACTATGGAAAAGTGTCTGATGATTATGTATTTGGGAATACAACACTTTTTGGTCATGATGAGGTGCCTGGAAAAACTAAGGATCAGAGTTATGATCATTTCATTGACATAACTTCAGGTTTTAACTCTGATTTTTATTCACCAAACTATGCTTTCACAGCAAGTGGTGGTGATATCCAGGCATCTGATAACATATCCTTTGAGTATGATGATCTGAAATACTTTGACCCTGATTATTTGGAAGAAATGGACATTATGCACCAATTGGCCCTTCTCAGTGTAAGAACTAATAATTTTACAAGAAAGCTGGGAGAAGGTTTCCAGGGTTAACTGGCAGATCAAAGGTTGGGTTGGATAAATCAAAGATAAAGTGTTATAAATGTCATAGACTTGGTCATTTTGCTAGGGAATGTAGGAGTCAACATGGTACACCTATAATCACCTATCCAAATCAAAGACCTCAGACCAACACTTATCAAAATTCTTATAATACCCCTGGACCAAATGTGCAAAACACTACTCATTTTGCACAGTCCTCAAACACTGTTCCTGTCCAGTATGTCCAAACCACTGTTGTTCAGATCCACTATGTGCAAACACCTGTTGCTCAGGCACCTGTGCCAATGACTGCTGCTCCATCCTTTGCTCTTGCAGAGACCAGTCCACAGAGCTTCTTCACACAAGGCTTTGTTGATTGGAGCAGTCTACCAGATGAGTTAACATATGAAAATTTTGCATTAGTTGCCAAAGCTGAAAATGAACCAGAAAGTTTTTGTTTCATGGCTATGGTAGAAGAAGTTGAATCTGAGGAGGTGGTGACTGAGTCTAAAGTTGTGACTGATGATGTTGTTGATGAAGTAGTTGCAGGTGAAAAACCTGAAGAAGTTGTGAATCTCTCAGATCCCTGGGGTGCATCTGATGATTGTTAGTGCAAGTGTGATTGTGCATTGATGGCTGCTGCTAAGGTATATCCTCAAATTCTTAAGGATTTATGTTCTTACATATGTGTGATAGCATTTGCTAACATCAAAGAGGTGAATGAAAACCCTAGAACGTAAATTTTAGATGATGAAGTTAAATTTGAAAAACTTTCAAAAGAATTAAAAACAAGTTTAACTGAAAAAGAATCTGAAATAAGCAGCTTAAAACATGAAGCAACCATAACCAAAGACCAGCTCTAAACTATGATAACAAAATATCAGAGTTGTAAAAGTGAGCTTGAGTCCACCCAAGTTGAATGTCAGAAATGGGTGGAATCATGTAGAGGTTTTTAAATGCTACTCAACAAACAAACCAAAAGTCATGTGAAGTTTGGCTTTGGTTTTGAAACCACTGCTACAGCTTTTGAAAACACTAACAGTTGATTCACACAAATAAACAGTCTTTACAACATACTCTTCCCAAAAGACTGCTGACTCTAATAACTGTTCCATCCAAACAACTGCTATGACAACTGCTGATACAAAGGACTCCTAGAGAACAACTTATAGAGAATAACTGCTGACCAAAGGTCTGATGAAGAAATAACTGCTGATCAAGTACTGAAGACTAAAGGTCTGTTGGAGTCAACAGCACTTAGACTCCAACAGATGTTGCAAGAGCATCAGGCTTTTCCCTCAACAGTAGTTTACTTTACAGTGTTTTGTAATACAACAATAGTTTGTATAGGGCAGATGTTTTATGTTGTTATTCTGTTAGAGGTCACTATCTTAGGTGATGTCAGCACAGGTCACCAGTGGTTTAGATTTGTCTATAAATAGAACAGTGCTTGTACTGTTCTATTGCATCACACACAAACATTCTCTCAGACAAACAATCACTGTGTGATCAGGCTGAGGGGGAGTACTTGTATTTGATTGTAATCATTCAATTAATGAAAGCTTTCGATTGAAGAAAACATTTATTCCTATTGTTTTTTATTATTGTTTATCATTCCGCTGCACTTTCCATATATACTTACATCATTCAATTCTCATCTTCTTCTAAATATATCAAAACAATCAAACTCAGATCCTTACACTGTTGGCTCCAACAGACCTTTAGTGTTCAGTACTTTGATTCAGTAGCTGTTCTTCATTAGACCTTTGGTCAGCAGTTGTTCTCTAGCAGTTGTTATCTATCAGACCTTTGTAGCAGCAGTTGTTCTAGCAGTTGTTAGGGTACAGCAGATGTTAGGGTCAACAGTCTTTTAGGAGAAGTAACTTGTGAATGTTGTTATTATTAAGGATTAATTGAGTAGTATATTTTGGCTTTCCAATCATCTGTTCTTTTCCAAGTCAGTAGACCCAACATACATACACATTGCCACTCCTATGAGCAACAAGTTGTGCTTTGCTCTTAGTAATGATGGTGTCAATCTTTTTCACAACTTCTGGCCCAATAATCTTACAAGTTTTCTTAGTGAAGAATGAGCCATACCCTTTGTCACTCATTTGTGATACACTAAGAAGATTAAATTGAAGAATGTGCGACTAATGCTTTGGATTACCATTTACATATGTTTTTGTTGTTGTTTATCGAATGGGCGAAGGAAAGAACTTTTGGGCGAATGAAGAATTCAGAAGGTGTGAAGGAGAAGAAAACGTGCGAAGGAGAGATAGGAGTGCGAATGTAGTTTAGATGTTTATGTAATGCTTGGTTCGACCATGGTGTTTGGGCGAACCTGCACATTCGACCATGCAATATGGGCGAATGTGCAGGCCTATAAATAGGTTAAGCTCTTTTTGAAAGTTAGTAGTTGGTCATTTTATTCCCTCCTGTTTTGTGACTCTCCCTAGTGTTTGTGTCAACTTATTTTCACGTTAGATTTGATTGTAAACATTATTAAAACGTGTAATTCAAGTTGTTTATGAATGAGAAAAACCTTTGAATTAGGAAGTGAGTTAAGACTTATTTTGTTAGTGTTTGATTGATTTACGTTTTAAAGTTTAGACTTAATCTGTTTAGTACTATTTAGTTATATGTTGGTTTACTCTTTTTAATTTTTAGAATTAACATGCTATAATGCTATGCGTTAAATTAATTATGAATTGGTGCATACACATTATAGACTATTAAATATAGTATCAAAGACTATTTTCAGTCTTTAATAAACATGCAAGAAACAAGTCATAGTATTAAAGACTAGTTTTTTAGTCACGAAGTTAACATATTAGGGACTAATTATTAGTATTTAAAACACATATTTGGGACTGAAAAGGTTCTTACTTGATAAAAAATTTAGTCTCTAAAAAAACATATTCGATACTAAATAATAACTTTTAAGATTATTTTTCAGTCCTTAAAATATAATTAAGGAATAAAATGATATGTTAACATAGACTAAATTTCACTCTCTAAAACGCACATCCAAGACTAAATAACATGACATCTAAGATTGTTTTTCAGTCCCTAAAAGAATATATGAAGACAGAATAGTATATTATCAGGGACTAATTCTTAGTCTCTATAACGTCTAATTAGAGACTGAATTGTCATAGAACCCAAGGCTAATTAAATGTATTTGTGACAAAATACACAACATTTTAGTACTGATTTTCATTCCCAAAAAACCTTCGTTCAAGGACTGATCTTCAGTCACAAACGAAATGTATTTGGGACTGAAATGATGTGGTATAGGGGGATAGAATAAGGACTGATTTTATGAGTAAGAGAGACTGAATGTCAGTCCTTATAGGTATCATATATTTAGGACTGAAATTTAGTTACTAATGGAAGTATCTAGGACTAACCAACTAGGACTGACTCGTGACTGGCAAAATCAGTCCCAGATAGCCATTAGGGACTGATTTAGGAGTATCAAAGACTAATTTTTCAGTCCTTGATGACGATCTTTTTTGTAGTGTAAGCACATACATTTGTTTCATTCACAATGGAATGAAAAATAGGTTGAAAAGTAGAGGGCATCTAATCATAAGATCCAGTTTTGGGACTTAAACACATGATTATGTAATGAAACAAATGTTTGTACTTTGCATCAAAATATTTCTTATAGAATGTAGCGTGTGAGAGAGTACCTTGGTAACCACACTCCGTCATGGTTAATTGAATTTCAGAATTGGGAATATTCTCTGGTGTATCAGAATCATCCAGACCAAGTCTTATTCCCAAAGTAGCTAGTGTGATTGCCATAACTTTCCTTTGGATAGTTGATTTTAGGGAAATGACCTTGTTGTTCATTGTTACCGCCTCGGCGTTTGCCCACAACTCATTAAGAGATTGAATGTGGATTCGAGGATCAATGGTGAAAGCAATGTTGTATTGGGATCTGACGAATAAATGAATGATTTTGTCGTATTGGGACCAGGCTAACGAAGTAGCCTCGTTGATTATGTCTCTGTTTTAGTATAAGAGCCATGGTGTTTGTGTGGATTGAACAGTGTTTTTGTTGTTGTTAGAGTGGAGGGTTTGTGAGTGTTTTTGAGAGAGAAGGAGGGAATTTTTGCTTTTTGAAAGGATAAGTATGAGAAAAGGTGCTTATCAGAAGTTTATAACCGCCCTAGGTCAAACTTCTGAAATAGGAAATGTCTAATTTACCCTTATTGACAAAACTACTGATGAAGAACAATATACAAAGTAGTTCCTATTTCTCTTCAGTAGTTTGTTAAAAACTGATGAGAATAATTTACATACACTTTATTCATAACTTCTGAAGTTGATTTTATCAAAAGTTAATCATTTTTTTTGAAAATATCTCCAATCTGATGTTTTGTACATCAGAAGTTTCTCTCTTTTTGGTTATTAGAAGTTTTGTGACAAATTAGTAGCAATGTAAGTGAAAGCAAAATATGTGCAGGAAATTAACGGCTTTTTCAGATAGTGACCATGCAGGGTGCAAAATGTCAAGAAAATCAACATCTGGTGGTTATCAATTCTTGGGAAACTGTCTGGTGTCCTTGCAATCAAAGAAGCAAACATCTGTGGCAACTTCAACTGCTGAAACATAATACATTGTCTTGATGCATATGCTGCGACTAGTGCTATTGGATTGCTAATACAATCTTGTTTTGATAATATCGGATGGTCGAAGGTGGATTTTGACAGGGTCGAAGGTAGATAAAATGGTCGAAGGGAGAAGCTTTTGGTCGAAAGAAAAGTTTTGTTGGTCATATTGTTGATTCGCCCTCTTGTTTGGTCGAATCTGCACATTCGCCCATTCGTTTGGTCGAATGTGCAGGTCTATGTAAGCCTCAATTCATTTTAATGTTAAGTTAGTTGTCATTTTGTTTCCCTCCTTCGAGTGTGTTCTCTCCCTAGGGTTTTATTGAGTCTGAAATTACTTTATTTCATTGTAAACACTACTTTGTAAGATTAATCAAGTTGTTTATGAATGAAATGGAAACTTTGAAAGTGATTTGTGTGTTTTGCTGATCTTATTATCATTTCGTAATTGATTCAGGGATTCTGCACCTGAATTGATATACTTGTTTGATCAACGTCTTTGTTTTTGACAATTCGATAATCATACAAAGTGGTTTCAGAGCCATAAGGATCAAACAACTACGATTTGATAATATTTGAGCTGATTTGGACTCAATTTTGGTCAAAAATTTTCTGTTTTCATAGAACAATTGATTTTGATGAGCATTGATTGATTCGGACTAGTTTTCATGGATAAAATCTAAAATTCTCTTCATTAAACTTGTTCCAAATCTATTCCGAAGCAAAACCTTGAAAACATCATCAAATTTCATCAACTTTTGAAAAATTTGGCTCAAAATAATTGATTTTCAAAGAATAACCGTTTTTCAAAATGCAAGGGTCGAACCTAGGGAGAAACGGCCGAGAGTGTGTGGTTTTGGTCGAATCAGGAAGTTTTAGGTCGAAAGTGAACTTTATTCCGGTCGAACCTAGGATTTTTTAGTGTGCTGTTGTTCATTCGACTAGTTGGTGTACATTCGACCCATCGCGAGGTTGAAAGTGGTTTTACTTCGGTCGAAAGTGAGAGAGTTTGTTATATTCTAGCTTCGAGTCTTCAGAAAGGGTCGAACCTGGACAGAATTCCACATTCGAACCCACGATCTTTTGTAAAAGGTCGAAAGTAGAATCTGTTTGAAAAAATTTTCTAATTGTTTCGTGTTTCATACTTTGTAGACGATATGTGGAACTTTCCAACAACACCAATGCCTACTACTTCACCACAACAGCAAGTGACAATGGATCCTTGGTCGGTAGCTGCTCAAAAGTCGACTAGTCAATCATCTCAACCGATCAACTACTTAGCAATGACTAGTTCGATGCCATAACAAGTTGCACAACCACCACAACAACCCATGACTGATTATTGGGGAGTTGCAGTAGCCGCGGTACACTCTCAAACTACCAATGCTATTTCTATGCTAATTCATGACTTATCTTAAGGTAGCAGGAGTCGTCCACCAAAGCTGATGGAGATGGTGGATTACAATCAATGGAAGAGAAGAAAAAGTTTAAGATTCATTTGGAGGGAATGGGAATGGAAGGCACCGAGGCGTGGCAAAAGATAGCTAAGGGTTATGTAGCACCGGTATTGGAGAACACTAGAGAACCAATTCCATTGGAGAACTTAGCTGAGGATGAGAAGAAAAAGTTTGCGGTGGAGAAGAAGGCATTCTCACAACTATCTCAGGCTATTAACACTGATCTTTTACATCAGTTTGGTTCGTGCACAACCTCAAAGCATATGTGGGATATGTTGAAGAATCGTCATAATGGGAATGAGAAAACATGGAAGCTAAGAATGGAGGAGTTGAGAAAAGAGTTCGAGAATTTTAGTTATATGGGAACTGAGACATTGAAGGAGTTGATCCGAGGTATTGCCATTTGTTGACAGAATTGTCAAGTTATGAGATCAATATACCTATGTTTGAGCTGGTGGATAAGTTCGCTGATGCATTACCACCATACTGGAATCAACACATTGAGGTTCTAAAGGAGAAAGATTCATACCAGTATTAGACCATCAATGAATTCATTCAGAAACTGGAGAACAAAGAGATGGAAGAGAAGAGGAAAGCAAAAAGAGCACAAGTTCCTCAAAATCCAGAGTAATATCATTGTGGTACATCTTCTACCCTGACTAGTTCAAGTTCTAGTAGTTCTGCTGCTCCACACATTGCTTGTGTTTCAAGCGTTATTGAACCAACCAAAGCACCAATAAACTATCTAGCTCAAACCACATCATACACACCACCATCATATCTGTAACACCCCAACCGATGGCGGAAACATCGGGATGTCACGTATTGACGATTGTTCCGTAGCTCATGGTAAATAATAAATTTCATTAATTGATTACATAAATTACATACAATTGTTCTAAAAGAATTTGTACATCAAAATGAAAAATACTAGATACACATCTTCAAGCATTAACTCTAATCTTCAAGCAAGCTATTTCCTGAAACATGTTAAGTTTGAAAATATTTTGGGTCAACAAAAGTTGGTGAGAATACATAGGTTTTTGAATATAATTGATAACAATAGTTTGTACAACATTCACAGTTGTATAATGATAGAGTATGAGTTCGACATGTAACAATGCGTCTTTGTACAATCAAACCTTGTGTCGACTGAGGACTAACTCGCAAGTTAGTTAAATGTTGTTAATGTTATCGATCATCCCTGAATTTATGCGGGGGGATGGGTTTGTCAGACCTATAGCGCTATAATCTAAACAGGCGGCTTGATCAATGTTAATGATTGTATTGTGTGTTTTTGTTACAGTAAATGATAGAATGAGTAAATGATAGTGTATAAAAGGTTTAAACATGTTTCACCGCAAAATGTAAAACAGAAAAAGGGGCTATGTAAACTCACCTTAGGTGCTTAATGAGTTCGTGAGTTTTCTTGAGCGTGCAAACACTTAGTAATAATTCCTTGGAAAACTCGGACCTAGCTAGAGGAGATAATGATGGATGAAAACTTTAGTATGTGGGAGATGGGATAATAATGTTTTTTTTATTGACTGTTATAAAGAGTTGAATGATAGGCTATTGTATTTATAGTGTAGAAATTGTAGTTGTAATTAGGGACTACTTTGACTAGGCTAGAATTTAGGAACAACTTTAACTTGACTAGAAGACCATATTTACTAACACTTTGACTTCACTAGGAGACCATATTTACTAACACTTTGACTTGACTAGGAGACCATATTTACTAACACTTTGACTTGACTTGACTTGACTAAGAGACTACGCTTAACTTTTCAGGTTTGACTAAGGGACCTTGAAAGGGTTTAAATTTAATTGATTTTAATTAACATCACAAAACACCAAATGGTGTAGTGGTTTGTGTGGTGTGGTTAAGGTTTAGCTCGCCAGGGACTCGGGTTGGAATCCTGGCTCAGGCAAACATTTTTTTTAACGTTTTTAAATCAGAATTTTTAATAAAATCCAATTTAATGTTGATAATAAGTCATTATTTAAACAAAAAAATTAATAAAATGGATGGGCAAGATAATGTAAACATGAATAGGATGAATAAACGAGGGAGTTCTATATATATATAAAAAAAATTGTGTGATGTTACAGTCTCCCCTACTTTTAGGAACATCGTCTCGAAGTTTATTAAAAACACAGGGTGAGGATGATTAGGTAGAAATTAAGTCAACTGGGGTTTGGAAAATTTGGGTTAAGGCACGACATGAATTTATAGGTAATAGAATAATCTGTTTCGAATAATTTGGATAAAAGGTTTGATATGTGTGAGTTTTAAGGGTTGGATTAGGTTCGCTTAAATAGCAAGGAGAATAAGAATCTAGCAAAACACTAAACTTAAGTGTTAGGAAAGAAATGCATGTGTTGATTGACTATAGAAAGACTAAATGAACTAACAGGTAACTAGAGTTTAGAATTGATTATCTACCGAAAACCTTGATAGAATTCCACACTACCTTAACGTACCTGTAAATTCATGATTACGTTCCGGACCGCAATCACCAATTTACCTTACATTAGGGTTTGGTGTCCTTCTATGACTCTAAACACATATGTAAGTAATGCAAAATAACCTTGTGATTGAATCTTTGTATCAATGAGTCTAATAAATCTTTGTATCAAATTACATGTATGATGTATCCAAAAATGAGTCCAACTGTTGAGCAGGAAAAGACCTCTACCAGTCAGTGAGTAGGAACCTCTACCGATTGTTGAGCAGGTGCGATAGCCTCTACCAGTCGTTGAGCAGGTTATTAGAACCTCTACCGACTGTTGAGCAGGCATGATGACCTCTACCAATCGTTGAGCAGGTTGTTAGGTACTCTACTAGCTGTTGAGCAAGTACTTCATCCTCTACCAGTTGTTTGATTAAGTGTAACAATTGTTTTTTGTTTAACACATAAGTTGCAAGTTCGTAATATATACATGTAAGTAAGTTTGTAAATGCATCAAGTATAGCATGCGAGTTGTAATAGAGTTGTCCTAGACAAGATTAATGACTCTAGGTGTGTTTATAGCAAATAGTTTATATTCCATGCTTTCAAGTATCATGAATAATCAAATGTTCAAGTAGATAATCAAATCCTCATGTATAACTAAGAATCAAGTTTGATGCAACGAACAATCAAGTTTTCAATAGTCTGATTATCATAGGGATCAAGTTCATGTTCCAGAAGGTGAAGAATATGAATTTAGTTCTTGAGAGGATGATGAAGAACTCAAAGCATCATCAAGGTTATGAAAGATAGTGAACGTGAAAATAGTTAATAAAGGGTTTATTTTATAGTAAGGAGATTATGTAGCAGTGTAAATCGTGGGGTTTGGATCAAAGGATAGAATCTAGCGTATGAGAAAACATGATTGTGATAAATACCAAAAATTGTAAAAGTTCGAACAAGTTGAAAATAATTACGTGGCAATGGAGATTAAATTTTGTTCATGAGGATGGAAAGATCTTATCATTTTTCTTTTTAAAACTGGTTTCTTATATAAAACAAAAGTTGCTAAATAGTACAAACTAAGTGGCTTTAGATCAGAATATTTTAGTTTAGTCGAAGATTTTAAACACGACGTTAGGTTTTATAGATCAAGGTGACATTATATCAAAAATCTTTTGTTATGCAAATGAATAAACATTTGGATTTAGAAATTAAGTTTGAGGATATCTTACAACAAAAATATGTATTTTCCATGGTTTATAGGTGATGAAAATTTTGACAATATTAAGTGTATGCGCGTGAAAGGATCGATAAGCTACAAAGACAATCAAACAATTTAGTTTTGGGTGCGGAATCCCCAAAACCAGCACAAAATGATAACTAATCAGATAAACACACACAAATCATCATTTTCAAACGTTTTCATTAATAATCAAACTTGAATACACGTAGAAAAGTGATTACAATCAAGGATTAGACGCAAAACAAGTTTATAAAAAGTTACAGAGAGAATTCAGAAAGTGGCGGGAAATAAATGACTCAAAGTTAACTACAAAAACTGAGTTTGTCTATTTATAGACTGCACATTCGCCCACTTTGTTCGTGCGAATGTGCAGGTTCGCCCACTGTTAACGGTCGAACCAAACTTCATAATAAACAATCTTCATTCGCCCAAAATGCTTCCTTCGCACCTTTGAAAACTCTCCTTCGCACCTTTCAAAATCTTCCTTCACACCAACGACAGGAAACAAAAACATATGATTTATCCAATCCAAAGCATTAGTCGCACATATGCACCTACAAACTCCCCCTCGACTATTGCTTGGATTGTAGTCTTCTCTGTTCATCCATGTGCTTGTTCATTATTCTGATGTGTCGGATAATCTTTTGTTCTCTGGTCAATTCCGGTTCTTGAAATGTTTTCTTCTTTGATTTCTTCACAGGCACAACCTTCTCAACAGTTTTTCCCAACTTCTGTTCATAATCACATCCAGCGTTGATGTCATATGCAAAGCACAGAAATACCACTCGTTGGTATTTTCCTGCTTGTTCAGCATCTTTTGCGTCTGAGTAGATAGGATTATAGAATAACATAATGATATCCTCATGTGAGCAATTGATTAGCCACATAGGATCAAAAATAAGCACTTTCTTATAATCCTTCTCACCATCCTTTAACACAATTACGGCCTCTGCTCTCTTCCAATCATAGTACCACCATATAAAGTCTTTAGCGAAATGCTGAGGAATATGCAACAACGGAATTTTCTTCAGCACTCGCGGTGGTTTATACTTCAAAGTAACCTTGGGCAACCCAGTAATCTCGTTAATCTCCTTCTTGTGTTCAATCCTCTTTGGATACTGGGGTCTAAACAGATTCCACTCGGTTCGACTCTCGCGGGTCATCTTCTCAGCAAAATAATCAATCTGGCTATTTGGCGCTCCCGTTAGACGGTGACGACAAATATCCCTGATTGCCCAGTAAGGAAGAGTCTTTAAGTGATGAAACTTTCTCAAAGTATAGAATACCTTTCTCCCATTTCACTGCAAAACACCTAAGCTCTTTGACAAACTTCCAGGCCATGGCACGGCCTTTGAACATACTGCTATGAAGTTTGTAGAAGCTTCCCTGAATATCAGCTTTAGGGCGGTTATTCTCCTTCTCCTTTAGCTTCCTTAACAACTCCTTCAAACTGTCTGTTTGTTCGAACCGAGGCTTCTCATGCCCTTCAAAGATTTGATCTTCAAATATCTTACTCTTCTCTTTGGCTATTTTCTCAGCATGGTTTAGCAATTCGTCTGAGAAAGAAAATCCACATTCTTGATTTGTTCTGAAATATTGTGGATATTCATCGCTCGTAATATCTTCCATCTCGACTTCCTCGAATGCAGGAACATCACGATCATCTGAGTGATTTCCAGCTTCTTTCTCAGGAATCTGAGGAATAAAATTATCAGCAAGTAATTCTTCTAACGTCTTACCCACTTGCTTTGCTAAAGCTTCCAAAATTTCTTTTGAAATAGCTGCAGACACTTCCCCATCTTCAAGATCAGGGTCATCATATTCCAATTCGAAGAGTTTATTATCAGATTCAAATATTTCAGGAAACCTACTAGTCATGTCTATCGTCCAGACTCGATCGGTTAACATCTGACGATACTTAGTTTTATCTTCTTCAGACAATGACTTTAATCTTTCGTTCCAGAAAATATCATCATCATCTACATTCTCTCCCGGAGCTTTCGAACTTGATTCTCCACCCTTACCTGTTTCACGCTTTTCATATGAAAACTGTTCAGCGTCATCATTATCATCATCACTATCATCAGAAGCAGAGCCGCTTTCACCTGAACCATCACTCGAATCATCATCACCATCATTATCGTCTTTCTTCTTCTTCTTAGTATCATTTCCAGCATCTTCATCTAATTCATCATCTTCCTCTTCATCTGATGGTTCATAATCAACCTGTTGTTCATCTAACTCTTTGTCTTCCTCACCAGCTTGAAGTTGAGGAGCTCGATTGTACAAGTCTTGAATCAGATTATCCATCTTCTTGTTATTCTTCTTCAGTTCTTTGTTCTCCTCCTTCAAAGCCATTATCCTTCTTGTATTCCGTTGCTCATGCTTCAGCAACTTTCTGTTTTCCCTCTTCAACCTCTTGATGGTTTTCTTCATCAATGCATTATCATCCGCTGATGTGACTACAACCTCTAACATCTTTTTGTCAGTCGATTTTAACTGTTCAATCTCACTCTGCTGTTTGTTAATGATATTCATCATTTTAGTCAGTCTTTGATTAACAGCATCCATAACATCACTATCAACAGATACCTTTTTCTTAACAGGTTGTTCAACAACTTCTTGCATTTTGCCTTTTCTCATTTTCTTCAGCACATTATCCAATGCTTCATTCACATCATCCATTGGAATTCCTTTTGTTTTTGGTGTGCTTGAAGTTGTTGTGGTTTTCTGTTTCTTCTGTGCCTGCTCAGCAACCGGTGACTTTGAACTAGTAGCTGGTGGTAAATTCTTTCCAGCCATCAACATTTCTAGCTCTTTCTTTCTTTTCAAACTTGGTTTCTCCTGTTTCTTCTTTTTCTTTGCTTGAACAGGAGAACCAGCTTCAATATCATCCATATTCAGAATAACTTCAATTACCTCGTCCTGAATTGGACTCTTATCTCCTTGTATTAAAGCATCAGCAGACGCACCAGCCTCAGTGGCCTTGGGCAAGGTGGTCTCAACGGTTTCAGCTTCAGAATTCCATCTCTCATCTTCTTGTGTCTCTTCAGAATCAATAGACACCTCATCAACCAAATGTAAACCTTTCTGAGCTTTACTCTTCTGACTCCTCGGTACAGACTTTGGTTTCTCTTTTTCAGGTTCAACAACATTCAATATCACCTCTTTCTTCTTCATTTTGCCACCTTTTGCACCTACATTCACTATCTGTCTCTTTCGCTTTGCATCAGGATCAATATGATGTAAAGGATCATCAGTATCAGAATTACTATCTTCATGTCTCACTAACCCTTCTCCTGGTTCTTCGTAATCAAGTCTTGCTAAGTGTCCAAATAAACGCCTAACAGGAGGACGTTCATTAGCTGATAAGCCTTTGTAAGCTTTCATTCTAGCAAGTGTGTTCAATGTCATGTGTTCTTAAACAACAATTTGTTTGGGATCCTTTTTCAAGTCTTTATATTTATTGTCAAACACCATTTGTAAAAAGCGAGGATAGAGCAGAAACTTCAGAGTTCTCGTGCCATTAACCGGCTCAAGTAAATGATTCATAAGCATGCCAGAAACATTGAACGGTTTGTTCAATATTAATGCAACCATCATAGAGCTTATGCTTTTCCTCATCAAGTCATATCCACCCGCAGCCGATCCAAATACATGAATCAAAACATGTGCCAAATATTTAAACTGAGGGCACAGTTTTCCTTTATGTAGAGAACCATCGGTGATAGGACCATTATACTTCATCCTCAAGAAACACTTGCGCTGTTCCATGAATCCCAACTCTTTAGGGTCTGTCTTCTCATCATTCAAATTCAACGCCTCCCTAATATCATCTTCACATACGATAATTCTCTGACCTTGGACTTTGCTTAGCAAACAAGATTCGCACTTCCAGAAGTCCAGCTTAGCATTCTCCCAAAACTCTTGCATAATGTCTCTGTAAATGACGGCAGGTGTAGCAATCGCGTCAAGTACTCGGCATCTCTTGAAATACTCAATGATCTCAGCGAATTCAACGTGCTTCTTGACTTCTCCCAGATAAGCACAACAGTTGTGTGCATTCTCAAAATCCAACTGTTTCTTTTTAGCTGGTTGGGAAGATGATCCGGCTTGCTCGGTGGTTTTCTCCTGTTCAGACATGTTTAAAATCTACAAAACAAATCAAAAACACAAGTTAGAAATCGTAAAATTTCAAATATTGAATATTTTGGAATAACAATCTCATTCGCCCAATCGGGGGTGCGAATGAGTGTTTTATAGGGTTCGAATGTGAGTTTTTGGTTCGAATGTAAAAGTTTGGACAAAAAGTTTTCATTCGACCATTTTTCTACATTCGACCGTTGGTAATTTTTCATTCGACCGAAATTTCTTTCCTTTGCCCACACGTGAACAGACGAAAGAGTCTGAACATTTCAAAATTTCAAAAATGAGATTTAACCATTCTAAACCTGATTATTTGATTGTACCATGTCCTAAACAAACCGATTAACCTATTACACTAACAATTTTTATTCTGTGATCATTATATATGTGTTTTCAATTCAAAAATAGGGTTCGACAAGGGTTTTAATGAAACTCATTAATCTGATGTTAATGAACCCGATTTGATTGAATGTTCTCCCCCTAAAACACATATACAATGATCCTAGACAACCAATTGTAATAAAAAACAACCACAGAACAGTTTGTAGATCCTAGGGTTCGAGATTTTAAACGAACGATTAACCTCTGAAAACTTGTTGTTTACCTGTAAGATTAGGGGCATAAGAATCAGTAAAGCAAGGGGAACACAATGGTAGAATGTAAATCAAACGAGCAACAAGGTGACTTAGTGTTAAAATTCTGAGAAAAATTATAATGGGTTCGAATGTGCAGAGTTTGCTTATATAGGCAACCTCCTTCGCCCATATTGACCATACGAAGGAGATACTTTTGGCTCCTTCGACCCTATTGAAAGGGTTCGAATGAGGCAAAAGGGTTCGAAAGAAGGATTGTTTAAGAACACTCTCCTTCGCCCGTCAATACATTCGAATGAGATTGAAAAATTCCACATTCGACCAACCGAATGGGCGAATGTAAAATGGAATATTTTGAAAATTTTCAAATTGCAAAAACAAATCCCGGTTCAATTATTTTTCAACTTTTAAGCATCCAATCATCATATTTTCACATTTTAAAGATCACAAAACTAAATTGGTGTACCAGGTTTTAGAAACTCGACATCAACCACCATCAGTTATCAAAAAGAAGATGAAATTGAAAAATCTTTTTGGATTTTCTAAAATTTATGCTAAAACACACCTAAAATCTTTTTGAGTTTTGTAATTTTTGACAGTAAAGTAAAATGCAAAAAATGTAAATGAAAAACTGTAAATGTTTTTGTGATTCCGGAAAAGGGATCATATCAGTTTATGAGAAATCTGATCACACCGTTGATCTTTTTGAAATTATTATCATTAAAGACAATGTGTGATCTGGCAATTTGCTGATATTGTGATCCACATAAACTCACATGCAGACTTTTGTGCAGTGCTTTATACTGATACAGATAGTTATAGTATAAACTCAATTGTCTGTGGTTCCCACACACACGACATACTCCCGTATCAAGAAGTAAATGCACAAAGACTCATTGTAAAGCGTGATTATGCTTTTGTTGTCTGTAATTTTACAAGATATAATGCATAGAGGTATACAGGTCAGCAAATTAATGCAGCAAAGTAACATATGCACTATACCAGGTTGAGGACTGATATTAATCATGATTTGCATCAGTGATCAATACGATGTAATAGATAATCTTTGATCATCATATAACATGAAAAGTTCCTCAATTCGGTAACTTTAGGATTTGGCATATAGCTCTTTTATAAAGACACCCTGTCTGATCTAGGTCCGTAATGACTTACAGCAGAAGATCAGAGAGGCTATCTCCAGACAACTAATAACATAACGACCCTAAACCTCCGAGTTTTGTACAGATACCCTATCAAACGAAATTAAGGTACTAAGACCATATGCCCATGAGGAGTTCATCCACACAACAAATCGTTTGATATGTATGTATCAGACACGCAGTAATAGGTCTACGAAGCCTATCAGCACATCGCACAGACTTAGACACATGCCCTATATATCATTATATTATTTAGAATGTGTCAGATCCCCACTGATGTACTATCATTTCCCTTTATACTCCAGGAAAACATTTTAGAATTTTCTGATTTTTATAGATTTTCGAATTTACTGTTCCCAAGGATAAGCTGGAGCATTTCAAATATGTGACTGCCCAGATATCGTTTGTTCACAGAAATCTGACGGCATTAATCTAAGGGAAGAAGATATAGCAGTCAGCAAAGAAATTTTCTAATTTTTATGGATTTTAAAATTTTTCAATGTTTTTGGATTTTCGAAATTTTTCTGAAAAGCAGTAAAAATTTAAACTAAAAAGTGATAGACTGAGGTGGTGATCAGTCCTGTTTTTCTTTAATACCATTACCTTTTAAAAGATAATCAAATCTGGATTTGTCAAAAGCTTTGGTAAAAAGATCTGCGCGTTGGTAATCAGTGTGGATTTTGACCATATCGATCAACTCTTTAGCATAACAATCACGGATAAAATGATATTTAATCCGGATATGTTTAGCCTTTGAGTAATTTACTAAGTCTTTTGTTAATGCGATTGCGGCCTCATTATCACAGTAAATAGGGGTTTTAAGAAATTGCAAACCGTAATCCACCATCTGCTGTTGGATCCAAAGAACCTATGAGCAGCAGCTCGATGCTGAAACGTATTCTGCTTCACATGTGGATAGTGCAACTGCGGTTTGTTTCTTGCATTGCCAGGTCACAAGCCTGCTCCCCATAAACTGACATCCAGCCATTGTGGATTTGCTGTCTTTGTCACAGCCGCCCCAATCTGCATCACTAAAAGCGATTAGGTCAAAATTATCATCATGAGGGTACCATAGTCCTTTTGATGGACAACCCTTCAGATATCTAAGGATACGCTTCACGGCTGCTAAATGACTTTGTTTCGGCTTCGATTGATAACGAGCACAAAGACATGTCGCGAACATTATATCAGGCCTAGACGCTGTTAGGTACATTAGAGATCCGATGATTGCTCTGAATGTAAATGGATCTGTCAGCTCCCCCTTAAGGTCAACTCCAATCCCGTGATTGGGTTGTATCGGGGTATCCATCGGCTTGGAATCATCCATCTGGAACCGGCTCAAGACTTCAGATACATATTTGGTTTGGTGAATAAAGATCCCCGTTGGTCTTTGCTCCACCTGCAAGCCAAGGAAAAACTGCATTTCCCCCATAGCGCTCATCTCGAACTTCTCCTGCATAACTTGTTCAAATTCCCTGCACAGAAGTTCGTTAGTAGACCCGAAAATAATGTCATCAACATAAATTTGTACTAGAAGCAAGTCATCTCCTGATCTTTTCGTGAACAGGGTGCAGTCAACCAATCCGCGTTTGAATCCTTTCGAGAGAAGATACGAGCTCAGCTCCTCATACCATTGCCTCGGAGCTTGGTGCAAACCATACAGTGCTTTGTTTAAAACATAAACCTTATCCCGGTGGATTGGGTCTTCAAAGCCCGGTGGTTGACCTACGTAAACTTCCTCTTTGACCACACCGTAAAGAAATGCGCTCTTTACATCCATCTGATACACCTTAAATTTCTTCCATGATGCAAACGCGAGGAACATTCTGATAGCTTCCAAGCGTGCAACCGGTGCATAGATTTCATTGTAGTCAATTCCTTCAACCTGATGAAAACCTTGAACTACCAAACGAGCTTTGTTTCGCACAATGACTCCTCTATCATCTTTCTTGCACTTAAATACCCATTTAGTGCCTATCTTCTTCCTTCCAGGAGGTAAGTCAGTCAGGGTCCATACACCAAGTTTCTGGAATTGTAATAACTCTTCCTGCATTGCTTCCACCCAGGCGTCATCCAAAAGAGCATCCTTGTATGTCCGCGGCTCGACCTGCGAAACATAACAAGCAAATGACCAGTCATTCTGAAAACCAGATTTCTGAATTTTGGCATATAAAGCAAGATTGCCAATGTTTTCTGGTGCTTGAGCATTCTTCAGCTGACCTCTTGTCATCACACTGCTACCAGGATCACCAATAACTTGTTCAAGCGGGTGTATCCGATGTATCCGAGATTCCGGATAATCAGGTACTTGTACTCCCGTCTGAGTTGTCAAATTCTCTGTAGAATCCAGATCATTACCCACATTCGATGTTGAAACATCAGTAGTAGATGGGTTCACTGGTGGTGTCACTGTAGCATTGTCCAGAATAGCTTCACTTGTTGCATCATCGTCTTCGTATTCTGATTCGGATGAATTAAGCGATGTAGAAGCTTCTTGGAACACTTCTTCTTCCAATACAGGAGTGGCATCATTAGAAGCTGCTTGGGGGTTTACCGTGATCGGACGCACTAACGGTGAAGTTAAGGCGTTTTCGACCTCGTAGTATAATCTAAGTACAGCTTCTTCAACCATGCTATCTAGATTGAATGATTCAAAGAAATCTTTGTAATCAAACATCCAATCTGGTCCTCCACCCTGTACATTTTGTGTATATCTTTGAACTTCGACATTAGCCCACTCCTCGACTTTTCTAGTTCTTTTGTTGAATACCCGTTTTAATGGGGTTGCATATCCAACAAAATAACCTTCTTCAGCCTTTGGTGTAAACTTTTCCGAAGGATTCAGCATTGTACATGGGGCACCAAATGGTTCTAGATACTCAAGATTCGGCTTGCGACGATTCAACAGCTCATAAGAAGTCTTGCCAAACTTCTTCACTGTCAAAACACGGTTAAGAGTATAGCATGCCGCGTAAATAGCTTCGTTCCAGAACATGACTGGAAGATTTGAATCCGCAAGCATAGTTCTCGCCGTCTCTATAAGAGTCCTGTTCTTTCTCTCTGCGACACCGTTCTGCTGGGGTGTATACGGAGCACTATATTCATGATGAATTCCTTTGTTGGCACAAAGATCCTCCATCTGAGCATTTTTAAACTCCGTCCCATTGTCACTCCGGATTCTTTTGATCTTCAGACCATATAAATTCTCCAGACGTGTAAACAGAACCTTCAAGTTGTCAAAAGTGTCGCTTTTCTGATGCAAACACATTACCCATGAAAATCTAGAATAATCATCAGTCACCACAAGACAGTATAACTCTCCGGCATGACTTTTACGTCTGACTGGACCGAATAAATCCATATGCAAACGTTCTAGTGGCAGCTCAACAGAATTAACTTTCTTTGGTCTATGGGATTGTTTGTGCTGCTTGCCCTTCTTGCAACTGATACACTTGTCATTCAGATGGAAGTGTTTGACATTAACTCCCGTGACAAGTTCATTCTTCACAAGCTGATTCATCTTTCTCAAATGTATGTGTCCCATTCTCCTATGCCACATAATGGATTCTTTTTCTGTAGCTTTGGAGAGGAAACACGTGACTTGGCCATGGGTGGTCATTGCTTTAGACATGTCGAGAATATACAAGTTGTTAACTCTCGGTGCCTTCAGCATCACCCACTCTTTTGGTAACTCAAACCCAGGTTTCAAGATATAACAGGATTTGTCATCAAAATACACTGAAAATTGTTTATCACAAATCTGACTAACACTGAGCAAATTATAATCTATTTGTTTCACATAAGAAATCCGCTCAAATGATACGACCCCATTGCTTACACTCCCCTCCATAGTGATGTAACCTCCCTTATTTCCAGCAAATGCCATATAACCTCCGTTAATGTTTTTGATGTCAAAGTGTAGCGCGAGGTCCCCTGTCATGTGACCAGAAGCTCCACTGTCAACAATCCATAGACTGCTAACAGGGCCAGCTGGAGCTCCCGGCTTAGGAGGTTCTGTCATGGCCATTAGAGCAAAATAAGCTTCCTTTCCTGCAAAAAATTTGGAGTAGTCAATCTTGGTGCATGCATCATCCACCATACATGACTTGCGAGTCATCAGGAAGTCAGCTTCAGCTAGCAATTGGTCAATATCATCATCTAGTGAATTCACACTAGTCTCTGAGTCAGATTCGCTCTCCATATCCGAGTACGCTGAGTCATATTGATCTCCAACATCAGTGACAGAATCAAGTATCATCCCCGATCTCTTGTCTTCACCTTCAGCAATCACATCATCATTTACTTCTTCAATCTTCAACTCTGACACTTTTTCAATCACAACCTCTTCTTCAACTTCCTCATTCTCATCCAACTTCATCTGCTGTGCCACACACGCAACATTCCCAGCAGTGATTTCCTCTACCCCCAATTGCATACCAGTCCAGTCAAAACCTTCATCCTTTTGAATAACAAGTGCTTGGTTTTGAGTATCAGTTTGGTTTTGGTTTTGTGTGTTGGGTGTAGAAATAGGAACAATAGTTCGGTTTGGGTTTTGTTGAGATTGGTTTTGTGTTGTGGATTGTCTGGTGTTGTTGTTTTGTTGACGGTTCTGGTAAGTGTTTTGATTTTGTGGTTGAAAACTTGATATGTTTGGACTGTTGTAAGATACTTGATTCTGGTTTTGATTTTGTCGGTTTTGGTATGAAGAATTGAAAGGATTTCGGTTACCATGTTGTGCTGGTTGTGTGCACTCCCTTTTAAAATGTCCCTTTTCACCACAGTTAAAGCAAATAACCTTTGCATTGTTAAATCCATATGTGGTATTGGGAGAGGTTGAGAGATCAGTCCTGCCAGTCTTCTGAATGAAATCAGTGGCTCTCCTCATAATGCTTGCAAAAGCCCACTGAATGTCCATCAACTCCATTTCCTCTTTATCGATTTGAGCATAGTCCTCATTGGTAAGATTATTGTTACCAATTTGACTTGCTACCAAACCGTTGTAAGAAGCAACCATGGCAGATACTAGAGCAACATGCTGTTGAGCAATTTCAATAGTCACATTGTTAAGGTTTGATGTCTCTAACACAATCAGATTTTGACTTGATTGTGCTTGAGTAATCTGCATCTGGTTCACTTGAGGAGGATATTGTTGTTGTTGCTGTTGACTTGATGTATAGCATGCGGCTTGTTGTAATGGTGAAAATGGTGGAATAAAGTTTTGTGTTTGATATGGTTGTTGTGGGTATGATGGTGTGTAAGATGAAGTTTGAGCAAGGTAGTTAATGGGTGCTTTTGTTGGTAAGCATCCTTCTCCTTCAACACTTCAATATGTTGATTCCAATAGGGTGGTAATGCATCAGCAAATTTATCAACTAATTCCGTCATTGGAATGCTGATTTCATAGCTCGACAATTCGGTGAGCAAATGGCAGTACCTTGGAACCAACTCTTTTAGGGTCTCATTACCCATATAACTGAAGTTTTCAAACTCCTTTCGAAGCTCCTCCATCCTAAGCTTCCTGGTCTTCTCATTTCCATCATGACGATTTCTCAGCACATCCCAAAGTTGTTTGGATGTAGTGCACGATCCAAACTGATGTAATAGATCAGTGTTGATCGCCTGAGACAGCTGAGAAAATGCTTTCTTCTCTATAGCAAACCTTTTCTTCTCGTCATCCGCCAAATTCTCCAAAGGGATTGGTTCTCCAGTATTCTCTAGAATAGGAGCAACGTAACCCTTCACAATCATTTGCCATGCTTCTGCTCCTTCAAGTCCTTGTCCCTCAACGTGAATCTTAAACTTCGTCTTCCAAGTGTTATACTCCTTCATGTCCATTAACTTCGGTGGACGATTGCCGCTTCCAGAAGATAGATCATGAATAAGAGTAGAAATAGCGTTGGTCGTCTGGGAATGGACTGCTGCTGCGGCGACTCCCCAATAGTTATCAATCGGTTGTGGTACTGATTGAACAACTTGTTGTGGTGCCGAACTAGTCATAGCCATATAATTGATCGGCTGTGATGGTTGACTAGTCTTTTGTGCCGCTACTGTCCACGGATCTTGAATCTGTTGTTGTTGTGGTGCTTGAGTTGGTCTAGGGGTTGTTGGAAAGTTCCACATTGTATCCTGCAAACAATCAAACAATCAAACACGAAACGATTAAGAATTTTTCAGAAACAGAAAAACTCCTTCGTATGAACGGAGGTGCGAATGAGAAAAAAATTCTCTTTCGACCAAATAATCTGATACGAATGTAAAAAACAGATATCAAATCTTCTTCGACCGCTTAAGTCTTCCTTCGACCGTTCTACTAATCTCCTTCGACCGAACGATTATACGAATGAGACACAATAGTGCGAATGAAAAATATAAGCAATCAAAGTTCACTTTCGACCACTAAAATCACTCTTTCGACCACAAAAACACTCGTTCGACCTAAAACACTCCCACTTTCGACCGAATTCTCTCGTTCGACCCCTGTGATTTCAAAAACGGTTATTCTTTGAAAATCAGTTAGATTTGATCATGTTTATCAAAAGTTGATGAAATTTGATGATCTTAATCAGGTTTTGAATCAGATGAAATTTGAAACAACTTTAATAAAGTGAATTATCCAATTCAAACTCAAAATCAAGGTGAAATCAATCAAAAACACATCATTTCAGTTTGTTCACTTAAAACAGAAAATTTTTGATCAATTTTGGGTCAAAATCAACTGAGAAACTATCAATTTGTGGTTGTTTGATTCAGAATGGCTCTGATACCACTTTGTATGCGCGTGAAAGGATCGATAAGCTACAAAGACAATCAAACAATTTAGTTTTGGGTGCGGAATCCCCAAAACCAGCACAAAATGATAACTAATCAGATAAACACACACAAATCATCATTTTCAAACGTTTTCATTAATAATCAAACTTGAATACACGTAGAAAAGTGATTACAATCAAGGATTAGACGCAAAACAAGTTTATAAAAAGTTACAGAGAGAATTCAGAAAGTGGTGGGAAATAAATGACTCAAAGTTAACTACAAAAACTGAGTTTGTCTATTTATAGACTGCACATTCGCCCACTTTGTTCGTGCGAATGTGCAGGTTCGCCCACTGTGAACGGTCGAACCAAACTTCATAATAAACAATCTTCATTCGCCCAAAATGCTTCCTTCGCACCTTTGAAAACTCTCCTTCGCACCTTTCAAAATCTTCCTTCGCACCAACGACAGGAAACAAAAACATATGATTTATCCAATCCAAAGCATTAGTCGCACATATGCACCTACATTAAGAAATCATTAGTGTTGGGCTAGGGTCTACCCAGGTTATGAGGTTACAGTTTAGAAATATGTAACATGTTGAAAAATGAAATAATATGATTTGGGGAGGGTGTTGAAAATAATCAAACATGTGGCTAAGATGGTAAGATGAAATGTGATTGTGAAATCCATATATGATTAGGAAATGGGATTGATTTAAGCTGTAAAATTTTGAGATTTTAGAGCTTAGTTTTAAGGAAAGTGAGTGTAATCATTTATTCATTAATTAAAACGAATAAACGAAAACGTTGACTTATCAAAGCTTCTAGATTCTAATAACATAGTGAAGACATGCTTTAGCCTATAAGTGAACATTCATCCCGAGAATTCCCAGGTAGGCATCCGAGTCCCTCGTCTGATTGGGATTTATGCGCAATGCCAGTCCTAGACCGAAAACTCAGAATACAGGCGTTCACCCTTCCAGATTGCACGTGTTCGTTATTAGAATATAGAGCTTTGACGAGATTTATATGGTATTTCAGGTTAGGATCTCAGAATTTTGTTCCAGTTATGGAGAGCAAACATCTTGTAGGGACTAAAGTAGGGATAAGAAGTAGGATAGAGGTAGAGAATAGAAACAAGTAGAGTTGCAAGTAAAAGGAGCAAGTACTGGTTATAATCCTATGGTTATAGACTAGATTATTTTTCTAATAACCTAATTCCCTATAACCATGGCTCTGATACCAATCTGTAACACCCCAACCGATGGCGGAAACATCGGGATGTCACGTATTGACGATTGTTCAGTAGCTCATGGTAAATAATAAATTTCATTAATTGATTACATAAATTACATACAATTATTCTAAAAGAATTTGTACATCAAAATGAAAAATACTAGATACACATCTTCAAGCATTAACTCTAATCTTCAAGTAAGCTATATCCTGAAACATGTTAAGTTTCAAAATATTTTGGGTCAACAAAAGTTGGTGAGAATACATAGGTTTTTGAATATAATTGATAACAATAGTTTGTACAACATTCACAGTTGTATAATGATAGAGTATGAGTTCGACATGTAACAATGCGTCTTTGTACAATCAAACCTTGTGTCGACTGAGGACTAACTCGCAAGTTAGTTAAATGCTGTTACTGTTATCGATCATCCCTGAATTTATGCGGGGGGATGGGTTTGTCAGGCCTATAGCGCTATAATCTAAACAGGCGGCTTGATCAATGTTAATGATTGTACTGTGTCTTTTTGTTACAGTCAAATGATAGAATGAGTAAATGATAGTGTATAAAATGTTTAAACATGTTTCACCCCAAAATGTAAAACAGAAAAAGGGGCTATGTAAACTCACCTTAGGTGCTTAATTAGTTCGTGAGTTTTCTTGAGCGTGCAAACACTTAGTAATAATGCCTTGAAAAACTCGAAACTAGCTAGAGGAGATAATGATGGATGAAAACTTTAGTATGTGGGAGATGGGATAATAATGTTTTTTTTTATTGAATGTTATAAAGAGTTGAATGATAGGCTATTGTATTTATAGTGTAGAAATTGGAGTTGTAATTAGGGACTACTTTGACTAGGCTAGATTTTAGGAACAACTTTGACTTGACTAGAAGACCATATTTACTAACACTTTGACTTGACTAGGAGACCATATTTACTAACACTTTGACTTGACTTGACTTGACTAAGAGACTACGTTTGACTTTTCAGGTTTGACTAAGGGACCTTGAAAGGGTTTAAATTTAATTGATTTTAATTAACATCACAAAACACCAAATGGTGTAGTGGTTTGTGTGGTGTGGTTAAGGTTTAGCCCGCCAGGGACTCGGGTTCGAATCCTGGCTCAGGCAAACATTTTTTTTAACGTTTTTAAATCAGAATTTTTAATAAAATCCAATTTAATGTTGATTATAAGTCATTATTTAAACAAAAAAATTAATAAAATGGATGGGCAAGATAATGTAAACATGAATAGGATGAATAAACGAGAGAGTTCTATATATATATATATATATATATATATATATATATATATATATAATTGTGTGATGTTACAATATCCTACCAACTACACTCCACCTTTTTCACCAATGCAACAAGCTGCATGCTATTCAGCTAATATGAACCAACCTCAACAACAACAATACATTCCTCAAATGAACCAAAGTCAACCAAATCAATGCCCAATAACTGTGTTGGAGACATCTAACTTGAACGATGTCACTGTGGAAGTTGCTCAGCAACATGAAGCTTTGGTATCAGCTATGGTTGCTTCGTATAATGGTTTGGTAGCTAGTCAGATTGGTAACAACAACCTAACAAGTGAAGACTACGCACAAATTGATAAAGAGGAGATGGAGCTCATTGACATTCAGTGGGCATTTGCTAGTGTCATGAGGCGTGCGACTGAGTTTATAGAGAAGACATGTTTTAACTGTGGTGGGAAAGGTCACTTCAAGAGAGAATGGACACAGCCAGCACAACAGGGAAACAGGAATCCATTTAACACCAACTACCAGAACCATCAATCTTAAAATCAGGTATCTTATCAAAGCCAAAATAACAACAACTACCAACCACAAAATAATTATCAAAACCGACAAAACGCCTCACCAAACAATTCTGTTAGACAAAACACTACACCAACCAGAACCATCATTCCAATTTCCACACCAAATAGCCAAACCCAAACTGATAACCAAAACCAGGCTTTGGTAATTCAAAAGGATGAGGGATTTGATTGGACTGGGATGCAACTAGGTGTTGAAGAGATTACAGGTGATAATGTGGTGTGTGTTGCACAGAAGATAGATTTGGAGGAACCGGTGGTAGTTGAAGAAGTTTTGGAGGTTGAGAAGAGATCTGAGGTAAAGATTGAGGAAATGGTGGAAGAAGCTGATATTCCTATTGAGAAGACTCCATGATTGATTCTTGATTCAGTCACTGATATTTCAGAACAGTGTGACTCGGTTTATTGTGATTCGGAGAGCGAGCCTAATTCTGAAGCTAGTGTTAACTCACTAGATGATGACATTGATCAACTTCTAGCCGAAGCTGATTTTCTTATGACTCGCAAGTCTTGCATAGTGGATGATGCTTTTACCAGAGTTTATTATTCTAAATTTTTTGCTGGAATGGAAGAACACTTTGCTTTGATGGCGATGACAGAGCCTCCGAAACAGGTAAATTCTGATTCCACAATAGACATGAATAGTGACAAATATTGTCGTACATGTGATAGATTGACAGAAGAGAATAAGCAACACAGGGTACAACTTGAGAGTGCTAGACTTAACTGTCAATCTTATCGCAAAGAAGCCCATGATTTCAATAAAGTACTTGATGGTTACAAAAAGGATATATCTGATTTAAAGAAAACACTTTCTTTAAAACAATTGGCCATTAAGAATTATATCAATGAATTGGAAAACACTAAACTTGAAATTGCAACCATCAAGTGCTTTGTAGAAAAAGTCAACAAGAAACTTGAAGGTTACAAACATATTGCATATGTTGTTGATCATATCATAGAAGAACCCTCAGAGCCGAGTAGTGCAAACTACAAGGCTGTCCCATCTCCTGTGTTATTTGAAAATCACACTTTACATTCAATAACACCGGAGAATTCTATCAAGTCTGATTCTACATCGGATGATGAATCTAACACTTCCAGTGTTGGAGATCCAAACTCCGATGTTAGACCGATTTTGGGACTAAACAATGAGGGGGTAACTGCTGTAACTGATGATTCTGATTCAGATGATGAGGAAACTAAGAAAGTGAGTGATATTCCCATTGAAAATTTTATCGGATGGAAGGATCCGATAAGATAGTGAGTGATTCTTCATCTAATGGCTAACGCTTATTGAGTGAATCAGTCAGTTAAGCAAGTTGAAAAGAATGAACTGAGTGACAAACCCGTCAAAGTATTTTATCGGATGGAAGGATCCGATAAGATTATTTCTGAAGAGGAATATCCAATTAAGTTTGCCAATTACTCCAAGATTGAGAAAATATGGCAGGGGAGTACCATTTGGTTCCCAAAACACGAGAGAACAAATGATATACCTCCATAGATATTAAAGAAAATTTATTTGGATGTTCCAAAAGAACCGAAGGTTCATGTCACCGAGTTTATTAAGCCAAAGAAAAGGCGAACAATTTTCTTGAGCCGACTTACTCAAAGGACCCAGCTCCTGACAGTTTAAGAAGAAGGTGTGTGGATGATCAATATCCTATCACTAGTTATGCAAAGTCGAACACCAAGAATAAATTTGAAGAATAACGTGCGTGCTTTAAGTGCGGGGAGAGAGGGCATTTACTTGCTCACTGCCCGTACGTAAGGTACAAGAGGCATGAGGTTGAAGTGAAGCAGAAATATCAAAGTCTAGTCGATAATCATTGTTATCCACAACAACGCTTTGTCCCTCAACCAACACTGTTTTATAACCAAAGCCGATATTTTCAAAAGAGGGATAATCGTCAGATGGCATATGATCGTCGTAACCGGATCGCAATGGAAAAACCTTTAAAGAAACCAGTGGTGAACACAACTGTTGAGAAGCAAAAGGTACCATTAAAACCTGCAGTTAAACCAATAGTTGGACGTGTCCCTGTTAAATCAGAGAAGGTAACCAAGAAAGTTTCCTTTAAGAATGAAGTAAAGAAACCGACTGAGACTCCAAAATCTCATATCCGGATCTTGAAACATTCGGAACAATTCTCGTCACCGGTGGGTTATCAAGGTGCTTCGACTTCAAAAGCACATGAAAAATCTGAAAATGAAAAGGGTTTGATTGATCAGAAAAAGGTCAATTCAAATTCAACTGTTTGTGATAAAGAATCTTTGAAACAAAATGTTCAAAGACCCAAGACCAAGCAGGCTTGGGTCCCCTGAAAGAACTGATTTCTTTACTTGATATGTGCAGGGAGCTTCAGCTGGCCCTGTTAGCAATCTTGGATTGTTGACAGTGAAGCTTCTGGTCACATGACAGGGGATTTATCGCTGCTATTCGACATTAGAAACATCAATGGCGGATATGCAGCATTTGCTGGGAACAAAGGAGGATACATTACTATGGAGGGTAGTGTGAGTAATGGGATAGTGAGTTTTGAGAAGATCTCTTATGTGAAAGAGATAGACAATAATCTGCTTAGTGTCAGTCAAATCTGTGACAAAAAATTTTCTGTATTCTTTGATGACAAATCTTGGTACATACTCAAGCTAGGTTTTGTACTTCCAAAAGAGTGGATAATGCTGAAAGCACCGAGAGTGAATAATCTATACATTCTCGACATGTCAAAGGCAATGACAACCCAGGGCCAAGTAACGTGTTTCCTCTCCAAGGCTACTGAAAAAGAATCCATTATGTGGCATAGGAGGTTGGGACACGTTCACCTTAGAAAAATGAATCATCTGGTGAAGAATGGACTTGTCGAAGGCGTAAATGTTAAACATTTGCATTTGAACGACAAGTGTGTGAGTTGCAAAAAGGGAAAGCAGCACAAACAATCCCACAAACCAAAGAAAGTAAACTATGTGGAATTGCCACTTGAGCGTTTGCACATGGATCTTTTCGGACTGGTCAAGCGTAAAAGTCATGCTGGAGAGTTATATTGTCTTGTGGTTACAGACGACTATTCCAGATTCTCGTGGGTTATGTGCTTGCATCATAAGAGCGACACTTTTAACAATCTGAAGGTTCTGTTCACTCGATTAGAGAATTTTTATGGTCTAAAGATCAAGAGAATTCGGAGTGATAATGGGACAGAGTTCAAAAACGCACAAATGGATGCTCTTTGTGAAGATAAAGGAATTCATCATGAATATAGTGCTCTATATACCCCTCAACAGAACGGTGTCGCAGAATGGAAAAACAGGACCCTTATTGAAGCGGCGAGAACAATGCTAGCGGATTCTAATCTTCTAGTAATGTTCTGGAACAAAGCCATATACGCAGCATGTTATACACTGAATCGTGTGTTAACAGTGAAGAAGTTTGGCAAAACTTCTTATGAGCTGTTGAACAGACGAAAGCCGAACTTGGAGTATCTAGAACCATTTGGAGCACCGTGTACTATGCTTAATCCATCTGAGAAGTTTGCTCCAAAAGCTGAGGAGGGATTCTTTGTTGGATATGCAACCCCGCTCAAACGGGTATTCAACAAGAAAACTCGTCAGGTGGAGGAATGGGCTAACGTTGAAGTTCAGCGATATACTCAGAATGTACAGGGTAGCGTCCAGATTGGATGTTTGATTACAATGATTTCTTAGAATCATTCAATCTAGATGACTTGGTTGAAGAGGCTGTATTAAAATTATATTACGAGTGTGAAAATCCAGTAACATCACCGTTAGTGCGTCTGATCACCGTAACTCCTCAAACAGCTTCTAATGATGCCAATGTTCCTGCACCAGAAGAAGAAGTGTTCCAAGAAGCTTCCACAACTCTTAATTCATCAGAATCGGAAGATGATGATGAAGTCACATGTGAAGCTATTCCAGAACAGGCAATAGGGACACCTCCAGTGAACCCAAATCCACATGGTGCTTCATCTTCCAACTTGGGTAATGATCTGGATTCGATGTTGAATTTGACTATTCAAACGGGAGTTCAAGTACCTGATCATCCGGAATCTCGGATTCATCGTACTCACCCGCTCGAGCAGATTATTGGTGATCCTGGAAGCTCTGTTATGACAAGGGGACAACTTGGGAATGCAAACTCACAAGAAAATCTTGGCGCTTTAGCCTTATATGCTAAAATTCAGAAATCAGGTCGTCAGAATGACTGGTCTTATGCTTGGTATGTTTCGAGGTTGAGCCGCGGACGTACAAGGATGCTCTTTTGGATGAAGCTTGGGTAGAGGCAATGAAAGATGAGTTATTACAGTTTCAGAAACTGGGAGTGTGGACACTAACGGATTTACCTCCAGGAAGTAAAAAGATTGGAACCAAATGGGTGTTCAAATGCAAAAAGGATGACAAAGGAGTGATCGTGAGAAACAAAGCTCGACTGGTTGTACAAGGCTTTCATCAAGTGGAAGGAATCGACTACAACGAGATTTATGCACCCATGGTACGTTTAGATGCAATTTGCATGTTTCTGGCGTTGCCTCATATAAGAAATTCAAGGTGTATCAAATGGACGTTAAGAGCGCGTTTCTTTATGGTGTGGTCAAGGAGGAAGTTTAGGTAGGTCAACCACCAGGCTTTGAGGATCCTATCCACCGGGATAAGATCTACGTTCTAAACAAAGCATTATATGCGTTGCACCAAACTCCACGCCAATTGTATGAGGAGCTGAGCACGTATCTTCTATCCAAAGGATTCAAACGAGGTTTGGTAGATTGCACACTGTTCACAAAACGAACAGGGGATGACTTGCTTCTAATCCAGATTTATGTTGATGACATTATTTTTGGATCTACTAATGAACTTTTATGTAGAGAATTTGAAAAAGTGATGCAGGAAAAGTTTGAAATGAGTGCGATGGGAGAGATGCAGTTTATCCTCGGCCTGCAGGTGGAACAAAGACCAACGGGGATCTTTATTCATGAGACAAAATACGTTTCGGAAGTCTTTAGCCGATTCCAGATAGAAGATTCGAAGCCGATGGATACCCCGATCCAACCTAATCACGGGATTGGAGTGGACGCTAAGGGGGAGCTGACTGATCCTTTTACATACAGAGCAATCGTCGGATCTCTGATGTATGTCACTGCATCCAGACCAGATATAATGTTTGCCACATGTCGCTGCGCACGATATCAGTCTAAGCCAAAACAGAGTCATCTCGCAGCTGTCAAACGGATCCTACGATATCTGAAGGGTTGTCCATCGAAAGGACTATGGTACCCTAATGATGATAATTTTGACCTAATTGCTTTTAGTGATGCAGATTCGGGCGGTTGTGACAAGGACAACAAATCCACAACGGCTGGATGTCAATTCTTGGGGAGCAGGCTCGTGACCTGGCAATGCAAGAAGCAGACGGCGGTCACCGTATCTACATGTGAAGCAGAATATGTGCCAGCTTCTAGTTGCTACTCACAAGTTCTGTGGATTCAACAGCAGATGGTCGATTACGGTTTGCAATTTCTTAAAACCCCTATACACCGTGACAACGAAGCCGCAATTGCATTAACTAAAGACACGGTCAATCACTCAAAAGATAAACCTATCCGGATTAAGTAACACTTTATCCGTGATTGTTATGCTAAAGAGTTGATTGACATGGTCAAAATCCACACTGATTATCAACGTGCAGATCTTTTTACCAAAGCTTTCGATAGATATCGATTCGAGTTTTTGTTAAAAGCTATTGGTATAAAGAGAAACAAGACTGATCATCACCTCGGTTTATCATTTTTTTAGTTTCAGTTTTTATTATTGTTCAGAAAAATTAAAAAAAAAACCCAAAAATATGTTTTACTTTTAGGGGGAGTTTTAGATTTTCAGAAAAACCCAAAAACATTGAAAAAAAATCCAAAAATCCATAAAAATTAGAAAAATCCAAAATGATTTTCAGGAGAAAAAGGGAAATGATAGTACATCAGTGGGGATCTGACACATGCTAAAGATTTGAAATGTTATATAAGCCGTGTGTTGAGTCTATGTGATGTGCTGGTAGGCTTCGTAGACTTATTACTACGTGTTAGATACCTACATATCAAACAAATTTTAATGTGGTTTAACTCCTCATTGGCAAATGGTCTTAGTACCGTAATTTCGTTTGATAGGGTATTTGTACAAACTCGGAGGTTTCGGGTCGTTATGTTACTAGTTATCTAGGGATAGGCTTTCTGATCTTCTGTCGTAAGAAATTACGGACCTAGATCAAACAGAGTATCTTGCTAAAAGAGCTTTATTGCCAAATCCTAAAGTTACCGAATTGAGGAACTTTCCATGTATGACGATAATCAAAGATTATCTAATACATCATATCTAATTATTGATGCAAATCATGATTGATATTAGCCCTTAACCTGGTAGAGTGCATACGTTACTCTGCAGCATTGATTTGTTGACCTGTACACCTCTGTGCCTCAATACCTTGTAATATTACAGATAAC
The DNA here is from genome assembly GCA_028751855.1 of Ambrosia trifida. NCBI lineage: Eukaryota > Viridiplantae > Streptophyta > Magnoliopsida > Asterales > Asteraceae > Ambrosia > Ambrosia trifida. Next base: position 73,122,324 of record CM054131.1, on the reverse strand, counting down.
GAAAGCATAATCACGTGTTACAAAGAGTCTTTGTGCAAATTATTCCTTGATACGGGAGTATATCGTGTGCGTGGGAACCACAAACAATTTTGTTTATACTATAAATAATAGTATCAAACACGGCATAAAAGTCTATATGAGAGCTTATGTGGATAACAATATCAGCAATTGTTGGATCACACATTGACTTTAACGATAATAAACACTAAGGGTGCGTTTGGTTTGCGGAATTGTTTGGAATTGGACTTTGTGAAGGAATTGGAATTGGAATAAATTGGATTTGGAATTCAAACATTACAAAAGGAATTGGAAATTGTTGGAATTGGATTCTCAAATCCTATATTATTGTGTTTGGTTGGTTAATAAATTGAAATCTATCGCACTTACCCCCACGACCCGCATCGTTGTGCCCGTACCGGCCCGAACCGTTTCGCCCTGTATCGTTTCGACAAGTACCGGCCCGTTCCGTTTCGACCAGTATCGGCTCGTATCGTTTCGACCAGTACCGTTTTGACCCAAACTGTTGATACCTCTACTGTTTCGACGTGCACCGTTTCGACCCGTGCCGGTTCGGGTCGAAAACGGTACCGGTTGAAACTTGTACGGGGCGAAACGGTACCGGTCAAAACTGGTACGGTCCGAAACGGTTTGGTCCGAAACGGCACAGGTCGAAACGATACCGGTCGAAACGGTATCGGTCGAAACTGGTCCGAAATGGTACCGGTCAAAACTGGTACGGTCCGAAATGTTACTGGCGAAACGGTACAGGTCGAAACGATACCGGTCGAAATGGTATCGGTCGAAACTGGTCCGAAACGGTACCGGTCAAAACTGGTATGGTCCGAAACGTTACGGGTGAAACAGTACAGGTCGAAACGATAACGGTTTAAACGGTATCGGTCGAAACTGGTTCGAAACGGTTCGGTCTGAAATATTACGGCCAAAATGGTACAGGTCGAAACGATACCGGTCAAAACTGGTCCGAAACGGTTCGGTCCAAAACGGTACCGGTCAAAACTGGTACTGTCCAAAATAGTTCGGTCTGAAACGATACCGGTCAAAACTGGTACGGTCCGAACGGTACCGGTCGAAACTGGTACATTCCGAAACATTACCGGTCAAAACTGGTACAGTACGAAACGGTTCGGGTCGAAATGGTACCGGTCGAAACTAGTACGGTCCGAATTGGTTCGAATCTAAGCAGTTCGCGTTGAATGGTACGGTTCGGGTCAAAATGATGCCAACCGTTCGAAGATTCCAATAAATTGACTTGAATTCCTTTTAACATTGGAAGGATTTTGAATTCCCTTAGGTAAAGGAATTTGAAGGAATTCATACCAAATTCCAATTCCAATTCCTTTGTCAACCAAACACACAAGATTGGAATTGAAATTCCAATTCCAACAAATTCAATGAACCAAACACCTAAAGTGTTGGATTCAAATTCCAATTCCATTGAATTCCATTCAATTCATGCAAATAAAACGCACCCTAAAGATCAACGGTGTGATCAGATTTCCCAAAAACTGATATGATCCTCTTACTGGAAATCACAAAATATTTACTGCTTTATGTTTACATTCCTGCATTTTACATTTTATTGTCAAAATATCAAAAATTCAAAAAGATTTTAGGTGTGTTTTAGCATAACTTTCAGAAAAAAAACCAAATAGATTTTACATTTGTATCTTATTTTTTATAACAGATGGTGATTGTTGGTCGTTTTTCTGAAACTTGATGGACAATTTGAGTTTTGTGATCTTTAAATGAGAAATGATGAATGTCGGATGCTTAAAACTTAAGAAAAATATTGAACGGGATTCGATTTTGAGATTTGGTAAAAAGTTCAAAAATTCCAATCTCCATTCGGCCCTTCGATGGGTCGAATGTGGAATTTTTCCTTTACATTCGAACTTTTTAAGCGGTCGAATGTGAGTGTTCTTATGTCTGTTGCACATTCGAACCATATTTCTTCCTTCGAACCTTTAATTAGGGTCGAAAGTGGAAATATTTTCACATTCACCCAAGCAAAAGGGTCGAATGTGGAGCCTATATAACCATATCTGCACGTTCGAACCATCATTCAAAATTTTTTCAAACTACTGTGATTCCAACCCCTTGTTGCTCGATTTTTCTACACCCTGTAACATTGATCTGTGATTGTTTATGATCATTTTCATCTAAGATTTGTAGGTATTCATCACGTATTGATGGCATAATCGATGTTTTTGTATCCGAACCAAACACTGAATCGTTCATGGATTTAATGTCTGTTTTTGTTATAATTTTTATTGGGCTTCAGTCATTAAGTGTTTTAGGGGGAGAATATCACAAAATGTAGGGCTTAAACATATCAGATTGTTGTATTGAGTGATTAAAACCATTTGAACCCTAGATTTTGGGAAAAACACTTAATCATTGAATAATTATCACAATTGATTATTGATAAAGCTTAATCGGACCTATTAGTAACTAAACAAATGAAAATGTTGTTAAAATGGACAAAATCAAAATTTGAAAATTTGGAAGATGAACAGTTTGATTCGACCAATTTAAAAGGGTCGAATGTGACTTTTGGGTCGAATGAGACATGTTCAAACGGTCGAAAGAGGAACAAAGGTCGAATGTACAATTTTAAAAGAACTTTTTCACATTCGAACCTTATTTCCACATTCGAACCTTGTATTTTCCACATTCGAACCCACGTTTTGGTCAAAGGTGGAATTCCAAAAACCAAAATTTCAATTTTGTATACTTTGTCCGATTCTAATGTGTTTTCGTGTTTTGTTTTTGCAGAATCTCAATGGCTGAACCTCAAAGTACTGATATTCCAGCAGGATCATCTGAAAAGGCTACCGGAAAGAAATCGGAGGAAGAGTTACCATTTGAAGAAGCTCACAACTGTTGCGCGTTTCTTGGAGATGTGAAGAAACATACAAAATTCACTGGTATCATTGATTTCTTGAAGCGGAGCAGAGTTGTCGATGCTATTGCCACACCTGCTATCATTTACAGAGACCATCAGAAGGAGTTTTGGAAAAATGCACGGATAGATTTTTGGGATAACCAAACAACAATTATCAGTAAGATTCAGGGGGAGATGGTAATTGTATCTGAAGGTGACATTAGGAAAGCTATGAGACTGAAGGACAAGCCAACTGATCCAAAATGCTTATCATGGATAGAACAGAGGAAGTGCTTTCTGAGGATGAAGTATAACGGACCTATCATAGATGGAGCCCTACACAAAGGTAAACTGTGCCCACAGTTCAAATACCTGGCTCATGTGATGCTGCATGTTTTCAGTTATGTTAGTGGAGGATATGACGTCATGAGGATGAGTATTAGCTCTTTAATGGTGGCACTGATTCTGAATAAGCCGTTTAACGTATCTGGGATGATACTAGATCACATGCTAGTGCCAAGAGTGGTAAAGGTAAAGGTAAGGAGAAAGAAGTTGAATCAGAACCGCCAAAGAAAACATCTCGTAGACAAAAGAGTGTAGCCAATAAAGGTACTCGATTGTTTGATGAAGAGTCTTTTAATTCTGAAGAGACTCAGGACGATGAGAGATGGGATTTTGCAGATGAGACTGTGAAAAAAACCAAGCCCAACGCCACTGTGGCTGGTGAATCTGATAGTCTTAAACAAACTTAGGTGCGGAATCCCTAAATCGAATTGTCAAAACAAAGACTATGATCAAACAAGTATATCAATTCAGGTGCGGAATCCCTAAATCGATTACGAAATGATAATAATACTATCAAAAGACACAAATCACTTTCAAAGTTTCCATTTCATTGATAAACATGTTGATTAAGCTTACAAATTGATGTTTACAATGATATAAAATAAAATCAGACTCAAAGAAACCCTAGGGAGAGAACACACTCAAAGGAGGGAAACAAAATGACAACTATTAACTTTAAAATCTGATTCAGCCTATATATAGAACTGCACATTTGACCATACGTATGGGCGAATGTGCACCTTCGACCAAACAAACGGGCAAATCAGCACTATACACTACAAAACTTCTCCTTCGACCTTGGGCTTCTCCCTTCGACCATTATCTTTCACCTTCGACCATATCTAATTCCACCTTCGACCATTCGATATTGACGAAACAAGATTATATGTGCAATCCAATAGCATTAGTCGCACAATATGCATCAACAAACTCCCCCTCGACTATTGCTTGGATTGCTTAGGCCTTCGCTCTTCGTCCATCATCTTGTTCATCAACTTGATGTGTCGTAAAGTCTTTTACTCTTTCGTCAATACTGGTTCATGAGTTTGTTTTGGTTTCTTCTTTTCTTTCTGAACTTCAACAAACTTCCCCAGCTTCTTATCATAGTCGCACCCCGCGTTAACTGTCACACCCTCAAAATCCACTTGCGGAGTTTTACCGCGAGGCGCATGACAAACCAGGATCCAAACCAACGATCACAATAAACAAGTCTAAATAAATATAATGCAATTTCAAAACATAGTTTAAAATCCCCGTTTACAGCGGAAGCTTATTCAAAACAGTATCTCAAAAGTAAACCAAATGTTTAACATATGAAACCATGCGACTCTAACTAGACGCCGTGCAGACGCGTGCGCCCTAGTCCAGTAGTGCTACCTTAGCGACCTGAGAAAACATGTAAAAGTTTACGTTAGCACAAAAAATGCTGGTGAGTTTACAGGTTTTGTAATCCAAGTACCAAGTCCACCTGTCCATACTATAACAAATCGAAAACCAGTGTACGCTAGCTAGGCGTATGTTTTGTTACTACCACGATTGGAAAACCATTACTAACTCGCAAACCAAATGTGTGCCCGATGTAGTAACCCTGTTGTTCCTGTTGTTCCTGTTTGAGACAATATGCACCAGCCGACCCTCCAAGTCGACGAGCGGGGTTGGTCACTCCCAATAGCGCTATTCACATTTCCCCGTTGTGCAAACCCGCACATTCATGGTTCCCCCCGGGACTTCCAAAGATCGTGTAGTACACAATAGAAACCCATAGTATGACAGTAGTTACCAAATAATCGTTTTAACACATGTTTTCTCCCCCGAAAAGTGTAAACCAGTTTAAAAGAGGGGCCGTAAACTCACCTTAAGTTGCGTTACTCCTTAACACGAGTAACTCAGCTGCTATGCTAGTCCCGTAAAGCGGCGACCTAACATATGACAGTTACAAGTACTTAGACTAATAACCCGCAGGTTAGTTAGTCCCTAGATGTCCAGACCATAACCAAGTTTGTTTGAAAACACCGTGACTGTTTAATTGACCCAAAGTACAAGACTCGACATCCCATTGGTGACCCGAGACTTCCCGTGTTATGTTTACGCCCTCAATCATGCAATCATGCAATCACACTTAACATACGTTAATGCACAACAAGTTATAGCATTTAGCTCACGTATCACCGAATTACATCCAAGCATATGTTACCAAGTTATTAGATATGTTACGGGGTTCCTAGCATGTTCCTACATGTCAAATCGGGTCTCGGAATGCTAATTTATACTTACAGCAGCAGTACACGCGATTAGGAAAAGTCAACTAGCATTTAGGTTGGTCAACTGGCATTTAGGAAGGCTAATCGCATGTAACTACTAGCATTTAGGGCTAATTGCATGTAACTACTAGCATTTAGGGCTAATTGCATGTAACTACTAGCATTTAGGGCTGATTGCATGTAACTACTAGCATTTAGGGCTATACCACATGTATCTACTAGCAATTAGGGCTAATCGCATGTATCAACTAGCAATTAGGCCCTAATCGCATGAAACATAGGCGATTGGCCTCCTAATCGCCTCTAATATAGGCGATTAGGATTGCTAATCGCCTGTAACCTTGCTGTTCCGGTTTTTCGCGCGTTTAACGCTCCAAATCAGATCCAGAACGTGTGTAACCACCCAATATCATCCCAACAACTATTCTAAACATGTTTAACCCAAAATCCTTCATTTAACCTCGTATTATCTGTCCTGCATGCAACCATGTAATCCAAACGCCATACACATAGCATGAAACACCACATTAACATGCATAACTATAACCCTAATAATCAATTCTCAGATTTTATCATCATAATATCATTAGTATTCTGAATTAACCTAATAACATGTTAATCCTTCATCTTGAATCATAAAAACCCTAGCTTTCTAATCATAAACACACATAACACATGCATACTAGTTAAAATCCGATTAACAACACTTATTAACGATTTTCAGAAAGCTTTTCCGTTTTAGAACAGGTCTGGACTATTAGGGATTGTATAAAAACGTTTATAAGATTGCATGGATGGAAACCAAACCTTAGATTTGTAAAAGAATGATGGATTAAGCTTGAAACCTTGTGTTTTGATCAAAAATCGCGTTCCAGAGGTTGTGTGTGTGTTGGGGCGGGTTATGGGACGACTAGGGTTTGTATAATGAAGTTTAGGAGGTCAAGTATGGTATTTATAGTCGTTTTTAGTCGTCCAGCCCATAACTAGCGATTATGCAGCCTTTACACGCGATTAGGAAGCCTAATCGCATGTAAGTTCATGCAATTGGGGCCTAATCGCATGAACAGTCATGCAATTGGTCCCCTACTCGCCCCTAAAGGGCCTACTCGCCTCCCTTATAGGCGATTAGGCCTCCCTAATCGCCTATAGGGGCTGGTTTCGTGTGTTTTGCGCGTTAAACCCCGTTTTAACATATGTTAACACATATTCACATACCGACAAGTCACATAATGATTGTAAACACATAACACATGTAAATACACATATTCACACTCGTTCACCAATTCCCGGGACTCGAGACTTGTATGTTCCGTATGCCCTGACGATCCTACAAATCGTCACCGTTTGTACACTTGGTTAAGGACCGACATCTAATGAACCTCTAGACCAACATCCAATGATCTTCTAGACTAAACCGATAGTTCCCGAACCATAACCCGACTTAACTAACCCAGTTAAGTGCAATAAACGCGTGACTCGCTAAGGTAGACTTTCATCTAGACAACGTTGTTAACCAGAATTTGCCGGGTGTCACATCATCCCCATGTTAAAAGAATTTTCGTCCCGAAAATTGCACAAGTACCAAAAGGAATAACGAAGGAAACAACAAAAGATAGGAACTAAAAATAGAAACCAGAAAGAGATTTTACCCGAGTTGTCACATCATCCCCACGTTAAAAGGAATCTCGCCCCGAGATTCATTCAGCTGCAGAAGAGACATATCTCGACTCGAACGCTTCCTTAGGAAAGAGATGAGGATACTTAGACTTCATCTGATCCTCCCGTTCCCAAGTGTACTCTGGTCCCCGGTTCGAGTTCCACCGAACCTTAACGATGCGAATCTTGCTGTGACGTAGGCTACGAATCTTGTAATCAAGGATCTCCACAGGTTCTTCCACAATCCGAAGACGATCATCAACCTTGATCTCTTCCAGTGGAACAATGAGAGACTCGTCAGCTAGACACTTCTTCAAGTTGGACACATGGAAGACGTTATGTACGTTACCGAGCTCCGTCGGTAAATCAAGACGATATGCCACCTGCCCAATCCTTTCCAGGATCGTAAATGGGCCGACATACCGCGGATTGAGTTTGCCACGCTTCCCAAAGCGTATGACGCCCTTCCATGGTGAGACTTTTAGAAGTACTTTGTCATTAACTTGGAATTCCAATGGTTTGCGACGCTGATCAGCATAACTCTTTTGCCGATCCCGTGCCGCTGCTAACCGGTTACGAATCTGTACGATCTTTTCTGACGTTTCGTACACTAGTTCAGGCCCAGTGAGTTGACTCTCACCCGCTTCAGCCCAACAAAGAGGAGAACGGCATTTTCGTCCGTACAGTGCCTCGAACGGAGCCGCCTTGATGCTCGTGTGATAACTGTTGTTGTATGAGAATTCTACTAACGGTAGATGAGCTTCCCAACCCTTGCCAAAATGGATTACACATGCCCGCAGCATGTCTTCCAAAGTTTGAATCGTGCGCTCACTCTGACCGTCAGTCTGTGGATGATAAGCTGTACTCATGTCTAGTTGGGTACCCAAAGCCTAGTGAAAAGACTTCCAGAAGTGAGAAGTAAATTGGGAGTCACGATCCGAGATAATAGAAACTGGCACCCCGTGCTTAGAAACAACTTCCTTCAATTAAAGACGAGCCAAACGATCCATGGTGTCGGTCTCCTTAATAGCAAGAAAATGGCTGATTTCGTCAACCGATCGACAATCACCCATATCTTGTCATTCCCGCTCGGTGACTTAGGCAGTTGCGTGACAAAATCCATGGTAATCCGTTCCCATTTCCATTCCGGAATTTCAGGTTGTTGCAAGAGACCCGACGGTTTCTGGTATTCCACCTTGACCTTAGCACAGGTCAAGCATTTGCTCACGTATGAGGCTATATCCGACCTCATGTTTGGCCACCAATAGAGCACCTTCAGATCTTGGTACATCTTATCCGAACCAGGATGAATAGAATACCGGGACTTATGAGCCTCATCAAGGACAAGCTCCCGTAGTCCCCCGAATAAAGGAACCCATATACGTTCTGCGAAGTAGTGCAGGCCATCAGGTCTTCGCTCGAGGTGCTTGTCGGCACCGTGCATAGTTTCAGCTTTAAGGTTTTCCTCCTTCAAAGCTTCTAACTGGGCAGAACGGAGTTGATCAGGTAGAGATGAATGAATGGTGAGTTGCAACGCCCGAACGCGACGAGGTTTAGTTGATTCCTTCCTGCTCAAGGCGTCTGCTATAACATTCGCCTTGCCAGGATGGTACTTAATGGCACAATCATAGTCGTTCAGAAGTTCAATCCAACGACGCTGCCGTATGTTCAAGTGTTGTTGGTCGAAAATATGTTGGAGACTCTTGTGATCGGTGTAGATGGTGCATTTGGTACCGTACAAATAATGTCTCCAAATTTTCAACGCGAAAACCACTGCACCCAACTCCAAGTCATGGGTGGTGTAGTTCTTCTCGTGCACCTTGAGTTGACGAGAAGCATACGCGATCACTTTCTCGCGTTGCATCAACACGCAACCGAGACCATGAATAGAGGCATCACAGTAAACAACGAAATCATCAGGGCCTTCAGGTAAAGACAAAATAGGAGCAAAACACAGTTTGGACTTCAGTTCTTCGAACGCTAACTCTTGTGGTTCACCCCAGTCGAATTTTCTATCCTTCTGCGTGAGAGTGGTCAGGGGTTGAGCGATCTTCGAGAACCCTTGAATGAAACGACGATAGTAGCCCGCAAGGCCTAGGAATTGCCGCACCTCAGTTGGCGTCTTTGGTGCTCCCCAGTCCTTGATCGCTTCGATCTTAGCTGGATCGACATGAATTCCTAGTTCATTAACCACATGTCCTAGGAACTGAACTTCGCGTAACCAAAAGTCACACTTTGAGAACTTAGCGTAAAGTTGTTCCCGTCGCAAAAGTTCCAAAACTAACCGCAGATGTTCCTCGTGTTCGGTCTTGTTCTTGGAGTAGATCAGAATGTCATCAATAAACACAATGACGAACTTGTCCAGATATGGTTTGCAGACGCGGTTCATCAAGTCCATGAAAACCGCCGGTGCGTTTGTAAGACCGAAAGGCATGACCAAGAATTCGAAATGGCCATAACGTGTACGAAAGGCAGTCTTTGCAACGTCAGCTTCCCTTACACGCAACTGGTGATAACCGGACCTCAAGTCAATCTTGGAATAGTAACTAGAACCCTGGAGCTGGTCGAATAGATCATCAATGCGTGGAAGAGGATAACGGTTCTTGACGGTCAATTTGTTCAGTTCTCTGTAGTCCACACACAATCGGAAACTTCCATCCTTCTTCTTGACGAATAGAATCGGGGCTCCCCAAGGGGAAGAACTTGGTCTGATGAAACCCTTGTCCAAGAGTTCCTGTAACTGACTAGACAATTCCTGCATCTCGGGAGGTGCAAGACGGTAGGGGGCCCGAGCAATAGGAGCAGCCCCTGGTACAAGATCAATACCAAACTCAACCTGACGATGGGGAGGAAGGCCAGATAAATCATCGGGAAAAACATCAGGAAACTCGCGTACAACTGGAATATCGTCGATCTTCTTCTCATTACCAGAGGAAACAGATAAAAGTGCCAAAACGGCTGGATAACCCTTTCGAAGACACTTAAGGGCTTTCATGCTAGAGATGATATTCAGCGGAACACCACCCTTGATACCGTACACAGAAAGGAATTCTCCAACAGGGAGAGGAATCCGAATAATCTTGTCATAACAGACAATCTCCGCGCGATACAAAGACAACCAATCCATACCTACCACCACGTCGAAACTACCCAAAGGTACCGGCATAAGGTCGATGGGGAACGACAAACCCGACAACTCTAATTGACACCCCCGAAGGATACTAGTAGCCTCAATCTTTTTACCGTCAGCCAACTCAATAATATACTTAGTCTCTAATGGTACGGGTACTACATCTAGCAGTCGACTAACTTCCGTGGATACAAAACACTTGTCGGCACCAGAATCAAATAACACACTGACAGAATGATTATTGAGAAGGAACGTACCGGTAACTGTGTCAGGATCCTGTCTAGCCTCAGCGGCTCCAATGACGAAGGCGCGTGCATTCCTGCCACCGCCCCCGTTGTTCCCATTACCGTTGTTCCCACCCTGCTTCAGCTTTGGGCAATCCTTCTTGTAATGCCCAGTCTCACCACAGTTGTAACATCCTTGTCTTCCCGTAGTCCCTTGAGTAGTCGGAGCTGAGTTAGTAGTCGGGGCCTGGGTCGATGGAAGTGTAACCCGACAATCTTTAGCAAAATGCCCAATTCGCTGGCAGCGATGACAACGGAACTGTCGCAGTTCCCTTGATGATGACATCCACACTTGTTACATTTAGGCAGTTTCCCCGCATAACCACCCTGCTTGTTACCCGAAGAAGAAGAAGAACCCCCATTATCGAATCTCTTACTCTGTTGTGCTGGCCCAGATCCCTTCCCGTCATTTTCCCACTTGCGCTTGTTGTTCTCTGGGGCCTTAACAGTCGAACCCTTCGCAGGCAAAATACCCTCATTCACCTTCAAGTTGGTCATCCTATGAGCCGATCGGACCACCTCTGCGTATGTAGGATGATTTCCCGCAGCCACTAACCCTGCGATTTCCGGTACTAACCCCGAGACATAGTGTTCAATCCTCCTGTACTCTGGCACATGCAGATCAGGACACAGCACTGCCAACTCGTTTCGCCTCACAGTATACTTCTCAATTTCAGACCCAGTCATCTTGAGGTTCCACACCTCGTGCTCTAGCTTCTGCACCTCTTCCCTCGGACAGTACTCACGCTTCAGCAGCTGCACAAAATTCTCCCAAGGCATAGCATACGCCTCCCCAATACCCATATTCTGGGTGATGTTATTCCACCAAGTCAATGCAACATCCTGGAATAACGCAGCAGCATACTTAACCCGATCTTCTGGGAGACAGTTACACATCAGAAACACTGACTCCACTTTTTCCAACCACCTGAGTAAGCTCGCCGCACCCTCAGTGCCAGAGAATTCCTGGGGCTTACAGTCCCGAAACATCTTGTAGGTACACATGGGTGGGGGTGGGTTAACAGGACCACCTGAAATGAAATGCGTGAGGAATCACGACGAATGTAAACAAGGTTCACCAATGAGGCAAAGAAAATGGATAAATCAACTTACCACCACCGTTGTGCCCTAACGGGAAGGCAGCTTGGAGCAAGTTGTTCAGATCAGCCTGCGATAGGTTGATACCTCCACGACCACCAGCACCACTGCGACCACCACCACGTCCACCATTGCGACCACCTCCACGTCCTCCTCGTACTCCAGACATGATTCTGGCAGAAAGAACGAGAAAATTTAGTTTCGCAGATAAAGATAACCCCTAATGTTTACAAGATCAAAGCTAGATCCAATCCAGGACCATCCCTTCAAACCCAGAGCTCACTAGGGCTTCAATGCATTTCGGTTTATGATTTTGTGTGCACCCAAAATGATAAACCGCTCTACATGGTCCTCCAAGTGTTCTCCTAGTTCAAAGTTCGAATCACCGAACATAGACTCTTAGCTATACACCGTAATACTACGGTAGTTTATGGCAAGTGTTTCTATTGGAGTATGAAAGGGAGATGTCCGAGCCTTGGACAAATCTCAAGAGTATACGAGTTACTCCAATATACTACACTGCCTAGAAAGCAAGTAACCCAACCTAAGATAGAACGGATGATGTAACGTAGAAAGACCAAATGATTTAGAGACACCCCGACAAGACCATACGTAAACCACCATAATGTTTAGTACCATGTGATCGTCTAGTGTGTGCGACTCGGCTATAGACTAGACTCTACATGCAGTCCTAGTTCACTATAACCATTGGCTCTGATACCAATCTGTCACACCCTCAAAATCCACATGCGGAGTTTTACCGCAAGGCGCATGACAAACCAGGATCCAAACCAACGATCACAATAAACAAGTCTAAATAAATATAATGCAATTTCAAAAAATAGTTTAAAATCCCCGTTTACAGCGGAAGCTTATTCAAAACAGTATCTCAAAAGTAAACCAAATGTTTAACATATGAAACCATGCGACTCTAACTAGACGCCGTGCAGACGCGTGCGCCCTAGTCCAGTAGTGCTACCTTAGCGACCTGAGAAAACATGTAAAAGTTTACGTCAGCACAAAAAATGCTGGTGAGTTTACAGGTTTTGTAATCCAAGTACCAAGTCCACCTGTCCATACTATAACAAATCGAAAACCAGTGTACGCTAGCTAGGCATATGTTTTGTTACTACCACGATTGGAAAACCATTACTAACTCGCAAACCAAATGTGTGCCCGATGTAGTAACCCTGTTGTTCCTGTTGTTCCTGTTTGAGACAATATGCACCCGCCGACCCTCCAAGTCGACGAGCGGGGTTGGTCACTCCCAATAGCGCTATTCACATTTCCCCGTTGTGCAAACCCGCACATTCATGGTTCCCCCCAGGACTTCCAAAGATCGTGTAGTACACAATAGAAACCCATAGTATGACAGTAGTTACCAAATAATCGTTTTAACACATGTTTTCTCCCCCGAAAAGTGTAAACCAGTTTAAAAGAGGGGCCGTAAACTCACCTTAAGTTGCGTTACTCCTTAACACGAGTAACTCAGCTGCTATGCTAGTCCCGTAAAGCGGCGACCTAACATATGACAGTTACAAGTACTTAGACTAATAACCCGCAGGTTAGTTAGTCCCTAGATGTCCAGACCATAACCAAGTTTGTTTGAAAACACCGTGACTGTTTAATTGACCCAAAGTACAAGACTCGACATCCCATTGGTGACCCGAGACTTCCCGTGTTATGTTTACGCTCTCAATCATGCAATCATGCAATCACACTTAACATACGTTAATGCACAACAAGTTATAGCACATATCTCACGTATCACCGAATTACATCCAAGCATATGTTACCAAGTTATTAGATATGTTACGGGGTTCCTAGCATGTTCCTACATGTCAAATCGGGTCTCGGAATCCTAATTTATACTTACAGCAGCAGTACACGCGATTAGGAAAAGTCAACTAGCATTTAGGTTGGTCAACTGGCATTTAGGAAGGCTAATCGCATGTAACTACTAGCATTTAGGGCTAATTGCATGTAACTACTAGCATTTAGGGCTAATTGCATGTAACTACTAGCATTTAGGGCTGATTGCATGTAACTACTAGCATTTAGGGCTATACCACATGTATCTACTAGCAATTAGGGCTAATCGCATGTATCAACTAGCAATTAGGCCCTAATCGCATGAAACATAGGCGATTGGCCTCCTAATCGCCTCTAATATAGGCGATTAGGATTGCTAATCGCCTGTAACCTTGTTGTTCCGGTTTTTCGTGCGTTTAACGCTCCAAATCAGATCCAGAACGTGTGTAACCACCCAATATCATCCCAACAACTATTCTAAACATGTTTAACCCAAAATCCTTCGTTTAACCTCGTATTATCAGTCCTGCATGCAACCATGTAATCCAAACGCCATACACATAGCATGAAACACCACATTAACATGCATAACTATAACCCTAATAATCAATTCTCAGATTTTATCATCATAATATCATTAGCATTCTGAGTTATCCTAATAACATGTTAATCCTTCATCTTGAATCATAAAAACCCTAGCTTTCTAATCATAAACACACATAACACATGCATACTAATTAAAATCCGATTAACAACACTTATTAACGATTTTCAGAAAGCTTTTCCGTTTTAGAACAGGTCTGGACTATTAGGGATTGTATAAAAACGTTTATAAGATTGCATGGATGGAAACCAAACCTTAGATTTGTAAAAGAATGATGGATTAAGCTTGAAACCTTGTGTTTTGATCAAAAATCGCGTTCCAGAGGTTGTGTGTGTTGGGGCGGGTTATGGGATGACTAGGGTTTGTATAATGAAGTTTAGGAGGTCAAGTATGGTATTTATAGTCGTTTTTAGTCGTCCAGCCCATAACTAGCGATTATGCAGCCTTTACACGCGATTAGGAAGCCTAATCGCATGTAAGTTCATGCAATTGGGGCCTAATCGCATGAACAGTCATGCAATTGGTCCCCTACTCGCCCCTAAAGGGCCTACTCGCCTCCCTTATAGGCGATTAGGCCACCCTAATCGCCTATAGGGGCTGGTTTCGTGTGTTTTGCGCGTTAAACCCCGTTTTAACATATGTTAACACATATTCACATACCGACAAGTCACATAATGATTGTAAACACATAACACATGTAAATACACATATTCACACTCGTTCACCAATTCCCAGGACTCGAGACATGTATGTTCCGTATGCCCTGACGATCCTACAAATCGTCACCGTTTGTACACTTGGTTAAGGACCGACATCTAATGAACCTCTAGACCAACATCCAATGATCTTCTAGACTAAACCGATAGTTCCCGAACCATAACCCGACTTAACTAACCCAGTTAAGTGCAATATACGCGTGACTCGCTAAGGTAGACTTTCATCTAGACAACGTTGTTAACCAGAATTTGCCGGGTGTCACATTAACATCCCATGCAAAACATAAAAATACCACACGTTGATATTTTGTAGCCTGTTCACTGTCTTTTTCTTCACAGTATATTGTGTTGTAATATAGCATGATAATATCTTCATGAGAGCAGTTATTCAACCACATCGGATCAAAGATATGTATCTTCTTGAAATCATTCTTCCCATCTTTCAACAAGATAATAGCCTCTGCCGTCTTCCAATCGTAATACCACCACAAAAAGTCTTTTGAAAAGTGTTGTGGAATAGGCATCAAAGGTATATGTTTCAAAACTGTCGGTGGTTTATATTTCAAAGTAACCTTGTCCAACCCCGTTATCTAATCTTTTTCTTATGCACAATCCTCTTCGGATACTATGGGGTGAACACATCCCATTTCGTCCTACTATCTCTCGCCATGCGATCTGTAAAGTATCCAACAACACTGTTGTTCACAGTAGCACCTGACAACGTATGTCTGCAGATATCGCGTGTAACACCCCGCCCCTCTCACCACCAATATTGTCCGCTTTGCCCATCCAGAGCTTACGGATTTGTTTTTGGGTGCCCAAGTGGAGACTTCCTAGGAGTTCACCCATCCTGGAATTTCTCCCACCCGAGCACGCTTAACTGTGGAGTTCTCCTCTCATCCATTAACATTAAGCCCCAAAACGCGTTGGTGATTTAAGAGGCAAGACATTACTTATGAACCAAGGATCTCTCCTGGCCACGGCCGATGTGGGATTTTCCTGGGGTGTCACATTCACCCCCTGTTAGAGTCTCATCGTCTCTGATGAGGTTAGAGTCTCATCGTCCCTGATGAGGTATGCACCCACCATCCCGAACGGCACAGGAGTGGCTCAAGGCTTTATTTAAAAAAAAATCTTGTATGTGAAAAAAAAAAAAGAATTTAGAATCATATTATTATTATTATTATTATTATTATTATTATTTATATACATTTATGTATGTATATAAGTTGTGAGTTAGGATAAATAAGACTTAGGCACATTTGTATAATATTAATGATAAAGGTGTAATAAAAAAAAATATATATATATATATAAGGGCTTTTTATGTATTAAAATTTTGGGGAAAATTTTGCGATGTTACAGTCTCCCCTACTTTTGGAAACTTCGTCCCGAAGTTTATTGAAAACACAGGGTTGAAGGTGATTGGGTAGAAATTAGGACAAGGGTGGTTTGGGACGTTTCAAGTTAAGGCATGACATAAATTTATAGGTAATAGAATAAACTGTTTTGAATAATTTGGGTAAGAGTTTTGATATGTGTGAGTTTTAAGGGTTGGATTAGGTTCATCTGAAATAGCAAGGAGAATAAGAATCTTAAGTTTTAGGAGTCCTAAAAGGAATGAGTTGATGGACTATTGAAAGACTAAATGAACTACCAGATAACTAAGGTTTATAATTGGTCAACTACCGAAAACCTTGATAGAATTTCACACTACCTTAACGTACCTATAAATTCATGATTACGTTCCGGACCGCAATCACCAATTAACCTTACATTAGGGTTTTGTGTCCTTCTATAACTCTAGACACACATGTAAAATAATATGATTAACCATGTATCCAAAAATGAGTCCAACTGTTGAGCAGGAAAAAGACTTCTACCAGTCAGTGAGTAGGAACCTCTACCGATTGTTGAGCAGGTATGATAGCCTCTACCAGTCGTTGAGCAGGTTGTAGGGCCTCTACCGACTGTTGAGCAGGCATGATGACCTCTACCAATCGTTGAGTAGGTTATTTTGTACTCTACTAACAGTTGAGCAAGTACTTCATCCTCTATCAGTTGTTTGATTAAGTGTACCAATTATTACACACATGAATTGCAAATTGATAATATGTACATGTAAACAATCAAGTATCAAGTATAGCATACGAGTTGTAATAGAGTTGCCCTAGATAAGGTTAATGACTCTAGGTGTATCTATAGTAAATAGCTTATATTCCATGAATTCTAGTTTCAAATGTTCAAATAAGGCAAATAGTCGAATCCTCATGTATAACTAAGGATTATGTTTGATGCAACACTCAATCAAGTTTCAATAGTTTGGTTATCATGGGTAACTAGCTCATGTGTGAGAAGGTGAAGGATATGAATTTAGTTCTTGAGAGGATGATGAAAAATTCTTGAAGCAGAATCAAAGTTGTGAGAGATAGTGAATGTGAAGATAGTTGATAAAGAGTTTATTTTATAGTATGGAGATTATATGATTTGGGTAGGGTGTTGAATATTTAAAAAGTAGCTAAGATAGTAAGGTGAAGTGTGATTGTGAAATCCATGGATGGTTATGAAATGAGATTGATTTAAGCTGTAAAATTTTGAGATTTTTGAGCTTAGTTTAAGGAAGGTGAGTGTAATCATTTATTCATTAATTAAAACGAATAAACGAAAACGTTGACTTATCAAAACTTCTAGATTCTAATAACATAGTGAAGACATGCTTTAGCCTATAAGTGAACACTCATCCCGAGAATTCCCAGGTAGGCATCCGGGTCCCTCGTCTGATTGGGATATATGCGCAATGCCAGTCCTAGACAGAAAACTCAGAATACAGGCGTTCACCCTTCCAGATTGCACGTGTTCGTTATTAAAATCTAGAACTTCGACGAGATCTCAAGGTGGTTCAGGCTAAACCTGAGGATTGTCCTATTAGTCTAAGAGTAGATCTTGTGATGGAGAGCAATATTCTTGTAGGGGTTGAAGTAGGGATAAGAAGTAGGAGTGAGATAGAGAATAACAAGTAAAAGGAGCAAATACTGGTTACAGCCCAATAAGGTAGTGTTTTAATGTCATGGAATCTGTGGAAATACCGAATTCCTTTCTCCCACTTCACTGCAACACACCTTAGCTGTCTCAAATATTTCCACCCGAGAGTTTTTCCTTTATACAGTTCGTTATGGAATTTATAGAAACCATCCTGAATCTCAGTCTTTGGTCGGTTGGCCTCTTTCTCTTTCAGCTTCCTTAACAAGTTCTTCAGATCGTTAGATTGTTAAACAGTCAGTTTCTGACAATCTAAGTTCTTGAAAACTTCTTCAACGAACTTCTTGCT
The DNA here is from genome assembly GCA_028751855.1 of Ambrosia trifida. Taxonomy (NCBI): domain Eukaryota; kingdom Viridiplantae; phylum Streptophyta; class Magnoliopsida; order Asterales; family Asteraceae; genus Ambrosia; species Ambrosia trifida. The sequence goes on along the minus strand of CM054131.1, from coordinate 73,104,185 downwards.
TTTCTCACGTGCAAGTTTCTCAGCTTGGCTTAATAGTTCTTCAGAAAATTTAGTAAATCCATAATCCTTATCATTCTTAAATTATTCTGGATATTCCTCACTTGTAATATCTGCCATTTCAACATCTTCAAATACCGGAGTATCTCTATCATCAGAGTGATTTCCTGCTTCTTTCTCAGGAATATTCGGAATGTAATTCTCACACATTAAATCTTCAAGAGATTTTCCAACCTGTTTAGCCAGACCTTCAAGTATTTCTTTCGAAACAGCTGCAGAAACTTCACCGTCTTCAAGATCAGGATCATTGTACTCGAGTTCAAATCTCATGTCATCTGACTCAAATATTTCTGGAAATCTTCCTGTCATCTCAATCGTCTAGACTTTGTTTGTTAACATCTGACGATATAGCTTCTTATCCTCCTCAGATAAAGATCTGATTTTCTCATTCTAGAATATATCATCATCATCATCAGTATTACCACCAGGAGCTTTCGAGCACGATTCTCCTGCATCTTTTCCTGATTCTCTCTTTTCATACTTATATTGTTCAGTGTCATCATCATCGTCATCATCATTCGCAGAGCTATTATCTTCTCCAGAATCATCACCTTAACCATCATTATCATCACCATCCTTCTTCTTTTTCTCAGGAGCATCACCAACATCCTGTTCAAGTTCTTCATCATCTTCTTTATCAGACTCAGATGGTTCAAAATCAACAAGCTCTTCATCTCTTTCTTTATCTTCCTCTCCTTCTTGTAACTAAGGAGCTCTTTCATACAGATCATCAATCAGCTTCCTAAGTCCTTTGTTATCTTTCTTCACCTGCTTGTTTTCAAGTTTTAAACCCTTGTATCTTCTCGTATTTCGCTGCTCATGCTTTAACAACTCTTGATTCTCTTTTTGGAGTATTTTAATCTTTGCTACTAACTCTTCCTGACTCTCCTGTGAAGATTCAACCACATCCAACATTTTTCTATCATTCTTTCTCAACTGATCAATCTCTTCTTGTTGCTAGTCTATGATCTTCATCATTTTCAGTCAGCTTCTGATTAACTGCATCCATCACATCTCCTGATACAGTAACCTTAGGAGTTGAAGCCTCAGCAACTGGAGTCTTTTTCTTAAATTTGTTTAAGACTCTATCCCACGCAACATTAAAATCATCAGTTGGAATATTATTTTGCTCAGCAGCAGATGTTTTCTGTTTTTTAGCTGCTGGGGATGTCACGGGAGACTTCCAGCTAGCCACTTCAGGAACTTTCTTTCCTGCAATTAGACTTTCAATTTCCTTAGCTCCCCTTTTCATAGGCTTTTCAATTTCAACAGCCTTAGCTTTCTTCTTGTATGTTGGATTCTTTTGTTTTACTCCAGCCTTTGGTGATCCACCAAAATCTTTTGAACCCAAACCAAGACTTATATCAATATCATCCATCGCAACTGGACTCTTCATCCTCTGTTCTTCCAAAGTTTGATTAAGACTTTCAGATTCACCACCCACAGTGGCCTTGGGCCTGGTGGTCTTAACGGTCTCATCAGAATCTCATCTCTTTTCCTCCCGAGTCTCTTCAGAATCAATAGACTCTTAATCAACCAAATGTGTTCCTTTCTTTGCAACACTCTTCTTTCTTCGAGATGTTTTCTTTGGCGGTTCTGCTTCAACTTCCTTCTCCTTACCTTTACCTTTACCACTCTTGGAACCAACATTAACTACCTGTCGCTTTCTTTTGGCTTCAGGATCAGTAGGACATAATGGATCATCATTATCAGATTCACTATTTTCATTCCTTGCCTTATCAACCCCCGGATCCTTATAATCTGGTTTGATTAAGTGACCAAACAAGTTCTTCAAAGGTGGTCTTTCATTTGTAGGTACACCTTTATAACCTTTCATTCTCACCAATATGCTCAGACTCATAAGATCCTGTACCACAATCTGAGTTGGATCTTTCGTCAACTTCTTGTATTTCTGATCGAATATCATTTGTAGGAATCTAGGATAAAGTAAAAACTTCTTACTCTTCAGACCTCTCAACGGTTCAAGCATGTGATCAAGAATCATCCCTGATACGTTGAATGGGTTGTTCAGAATTAGGGCAACCATCAAAGAGCTAATACTCTTTCTCATGACATCATATCCTCCACTCACAGACCCAAATACGTGTAGTATCACATGAGCCAGGTATTTAAACTGTGGGCACAGTTTACCTTTATGTAAGGCTCCGTCTGTGATCGGTCCGTTATATTTCATCCTCAGAAAGCACTTCCTCTGTTCTATCCAAGATAAGAATCTCGGATCAGTCTTCTTTGTAACACCCCAACCGATGGCGGAAACATCGGGATGTCACGTAGTGATGATTGTTCAGTAGCTCATGGTGAATAATAAATTTCATTATATGATTTAAATAAATTACATACAATTGTTCTACAAGAATTCGTACATCAAATTGAATAAAACTATGCACATATCTTCAAGCAAATCTTCAAGCAAGTAAAACCTGAAACATGTTAAGTTGAAAATATTTTGGGTCAACAAAATTTGGTGAGAATTATATAGGTTTTGATAATCGAATAAAATTGTTGTGCAATTCATGTGTCATGGCAATCTAGTCCATATGTGAAAACATACTAGAAGTAAATCGAGTGCATAATCAACCATTGTGACTGTTGTATTGTGGTACATCCCATACGCTCATGGTTCACTCATTTATATTGCAGTAACAAACACCCACGCTACCTTTGTAGGAGGCACGTATCCGGGTGGGATTGTCAGTCCAATAGATCTATCAATGTATACCGTTTGGCTGATGAATGTTTATGCTAGAATTGTGCTTACCCTAGTCATGTTCAAGACATAATGCAACATAGAAATACACATAGACACATTGATGATTGAATTGCATAAATTATGTTGTATCATGTTTCACCCCAAAAATGGTGATAAATAGAAAAGGGGCTATGTAAAACTCACCTTAGCGAAATGTTATATCTGTTGAAAAATTGAATAATGGTGTTGCCCAAATGTATCAAGTATCACCCTATAATAAGGTAATAAATATGTCTAAGTCTATCTAGTCTACAAATGTATAAGTTCTAGGGCTTCGAATTGGGGATAAATGCTCGTTTGGAAAATATTTGATAATTGAGAGAAATTTAGTAATTAAATAGACAAAAATCTCTTTATGAAATTTTAAATTTAAGATGGTAACAATAATGTGTTTAAAGTATAAAAATAATTTTTACAAAATTATTTTCTTTAAAATAGATTATTAAATCTATTTATTACAAATTGTCAAACTTTAACTTTAATATTTAAAAATACTAAAATTAAAGAATTATTAGTTTAAAAATCATATTTCTGTTCTAAATAATCAGAAATAATTTGTATAAAATTTTGGTGCAAAAATATTAAAAATTGGATTTATTATGATTTAATTATGATTAAAACTAACAAAAATTGATTAAAAATATTAAATAAATGATTTTTCAGAAATAAAAATTATATCAGAAAAGCTCAATGTTATAAAAACTCAGAATAATTTTTGTGGAAATTTATATAATCGTTTTGTTATTTTTATAGAATTTTATAATTAAAATAGAATAAAATTGTAATATTTATTATATATAATAAATAAAAGATTTTTGAAAAACTAAAAATTGTTTAAGTATGTTTAAATCCATGACAAAAATATTTGGTGGTTGTGGGGTTCGAACCCGGGTCTATGACCGGGTTGGTTTTTAATCACAAGTGTGGCCACCACCAAGCCATCACCCTGAGAACGATTTATACACAGAAAGAATTTGTTTTATACCGTATTAGTTCTTGACCATCTTCCCCAATAAAACCCTAGGTTTATCCCCCATCCAATTGAATTCGAAGCCCGTAACTAAAAACCAATTAACGAGAGGGTTAATGCATTACCGTGTATTAGGAACAGAATGGCATAGATTATTACTGAATTGATGAAGATTTGGAAGGTAATAGAGGTGGCCGGAAAAGCTTGACGCCGGCGATTAAAAATAAGGCACGAGCAGAGCGTTTTAACCGGAAAAGAGAGTGGGGGTTGGTTTGGTGTGAGGTTTCCGGGTTGAAGAGTGTCCTATTTATACTTGTCGAGACGCGTTACAGTTTTTGGTAAATTTTCAAGGTCGCCGGAAATTACGGACATCACACTGAATGCGGGTTTGACGAGTTTAATATGGGTTTAGAGGTGTTGGTCATAGGCTGGAAGCACGCGAAACATTAAATGTGATTGAGGAGCCGTTTGGGAAGTCGCCGGACTTCCTGTTTGTCCGGTCAGTCAGCCAGACGAGAACAAGGAAGAAGGATTGGAAAGTTGGGCCGGGTCATGCCTTGCTTTGGGCCGTTTTTGTGGGTCGGACACATCTGGGCTCCAAACAACAAAAGGAAAAAAAATGGGAGTGGGCCAGAGTGTTACATAGAATCTGTTTTAGCTATATTATATTTTTTTTTTGTTATAATTATTATTATTATTATTATTATTATACATATATATACATATATATATATATATAAGTTGTGAATTAGGTGAATAAAGACTTAGGTACAAAAATAAGGGCTTTTTATATATCAATATTTTTGGGGAAAATTTTTTGCGATGTTACAGTCTCCCCTACTTTTAGAAACTTCGTCCCGAAGTTTATTGAAAACACAGGGTTGAAGGGGATTTGATAGAAATTAGGACAAGTGTGACCTGGAGAATTTTCGTGTTAAGGCACGATATGAATAGAATAATCTGTCTCGAATAGTGTGGATAAGAGGCGTGTTATGTGTGAGTTGATTGACTAAATGAACAACCAGGTACTAGGGTTCACATTTGGTTATCTACCGTAAACCTTGATAGAATTTCACACTACCTTAATGTACCTGTAAATTCATGATTACGTTCCAGACCGTAATTACCAATTTACCTTACATTAAGGTTTTGTGTCCTTTTATGACTCTACCGATTGTTGAGTAGGTTCGATAGTCTCCACCAGTCGTTGAGCAGGTGGTAGGGCCTCTCCCGACTGTTGGAAAGACATGATGACCTCTACCAATCGTTGAGTAGGTTGTTTGATAGTCAACTAATTGATGTACAAGTAAGCAAGTATGATTATAGATATAGCAATTAGTTCACATTCAACAAGCATGCACACAGATGTTATGATAATACTTGAATTTATTATTTGAATCAAAAAGTGTCAATACATGGAATTAAAGAGAAAGTAGACATCATTCAAATGGTGGGGTTTAAGTAGCTGGAGGGTCTCAAGCGGGGTTATTTGGAGCATCAAGAGCGTTTATAGCAGGTATTCGACAAGCAATCGCAAGATGCCCATACCTTTGACAATTGGTGCACTGTCGGCAGGGTACTTGGGTTGAATGGTGATACTGGCAGGTGTCACACTTAGGTAGCTTCCCGTTGTATTGTTTCTTGTTGGGTGGGACAGTGGTGTCTATTGCAAAATTCCTGACCTTGCACTTTTCGTTGGTTGAGGCCTCGGTTTTGATTTCAACGGCAGGTTGGGGAGTATCCTTTTTCTTTTCCCCTTTACGAGTCAGGGTTCCTGCCTTCACATGGTTATCTGTTAGGGTGGCAGCCAAACGCTTTGCTTCCTCCAATGTAGCAGGGTTCCTTCCCCACACTGTGTCTTGAATCTGCATCGGTAAACCACCAATGTATTTTTCAATCGCAATAGGCAAAGGGGTGACTTTGTGGGTTAGCAGTAAGCTAAGTTCGTGAAAACGAGTGTTGTAAGCAAGGTTTTCCCCACTGTCTTGAGCAAGATCATGAAATTCATCTTCCAGCTTCTTAATTTCATTACGAGGGCAGAACTCTGCCTTCATAATGTCTTTAGCTTGATCCCAAGTTAAGGCTAGTGCAGCTTCAGCTCCGCGAGTGCGTTTTTCTTCATTCCACCAAGTGAGTGCTCGTTTGTGAAGAACACTCATGGCATAACGAACTTTAAAGTTTTCGGGGCATTCACTGTTGATGAAGGTATTCTCAATACCCTCAAACCATTGTAGGAGTCCTGTAGCTCCTTCTTCTCCACTGAACTTTGGGGGATTACAGGAATTAAAGTGCTTGAGAGTGCAGGCTGGAAGACCATTCCCATTCCCGTTGTGGTTTCCATTTCCATTCCCGTTGCCGTTACCGTTCCCGTTGCCGTTCAACTGGATGACTTGAGCTAGTTAGTTGGGAACCAGAGTTGCGATTTGCTGCACCATTTGTTGAGAAATGATTGCAGCCAGTTGAGCATCAACTCCATTGTTGTTGTTGTTGTTGTTGTTGTTGTTGTTGTTGTGGTTAGTGTCATGGTTATGGTTGTGATTGCTACTTCCTTCGTCATGGTTGTTACCACTGTTGAGACGAGCGCTGCGACGTGGAGGCATGATCTGTAAGAGACACAGTGAAATGAATGAGATTATATAAGGAGTGTAATCATTTATTCATTAATTAAAACGAATAAATGAAAACGTTGACTTATCAAAGATTCCAGATTTTAATAACATATGAAGACATGCTTTAGCCTATAAGTGAACACTCATCCCGAGAATTCCCAGGTAGGCATCCGGGTCCCTCATCTAATTGGGATATATGCACAATGCCAGCATAGACAGAAGACTCAGAATACAGGTGTTCACCCTTCCAGATTGCACGTGTTCGTTATTAAAATCTGGAACTTCGACGAGATCTCAAGGTGGTTCAGGTTAAACCTGAGGATTTTGCCTTATTAGTCTAAGAGTGGATACAGTGATGGAGAGCAACCTTCTTGAAAGGATGAAAGTAGGAATAAGAAGTAGGAGGGAGATAGAGTATAGCAAGTATAAGAAGCAAGTACTGGTTAAGTCCTATGGTTATAGACTAGATTATTTATTTCTAATAACCTAATTCCCTATAACCATGGCTCTGATACCAATCTGTAACACCCCAACCGATGGCAGAAACATCGGGATGTCACATAGTGATGATTGTTCAGTAGCTCATGGTGAATAATAAATTTCATTATATGATTTAAATAAATTACATAAAATTGTATTACAAGAATTCGTACATCAAATTGAATAAAACTATGCACATATCTTCAAGCAAATCTTCAAGCAAGTAGAACCTGAAACATGTTAAGTTGAAAATATTTTGGGTCAACAAAAGTTGGTGAGAATTACATAGGTTTTGATAATCGAATAAAATTGTTGTGCAATTCATGTGTCATGGCAATCTAGTCCATATGTGAAAACATACTATAAGTAAATCGAGTGCATAATCAACGATTGTGACTGTTGTATTGTGGTACATCCCATACGCTCATGGTTCACTCGTTTATATTGCAGTAACAAACACCCACACTACCTTTGTAGGAGGCACGTATCCGGGTGGGATTGTCAGTCCAATAGATCTATCAATGTATACCGTTTGGCTGATGAATGTTTATGCTAGAATTGTGCTTACCCTAGTCATGTTCAAGACATAATGCAACATAGAAATACACATAGACACATTGATGATTGAAATGCATAAATTATGTTGTAACATGTTTCACCCCAAAAATGGTGATAAATAGAAAAGGGGCTATGTAAAACTCACCTTAGCGAAATGTTATATCTGTTGAAAACTTGAATAATGGTGTTGCCCAAATGTATCAAGTATCACCCTATAATAAGGTAATAAATATGTCTAAGTCTATCTAGTCTACAAATGTATAAGTTCTAGGGCTTCGAATTGGGGATAAATGCTCGTTTGGAAAATATTTGATAATTGAGAGAAATTTAGTAATTAAATAGACAAAAATCTCTTTATGAAATTTTAAATTTAAGATGGTCCCAATAATGTGTTTAAAGTATAAAAATAATTTTTACAAAATTATTTTCTTTAAAATAGATTATTAAATCTATTAATTACAAATTGTCAAACTTTAACTTTAATATTTAAAAATACTAAAATTAAAGAATTATTAGTTTAAAAATCATATTTCTGTTCTAAATAATCAGAAATAATTTGTATAAAATTTTGGTGCAAAAATATTAAAAATTGGATTTATTATGATTTAATTATGATTAAAACTAACAAAAATTGATTAAAAATATTAAATAAATGATTTTTCAGAAATAAAAATTATATCAGAAAAGCTTAATGTTATAAAAACTCAGAATATTTTTTGTGGAAATTTATATAATCGTTTTGATATTTTTATAGAATTTTATAATTAAAATAGAATAAATGTGTAATATTTATTATATATCATAAATAAAAGATTTTTGAGAAACTAAAAATTGTTTAATAAACTCAACCATTTGAATTGTATAAAATAAATTTTATAGGATTTATAATGTTGTTTTGGTATAATAAAAGTTTAGAATTTAAAAATGTATGTTTAAATCCATGAAAAAAATATTTGGTGGTTGTGGGGTTCGAACCCGGGTCTATGACCGGGTTGGTTTTTAATCACAAGTGTGGCCACCACCAAGCCATCACCCTGAGAACGATTTATACACAGAAAGAATTTGTTTTATACCGTATAGTTCTTGACCATCTTCCCCAATAAAACCCTAGGTTTATCCCCCATCCAATTGAATTCGAAGCCCGTAACTAAAAACCAATTAACGAGAGGGTTAATGCATTACCGTGTATTAGGAACAGAATGGCATAGATTATTACTGAATTGATGAAGATTTGGAAGGTAATAGAGGTGGCCGGAAAAGCTTGACGCCGGCGATTAAAAATAAGGCACGAGCAGAGCGTTTTAACCGGAAAAGAAAGTGGGGGTTGGTTTGGTGTGAGGTTTCCGGGTTGAAGAGTGTCCTATTTATACTTGTCGAGACACGTTACAGTTTTTGGTAAATTTTCAAGGTCGCCGGAAACTACGGACATCACACTGAATGCGGGTTTGACGAGTTTAATATGGGTTTAGAGGTGTTGGTCATAGACTGGAAGCACGCGAAACATTAAATGTGATTGAGGAGCCGTTTGGGAAGTCGCCGGACTTCCTGTTTGTCCGGTCAGTCAGCCAGACGAGAACAGGGAAGAAGGAGTGGAAAGTTGGGCCGGGTCATGCCTTGCTTTGGGCCGTTTTTGTGGTCCGGACACATCTGGGCTCCAAACAACAAAAGGAAAAAAATGGGAGTGGGCCAGAGTGTTACATAGAATCTGTTTTAGCTATATTATATTTTTTTTTGTTATAATTATTATTATTATTATTATTATACATATATATACATATATATATATATATAAGTTGTGAATTAGGTGAATAGATACTTAGGTACAAAAATAAGGGCTTTTTATATAACAATATTTTTGGGGAAAATTTTTTGCGATGTTACATTCTTGTCATTCAACTTTAAAGCTTTCCTGATGTCACCTTCAGATACAATCACCATGTCCCCCTGAATATTACTGATAATTGCTATTTCATTATCCCAAAAGTCAATTCGAGCATTCTTCTAGAATTCCTTCTGATGGTCTCTGTAAATGATAGCAGGGGTGGCTATAACATCTACAACTCTGCTCCGCTTCAGGAACTCAACAATACTAGTGAATTCGGTATTTTTCTTTAAATCTCCAAGAAAAGCGCAATAGTTGTGAGCTTTTTTAAAAGGTAACTCTTCTTCCGGCTTTTTCCCGGCAGCATTTTCTAATGAACCTGCTGGAACATCAGTACTTTGAGGTTCAACCATTGATAATCTGCAAAAACAAAACACGAAAACATATTAGAAACGGACAAAATATACAAAATTGTAATTTTGGATTTTAGAAATCCACCTTCGACCGAACGTGAAAAAGTTGAATTAAAATTGTACATTCGACCTTTTATCCACTTTCGACCGTTTGAACACACTTCCTTCAACCAAAAAGTCACATTCGACCTTTTTGGAACGGTCGAATCAGGCTGTTCATCTCCTAAAAATTCAAATTTTTATTTTGACCATTATAACATGCCATTTTGGTTTGTTTAGTTGCTAATAGGTCCGATTAACTTTTATCAACCATCAATTGTTATTATTATTCAATGATTAAGTGTTTTTCCCCAAAATCTAGGGTTCGAAGGTTTTTAACAATCAATATGTAACAACCGGCAAAAATAAGGTAATTCCGTACAAATTAATTAATATATGATTAACGTAATTAAATGCAATTATGTGTGATTTAATTATCGAGGCCTTAGGAGATAGCAATTTCCAAATAATGCATAGGAATGCATACGTTTAATGGTAAAACATGATTGGATCATGTGCGAATAAACTATCCGGTATGGACGTTGGCGATTACCCGGTAATAATTAAATAAGCGAAAAGGATCCCGGACACCCAGGATATAAAATAAAGGGTAGTTTCACAAAATATAATGAGTTTTGGAACTCCAAAACCATAAGTGGAAACGTCTCATACAAATCTCCCGGTAACGAATAAAGTGCGCGTACCGCACCCGATACGCATATAACTCATAATTTCACCCGGCAAAAGCCTAAATAACCAATTAACGCTTAAATTAGACTATATTTAAGGGTTATTAAAGGTATTTTTAATGTCCGAATAACACGCGATTAAAAGCCGAAAAATACCCGAACGACACCCGAACGACGAGGAATTAAACTTAACAAGTATTGGGTAAATATTTGGAGTTGTGGACCCCACCTAAGCCACAAAAGGGGCCGGCCTAAATGGCCATATTATCTCCATGCATTGTGTTTTAATAATAACCTACTAATCTAGGTGTTAAGCATGCATGAACAAAAGACAAAGGTGTAAGATGTGATTGTACAAAAGCATGCTCCACTTGCCCCTTGGTGTAAGAAATTTTCGGCCCTAAGGCCATAAAATCCAAGACAAGATCAAACTAATGATGCACTAGTACACACACATGCTTGATATCTAGTGGAAGATCGTTATAAATCCCAAATATTAGACTAATATTTGCAAGCAAAATCTCTTCCATCCCCTCTCAAATCCCACGGCCAAAACACCCTACATTATCCATCCAAGATCATTTCCTTGTACTTATTAAATCTCCAAAATCTTTAGTAAGATCACATGCAATCCATGGAAGATATGATGAAGTTATAAATAACATGTGTTCATACATAAGATAACAAGCAAAAACTCTTTTCTTTCTTTCTTCATTGGGCCGTAAGTTTCACTCCTCCCACATACATATTTCTTTCAAGTTTTTACATCTTCAAATCACTCAAAATAATCCATCACCCAAACCCCTATTGTGTGTTTCAAGCTTGGAGTTTAACCATTAAGGAAGAACACACTAAACCCTTCTCAAAATCCAAGGTTTTGTCTTCCCTAGCCTTGTGCTAGTAGTAAGCTTCTTAACCTTGTTTTGATTATTAATATTCATGTATGTGTTCTTAGAAGCAAGTTGTACATGAAGGGTTTAAAATGTGGTTTGAAACATAATCTTTAATAGGTTTTACATGAGTAAAATAAATGGTTAAAGATATGTAAATGGATCATGGATTTGATGATGATAAAGTAGTGTTCTTGAAAATGTATAAAATCTACACATACACTAAGTAGGATGATGATTTGGTTAAGATTTGTGGAATAAGCTTGAATGTGTTAAAAGGTAACTTTAATCATCTTAAAATGATCATCTAAGACATAATATATGATGGAATATATTAGAAGGTCATGAATAAAGAAGTTGAAAAATTAAAGTTTACTTACTTAGAAGAATGAGATTTTGATATAATGGACAAATACATAAAACACACATACAAGTAGCCTTATATATGAAATATAAGACTATTAAAAGTGTTTTGGTGCAAAAATAACTTACCAATAAAAAGATGAACCTTCAAAGTCCACTATTTTGAGTGAAAAATGCTAACTTTGGAAGTTAGAGTGAAAAAATGCAACATTTGAAAGTTAAGGGACTAATATTGTAACTTTGAAAGTTAGAGGACTAAAATGAACATTTTAGAAACTATTAGTCCAAAAATGCATTAATGGAAAGTTTGGTGTCAAAAGTATAAGTAATAATTTTCCAAGGTTGATTTGGTAAATACTAGTAGATATACTTGGGTATTTTTGTATAAAAAGTATATTTTTATAAAGGTGAAAGTTATAAAAATATGGATTGTATTAACATAAGGATTTTTATAAAATAGAGATTTTATAAAAACGTTAAACAAAAATTAAAACTTGAGAAACTTATACAAAAATGAATACTTTTATATAAATGGGAATATAAAAGTATTGAAAGCATTTTTGTAGTTAAGTTAACAAGTTGGGTTAAAAATACATAAGTATTTTAAACCTTCCAAGTAACATGTGTTAGGAGGAAGAAAAATGAATAACATTTCTATAAAACACATGTTGGGAAAAACTTGGAAAAATTGACTATTCGAGCTAAGATATCGAACTAAGACGCGTTAACGAACCGTACACGGACAGAACATGAGAAAAATGCCATTGCGGCAAGATGAGAAAATATATATTTTTAGGAAGTAAAATATATATATACATCATGGGTGAAAACTAATAAACACTTTCCTAAGTGTTGAAGGAATCATTCGTGGGAGAAAAACATAACGTAAACAAGTAAGACGTTAAACAAACGTATATACTTAACAAGAAAAATTACACATTTATATATATATATATACGCTCGTCTCGGCAAAATTCTAGTATATCTACTTAATGGGAAAGTAGATATGTGGGAATGAAAGCCGCGACGAGTAGACAAAGATATATATATATGTGTATGCCGTGCCGACAAGATCCTAGTACATTTATTTGAATGGGAAAATAAATATACGGTATGGTGAGTTGAATCGGGTGTTGAGAATGTACAATCGAACGACAAGATCTTAGCATATTTGTTTAAATGGGAAAACAAATGTGCGGCAAGGTGAGTCGGGTCGAGTGTTGAAATATATATTATATCGAGCGATGCGATCTTAAGTATAATTATTTAAATGGGAAAATAATTATACGTTAAGTGAAGTCGAGTCGATAATAATAGAGGACAAGTTAAGGAAATATTAACTAGAGTAATATATAACTTGTAACACAAAGGGTAATCTAACGCCAACGAAACCTAGGATACGCGCTTAATTAAACGGGATTTGGAATAACTTGTGGTCGGGAGTTGGGTGTACAACTTGCCAAAGCACATGCACTATAAGGATAGTGACTTATACGTCTAGGACGTTTGTAGGTGCGAGACCCCTTTTGCTATCTGCTTAGTCGAGCCGGACGTTGATTCAGGTGAGTTTCACGGCCCCATTTTAAACTATTTTTACGTTTTCGGGGGAAAGATATGTTAGGGAAAATGTTTGACGGATTTATTACTTGAGGTGTGACCGCCACTCGGGGTTGATTCCTCGCCTCTATAATCATTTATTCAGGGAAATGAAACCGGTGGAATATTGAATAGTACTATTGGTGCCTGACAAGGCCCACCCCTAATCGATAGCGTCGATTATGCATTAGTGTATGCCAGGGGTGCATATATTCTGAACTTAAGTCGTAGGATACCGAGTAACGACTTGGAGCGGGGCATATTTATTATACGTCTTGGTTTGATTATAGTCTCAAGTAGAATTATAGGAATTTGCAACTCCTATATATTGTCATAACATGGTATTTCCCAAGTATTCAAGTTTTGGAAACTAAAAACCTGTGAACTCACCAATATATTTATATTGACGAAATTTTAAACATATCTTTCAGGTAATTAGGTGAAGGAAATCAGGGCAAGCTGGGTCACGGAATCCTCCGATGCGGCGTTAAATATTTTGCGGGTTTCACCTTTATTTCCCAAGGCTATGGGATATATTTGAGAAACCTCTCCATTTGTGTTATAAACAATTTACTTTTATGTAATGTTTTGAACAAGATTTGACGCCTAAATAAATGACCCGTTTTCTTAAATTACTTGTGACTTGCGTTAACCTTGACTTTATGCTCTTGAACCGTCGCGCCACGTGTTTCCGCCATTGTCGTGGTGTGACAGAAAGTGGTATCAGAGCCAAGGTTATAGCGAACTAGAGTATTTTCTTTAAAAACTAGACTATAACCGGATTTGGTTCAAAAGATAAATTTCCTCAAAAAAACATATAAAGGTGGTAAACGCAATAAAGTAATTTTTCAAGAAGCATTGGGCATGAGGAGATTCCGACCGAGCTAGCCATGGGTATCATTATGCATTAACGTAGTATTAGAGGTTAGGAAGGTTACTGTAAATGTACGCCTTAACTATCTAATTTAAAATAATTCATATATATATATGTACGGTTTTTTTGCCAGGAATGTCTGACGCTGGGAGTATAGCGCCAAGTTATGATAGTAGTCTGCAGATCATACCAGCACCTCCGCCTGAGCCAGTTGAGCTGGTTGTACTCAACGCGGAAGAAGACGATGTAGAGATGGACGTCGCCGGAGGATCGGACGACGATGATTCCGACGAGACGGATTCTACCGAGGATCCTGACTGGGCACCCGCAGGGGATGGCGCGGCCGCCGTGGCCGACGCGCCGCAGGCCGACCTACCCATTGTACCCTTGCCTGCCGTACCCTTAGCCCCACACCCCATCAGAGCCGTCAGGGACTTCCCTGAAGGCTTTGCCGGTCCGTCGCAACCTATCCCAGCCCAGTCGGAGACAGCGGAGTCTCCGTTTGATAGACAGGCTCACATTGATCGCGAGCCAGTACCCGCACCACACATCCCCATTCCTCCAGGCATGAGGCTCATGCCGATTTCCCGTGGGAGGAACGGATGGATTTCAGATGACTCAGACGACGAGTCAGTGGGCTCTGTAGAGCACATGCTAGTGCCTGAGATCCCAGTCGTCCAGGAGGAGCCAGTGGCTCCAATGATGGAGGACGCCCCTGCTGACCCCGTAGCCCCAATTGCACCACTCGAGCCCGCACCTCAGGAGGGGCCAGCCACAGCAGCACACGTCCTAGAGGGTAGCCCCGCCGGTAGCTCTGAGCTACGCAGGGCAGGTATGGCAGCTTTCGCCACCGCGAGCCCTCCTACCCCCACCGTAGTGGTGTCCACCCCAGAGTGGGCCACTATTGCAGAGCCCCTTATGGCCCCCTTGGCCGAGCCCGTAGCACCACCCACCATAGCCATGACACTACCTATCCCCACTTTGCCCATGATGCCACCTGCACCGTATCCTCTGGGTGCAGGGGACCCCTACCTGATACCACCCCACTTTACCCACGGACCATAGGGTTTTGCCCCGTTATTTTCCCACATGCCGATACCAGCCCCATTTGGCCCATCCCAGCCCATCCATCCCGACATACCCGGACCATCCCAGCCACCCAGGATGACACCATTATCCGGACCAGCTTGGTCCTCTGCTATCTCACTGGAGCGAGACTTCCAGACCCTCACCGACACGGTGCAGCGCACCGTGAATCAGGTAGAGCAGCAGACTCGCTTGATGTGGACACGGATGATCGATGCTCGAGATGCTTTAGCACACTACGCTGAAGAGTTGTTGAGCATGGATGCACAGTGTGGGATTACCGGTGATGCGCATTTTGCGCATCGACAATTTTTATATGAGCGCATCATGGCGATTAGTATGACTATCAGTATGCACGCACCACAGTATCAGTTCCCGCCGCCGCCGCCACAGTAGGGACGCATCAGGGACACATGGAAGAATCACCTGCAGATATATATAGTAGTAGCAGTATGGTAGCATAGCACGAGTTATGACGCTCGTTTGCATTTTGCCTAAGCCGTGCGGGTATGACGGCACATGATATGATGTTTTTATTTATTTCAGAACGATGTATTGTACGAGGGATGTTATTCCCTATTTTGTTATTATAAACAAGCATTGTACTCGTACTATTGAAATTAATGAAAAATCTTATTATTATGATGGTGAAATATGTTGTTGTCTACAATTATTATTGCTTACTCCATATATTGTGATTTGTGTAATTGTGTGGTGATGTTGTGTTGATTATTATTTATTCTGTATGGTGTGTTGGTATGTTGTGTGATGACATGGTGTTGACTATTGTGTTCATATTCTAGGTTGTTATTTATGCTTTATATTGTATAAATGTTTGCCAAATTAACCTTTGATAATTATTATTAAAGAAAAATGGCACCAGCCACCCGAAGCAACAGTGGCGCAGACGGACTGCCCGCTACACCAGCTGAACTCGAAACCATGATCTCGGAGCGCATAGCCCGAGCTATCGCGGAGCATGAAGCCGCCCACTCCGAACGATCACGTGACTTAACAGGGAGCGACCGACGAGAAACCTCCCCCAATGGTAAGAAGGTTTAAAAATAATTGAAAAAGCGATGGGAGAATATCCTAAAACTCCTATCCCATAATAACATACTACTTTATTAATGCAGAAACGGCCTCGCGAGAGCGTGGCTGCACATTCAAAGCCTTCTTAGACTGTAAGCCGATCAACTTCAGCGGCATAGAAGGATCTGTTGGCCTGGTCAAGTGGTTCGAAAAGACCGAGGCAATTATCCGCATCAGTGGGTGTACCCCTCATCAGTCGGTCATGTACTCCACTAACTTGTTTTTGGATCAAGCACTAACTTGGTGGAACGGCCAAGTGCAGTCATTAGGTGACGATACTGCTTACTCCCTATCATGGGCGGAACTAAAAGAACTTATGATCACCGAATACCGCCCGGCAAGTGAGGTGCAGAAGCTGGAAACAGAATTCTGGAACCTTACTATGATAGTAGCAGACGTGACTGGATACACGTCCCGATTTCATGATCTCGCCAGACTAGTGCCTCGTTTGGTCACACCGGAAAACAACAAGATAGAGCGGTATTTGTTCGGATTAGCACCACAAATACGCAGCATGGTCACTGCTTCCAAACCCACGACCATGCGCGTGGCTATTGATCTTGCGCTAAGCCTCACTAAAGATGCTATTCGCATGGGTACTTTGATCCGACAGGTTTCGGGACTGAAAATTTCTGAGGCTAGCAGTGTGAAGGCATGAATCAGGGGACAAGTTCAGCGGTTGTGACGAATGATCAGGGGAACAAACCGAGGTTTGGGAAACGTAAACGGGATGAAGGAAAGAAGGATAGATCATCAGGTGGTTCGAACAAGAAAGGAAAGGGGTATGTTGCCACAGGGCGTGGTAATGGCGGTAAACAGGGTAACCAGGGGAGAAATAATGGGATAACTTGTGGAAAGTGCCACCGCTCAGGGCACAAAACTGAAGACTGCCGGTCAGGAGCACCGAAAAACGGAGGAGCTAGACCCTGCTTCGCTTGCGGGTCACTGGACCATTGGAAAAAGGATTGCCCCAAGATCAACAACCAAGCCCGCGGGCGGGCGTTTGTGATTGGAGCCGGTGATGCACGACAAGACCCCAACGTGGTCACTGGTACGTTCCCTCTTAATGGTCATTATGCCTCTGTATTATTTGATACCGGTGCTGACTTTAGCTTCGTATCCATTGAGTTTAAAAGATTACTTGGGCTAAGAACTAGTAAACTAGATACACCCTACTCCATAGAACTGGCTAATGGTAAAACTATTAAAACGAGAGAAGTAGCGAGGGATTGTAAATTAGAACTCTGTGGGCACGAGTTTGGGATTGATCTTTTGCCAGTCGTGTTGGGAAGTTTCGACATAGTTGTCGGCATGGACTGGTTGTCCGCACACCATGCCGTCGTGATTTGCAACGATAAAGTCATTCAAGTCCCCCTCGCAAGCGGTGAAACTCTCTCAATTCAAGGAGAAAGGCACGGGATGCCGCTAAGGATTATTTCAAGCATGAAGGCTCGTAAGTGCCTAAGAAAAGGACTTGTCGCATTCTTGGCACACGTAGTGGACAAGAAGGCCGACGAGCGAAAGTTGGAAGACATTCCAGTAGCTAGAGATTTTCCGGATGTATTCCCAGAAGATTTGCCGGGGTTGCCACCACCTCGACAAGTCGAGTTCCGCATCGACCTCGTTCCTGGAGCTGCTCCTGTGGCACGGTCGCCATATCGCCTAGCTCCATCGGAGATGCAGGAACTATCCAGCCAGCTACAAGAATTGTTGGACAAAGGTTTTATAAGACCGAGTTTCTCACCTTGGGGAGCTCCCGTCTTATTCGTAAAGAAGAAGGATGGCACATTCCGCATGTGCATTGACTATCGAGAAATGTACAAGCTAACCATCAAGAATCGCTATCCTCTCCCCAGGATCGACGATTTATTTGATCAGCTCCAAGGATCTAGCTATTACTCCAAAATCGATCTGAGGTCTGGCTATCACCAGTTGCGTATACAAGAAGAGGATGTACCAAAGACGGCCTTCAGAACCCGATATGGGCACTATGAATTTTTGGTGATGCCGTTCGGCTTAACCAACGCACCAGCGGTTTTCATGGACCTAATGAACCGCGTGTGTAAGCCATACCTGGATAAATTCGTCATTGTTTTCATTGACGATATTTTGATCTATTCACGCACCAAAGAAGACCACGAGAATCACCTTCAGTTAATCCTTGAAGTACTACGCAAGGAGAAGCTCTACGCTAAATTCTCGAAGTGCGACTTTTGGATTCGGGAAGTTCACTTTCTAGGCCACGTGGTGAACGAAAAGGGCATACACGTCGATCCCGCCAAGATCGAGGAAATTAAAAATTGGGAAGCCCCTCGAACTCCTACCGATGTACGACAATTTCTTGGCCTTGCGGGTTATTACAGAAGGTTCATCGAGAACTTTTCCAAGATAGCACAAGCTTTAACCATGTTAACCCAAAAGAATAAGAAATTCGAGTGGACGGAAAAGCAAGAGGCAGCATTCCAATTACTAAAAGACAAGTTATGTGGCGCTCCGATACTATCGCTCCCCGATGGTACGGAGGATTTTGTGGTTTACTGTGATGCCTCACATCAAGGCTTGGGTTGTGTATTAATGCAGCGAGAAAAAGTAATAGCATATGCTTCCAGACAACTGAAAATCCATGAGAAGAACTACACTACACACGATTTGGAATTAGGTGCAGTGGTATTCGCTCTCAAGATATGGAGGCACTATTTGTACGGAACCAAGTGCACAGTTTTCACTGATCATAAGAGTTTGCAACACATCTTTGATCAGAAGGATTTAAACATGCGACAACGGCGATGGGTCGAATTATTAAACGATTACGATTGTGAGATAAAGTACCATCCCGGTAAGGCGAACGTTGTGGCCGACGCCTTGAGTCGCAAGGAATGGGTTAAACCGTTGCGTGTCCGAGCTTTGGGCCTGACTATCAACACGAATCTGACTGATCGAATTCGTGAAGCTCAAGTTAACGCCCTTAAACCCGAGAATGTCAAGGGTGAATGATTGCGAAAGATGATTGATTCACTGGAACCAAAGGCGGACCAGACCCTGTATTTCATGAATAGAGTTTGGGTTCCAGTGTACGGGGGATTGCGTGAGCTAGTATTGGCCGAAGCTCACAGCTCTAGATATTCGGTTCACCCTGGTGCAGACAAGATGTTCCACGATTTGAAGGAACTTTATTGGTGGCCGAATTTCAAAAGAGATATAGCGGCATATGTTGCGCGATGTTTGACTTGCGCAAAGGTCAAGGCTGAGCATCAGAGACCTTCCGGTTTGCTCCAGCAACCGGAGATACCGGAATGGAAATGGGAACGAATTACCATGGATTTCATTACCAAGTTACCCAAGACAACAAGCGGCCATGACATGATCTGGGTAATCGTTGATCGATTGACAAAATCTGCACACTTCCTCCCGATTCGCGAAACGGACAAGTTGGAGAAACTGACCCGTTTGTACATTAAGGAAGTGGTGTCTAAGCATGGTGTACCTATTTCTATCATCTCCGATCGCGATAGTCGTTTCACTTCATGATTTTGGGAATGTTTAAATGAAGCCCTCGGTACTCGCCTCGACATGAGTACCGCATATCACACCCAAACGGATGGTCAGAGTGAACGAACCATCCAGACCTTGGAAGATATGTTGCGGGCATGCGCGATTGATTTTGGCGGTAATTGGGATACGCACTTGCCATTGGTAGAATTTTCTTATAACAACAGTTATCATTCGAGCATTCAAGCTGCACCGTTTGAAGCTCTGTATGGACGCAAGTGCAGATCTTCGTTATGTTGGGCTGAAGTTGGAGAAAAACAACTCACCGGGCCCGAAATTGTTCAAGAGACAACGGACAAGGTCTTTTGATAAAGGAACGCCTCAAAGCGGCCCGCGACCGCCAGAAAAGCTACGCTGATAGGAGGCGAAAGCCTTTAGAATTTCAAGTCGGAGACAGGGTCCTACTAAAAGTGGCACCTTGGAAAGGTGTCGCGCGCTTTGGAAAGCGCGGAAAGCTGAACCCACGATATGTTGGACCGTTTGAAGTCTTGTCCAGGGTAGGCACAGTGGCATACAAGCTCAAATTGCCTCAAGAGCTTAGCGGAATACACGACACATTTCATGTGTCAAATTTGAAAAAGTGCCTATCCGACGAAACTCTCATCATCCCAGCAGACGAAATCCAAATTGATGACAAGTTACATTTTGTTGAAGAACCAATCGAGGTAACCGATTGGAAGGTCCAAAAATTAAGGCGCAGCAAGATCAGACTGGTCAAAGTGCGCTGGAATGCCAAGCGTGGACCGGAGTTCACGTGGGAAAGGCTGGACCGGATGAAGCAAAAATATCCCGCCCTATTCGAGAAGACACCTGTACCGGAGAACTCGAAGTGAATTCCGGGACGGAATTCTCTTAACGGGGGAAGAATGTAACAACCGGCAAAAATAAGGTAATTCCGTACAAATTAATTAATATATGATTAACGTAATTAAATGCAATTATGTGTGATTTAATTATCGAGGCCTTAGGAGATAGCAATTTCCAAATAATGCATAGGAATGCATACGTGTAATGGTAAAACATGATTGGATCATGTGCGAATAAACTATCCGGTATGGACGTTGGCGATTACCCGGTAATAATTAAATAAGCGAAAAGGATCCCGGACACCCAGGATATAAAATAAAGGGTAGTTTCACAAAATATAATGCGTTTTGGAACTCCAAAACCAGAAGTGGAAACGTCTCATACAAATCTCCCGGTAACGAATAAAGTGCGCGTACCGCACCCGATACGCGTATAACTCATAATTTCACCCGGCAAAAACCTAAATAACCAATTAACGCTTAAATTAGACTATATTTAAGGGTTATTAAAGGTATTTTTAATGTCCGAATAACACGCGATTAAAAGCCGAAAAATACCCGAACGACACCCGAACAACGAGGAATTAAACTTAACAAGTATTGGGTAAATATTTGGAGTTGTGGACCCCACCTAAGCCACAAAAGGGGCCGGACTAAATGGCCATATTATCTCCATGCATTGTGTTTTAATAATAACCTACTATTCTAGGTGTTAAGCATGCATGAACAAAAGACAAAGGTGTAAGATGTGATTGTACAAAAGCATGCTCCACTTGCCCCTTGGTGTAAGAAATTTTCGGCCCTAAGGCCATAAAATCCAAGACAAGATCAAACTAATGATGCACTAGTACACACACATGCTTGATATCTAGTGGAAGATCATTATAAATCCCAAATATTAGACTAAGATTTGCAAGCAAAATCTCTTCCATCCCCTCTCAAATCCCACGGCCAAAACACCCTACATTATCCATCCAAGATCATTTCCTTGTACTTATTAAATCTCCAAAATCTTTAGTAATATCACATGCAATCCATGGAAGATATGATGATGATATAAATAACATGTGTTCATACATAAGATAACAAGCAAAAACTCTTCTCTTTCTTTCTTCATTGGGCCGTAAGTTTCACCCCTCCCACATACATATTTCTTTCAAGTTTTTACATCTTCAAATCACTCAAAATAATCCATCACCCAAACCCCTATTGTGTGTTTCAAGCTTGGAGCTTAACCATTAAGGAAGAACACACTAAACCCTTCTCAAAATCCAAGGTTTTGTCTTCCCTAGCCTTGTGCTAGTAGTAAGCTTCTTAACCTTGTTTTGATTATTAATATTCATGTACATGTTCTTAGAAGCAAGTTGTACATGAAGGGTTTAAAATGTGGTTTGAAACATAATCTTTAATAGGTTTTACATGAGTAAAATAAATGGTTAAAGATATGTAAATGGATCATGGATTTGATGATGATAAAGTAGTGTTCTTGAAAATGTATAAAATCTACACATACACTAAGTAGGATGATGATTTGGTTAAGATTTGTGGAATAAGCTTGAATGTGTTAAAAGGTAACTTTAATCATCTTAAAATGATCATCTATGACATAATATATGATGGAATATATTAGAAGGTCATGAATAAAGAAGTTGAAAAATTAAAGTTTACTTACATAGAAGAATGAGATTTTGATATAATGGACAAATACATAAAACACACATACAAGTAGCCTTATATATGAAATATAAGACTATTAAAAGTGTTTTGGTGCAAAAATAACTTACCAATAAAAAGATGAACCTTCAAAGTCCACTATTTTGAGTGAAAAATGCTAACTTTGGAAGTTAGAGTGGAAAAATGCAACATTTGAAAGTTAAGGGACTAATATTGTAACTTTGAAAGTTAGAGGACTAAAATGAACATTTTAGAAACTATTAGTCCAAAAATGCATTAATGGAAAGTTTGGTGTCAAAAGTATAAGTAATAATTTTCCAAGGTTGATTTGGTAAATACTAGTAGATATACTTGGGTATTTTTGTATAAAAAGTATATTTTTATAAAGGTGAAAGTTATAAAAATATGGATTGTATTAACATAAGGATTTTTATAAAATAGAGATTTTATAAAAACGTTAAACAAAAATTAAAACTTGAGAAACTTATACAAAAATGAATACTTTTATATAAATGTGAATATAAAAGTATTGAAAGCATTTTTGTAGTTAAGTTAACAAGTTGGGTTAAAAATACATAAGTATTTTAAACCTTCCAAGTAACATGTGTTAGGAGGAAGAAAAATGAATAACATTTCTATAAAACACATGTTGGGAAAAACTTGGAAAAATTGACTATTCGAGCTAAGATATCGAACTAAGACGCGTTAACGAACCGTACACGGACAGAACATGAGAAAAATGCCATTGCGGCAAGATGAGAAAATATATATTTTTAGGAAGTAAAATATATATATACATCATGGGTGAAAACTAATAAACACTTTCCTAAGTGTTGAAGGAATCATTCGTGGGAGAAAAACATAACGTAAACAAGTAAGACGTTAAACAAACGTATATACTTAACAAGAAAAATTACACATTTATATATATATACGCTCGTCTCGGCAAAATTCTAGTATATCTACTTAATGGAAAAGTAGATATGTGGGAAGGAAAGCCGCGACGAGTAGACGAAGATATATATATATGTGTATGCCGTGCCGACAAGATCCTAGTACATTTATTTGAATGGGAAAATAAATATACGGTATGGTGAGTTGAATCGGGTGTTGAGAATGTACAATCGAACGACAAGATCTTAGCATATTTGTTTAAATGGGAAAACAAATGTGCGGCAAGGTGAGTCGGGTCGAGTGTTGAAATATATATCATATCGAGCGATGCGATCTTATGTATAATTATTTAAATGGGAAAATAATTATACGTTAAGTGAAGTCGAGTCGATAATAATAAAGGACAAGTTAAGGAAATATTAACAAGAGTAATATATAACTTGTAACACAAAGGGTAATCTAACGCCAACGAAACCTAGGATACGCGCTTAATTAAACGGGATTTGGAATAACTTGTGGTCGGGAGTTGGGTGTACAACTTGCCAAAGCACATGCACTATAGGGATAGTGACTTATACGTCTAGGACGTTTGTAGGTGCGAGACCCCTTTTGCTATCTGCTTAGTCGAGCCGGACGTTGATTCAGGTGAGTTTCACAGCCCCATTTTAAACTATTTTTACGTTTTCGGGGAAAAGATATGTTAGGGAAAATGTTTGACGGATTTATTACTTGAGGTGTGACCGCCACTCGGGGTTGAGTCCTCGCCTCTATAATCATTTATTCAGGGAAATGAAACCGGTGGAATATTGAATAGTACTATTGGTGCCTGACAAGGCCCACCCCTAATCGATAGCGTCGATTATGCATTAGTGTATGCCAGGGGTGCATATATTCTGAACTTAAGTCGTAGGATACCGAGTAACGACTTGGAGCGGGGCATATTTATTATACGTCTTGGTTTGATTATAGTCTCAAGTAGAATTATAGGAATTTGCAACTCCTATATATTGTCATAACATGGTATTTCCCAAGTATTCAAGTTTTGGAAACTAAAAACCTGTGAACTCACCATTATATTTATATTGACGAAATTTTAAACATATCATTCAGGTAATTAGATGAAGGCAATCAGGGCAAGCTGGGTCACGGAATCCTCCGATGCGGCGTTAAATATTTTGCGGGGTTTCACCTTTATTTCCCAAGGCTATGGGATATATTTGAGAAACCTCTCCATTTGTGTTATAAACAATTTACTTTTATGTAATGTTTTGAACAAGATTTGACGCCTAAATAAATGACCCGTTTTCTTAAATTACTTGTGACTTGCGTTAACCTTGACTTTATGCTCTTGAACCGTCGCGCCACGTGTTTCCGCCATTGTCGTGGTGTGACACAATAACACAATCTAATATGTTTAAATCCTTGATTTTGGTATCCTCTCCCCCTAAAACACTTAAGGATTGAATCCCAATCAAAAATTCAAACAATAATAGCCTCAATAATCCAGATGATTCAGTATTAGGGTTCAGATTGAAAATCATTGATTCTGACTTGAAACATGGATGAATACCTACAAATCATAGCTTGAAATGATCAGAAATTGACAAGGAACACAATGATAGAGTGTAAAACAAACGAGCAACAAGGGGGTAGAATCTCAGAAATTTGAAAAATTTTCGTATGAGGGTTCGAAGGTGCAGATGAGGTTATATAGGCTCCACATT
Organism: Ambrosia trifida; assembly: GCA_028751855.1. Lineage (NCBI taxonomy): Eukaryota > Viridiplantae > Streptophyta > Magnoliopsida > Asterales > Asteraceae > Ambrosia > Ambrosia trifida. Next base: position 73,079,230 of record CM054131.1, on the reverse strand, counting down.
CGACCCTTTTAGTTGGGCGAATGTGAAGATATTTCCACTTTTGACCCTATTTAAAGGTTCGAAGGAGGAAATATGGTTCGAATGTGGAACAGACAAAAGAACACTCACATTCAACCGTTTAGAAAGTTCGAATGTAAAAGCAAAATTCCACATTCGACCCATCGAAGGGGCGAATGGAGATTAGAATTTTTGAACTTTTTACCAAATCTCAAAATCGAATCCCGTTCAACATTTTTCTTAACTTTTAAGCATCCGACATTCATTATTTCTCATTTGAAGATTACAAAACTCAAATTGTCCATCAAGTTTCAGAAAATCACTATCAACCACCATCGGCTATCAAAAATAATATAGAAATGTAAAATCTTTTGGATTTTCTGAAAGTTTTTGTTAAAACACACCTAAAATCTTTTTGAGTTTTTGTATTTTTGATGAAAAATGTAAAATGCAGAATTGTAAACATAGAGCAGTAAATGTTTCGTGATTTCCAGTAAGAGGATCATATCAGTTATTGAGAAATCTGATCACACCGTTGATCTTTTGATTTATATTATCATTAAAGACAATGTGTGATCCGGCAACTACTGATATTGTTGTCCACATAAGCTTACATGTAGATTGTTGTGCAGTGCTTTAGACTGATACAATTATTTATAGTATAAACGCAATTGTCTATGGTTCCCACACACACGACATACTCCCGTATCAAGGAATAAATGCACAAACACTCATTGTAACGCGTGATTATGCTTTCGTTATCTGAAATTTACAAGGTATGAGGCACAAAGGTGTACAGGTCAGCAACTCAATGCTACAAAGTCACTTGTGCACTCTACCAGGTTGAGGGCTGATATCAATCATGATTTGCATCAATGATTGGATACGATGTATTTGATAATCTTTGATTATCGGCATACATTAAAAATTCCTCAATTCGGTAACTTTAGGTTTTGGCATTAAAGCTCTTTTATAAAGATACCCTGTCTGATCTAGGTCCGTAATGACTTATGACAGAATATCAGATAGGCTATCCCGAGATAACTAATAACATAACGACCCGAAACCTCCGAATTTTGTACAAAAACCCTATCAAACGAAATTACGGTACTAAGACCATATGCCCATGAGGAGTTCATCCACATAACAATTCGTTTGATATGTATGTATCAGGCACGCATTACACTTCTTTAGCATGTGTCAGATCTCCACTGATGTACTATCATTTCCTCTTTTTCTCCTGGAAATCATTTTGGGTTTTTCTAATTATTTTTGGCTTTTAACTTTTTCAATGTTTTTTGGTTTTTCAAAAAATAAACTCCCCCTAAAATGAAAAACGTATTTTTGGGTTTTTGAATTTTTCTGAAAAACAGTAAAAACTAAAACTATAAAGTGATAAACCGAGGTGATGATTAGTCTTGTTTCTCTTATATACCATTAGCTTTTAAAAGATATTCAAGTCTAGATTTATCAAAAGCTTTGGTAAAAAGATCTGCACGTTGATAATCAGTGTGGATTTTGACCATATCGATCAGCTCTTTTGCATAGCAATCACGAATAAAATGGTATTTAATCCGGATATGCTTAGCTTTTGAGTGATTGACTAAGTCTTTAGTTAATGCAATGGCGGCCTCATTATCACAGTAGATAGGGGTTTTAAGAAATTGCAAACTGTAATCAACCATCTGTTGTTGGATCCACAGAACTTGTGAGCAGCAGCTTGAAGATGAGACATATTCTGCTTCACATTTTGATAAGGCGACTGCGGTTTGTTTCTTGCATTGCCAGGTCACGAGCCTGCTCCCCATAAACTGGCATCCAGCCGTTGTGGACTTGCTGTCTTTGTCACAGCCTCCCCAATCTGCATCACTAAAAGCAATTAGGTCAAAATTATCATCATTAGGGTATCATAGTCCTCTCGACGGACTACCCTTCAGATATCGTAGGATCCGTTTGAAAGCTGCTAAATGACTTTGTTTCGTCTTTGATTGATAACGTGCACAGAGACATGTGGCAAACATTATGTCTAGTCTAGATGCGGTGAGGTACATCAGAGATCTGACGATTGCTCTTTTTGTAAAAGGATCAGTCAGCTCCCCCTTAGCGTCAACTCCAAACCCGTGATTGGGTTGTATTGGGGTATCCATCGGCTTCGAATCTTCCATCTAGAATCAGCTCAAGACTTCAGATACGTATTTGGTTTGGTGAATAAAGATCCCCGTTGGTCTTTGGTCCACCTGCTAGCCTAGGAAAAATTGCATCTCTCCATCGCACTCATTTCAAACTTTTCCTGCATAACCTTTTCAAATTCTCTGCACAAATGTTCATTAGTAGATCCAAAAATAATGTCATCAACATAAATCTACACTAGAAGCAAGTCATCCCCTGTTCGTTTTGTGAACAGTGTGCAATCTACCAAACTTCGTTTAAATCCTTTGGAGAGAAGATAGGTGCTCAGCTCCTTACATTCTCACTTGAAGTGACCTTTCCCACCACAGTTAAAGCATGTGACTTTGGCTTTGTTGAAGCCACATGTGGTGTTGGGAGATGTAGAAAGATTAGTTCTACCAGTTTTCTCTATAAACTCCGTCGCTCGTCTCATGACACTAGTAAATGCCCACTGAATGTCAATAAGCTCCATCTCTTCCTTGTCAATTTGGGTGTAGTCTTTACTTGTTAGGTTGTTATTACCAATCTAACTAGCTACTAAACCATTATACGAAGCAACCATAGCAGATACCAAAGCTACATGTTGCTGTGCAACATCAACAGTGACATTATTCAAATTTGATGTCTCCAACACAATTGGGCTTTGGTTTGGTTGACTTGGGTTCATTTGTGGAATAAATGGTTGTTGTTGGGGTTGGTTCAAGCTAGCTGAATAGCATGCAACTTGTTGCATAGGTGAAAATGGTGGAATGTAATTGGTAGGGTATGATGGTGGTGTGTAAGATGATGTTTGAGCAAGATAGTTTATTGGGGTTTTGGTTGGTTCAACAATTCTTGAAACACAGGCTATGTGTGGAGCAACAGAACTACTAGAACTTGAACTAGTCACAGATGAAGATATTCCACCATGATATATGTAACACCCCGGCCCGGAATGGGCTGACGTGTCACAATATCATATCAGAGACAAAAGACAAAGTTTCATTTATTTAATTATAAAACCTATAGCGTAACGGAAGACAGGTGGTTCTTAGTCTTAAGGTCAAAATACATTAATATTAAACATAAGTGACAAGACTTCTTCAGGTGGCATCCTATGATTTATTACTCTCTCTTTATCCCGCCCAAAGTAACCTGTTAACCTGTAGACACAAAAAGTTTACGGAATGAGCTGAAGGCCCAGTACGGAATAATAGGCTCAAATAGTAACGCAATAATTAACTGAAACGTACAACACAAATACTGATCTTGAAACATAAAGCATATATCGGAACTGAATCATGTAATACAGATGTACCCATAAGCCAAACTAAATTCTATTATGTGTGTTGATATACAGGTAGCTACTCCCGTCTATCAACACATGAAATGGCGCAGGTTGGCATACCCGCAACCATTTCCGAAATCTGAAACTGAAACTGAACTAGGATCGATCCATACGCCTCCTAATTGCATTGTACCACACCTGTACTTAAGAGACGCCGTGAACTAATCTCTCCGTCACGGGTGGAGCACATATTGTCGATGCCACAACAACATGCCCGCGGGACACTCCACGGGAAGCGGTAGCTTAGGGTAACAGAGCACTGAAAATCTGAGTCATATAATCTGATGCAAATAATAACTAATAATACTAATATCACTTACTTGGGAACATACGATAATGAGTGAATTAAAAGTATCGTATGATTTATATAATCTACTTTCAATATTAATATATTTAGAACGAGAAATGAACGGACGGTCAAATGAATTGATGCTCAAAGACGGGGGAGTTTTAATATTTATATATATTATTAATATTAATAGGGTTTATATCAATTGAACCAGATAACAAAGGAGAGGGGTAAGGATCCGTACCTTTAGTGTTCCAAAGTGATGCTTTCTTGTTTACGGATGTTGTAATTATCTACATATGAACTACATTTTGTTAAGAATTGTTCGGTTCCTATTAGTTGTTGGTTTAAAAGTATCATGTAATATGTTCTTAGTCATTGGTGATATTAAAACATAAGTTTTTGGTTTATACTTATTTTAAATCATGGATTTTATGAAACTTTATAAAAGTTTACGTTCACATTTTATATTAACAATAATGAATGCTATAATTTATAGAAAGCCAAGTTTAGTAATAGGTATGATATATTTTATTATTATTTCTTGACTTATAAAATATATACAATTGATCATAACAGTATTTGGTTTAATAAAACATGATACTAAACTTTGAAATTAGTAAATAAAAAGAATGAAGTTGACATATATCACCAACTTTGACATTAATATAATATAATATACATACTGTGTCAATCTGTCTTTTCGTTTCTGAAAACAATAAAATAATAAAATTTTAATACCATTCATCTTCTTAACATGATGTGTGCAAGAAAGGAAAAAAAAAACGCAGGTTCTATCCTGGATAATTTATTTGTTAAGTTTTATAACAAGCATGAGTTAACATATATACCTGAAGTTAGGGATGAACGGTAGGCCGGGATGTCAAAGGTTTACTGAAAACATCGATTGAGCTGTGAGGTTAATTTCGTGGTGGCTCAAAGGTGGTGGAAGGTGACTATGGAGTGGAGATAGCTTTCATGTTTCGGGTTCAATTTTTAACCAACCAGAAAACTTCTATAGAACAGAGTAGGGAGAGAAGTTAATACGATTTGGATGAGGGCTACACTGAGGACTGATCTTAATTTATAGCAAGCACTTCATGCTTATCGATATGGGTGTAGGCGGTTGACATCTAAAACAGAGGATGAGGTTGGCATGTGTGGTTTTGGTCGGAACAGGGGTTGTGTGTTCGATCGCGGTTCACCGAAGACGAAGAAGGTGACCGGTGATCGGAGAAGGGCCAGAGGTTGTCGAAGTTTGGTTATTGGCCGGAGAAGGTGACCGGTACTTGGTCAGAGGTGGTAACCGGTGTGACAGGAAAAGAAAAGGGAAGTCATGGTTTGGTTGTCGGAGCTCGAACGGAAGTGGTGACCGGTCGGAGATGGTGACCGATGCCTTCTTTCTCTCACGTCTCTCTTTTTCTCTATCACTCTCTCTCCTCTTTCAATTCATAGGTTTATGTCTTGTTTTCTTTTTGTGCAGAATTCATGTTCTTATTGTTTCATATTTATAGTCATATATATACATGTATCTTATGTTTAGTAATGATGAGGAAGATGATAGGTGTACAACGAGTGGTCAAAAGCTTGTGAGTTTAATATATGTGTTGTCATTCTAAAAATGTATTTGCTGTCCATTGAGATGATGATGCACAATTTGTCGTCCAAATATGTGCCACATATGAAGTGAGATGTTAAGTCAATGTATGTATGAGTCTATGAGTGTAGGACATTTTTGGTCTTATTTTATTTTTATATTATTTATTGTTGTAAGTTATTATTATCAAGTAAAATTACTATAAGTTAATATTAGTACTTAGTTTAATTTTTATTGTTTATAAAATGTTTAATACGTATACGATCAAACCCAAAATGATTATATAACTTGAATACTAGATAAGATAATCTAAAATCGTAGTAACGTGGTTGTCACATTTTCTTTGACCCATTGAGTCAACTCATGTTTCGATTATATCTTTATTTATTTTAGTTTATATTTTGTCGGATATTACAACCATCACCCCCTTAAAAAAATTTCGTCTCGAAATTTGTAGGTGGTATTTAAACGGAAATTATATAACATATGTCATAACGAGATTCATACTTGCTTGAATCAAACTTCTTAACGTTCAAACATACTAAGGTATATATAATGAATTAATTCATTTATTTCTTACTACATATATAATTCTAATAAACTTTTGAATTATTAATATATTTGAATATAACCCTAATCTATAAAATAGGAATCCCAATAGCGCACATTTATACCTGTAATTCATAATTATGTTCATGACCATAATTGTCAATTACCTTACAACTGTACTCTACTGGTCCTCCCACAAATCATGTTAATTACCTATCTAATCATGCAGAAACTTAACAGATAGTCATATAATCAAGATGACAATTTCGACTAACATGTCCCACATATATATTTAACCATATCTATTGGCCAGAATAACAGACATATTTATTAAAACAAAATTCATGGTTACCTGGACTAAAGGCTCTAAGATTCGAACAAACTAGGATATACTGAACGAATCGACTCTTCAGTTTCCCATGTAGCTTCACGTTCAGAGTGATTCTTCCAAAGGACTTTAACGAAAGGAATTACTTTCCTACGCATAACTCGTTCTTGTCTATCTAAGATAGCCTGTGGTTCTTCTTCATATGACAAATCTTCGTGAATCGAAAGTGACGGATAACTAATAACATGGAGCGGATGATAATTATATCCTCTTAACAAGGATACATGAAAAACGTTATGAACATACGAGAGCTGAGGTGGTAAGGCTAATCGATAAGACACTTCTCCAATTCTTTCAAGAATTTCAAATGGACCGATAAAACGAGGATTAAGCTTTCCCTTGATTCCAAATCTGCGAACGCCACGCCAAGGTGATACTTTTAAGAATACGTGGTCACCAACTTTGAATTCAAGTGTTCGTCTATGTTGATCAGCATAACTCTTTTGCCTACTCTGAGCTTCTTTTAATCGTTCACGAGCTATTGTAACTTTCTCATTTGTGATTTGAACTATCTCTGGTCCTTCAATAATTTTCTCTCCAACTTCCTCCCAATAGATAGGTGCTCGACATTTGCGACCGTATAATAACTCGAATGGAGCCATACCAATACTTGCTTGCCAACTATTGTTGTAAGCGAATTCAACAAGGCACAAGTATTCATCCCAATTACCACTCCAATCTAGCGCACATGCTCGGAGCATATCTTCTAGCGTTTGGATGGTTCGTTCAGATTGTCCATCTGTCTGGGGATGAAAAGCAGTACTGAACTTTAGACGTGTACCCCATGCTTTTTGGAAGCCTTTCCAAAATCTTGATGTGAAACGTGGGTCTCTGTCTGAAACAATAGAAGATGGCGTGCCATGGAGTCCAATAATCTCTTGCAGGAATATTTCAGATAATTTACTAACTGAAAATCCTTGCTGAATTGGTAGAAAATGGGCCGATTTGGACAATCTATCAACTACAACCCAGATAACATCATTCTTCTTGAAAGTCTTAGGCAAACCAGTAACAAAATCCATTGTGATCTCATCCCATTTCCAAACAGGAATATCCAATGGTTGCAATAGTCCACTTGCCCTTTTATGCTCAATCTTCACTTGCTGGCAGATGAGACATTTGCTTACGTATCGAGCAACATCTTCCTTCATGCCATTCCACCAAAAGTTCTGTCGTAAGTCTCGATACATCTTTGTAGATCCAGGGTGAATAGAAAATGGTGAGTTGTGAGCTTCGAATAATAATGACTCACGAAGGGCAGAGTCATTGGGTACACAAAGCCTTTTGCCACACCAAATCACTCCATGCTCGTCTATACGGAATTCTGATTGCTTGCCAACCTCAAGGTTTTGCACAATCGCCCATAGTTCTCCATCTTGCTTTTGTGCATCCTTAATTCGTGAAATGAGGTCGGGTTCTATCTGCATTCTAGCCAGATATCCATCCGATTTTCCAACATGAATGTCAATGTCTATCCTTTCAAGATCCTGAATAATTCGAGGGTGAATTTGAAGACCAGATACAGTTCCAACATTCTTTCTGCTCAATGCATCAGCTACAACATTGGCTTTGCCTGGATGGTATTGTATGTTTGCGTCATAGTCCTTCAGAAGTTCTAACCATCTTCTTTGCCTCATATTTAGCTCCTTCTGAGTGAATATGTACTTGAGGCTCTTGTGGTCTGTAAAGATGTCGCAAGTCTCACCATACAAATAGTGTCTCCAAATCTTCAGTGCAAAGACAACTGCGGCTAACTCTAAGTCATGTGTTGGGTAGTTGACTTCATAAGGCTTCAACTGGCGTGAGGCATAAGCAATAACTTTTCCATGTTGCATTAACACACAACCTAACCCTTTCTTTGAGGCATCGCTGTAGACTTGGTAACCTCCTGAACCAGAAGGAAGTATGAGTATTGGAGCTGTTACGAGTCGTTTCTTTAATTCTTCAAAGCTCTTATCTTGTTCTTCATTCCATGAGTACTTCACTCCTTTCCTCAAGAGTTTCGTGAGAGGTAATGAAATGATAGAAAATCCTTCAACAAATCTTCGATAGTAACCAGCAAGACCCAAGAAACTTCGTACTTCAGTAATAGAAGTGGGTCTAGGCCATTTAGTAACAGCTTCAACCTTTGATGGGTCTACCATGATTCCATCTGCTGATATAACATGACCCAGAAATGCCACTTGGCTAAGTCAAAAGTCACATTTGGAAAATTTTGCATACAACTTCTTTTGTCGCAACTTTCCGAGTACAGCATGCAGATGTGTTTCATGATCTTCGCGATTTTTAGAATACACAAGGATGTCGTCAATAAAGACAATGACGAATTTATCTAGGAAGTTGTGAAATATACGATTCATCAAATCCATGAAGACTGCAGGCGCATTGGTTAGTCCAAAGGGCATAACCAAGAACTCGTAATGACCATAGCGAGTACGAAAAGCGGACTTAGGGACATCATCTTTCTTGACCTTTAACTGGTGATAACCTGATCTCAGGTCGATTTTAGAGAAGAATTTAGCACCCTGAAGTTGATCAAAGAGATCATCAATACGAGGCAGAGGATACCGATTTCGAATTGTGATCTTATTTAACTCTCGGTAGTCAATACATAAGCGCATACTACCGTCCTTCTTCTTTACAAATAGGACTGGTGCACCCTAGGGTGAAACACTTGGTCGAATGAATCCAAGATTCAATAATTCTTGTAGTTGTTCCTTCAACTCTTTCAGTTCCAACGGGGCCATACGATATGGTGCTTTAGAAATAGGCTCAGCTCCAGGAATTAAATTGATAGTAAACTCTATCTCACGATCAGGTGGTTATCCTGGTAATTCATCTGGAAATACATCGGGATATTCGCGGACAACAGGTTGACTATCAATACTATTAGTACTAGCCGAAATATCTTTAACTGATGCTAAGAATCCCTCACAACCGTTCGATATTAACTTTTGGGCTTTCAACACGGAAATAATCTTTAGAGATTTATGGGGCAAAACCCCTTGATATACGAAATTGGGCGTTTGAAGATTACCGAAAATAACACGTCGAAAATGGCAATCTATGGTTACATGATGCCTAGATAACCAATCCATCCCTAGGATAATATCAAAATCACACATATGTATCGGAAAAAGATCTGCTATAAACACAATGGATGCAATACGTATAGGACAATCTTTATAGACGTGAGTGATCAGGATACAGTTTTCTAAAGGAGTGGAAATGGTCAAAGCATGATTTAACAGAATAGGTTGGACCGGAAGGTACTTAGTAAACAAGTGAGATACTACCGAATGTGTCGCTCCTGTATCAAATAATGCATAGACACTACGTTCACCGAGCTGAAGGGTTCCAGATACAGTACCTTGTGCATTAGCAGCATCAGTGGCAGTAAGTGTAAGCACTCTTCCCCTAGTGTTTGGTGGTGCAACATTTCCTCCAGTAATTCTCCTGGTTTCTGGCATAGTACACTCCTTGATCATGTGTCCAGTCTGGCCACATCGAAAGCATGCTCCTGAGGCTTTGCGGCAAATGCCCTGATGTTTCTTACCACAACTTTGGCATGGAGGGCTCATGTTCTGATTCGTCGGTTGAGCTCTATTAGGTCCTCCGTTAGGCCGAGTCTGATTCTGGACAGGGGCTTGATTAAGGGGTCTCGGATTCCAAGGACGTATCTGATTTCCCTGGTTTCGATTTGCTTGGACCCTACGGTCTTGATGGTTTGCAGCAGTAGAAGACTGGCCTGAAGCTTGCTTGGGAAATCCGTCTCTGTCTCTCTTTTTGCTTTCGCCAGTTCGTGATAAAAATTCCTTCCTCTCGAACTCAAAGGTCTTAATTGCATCAGCTACTTCAGTAAGGTCCTGGAATTTCATAAACATGATTGACTTTCGGATCCTATCATTGACAGCCCACTTGCACTATTCAGCTTGGACTACGTCAGAACCTGCCACTTCTCCCACAATACTGGCCAACCTTGTGAATCGAGTAATAAATTCAGAAGCATGCTCATCGATCCTTTGTTGAATAACAGCATACTCCCTGATGTGAGCTTCTCTGTCAGCAGTTGAGAAATACTTATCATGGAAAATAGTACGAAAATCAGCCCATAGAAGAGTAGTAGCATAAGCATCGCCCCCTTTGACTTGCTTGTATCCTTCCCACCAAGTCTGTGCATCATCTTCTAGTTTGTAGGTAGCCAACCTAACTTTGAATTGATCTGCAACTCCAAGAACTCCAAAGATCTTTTCAATATGGGCTATCCAGTTTCTTGCTTCGATTGGATTAGTTGCATGACTAAACGATCGTGGCTTTTGCTTTTGAAATCTCTCGATCCGTACGTGTATGCCATTAGCATTATTGTTTGTAGCGTTTTCACCGGTTTGAGTACCAGAATTTGGATTAGGTTCTGGGGTACGAGTTTGCTGTATAACGGCCTCAACCGTTTGAGCAATAAGGTTTGGAAGCAAACCAGCAACAGCTTGATTGATAGCAGAAACAACATTTGGATCCACTGCGTTTTCGTTTGTAGTGTTGTTGGGTATAGGATTAGCGCGAGTGGTCCTACGGGTTTGACGACGAGGAGGCATCTATAAAATAAACAAGATAATCGGAATCAGATTAGATAACATAACTAAAATCCTATCTTAAATCTACCCAAAACCTCACAGGCCTAATTACTATGTTTAAGTTTTCTACAGGAAAGAGCCTTCGCTCTGATACCATAGCTGTAACACCCCGGCCCGGAATGGGCTGACGTGTCACAATATCATATCAGAGACAAAAGACAAAGTTTCATTTATTTAATTATAAAACCTATAGCGTAACGGAACACAGGTGGTTCTTAGTCTTAAGGTCAAAATACATTAATATTAAACATAAGTGACAAGACTTCTTCAGGTGGCATCCTATGATTTATTACACTCTCTTTATCCCGCCCAAAGTAACCTGTTAACCTGTAGACACAAAAAGTTTACGGAATGAGCTGAAGGCCCAGTACGGAATAATAGGCTCAAATAGTAACGCAATAATTAACTGAAACGTACAACACAAATACTGATCTTGAAACATAAAGCATATATCGGAACTGAATCATGTAATACAGATGTACCCATAAGCCAAACTAAATTCTATTATGTGTGTTGATATACGGGTAGCTACTCCCGTCTATCAACACACGAAATGGCGCAGGTTGGCATACCGCAACCATTTCCGGAATCTGAAACTGAAACTGAACTAGGATCGATCCATACGCCTCCTAATTGCATTGTACCACACCTGTACTTAAGAGACGCCGTGAACTAATCTCTCCGTCACGGGTGGAGCACATATTGTCGATGCCACAACAACATGCCCGCGGGACACTCCACGGGAAGCGGTAGCTTAGGGTAACAGAGCACTGAAAATCTGAGTCATATAATCTGATGCAAATAATAACTAATAATACTAATATCACATACTTGGGAACATACGATAATGAGTGAATTAAAAGTATCGTATGATTTATATAATCTACTTTCAATATTAATATATTTAGAACGAGAAATGAACGGACGGTCAAATGAATTGATGCTCAAAGACGGGGGAGTTTTAATATTTATATATATTATTAATATTAATAGGGTTTATATCAATTGAACCAGATAACAAAGGAGAGGGGTAAGGATCCGTACCTTTAGTGTTCCAAAGTGATGCTTTCTTGTTTACGGATGTTGTAATTATCTACATATGAACTACATTTTGTTATGAATTGTTCGGTTCCTATTAGTTGTTGGTTTAAAAGTATCATGTAATATGTTCTTAGTCATTGGTGATATTAAAACATAAGTTTTTGGTTTATACTTATTTTAAATCATGGATTTTAAGAAACTTTATAAAAGTTTACGTTCACATTTTATATTAACAATAATGAATGCTATAATTTATAGAAAGCCAAGTTTAGTAATAGGTATGATATATTTTATTATTATTTCTTGACTTATAAAATATATACAATTGATCATAACAGTATTTGGTTTAATAAAACATGATACTAAACTTTGAAATTAGTAAATAAAAAGAATGAAGTTGACATATATCACCAACTTTGATATTAATATAATATAATATACATACTGTGTCAATCTGTCTTTTCTTTTCTGAAAACAATAAAATAATAAAATTTTAATACCATTCATCTTCTTGACATGAAGTGTGCAAGAAAGGAAAAAAAAACGCAGGTTCTATCCTGGATAATTTATTTGTTAAGTTTTATAACAAGCATGAGTTAACATATATACCTGAAGTTTGGGATGAACGGTAGGCCGGGATGTCGAAGGTTTACTGAAAACATCGATTGAGCTGTGAGGTTAATTTCGTGGTGGCTCAAAGGTGGTGGAAGGTGACTACGGAGTGGAGATAACTTTCATGTTTCGGGTTCAATTTTTAACCAACCAGAAAACTTCTATAGAACAGAGTAGGGAGAGAAGTTAATACGATTTGGATGAGGGCTACACTAAGGACTGATCTTAATTTATAGCAAGCACTTCATGCTTATCGATATGGGTGTAGCCGGTTGACATCTAAAACAGAGGATGAGGTTGGCATGTGTGGTTTTGGTCGGAACAGGGGTTGTGTGTTCGATCGCGGTTCACCGAAGACGAAGAAGGTGACCGGTGATCGGAGAAGGGCCAGAGGTTGTCGAAGTTTGGTTATTGGCCGGAGAAGGTGACCGGTACTTGGTCAGAGGTGGTAACCGGTGTGACAGGAAAAGAAAAGGGAAGTCATGGTTTGGTTGTCGGAGCTCGAACGGAAGTGGTGACCGGTCGGAGATGGTGACCGATGCCTTCTTTCTCTCACGTCTCTCTTTTTCTCTATCACTCTCTCTCCTCTTTCAATTCATAGGTTTATGTCTTGTTTTCTTTTTGTGCAGAATTCATGTTCTTATTGTTTCATATTTATAGTCATATATATACATGTATCTTATGTTTAGTAATGATGAGGAAGATGATAGGTGTACAACGAGTGGTCAAAAGCTTGTGAGTTTAATATATGTGTTGTCATTCTAAAAATGTATTTGCTGTCCATTGAGATGATGATGCACAATTTGTCGTCCAAATATGTGCCACATATGAAGTGAGATGTTAAGTCAATGTATGTATGAGTCTATGAGTGTAGGACATTTTTGGTCTTATTTTATTTTTATATTATTTATTGTTGTATGTTATTATTATCAAGTAAAATTACTATAAGTTAATATTAGTACTTAGTTTAATTTTTATTGTTTATAAAATGTTTAATACGTATACGATCTAACCCAAAATGATTATATAACTTGAATACTAGATAAGATAATCTAAAATCGTAGTAACGTGGTTGTCACATTTTCTTTGACCCATTGAGTCAACTCATGTTTCGATTATATCTTTATTTATTTTAGTTTATATTTTGTCGGATATTACAATATAACTCTGGATTCTGAGGAACTTGTGCTCTTTTTGCTTTCCTCTTCTCTTCCATCTCTTTGTTCTCCAGTTTCTGAATAAATTCATTGATGGTCCAATACTGGTATGCATCCTTCTCCTTTAGGACCTCAATGTGTTGATTCCAGTATGGTGGTAATGCATCAGCGAACTTATCCACCAACTCAGACATAGGTATGTTGATCTCATAACTTGACAGTTCGGTTAACAAATGACAATACCTAGGAATCAACTCCTTCAATGTCTCATTTCCCATATAACTAAAAATCTTGAACTCTTTTCTCAACTCCTCCATTGTTAACTTCCTTGTTTTCTCATTCCCATCATGACGATTCTTTATCATATCCCACAGCTACTTTGAAGTTGTGCACGACCCGAACTGATGTAGAAAATCAGTGTTAATAGCCTGGGATAGTTGTGAAAACGCCTTCTTCTCCACCGCAAACTTTTTCTTCTCATCTTCAGCTAAGCTTTCTAATGGAATCGGCTCACTAGTGTTCTCCAGAATTGGTGCTACATAACCCGTAGCTATCATTTGCCATGCCTCGGTGCCTTCCATTCCCATTTCCTCGAAATGAATCTTGAACTTGGTCTTCCATTGATTATAATCCAGCATTTCCATCAGCTTTGGTGGACGGATCCCACTACATGAAGATAAGTCATGAATTAGCGTAGAAATAGCATTGGTAGTTTCAGAGTGTACCGCAGCTGCTGCAACTCCCCAATAATCAGCCATGGGTTGTTGTGGTGGTTGTGTAACTTGTTGTGGCATCGAACTAGTCATCGCCAAGTAATTGATTGGTTGAGATGATTGACTAGTCGTCTTCTGAGTAGCTACCGACCAAAGATCCATTGTCACTTGTTGTTGTGGTGTTGTATTACGTGTCGGTGTTGTTGGAAAGTTCCACATATCGTCTACAAAGTATAAAACACGAAAACGATTAGAAAAATTTTCAAACAATTTCTACTTTCGACCTTTTACAAGTAATCGTGGGGTCGAATGTGAAATTATGTCCAGGTTTGACCCTTTCTGAAGACTCGACCAAAGTATCCCACTTTCGACCTTATGATGGGTCGAAGGTACAACAACTGGTCAAATGAACAACAACACACTAAAAACTCTTAGGTTCGGCCGGAATAAAGTCTAGTTTCGACCTAAAACCTCCTGGTTTGACCTAAAACACACACTCTTGACCGTTTCTCCCTAGGTTCGACCCTTGCATTTTGAAAAATGGTTATTCCTTGAAAATCAGTTATTTTGAATCAAAATTTTCAAAAGTTAATGAAATTTGATGATGTTTTGCAGGTTTTGCTTCGGAATTGATTTGAAACAAATTTAATAAAGAGAATTTTAGATTTTATCCATGAAAACAAGTTCAAATCAATCAATATTCATCAATTTCAACTGTTCTTTGAAAACAGAAAAGTTTTTATCAAAATTGAGTCCAAATCAGCTCAATTATTATCAAATCGTAGTTGTTTGATCCTTATGGCTCTAATACCACTTTGTATGTGAGGATCGAATTGTCAAAACAAAGACTATGATCAAACAAGTATATCAATTCAGGTGCGGAATCCCTGAATCGATTACGAAATGATAATAATACTAGCCAAACACACAAATAACTTTCAAAGTTTCCATTTCATTGATAAACATGTTGATTAAGCTTCCAAATTGATGTTTACAATGCTATAAAATAAAATCAAACTCAAAGAAACCCTAGGGAGAGAACACACTCAAAGGAGGGAAACAAAATGACAACTATTAACTTTAAAATCTGATTCAGCCTATATATAGAACTGCATATTCGACCATATATATGGGCGAATGTGCACCTTGGACCAAACAAACGGGCAAATCAGCACAATACACTACAAAACTTCTCTTTCGACCTTGAGCATCTCCCTTCGACCATTATCTTTCACCTTCGACCATATCTAATTTCACCTTGGACCAAACAAACGGGCAAATCAGCAACAAGAAGAGATTGACCAGTTGAAAAAGAATGATAGAAAAATGTTGGATGTTGTTGTATCTTCACAAGAGTGCTAGGAAGGGTTGGAAGCAAAGATTAAACTACTCTAGAATGAGAATCAGAAGTTGTTGAAGCATGAACAGAGAAATACTAAAAGATTCATTGCTTTAAAACATGAAAACAAGCAAGTGAAGAAAGATAAAAAAGGGCTTAGGAAGCTGATTAATGATTTGTATGAAAAAGCTCCTCAGCTGAAAGCTGGTGAAGAAGACAAAGAACCTGAAGAGGAATGGGTTGATTTAGAACAGGAT
Organism: Ambrosia trifida; assembly: GCA_028751855.1. Lineage (NCBI taxonomy): Eukaryota > Viridiplantae > Streptophyta > Magnoliopsida > Asterales > Asteraceae > Ambrosia > Ambrosia trifida. The sequence goes on along the minus strand of CM054131.1, from coordinate 73,063,164 downwards.
GTCGGTGATGCTCCTGAGAAGAAGGATGGTGATGACAAAGATGATTCTAGAGATGATTTTGAAAATAGCTCTGCTAGTGATGATGATGATGATGACGATGATGATACTGATAAGTACAAATGTGAGAAGAGAGATGCTGGAAAAGATGCAGAAGAATCTAGTTCGAAAGCTCCTGCTGGCAATACTGATGATGATGATATTTTCTGGAATGAAAAGATCAGATCTTTATCTGAGGAAGATAAGAAGTTATATCGTCAGATGTTGACAAACAGAGTCTGGACGATTGAGATGACAGGAAGATTTCCAGAAAAATTTGAATCAAATGATATGAGATTCGTACTTGAGTACAATGATCTTGATCTTGAAGATGGTGAAGTTTCTACAGCTGTTTCAAAAGAAATACTTGAAGGTCTGGCTAAACAGGTTGGAAAATCTCTTGAAGAGTTAATGAGTGAGAACGAGATTCCGAATATTCCTGAAAAAAAGCAGAAAATCATTCTGATGATAGAGATACTCCAGTATTTGAAGATATTGAAATGGAGGATATTACAAGTGAGGAATATCCAGAATACTTTAAAGACAATAAGGATTCTGGATATCCTGAATTTTCTGAAGAATTGTTAAGCCAAGCTGAGAAACTTGCACGTGAGAAAAGTAAGAAGTTCATTGATGAAGTTTTCAAGAACTCAGATTTTCAGAAACCGACTGTTGAACAATCTGACGATCTGAAGAACTTGTTAAGGAAGCTGAAAGAGAAAGAGGCCAACCGACCAAAGACTGAGATTCAAGGTGGTTTCTATAAGTTTCATAATGAACTGTTTAAAGGTAAAGCTCTCGGGTGGAAATACTTAAGACAACTGAGGTGTGTTGCAGTGAAGTGGGAGAAAGGAATTCTGTATTTCGACAGATTCCATGACATTATAACACTACCTTACTGGGCTGTACCCGATGTCTTCAGACATACGTTGTCAGGTGCTACTGTGAGCAATGATGTTGTTGGATACTTTGCAGATCGCATGGAAAGAGAGAGTAGGACGAAATGGGATGTGTTCACCCCACAGTATCCGAAAAGGATTGTTCATAAGAAGAAAGATCAGATAACGGGGATGAACAAGGTTACTTTGAAATACGAACCACCGACAGTTTTGAAACATATACCTTTGATGCCTATTCCACAACACTTCTCAAAAGACTTTATGTGGTGGTACTATGATTGGAAGACGGCAGAGGCTATTATCTTGTTGAAAGATGGGAAGACTGACTTCAAGAAGATACACATCTTTGATCCAATGCGGTTGATAAATTGCTCTGATGAAGACATTTTCAGGCTGTATTACAACCCGATCTACTGTGAAGAAAAGGACAGTGAACAGGCTGCAAAATACCAACGTGTGGTATTTTTGTGTTTTGCGTGGGATGTTAATGCGGGGTGCGACTATAATAAGAAACTGGGGAAGTATGTTCAAGTTCAGAAAGAAAAGAAGAATCCGAAACAAACTCATGAACCAGTAATGACGAAAGAGGAGAAGACCTTATTGCACATCAAGCTGATGAACAAGAGAATGGACGAAGAACGAAGGCTTAAGCAATCTAAGCAATAGTCGAGGGGGAGTTTGTTGATGCATATTCTGCGACTAGTGCTATTGGATTGCTAATACAATCTTGTTTTGATAATATCGGAAGGTCGAAGGTGGATTTTGACAGGGTCAAAGGTAGATAAAATGGTCAAAGGGAGAAGCTTTTGGTCGAAGGAGAAGTTTTGTAGGTCATATTGTTGATTCGCCTTCTTGTTTGGTCGAATCTGCACATTCACCCATTCGTTTGGTCGAATGTGTAGGTCTATATAAGGGCTGAATTCATTTTAATGTTAAGTTAGTTGTCATTTTGTTTCCCTCCTTCGAGTGTGTTATCTCCCAAGGGTTTTATTGAGTCTGAAATTACTTTATTTCATTGTAAAAACTACTTTGTAAGATTAATCAAGTTGTTTATGAATGAAATGGAAACTTTGAAAGTGATTTGTGTGTTTTGCTGATCTTATTATCATTTCGTAACTGATTCAGGGAATCCGCACCTGATTGATATACTTTTTTGATCAACGTCTTTGTTTTTGACAATTCGATCCTCATACACATTGCAGTTGTAAATTGTACATCACAGATTCAATGGCTTTAGTATCAATTGCTTGATTATGGTATCAAAGAGACCAAGACCCCATTTCTTGTTGATGGTAAATCTGCCATTAGCATAATTCAAAATCCTGTTCAGTTTTCAAAGACTAAACATATTGAAATCAGGTATCATTTCATAAGAGATTGCTATGAAAAAGGAAAGTTTGAGGTGAAACATGTGACATTAGTTATAATTCCAAGTGTAGGAGTTCGTTTCAGATATCTGAAAATTCCTTTGACTGCAATTAGTTGTGATTCCCTTGGAGCTGATTGATATCTAACACAAATACATGTTGAAAACATAATATCTGATATAGATGTAGTTAAATAAAGTAGGGAACCTATCATACATCTATACATGGTTTGATCAATTTGTTTCCATTGATCATGTGGTTCAACTTATGTGGTTGGACTCATGGGAGTGGAAGCTGATTACAGTCTTTTTAACAAAAAAATTTCACTAATTCTTTAACATATTTTGATTGATGTATTCCACTTGTTGTTAGTTTAATATGCAGTCCCAAAAAGTATTGCAGTTCTCCCATGCTACTCATCTCAAATCTTGATTGCAAGAGTTTCTTAAATTCATCACACAGTTTTGAATTTGTTGAACCAAAAATAATATCATCAACATAAATTTGAACAAGTAGGATGTGATTTCTAACATGCTTGTTTTAGCCCATAAAGAGCTTTGTTATGTTTGTACACCCAAACAAGATGAGAAGGATCCTCAAACTCAGGTGGCTGACAAACATACACTTCCTCTTTTATTTTTCCATATAAAAATGCACTTTTTACATCCATTTGAAAAACTTTAATTTTGTTGGAAATTGCATAAGCCAAAAATAACATGATGGCTTCAAGCCTTGCAACTAGAGCAAATGTTTCATCATAATCAATTCCTTCTTCTTGAGAATACCCTTGTACCACCAGTCTTGCCTTGTTCTTGATAATTAAACCAGACTCATCTTGTTTGTTTCTGAAAACCCATTTTGTTCTAATGAGTTGTTTGATTGGAGGTAAGGGACAAATTTCCCAAACCTGTTGCTTTTTGAACTGTGATAGTTAATCTTGCATTGCTTCAACCCAAGTGTTGTCTTTAAGGGCTTCCTGATACTTCTTAGGTTCCAGCTGAGAGATAAATACTAAGAATAAGCAGAAGTTGGAAAGCTGGTTTCTTGTAAGTACCCCTGATGCAATATCACCCATGATTTGATCCAATGGATGATCTTTGTGTTCAATCAGTTGTTGTAAACCATTGATAGGTGTAGGCTCTTGTACTTCTTCAAACAAACCACCGAGGTTGATTTGAACATCTTAAGTAGTTGCAGGAGCTGAATCAGAATTTTGAGTTTGTACATCAGCAGTTGTTAAATCAGAAGTTTGAGGAACTTCTGATGGTTTGAAAGTTGATTTAATGACTGTATTTAGAGTCCATGATGGAGGACCATCATCAAACACTTGATTACCATAATAAGTGGTTTTAGATGAATCAACAGTCTTTTTATGTCCGAAATTAAAACTGTCAAGGTCAAAGAGTTCAGCCGGATGTGCTGGAATGAGTGCATGTTTTAACTCATTGAACTTGACATTCAGTGTTTCTTCTACTATCTTGGTTCTGGAATTGAATACCTGGTAGGCTTTTTTTCTTGAAGAATAACCAAGAAAATAACCTGTATCAACTTTAGTAGCAAACTTTGAAATAGCGTCATTGATGTTGAGGATAAAACATTGATATCCAAAAGCCCTGAAAAAGGAGATGGGGGGCTTAATGCCATGAAGAATTTCATATGCTGTTTTGGAATGTCTCTTGGTGATAAGAACTCTATTCAGAACATAACAAGCTATGTTGACTGCTTCAGCCCAAAAATAAAGAGGTAGGCCTGAATCAGCTAACATTGTTCTTGCTGCTTAAATCAATGTTATGTTCTCCCTTTCTACCACACGATTTTGTTCAGGAGTTTTGGGAATGCTAAATTGTCTAACACTCCCTTTAGACAAACAGAATTTATCCAGAGTTTTGATCCTGAACGTTGTCCCGTTGTCACTTCTTATGACTTTGACATAGAGAAAATATTGTTTCTCTACGTGTAGAATGAAGAGCTAGATAATTTCAGCTACCCCATCCTTGGAAAATAATAAGAAGACCCATGTGAATCTTGAGTAGTCATCAATGATGACTAAGCATTATTTCTTCTTACCAATGCTCATGATTTTGACTGGCCCAAATAAGTCCACATGAAGTAGTTGAAGTCATGCAATTGTTTTTTATCCTTCAATAGACTTATAGGAGGACTTATGTTGTTTTCCTTTAAGACATAATACATAGTGTTCTTGACACTGGTATACTTTTAAGGGTAGATCTTTGACCAAGCCCATTTTTGTGACTTTATTTATGATTTTAATGTTCACATGACCAAGTCTCCTATGCCAAAGGTCTGTCTCTGAAGTTGATGCCTTTGAGAAGAATCAGGTTGTGTTGTTCAGTACTTTGTTCTATTCAATGTCCACAGCATAGACATTGCCACATCTTTTGGCTTGCAACAAAGTATAATCTTCAATTATCTTCTCTATAAACTTCTGGCCTTCTGGTGATATGATTTTGCATGATGTTTTGGTGAAAAAGGAAGAATATCCTTTATCACAGATTTGTAAAAACACTTAGCAAGTTGTATTCAAGGTTTTCAACCAAATTAACCTTGTCAATCTGCATTTTGCCTGAGGATACATTTCCATATCCTAGCACATATCGCTTTGCATTATTCCTAAAGGACACAGATCCTTCTCATTGACTTATGAAATTGTTGATCAGGTACCTGCATTCAGTCATATGCACTGAGCCTCCACTATCAACATACCAAATGCTATTTAGACCTCTGGAGACTCTCTGCACAAAGAGTAAATTAGTTAGATTTAGGAACCCCAGCCAATTTGGCTTTGGGTGTACTCTTAGGAATAGTAGCAGTTTGTTGTTAACCAATTTTAGAAATCCATGTCTTTGTGGCAATGGATTTATTGTTGAGAACAATGGTGGGACCTTTTTGAGGTTCACCATCAACTTTGGTCATCAGAAGTTTAACCAAATCTATCAAATCTTTAACCTTAGAAGTTTGTGAAACTGCTGATGGCTTAGGTCTAACTTCTGAAAGAGAATTTTGAGAGGAAGATTGTGGTTGAGATTTAGTCTTTCTGTGAGAAAATGTGTTAAATGGTTGCTGTTTGATGGGAAAGAAAGTTTTTTCATAATCTTGTTTGATTTGTTTTCCCACGACCATTTATAAAACTTTCTTGTTGTACTGATTTCCTTTTCTATATCTTCAAAATTCTGTTTTGTGGTTAAACAGACCACAAATTTCACAAGATTTTGCCTTTCCTTTTAGATTTTCAAGAGTTTTGGAAGGCCAAGTACTGACAGTTGTTAAATCTGGAATTTGGTCATTAGTAGTTTTCAGAGTCTCAACTCCTGACGTAGATGAAACTGTTGGTGAGTCAATGTCAATTCTTTCTTCTTCTGCAGGACTTTCTTTTTCATTTGTAAGAAAGTTCAGATGAAAAGATGTACATTCTTTCATGTTAGATGTTTGTTTTTGAACTATTCTACTCCCATCATCAGTAGTTTTGGGAGTAAAATCATTTGGTGTTTCTGTATGATTGTACCGTATGCCAAATTTAACATTTGATGCAGTTTGTTTGTTAAGCAACATTTGGTAACCTCTACATGACTCCACCCAATTTTCAGAATCAACCTTGGTGTCAGCAAGCTCTTTTCTGACTTTTCCTACGTTTTCTATCATGCTTTTTATTTGTGCTTGGGTTTCAATAGCATTGTTAGTTAATTTAGAAATTTCTTTTGTCTTTGAAGCAAGTTTTCTTTCTAAATCACATTTCGTTTGAGTGAATTTTCTTTCAGAGTCATTGGCTTTGCTTATAGATGCACATTGGTCTCTCTTATTAATGAAAATAATTCTTTGCATGATTTTGAGGAAAGTTTTAAAAGAGACTCATTAGATACCTGAGATAAGGCAACATTAGAGGAGCATCCCTCAAATGCCATTAAGGAAAAATTCTTTCTGCCATTATCAGGTTCACCCCAGTTAATGTCAAACATTTTGTTGTGTGCATCTGGACTGCACTCTGTTGTATCAAAAGGAAGACTGCTCCAGTCAACATACCCATTTGTGAAAAGACTTTGTTGAGTGGGTTGTTGAACTAATGGAGGTTGTTGAGCAGCAGGAATGGAAGTCATCTATTGTTGATGAGCAGGCATTTGTACATATTGTACTTGTGGCACATATTGGATTTGTGGAGCTTGTGCCTGTACAAAATGTGCACTTCCCTGTGTTACAAAGTTCCTATTGTAACTAGGGTTTGATTGGTTTCCAGACTGTGAGTGGTTAAAGCTAGAGCTTCTACACTCTCTACCAAAGTGTCCCAACTTTTGACACTTATGACATCTCAATTTAGATTTGTCAAAACCAATTTTTGTAGAACTGTTCAGTCCTGGAAATTTCCTTCTTGACCTTTAATAAAATTTGTTAATTTTTATGCTTAGCATGGCCAGTTAGTGTAGTATATCCATATTCTCTAGGTCATCACTACTGAAATTTTTTAAGTCATCCATTATGAAACACATGTTATCAGTAGTTTGACAGTTTTCATCATTGTCATAAGCTGGATGTGATCTTTCTGATGAGATCCCAACAGTTATGTCCATGTAATCACCAGACCCAAAATCATTAGAACAAGAAGGCGAGTCTTGTCCTAAGAGTGTTGTGCTACCTGGAATATAGTCATCAAAAGTTTTTCTAGAGTTTTGTAACTTTTTCTTTTGATTGATTTCTCTTTCAAAAGTAATTAATCTCCCATGTAATTTTGTGAGTGAGAGAGAATTAAAATCTGGTCCTTACCTGAGAACTATAGAATAAGTTTACCATTTTTCTGGTAAAGACCTTAAAAATATATGAAGCAAATGCAAGAAACAAACCGCAGTTGCACTATCCACATGTGAAGCAGAATACGTTTCAGCATCGAGCTGCTGCTCACAGGTTCTTTGGATCCAACAACAGATGGTGGATTACGGTTTGCAATTTCTTAAAACCCCTATTTACTGTGATAATGAGGCCGCAATCGCATTAACAAAAGACTTAGTAAATCACTCATAGGCTAAACATATCCGGATTAAATATCATTTTATCCGTGATTGTTATGCTAAAGAGTTGATCGATATGGTCAAAATCCACACTGATTATCAACGCGCAGATCTTTTTACCAAAGCTTTTGATAAATCCAGATTTGATTATCTTTTGAAAGCAAATGGTATTAAAGAAAAACAGGACTGATCACCACCTCAGTCTATCACTTTTTAGTTTAACTTTTTACTGTTTTTCAGAAAAATTTCAAAAATCCAAAAACATTGAAAAATTTCAAAATCCATAAAAATTGAAAAATTTCTTTGCTGACTGCTATATCTTCTTCCCTTAGATTAATGCCATCAGATTTCTGTGAACAAACGATATCTGGGCAGTCACATATTTGAAATGCTCCAGCTTATCCTTGGGAACAGTAAATTCGAAAATCTATAAAAATCAGAAAATTCTAAAATGATTTCCTGGAGTATAAAGGGAAATGATAGTACATCAGTGGGGATCTGACACATTCTAAATAATGCAATGCTATATAGGGCGTGTGTCTGAGTCTGTGCGATGTGCTGATAGGCTTCGTAGATCTATTACTGCGTGCCTGATACATACATATCAAACAATTTGTTGTGTGGATGAACTCCTCATGGGCATATGGTCTTAGTACCGTAATTTCGTTTGATAGGGTATTTGTACAAAACTCGGAGGTTTAGGGTCGTTATGTTATTAGTTGTCTGGGGATAGCCTATCTGATCTTCTGCTGTAAGTCATTACGGACCTAGATCAGACAGGGTGTCTTTATAAAAGAGCTGTATATGCCAAATCCTAAAGTTACCGAATTGAGGAACTTTCCATGTTATATGATAATCAAAGATTATCTATTAAATCGTATTGATCATTGATGCAAATCATGATTAATATCAGTCCTCAACCTGGTATAGTGCATATGTTACTCTGCTTCATTAATTTGCTGACCTGTATACCTCTATGCATTATATCTTGTACAATTACAGACAACGAAAGCATAATCACGCTTTACAATGGGTCTTTGTGCATTTACTTCTTGATACGGGAGTATGTCGTGTGCGTGGGAACCACAGACAATTGCGTTTATATTATAAATATCAGTATCAGTATAAAGCACTGCACAAAAGTCTGCAAGTGAGTTTATGTCGATCACAATATCAGCAGTTGCCAGATCACACATTGTCCTTAATGATAATAATTTCAATACGATCAACGGTGTGATCAGATTTCTCATAAACTGATATGATCCCTTTACCGGAATCACAAAAATATTTACAGTTTTTCATTTACATTTCTGCATTTTATTTTCTCATCAAAAATTACAAAACTCAAAAAGATTTTAGGTGTGTTTTAGCATAAACTTTAGAAAATCCAAAAAGTTTTTTCTTTTTCATCTTATTTTTGATAATTGATGGTGGTTGATGTCGATTTTCTAAACCTGGATACACCATTTGAGCTTTGTAAATTTTAAAATGTGAAAACATGAATGTTGGATGCTTAAAGGTTGGAAAATAATTGAACCGGGACTCGTTTTTTTGAGATTTGGAAAATTTACAAAAATCCCAATTCTCATTCGCCCATTCGTTTGGTCGAATGTGGGATTTCACTTGTTCATTCGTATGCTTTGTTTGGGCGAAGGAGGGTGTTCCTGATAAATATGTCATTCGAACCCTTTTATCTCATTCGAACCCTTTCAATAGGGTCGAAGGAGAGAAAAGTTTCTCCTTCGTATGGACAAAACGGGCGAACGTACAGGTCTATATATATCCAGTGTCTCATTCGAACCCCACTTATAATTTTTTCCAGATTTTCTTTGTAACCTCACCTTGTTGATTTTTCATTAAAAATTGTTCTATTGTGTTCGTGGGATATCACTGATCAGTTCCATATCATTTTTACAGGTATTCAACACGGATTCAGTCGTTTAATCCCTGTTTCTCTATTACGAGCCCTAACCGCTTAAAACTGATCTAAATCAACTTTGTAATAACAATTGTTGGTCAGGGTTGATTGTGTGTGAGTTTTAGGGGGAGAATTAATCAAAACAAAGGTTTAAAACAGTCCAGATTGTGCAATCAGTGTATAAACCCTAGTTTTTGGGTGAAAACACAAACACAATCAAAAAATTGATAATCTGTTAGTCTAGGATTGATTATCGGCATTATTAGGTCCCATTTCAATCAAATGGACATGTTCAGGATCTCTAAATTTCAAAATTGATTTTTCAAAAATATGAACTGTCTCCTTCGACCAGTTCGAATGGGCGAAGGAAGAATCTAAATTGGGCGAAAGAGAATCTGATGGGCGAATGAAACTTTTTATTAAAATCATTACATTCGTACCATATGTTTCTCATTCGCACCTACACAATTTCACATTCGTACCCCCGTTTGGGCGAAGGAAGAAGTTTTGACCAAAAATTTTCAATTTTGTTTATATTGTCCGTTTTTAACATGTTTTCTTGATTTGTTTTGCAGATCTAACAATGTCTGAACAACAGAAGACTACAGAACAGGCAGGATCCTCATCACAGCCCGCAAAGCAGCTTGATTTTGAGAATGCGCACAACTGTTGTGCATATCTTGGCGACGTGAAGAAGCACGCGGAATTTGTTGGTATCATTGAGTTTTTGAAGCGAAGCAGAGTAATAGATGCTATTGCTACGCCGACAGTGATCTACCGAGACATGATTCAGGAATTCTGGTCCAACGCTAAACTAGATTTCTGGAAGAACGAATCTTGCTTGACGAGCAAAATCCAGGGACAACGAGTCATTGTGTGCGAAGAAGATTTAAGAGAAGCACTAAATCTGGATGATGATCCGAACGATCCAAAGGAGTTTACATTCATGGATCAAAGGAAGTGTTTTCTCAGAATGAAGTATAACGGACCTATCACTGATGGTTCGTTGCATAAAGGAAAGCTGTGCCCACAGTTCAAGTATCTGGCACATGTTTTAATCCATGTATTCGGATCTGCTGCGGGAGGTTATGACTTGATGAGGAAGAGCATCAGTTCGATGATGGTTGCTTTGGTATTGAACAAACCGTTCAATATTTCTGGCATGCTGATGTCTCACTTATTGGAACCTGTCAATGGAACGAGGAACCTGAAGTTTCTGTTATATCCTCGTTTTCTTCAGATGATATTCGATCACAAGTACAAAGAATTGATGAGAGATGCTAAACATATTGTTGTTCAGGAACACATGTCGCTGAACACACTAGCTAGAATGAAAGCCTATAAGGGTTTATCTGTTGAAGAACATCCTCCTGTTAGACGTTTGTTTGGTCATCTAGCTAGGGCAGATTATAATGATCCGGGTGAGGGGCTTGTAAGAAATGCGAACAGTGATTCTGATGCTGACAATCCTTTACATCATGTTGATCCTGACGCTAAGCGCAAGAGACAAGTGGTGAATGTAGGCGCTAAGAGTGGTAACACTAAGAAACCAGAGATAAGGATTGAGGTTACTGAACCAGAAAAGAAGAAGAGAACTCAAGGTAGAAATAAGAGAATGGCGAAAAAGGGATTGAATCTTGTTGATGAAACTTCCATTGATTCAGAAGAGACAATTGAGGAAGAACAATGGAATTCGGATGCTGAGACAGTGACGACCATGCCCAAGGCCACTGAGGCTGGTGCGTCTGATAGCCAAAGAGAAGAAGATCAAGGGAACAAAAGTCCTATTCCCGTTGATGTTGAAAATTTGGGTTTTAATGCTGAAGAGACGTTTGTTGGTTCTCCTGTGCAAGGTGCTAGAAAAGAGAAGAAGAAGCAGGAGAAGCCAAGTATAAAAAGAAAGAAAGAGATAGAATCGTTAATTGCTGGTAAGAAACTGCCGCCAGCTACAAGTTCAAAGTCACCGGTTACAGCACCTGCTCAAAAGAAACAGAAGACAGCAGCAACATCTAGCACACAACAAACAGAAGAAATTCCAATGGATGATGTGAATGAAGCATTGGATAATGTGCTGAAGAAGATCAGGAAAGGTAAATTGCATGAAGCTGTTGAACCACCAAGGAAGACTAAAGTATCGGTGGACAGTGACATCATGACTGCTGTGAATCAAAGATTCTCTGAGCTGATGAATTTGATTACAAAACAACAGACGGAGATTGAGCAGCTAAAGTCAAATGACAAGAAAATGTTAGAAGTCGTAGTCACATCGGCAAATGATGAGACCCTGAAGAAGACAATTAAGAAGCTAAAGAGAGAAAACAAGAAGTTGCTGAAACATGAGCAACGTAACACCAGAAGGATAATAGTCTTGAAGAAGGAGAACAAACAGCTGAAAAAGAGTAACAAGCATATGGATGATCTGATAAAGAACTTGTACTCTCAGGCTCCTCAACTTCAAGCTGGTGAAGTGGATAAAGAAAGAGAAGAAGAGCAAGTTGACTTCGAACTATCTGATGAAGAGGAAGATGATGAATTAGATGAAGATGCTGGTGATGATACAAAGACGAAGAAAAAGGATGATAAGGATGATGATGGATCGGATGATGGATCTAGTGATGGAGACGGCTCTGCATTTGATAGTAGTGATGACGATGATGATGATGTTGATAAGTTTTCTTACGAGAAACGTGATTCGGATAAGGGCGGTGAATCGAGCTCGAAAGCTCCTGGTGAGAATGTTGATGATGAAGATATTTTCTGGAAGGAAAGATTGAAGTCATTGTCTGAAGAAGATAAGAATAAGTATCGTCAGATGTTAACCGATCGAGTCTGGACGATAGACATGACTAGCAGGTTTCCAGAAATATTTGAATCTAACAATAAACTCTTCGAGTTGGAATATGATGACCCTGATCTTGAGGATGGGGAAGTGTCTGCAGCTATTTCGAAAGAAATTCTGGAAGGTTTAGCAAAGCAAGTGGGTAAGACGTTAGAAGAATTACTTGCTGATAATTTTGTTCCTAAGATTCCTGAGAAAGAAGCTGGAAATCACTCGGATGATCGTGATGTTCCTGCATTCGAGGAAGTCGAGATGGAAGATATTACGAGCGACGAATATCCACAATATTTCAGAACAAATCAAGATTGTGGATTTTCTTTCTCAGACGAACTGCTAAACCATGCCGAGAAGCTTGCAAGAGATAAGAGCAAAGTCTTTGAAGATGAAATTTTTAAAGGGCACAACAAGCCACGGTTCGAGCAATCAGACAGCTTAAAAGAGTTGTTAAAGAAGTTGAAAGAAAAGGAGAATAATCGTCCGAAACCAGACATTCAAGGCAGCTTTTACAAACTTCACAATAAGATTTTCAAAGGTCGTGCATTGGCCTGGAAGTTTGTTAAGGAGTTGAAGTGTTTCGCAGTAAAATGGGAGAAGGGGATCTTGTATTTTGAGAAGTTTCATCACTTGAAGACCCTTCCATATTGGGCAATCAGAGACATTTGTCGTCACCGTTTAACGGGAGCGTCAAATAGTCAGATTACTTATTTTGCTGAAAAGATGACTCGTGAAAGCCGAACCAAGTGGGACTTGTTTGAACCACAATATCCAAAGCGAATCGTTCACAAGAAGGATATTGATTTGATAACTGGTACGCCCAAAGTGACTTTGAAATACAAACCACCGAAAGTGTTGAAAAAGATTCCCTTGATGCCTATTCCGCAACACTTTGCCAAAGACTTCATCTGGTGGTATTATGATTGGAAGATTGCAGAGGCCGTGATCGTTTTGAAGGATGGAGAGTCGAATTATAAGAAAGTGCATATATTTGATCCCATGTGGTTGATAAATTGTTCACATGAGGATATCATCATGCTATTCTATAATCCGATTTATTCAGATGCTAAAGATGCTGAGCAAGTAGGAAAGTACCAACGCGTGGTATTTCTGTGCTTTGCGTTTGATATTAATGCCGGATGTGATTATGATGTGAAATTGGGAAAGTATGTGGAGAAGCAGAAGGTGCCAGAGCTGAAAACGAAGAAACAGAAACAATTTCAGGAACCGGTGTTGACCAGAGAACAAATGAATCAAAGGCATATCAGAATGTGGAACAAAAGGTTGGACGAAGAACGACGAACACAATCCAAGCAATAGTCGAGGGGGAGTTTGTAGATGCAAAAGTGCGACTAGAGCTTTGGATTGTAAAACACATTTTGGTTTGTTGATATCGAAGGTGCGAAGGAGTGAGTTTAATAGTGCGAAGGAGGATTTAAAGGTGCGAAGGAAGATGTTTATACGAATGAAGACTTAGATTATGGAAGAACTGGGTTCGACCAGTCAATGTGGGCGAACCTGCACATTCGCATGAATGATTTGGGCGAATGTGCAGGCCTATAAATAGGTTAAGTTCATTTTTGAATGTAACTTTGATGATTATTATTCCCTCCTCTTTCTGAAAACTCTCTCTAGATTTTTTTAAACATGTTTTACATTTAAACCTTGATTGTAATCATTATTCTACGTGTAATCAAGTGTTTTATGAATGAAATTGATTGAACATGATGATCTGCGTGTTTGAATCTGTTTGATTATTACTTTGTGATAGTTTTAGGGTTTCCGCACCTAAAACTAACTTGTTTGATCAATCTTTGTTTGTTTTCGATCCTAATACGCACATACAAGTTTGTGTAGGTCTGACCATTTAATTTTAAATCTGATATTAATGAAGAGAATCTTTCAAATTGTTGTGTTATAGTCTCTCCATTAACATCATGAGTAAAAGTTTCATACTATTGAGCAAGAATTTCTCTAGTATTGGCTATCACCTCATCAGTTCCTCCAAACTATTCTATAAGGTAATCCCATAGCTCTTTGGCACTTTCACAGTGTAAAAGCCCAACATAAATTTCATTTGGGAGAGCCATAGCCAACATAGAGAATGCCTTAGCATCCAGCTCAGTTTTAGGAAATCTTCTTCGGTGTAGTCTTTTGGATCTCTAGGTCTTTCTACTTTAGTTTCTGGATCTGTTAATACTGGTTTATGAGGTCCAAACATAACAGACTTCCAATATCCAGTATATTGTTTAGATAAAGTATGTGCCAATCTCCTTTGCTAGATATTATATTAATTTCTAACTAGCATAGGAGGTTTATTGGTAGATCGAGTGTTATGAGGGTCCATTTTTAAGAAATAAGATTGATCAAAGATTTCTTAAAGTGATGGATTGTTTAAAAAGTGAACTACAATCCTGTATTGAATATCAATAAGAGCCTGTGTCTGATTCTCAATTTGTTAGATTTATATTTGATCAGATGAACCAGTGCTCTTATACTAATTGTTGGATCAGTTTCTTGTTTTAATAGGTTCTTATCATGAACACTTGTATATTTAAACTATCAAAGTAATTTGCACATCGGATTATATGTTAAATTTTCAAGTTAAAGATATACTTTTAAGCAGTATTAAATACTCCCCCTTGAGTTATGAAACTAAAGCAGTAAGTGATAATCTAAAGACAATTAATGAATAAAATAGTAAATGCTTCAATGATTATCAGATTTAATGGAAATAATAACTACAAACAGAATGTCTAAAATAGTTGGATGAACCCATCTATTTATAGACTAAAAGTAAACGTACAAGAGAACTATTGAAGCAATATAATAAGTAGAAATACTACCACATGCTGTAACATTGGTACTTGTACAAAAGATCTAAGAATACTAATATTAAACTAAACTACTGAAGTTCAAAGGCGGTGGGAAGCTTCAATCAAAACATCTGATGAGCGACAAACTACTGATGAGTAGTTTGTCTTCAGCAGTTCTTCTGTTGACTTGTCTGGTTTGACTTCAGAACTTCTGATCATTACTCTTCAACACTTGATGTCTTCTTCTTCTTCAGTACTTTGAATCTTGTTCTTCAGTAATTTCCATACTTAGCATTTCTTACAGAAATAGGAATTAGACTAAGGCTTGCAAAGGTGGTTTATTCAATCCTCTTTGTCCTTACACAACAAAATCAAAGTTTTTTCAAATGGATGTAAAAAGTGCACTTTTATATGGAAAAATAAAAGAGGAAGTGTATGTTTGTCAGCACCCTAGGTTTGAGGATCCATCTCATCCCAATTGGTGTACAAACATGAAAAGCCTCTTTATGGGCTTAAACAAGCTCCCAGAGCATGGTATGACACACTTTCCACTTTTTTTGCTCAAAAATCACTTCACAAGAATCTCCATTGATAAAACACTTTTCATTAAACATGTTGGAAATCACATTCTACTTGTTCAAATTTATGTTGATGATATCATTTTTGGTTCAACAAATTCAAACTGTGTGATGAATTTAAGAAACACATGCAATCACGATTTGAGATAAGTACCATGGGAGAACTTGATGTCGTGTGAGTGTTTAAGAAAACTAGACTTCTTTTTAAAAAGGGCAAAGTCGCGTGGGAGATGCCAAAAGCTTTAGTTGAAAAGATGAGCAGGTTAGAAAACTAGAAAGACACTTACAAGTTTTAAATTTATAATTTAAACGATAGTTGCTCAACGTCAAACACGACACCGTAGGCAAGCGCACCTATCGTATATAGTATAGAAATATGCAAGTACCGAGTATCGAATCTGTGGACCCGATTCTTACTACTCAGCTTCATAAAATTACTTTTAAAAGACTTTTTAAAATGCAAGAAGAAAAGTAAAATGAGTGATGAAAACTTTTAAGGAAAATCAATAGCAAAACAATGGTGTTTCTTCGGGATCGGATGAATCTTCGGTATGAAATAGCTATCTTTATTTTATAGTGGTATGTTTGAGCGCGCACCTATGCTTAACATAGAATTGCAACTGCAAGTAAAGTGACTGTTCTCGCAAAGCTATACAAACGACTGTGTTCTTAATGTTATTATGAGGGTCTCCCAACCTGGTGAGCTCACCTCTCAACACTGAAAGTAAAGTGACTCTAGACTGTGTTGACTCAACCCCGAATTACCAGCCTCCCGGTGTTGCGATATAGACATCAAACTATTCTAGGCTTTTATGAATAACTTGTCGGTGGCCGGAGCATGACCGTGCAAGTTACCACTTAATATCATAGAGTAGTCGTGAGTTACAAGCACACGTGCATCCCCTACTTCGTTTAATTGACTTCCCAAAAAGTGACTGGTCTATCATTAACTGTGTGATAGTATAATGATGGAATAAAATAAAGACCATATTATTCCAATACGAGTTCATGAATCCATACCCAACATCGAGACATCACAAAGACCATGAAACCAAGATGTAAGATTAAGGATTAACTTATCATTAGGACCGAGTATAAAGACCGTACCGACCCTAAACGAGATCTTGATAATAGAGAATTAAGTCTCAAATTGTGTGTATTTCTACCCACAAATGGACTAATCACTACTCATGGGTTTAAGTTCACAAGTGCATGGGTTGTTACACACAATGCGTACACTCATGAGTCCTTCCCATTTCTTATCAAGACACTCACAAGACCAAACACTAAGTGATTTGTTAATTAGACCATTAAACAAAGCTAGAGTAGTAAGAATTATAAAGAACACAAAACACAACTTTAAAATAAAAGATAAACTATATTAATTCATACCAAGTATCCATCCTCACCCTAACAACACCAACAGAAATCTAGCCTAGCATGGTTAACACAACAAGCTCACAAGGTTTGGTTTGTGAACAAGACATGATGGAAGGGTGTATGAAGATTGCTAACGGTTTTTTGATGATTTTGGGGTGTTTCTCTCTCTCTCTCTCTCTCTCTCCCTCTCAGGGGGCAGAAACTTCGTGGAGAAGTGTTGGATTGCGAGTGGAAAGGGATGCTTCAAAATGTGGGGTGAAGTCCTCTAGTTATAGGTATTTCAGCTCTTGCACGCCCTCGACAACATTCTGGCATGCCCATGCTCAACAACGGGTACTGTTGCAGAGTCCATTGTCCAGAAGATGTTGGGTTGTTGCTAAGCACGCCCATGCCACATGTAGTGGCACACCAATCGTCTTGTCAGTCTTGGAGATGCCTAGTTTTGAGATTGACGATTCTGGTAATTAGTGTTGAAAGGATTCCTGTTTCCCTGTTGTGCTGAATGTGTACATTCTCACTTGAAGTGACCTTTCCCACCACAGTTAAAGCATGTGACTTTGGCTTTGTTGAAGCCATATGTGGTGTTGGGAGATGTAGAAAGATTAGTTCTACCAGTTTTCTCTATAAACTCCGTCGCTCCTCTCATGACACTAGCAAATGCCCACTGAATGTCAATAAGCTCCATCTCTTCCTTGTCAATTTGGGCGTAGTCTTCACTTGTTAGGTTGTTATTACCAATCTAACTAGCTACCAAACCATTATATGAAGCAACCATAGCAGATACCAAAGCTACATGTTGCAATGCAACATCAACAGTGACATTATTCAAATTTGATGTCTCCAACACAATAGGGATTTGGTTTGGTTGACTTGGGTTCATTTGTGGAATAAATGGTTGTTGTTGGGGTTGGTTCCAGCTAGCTGAATAGCATGCAACTTGTTGCTTAGGTGAAAATGGTGGAATGTAATTGGTAGGGTATGATGGTGGTGTGTAAGATGATGTTTGAGCAAGATAGTTTATTGGGGTTTTGGTTGGTTCAACAATCCTTGAAACACAGGCTATGTGTGGAGCAACAGAACTACTAGAACTTGAACTAGTCAGAGATGAAGATGTACCACCATGATATAACTCTGGATTCTGAGGAACTTGTGCTCTTTTTGCTTTCCTCTTCTCTTCCATCTCTTTGTTCTCCAGTTTCTGAATAAATTCATTGATGGTCCAATACTGGTATGCATCCTTCTCCTTTAGGACCTCAATGTGTTGATTCCAGTATGGTGGTAATGCATCAGCGAACCTATCCACCAACTCAGACATAGGTATGTTGATCTCATAACTTGACAGTTCGGTTAACAAATGACAATACCTAGGAATCAACTCCTTCAATGTCTCACTTCCCAAATAACTAAAATTCTCGAACTCTTTTCTCAACTCCTCCATTCTTAACTACCTTGTTGTCTCATTCCCATCATGACGATTCTTTATCATATCCCACAGCTGCTTTTAAGTTGTGCATATGACCCGAACTGATGTAGAAAATCAGTGTTAATAGCCTGGGATAGTTGTGAAAACGCCTTCTTCTCCACCACAAACCTTTAGTTCTCATCTTCAGCTAAGCTTTCTAATGGAATCGGCTCACCAGTGTTGTCCAGAACTGGTGCTACATAACCCTTAGCTATCATTTGCCATGCCTCGGTGCCTTCCATTCCCATTCACTCGAAATGAATCTTGAACTTGGTCTTCCATTGATTATAATCCACCATTTCCATCAGCTTTGGTGGACGGCTCCTACTACCTGAAGATAAGTCATGAATTAGCATAGAAATAGCATTGGTAGTTTCAGAGTGTACCGCAGCTGCTGCAACTCCCCAATAATCAGCCATGGGTTGTTGTGGTGGTTGTGTAACTTGTTGTGGCATTGAACTAGTCATCGCCATGTAATTGATTGGTTGAGATGATTGACTAGTCGTCTTCTGAGCAACTACCGACCAAGGATCCATTGTCACTTGCTGTTGTGGTGTTGTATTAGGTGTCGGTGTTGTTGGAAAGTTCCACATGTCGTCTACAAAGTATAAAACACGAAAACGATTAGAAAAATTTTCAAACAATTTCTACTTTCGACCTTTTACAAGTAATCGTGGGGTCGAATGTGAAATTATGTCCAGGTTCGACCCTTTCTGAAGACTCGACCAAAGTATCCCACTTTCGACCTTATGATGGGTCGAAGGTACAACAACTGGTCAAATGAACAACAACACACTAAAAACTCTTAGGTTCAGCCGGAATAAAGTCTAGTTTCGACCTAAAACCTCGTGGTTCGACCTAAAACACACACTCTTGACCGTTTCTCCCTAGGTTCGACCCTTGCATTTTGAAAAATGGTTATTCTTTGAAAATAAGTTATTTTGAATCAAAATTTTCAAAAGTTGATGAAATTTGATGATGTTTTGCAGGTTTTGCTTCGGAATTGATTTGAAACAAATTTAATAAAGAGAATTTTAGATTTTATTCATGAAAACAATTTCAAATCAATCAATATTCATCAATTTCAACTGTTCTTTGAAAACAGAAAAGTTTTGATCAAAATTGAGTCCAAATTAGCTCAATTATTATCAAATCGTAGTTGTTTGATCCTTATGGCTCTAATACCACTTTGTATGTGAGGGTCGAACTGTCAAAACAAAGACTATGATCAAACAAGTATATCAATTCAGGTGCGGAATCCCAGAATCGATTACAAAATGATAATAATACTAGCGAAACACACAAATAACTTTCAAAGTTTCCATTTCATTGATAAACATGTTGATTAAGCTTCCAAATTGATGTTTACAATGATATAAAATAAAATCAAACTCAAAGAAACCCTAGGGAGAGAAAACACTTAAAGGAGGGAAACACAATGACAATTATTAACTTTAAAATCTGATTCAGCCTATATATAGAACTGCATATTCGACCATACATATGGGCGAATGTGCACCTTCGACCAAACAAACGGGCAAATCAGCCCTATACACTACAAAACTTCTCCTTCGACCTTGAGCTTCTCCCTTCGACCATTATCTTTCACCTTCGACCATATCTAATTCCACCTTCGACCATTCGATATTGACAAAACAAGATTATATGTGCAATCCAATAGCATTAGTCGCACAATATGCATCAACAAAGTCTGATTGTGATGGACGATATTGATGAGAGTCTTGGTTTAGGTTCTGAAGATCTTTGTGGATCACCGAAGGCTGGAGTAAAACAAAAGAATCCAACATACAAGAAGAAAGCTAAGGCTGTTGAAATTTTAAAAGCCTATGGAAAGGAGAGTTAAAGAAATTGAAAGTTTGATTGCAGGAAAAAAGTTCCTGAAGTTTCTAGCTCGAAGTCTCCCGTGACATCCCCAGCATCGAAGAAACTATAAACATCTGCTGCTGAGAAGAGTTCTGTTCCAACTGATGATTTTAATGATGCTTTGGATAGAGTCTTGAACAAGTTCAAGAAAAAGACTCTAGTTGCTGAGGCTTCTACTCCACAGGTTACTGTATGAGGAGATGTGATGGATGCAGTTAATCAGAAGCTTACTAAGATGATGAAGATCATAAACCAGCAACAAGAAGAGATTGATCAGTTGAAAAAGAATGATAGAAAAATGTTGGATGTTGTTGTGTCTTCACAGGAGAGCCAGGAAGGGTTGGAAGAAAAGATTAAACTACTCTAGAATGAGATTCAGAAGTTGTTGAAGCATGAACAGAGAAATACTAAAAGATTCATTCCTTTGAAACATGAAAACAAGCAAGTGAAGAAAGATAAAAAAGGACTTAGGAAGTTGATTGATGATTTGTATGAAAAAGCTCCTCAGCTGAAAGCTGGTGAAGAAGACAAAGAACCTAAAGAGGAACAGGTTGATTTAGAACAGGATGCCGGTGATGCTCCTGAGAAGAAGGATGGTGATGACAAAGATGATTCTAGAGATGATTTTGAAAATAGCTCTACTAGTGATGATGATGATGATGATGATGATACTGATAAGTACAAATGTGAGAAGAGAGATGCTGGAAAAGATCCAGGAGAATCTAGTTCGAAAGCTCCTGGTGGCAATACTGATGATGATGATATTTTCTAGAATGAAAACATCAGATCTTTATCTGAGGAAGACAAGAAGTTATATCGTCAGATGTTGACAAACAGAGTCTGGACGATTGAGATGACAGGAAGATTTCCAGAAATATTTGAATCAAATGATATGAGATTCATACTTGAGTACAATGATCCTGATCTTGAAGATAGTGAAGTTTCTGCAGCTGTTTCAAAAGAAATACTTGAAGGTCTGGCTAAACATGTTGGAAAATCTCTTGAAAAAGAAGCAGGAAATCATTCTGATGATAGAGATACTCCAGTATTTGAAGATATTGAAATGGAGGATATTACAAGTGAGGAATATCCAGAATACTTTAAAGACAATAAGGATTCTGGATATCCTGAATTTTCTGAAGAATTGATAAGCCAAGATGAGAAACTTGCACGTCAGAAAAGTAAGAAGTTCGTTGATGAAGTTTTCAAGAACTCAGATTGTTAGAAACCGACTGTTGAACAATCTGACGATCTGAAGAACTTGTTAAGGAAGCTGAAAGAGAAAGAGGCCAACCGACCAAAGACTGAGATTCAAGGTGGTTTCTATAAGTTTCATAATGAACTATTTAATAGTAAAGCTCTCGGGTGGAAATACTTAAGACAGCTGAGGTGTGTTGCAGTGAAGTGGGAGAAAGGAATTCTGTATTTCGACAGATTCCATGACATTATAACACTACCTTAATGGGCTGTACCCGATGTCTTCAGACATACGTTGTCAGGTGCTACTGTGAGCAATGATGTTGTTGGATACTTTGCAGATCGCATGGCAAGAGAGAGTAGGACGAAATGGGACATGTTCACCACACAGTATCCGAAAAGGATTGTTCATAAGAAGAAAGATCAGATAACGGGGATGAAAAAGGTTACTTTGAAATACGAACCACCTACAGTTTTGAAACATATACCTTTGATGCCTATTCCACAACACTTCTCAAAAGACTTTATGTGGTGGTACTATGATTGGAAGACGGCAGAGGCTATTATCTTGTTGAAAGATGGGAAGACTGACTTCAAGAAGATACACATCTTTGATCCAATGCGGTTGATAAATTGCTCTCATGAAGACATTTTCATGCTGTATTACAACCCGATCTACTGTGAAGAAAAGGAGAGTGAACAGGCTGTAAAATACCAACGTGTGGTATTTTTGTGTTTTGCGTGGGATGTTAATGCGGGGTGCGACTATGATAAGAAACTAGGGAAGTTTGTTCAAGTACAGAAAGAAAAGAAGAATCCGAAACAAACTCATGAACCAGTAATGACGAAAGAGCAGAAGACCTTACTACACATCAAGCTGATGAACAAGAGAATGGACGAAGAACGAAGGCTTAAGCAATCTAAGCAATAGTCGAGGGGGAGTTTGTTGATGCATATTCTGCGACTAGTGCTATTGGATTGCGAATACAATTTTGTTTTGATAATATCGGAAGGTCGAAGGTGGATTTTGACAGGGCCGAAGGTAGATAAAATGGTCAAAGGGAGAAGCTTTTGGTCGAAGGAGAAGTTTTGTAGGTCATATTGTTGATTCGCCTTCTTGTTTGGTCGAATCTGCACATTCGCCCATTCGTTTGGTCGAATGTGTAGGTCTATATAAGGGCTGAATTCATTTTAATGTTAAGTTAGTTGTCATTTTGTTTCCCTCCTTCGAGTGTGTCATCTCCCTAGGGTTTTATTGAGTCTGAAATTACTTTATTTCATTGTAAACACTACTTTGTAAGATTAATCAAGTTGTTTATGAATGAAATGGAAACTTTGAAAGTGATTTGTGTGTTTTGCTGATCTTATTATCATTTCGTAATTGATTCAGGGAATCCACACCTGAATTGATATACTTGTTTGATCAACGTCTTTGTTTTTGACAATTCAATCCTCATACACATTGCAGCTGTAAATTGTACATCACAGATTCAATGGCTTCAGTATCAATTGCTTGATTATGGTATCAAAGAGACCAAGACCCCATTTCTTGTAGACGGTAAATCTGCCATTAGGATAATTCAAAATCATGTTTAGTTTTCAAAGACTAAACATATTGAAATCAGGTATCATTTCATAAGAGATTGCTATGAAAAAGGAAAGTTTGAGGTGAAACATGTGACATTAGTTGTTATTCCAAGTGTAGGAGTTCGTTTCAGATATCTGAAAATTCCTTTGACTGCAATTAGTTGTGATTCCCTTGGAGCTGATTGATATCTAACACAAATACATGTTGAAAACATAATATCTGATCTAGATGCAGTTAAATAAAGTAGGGAACCTATCATACATCTATACATGGGTTGATCAATTTGTTTCCATTGATCATGTGGTTCAACTTATGTGGTTGGACTCATGGGAGTGGAAACTGATTACAGTTTTTTAAAGAAAATATGTTCACTAATTCTTTAACATATTTTGATTGATGTATAAAAGTTCCACTTGTTGTTAGTTTAATCTGCAGTCCCAAAACGTACTGCAGTTCTCCCATGCTACTCATCTCAAATCTTGATTGCAAGAGTTTCTTAAATTCATCACACAGTTTTGAATTTGTTGAACCAAAAATAATATCATCAACATAAATTTGAACAAGTAGGATGTGATTTCTAACATGCTTGTTTTAGCCCATAAAGAGCTTTGTTATGTTTGTACACCCAAACAGGATGAGAAGGATCCTCAAACTCAGGTGGCTGACAAACATACACTTCCTCTTTTATTTTTCCATATAAAAATGCACTTTTTATATCCATTTGAAAAACTTTAATTTTGTTGGAAATTGCATAGGCCAAAAATAACATGATGGCTTCAAGCCTTGCAACTAGAGCAAATGTTTCATCATAATCAATTCCTTCTTCTTGAGAATAACCTTGTACGACCAGTCTTGCCTTGTTCTTGATAATTAAACCAGACTCTTCTTGTTTGTGTCTGAAAACCCATTTTGTTCCAATTAGTTGTTTATTTGGAGGTAAGGGACAAATTTTCCCAAACCTATTGCTTTTTGAACTATAATAGTTCATCTTGCATTGCTTCAACCCAAGTGTTGTCTTTAAGGGATTCCTGATACTACTTAGGTTCCAGCTGAGAGATAAATACTAAGAATAAGCAGAAGTTGGAAAGATAGTTTCTTGTAAGTACCCCTGATGCAATATCACCCATGATTTGATCCAATGGATGATCTTTGTGTTCAATTAGTTGTTGTAAACCATTTATAGGTGTAGGCTCTTGTACTTCTTCAAACAAACCATCGAGGTTGATTCGAACATCTTAAGTAGTTGCAGGAGCTGAATCAGAATTTTGAGTTTGTACATCAGCAGTTGCTGAATCAGAAGTTTGAGGAACTTCTGATGGTTTGAAAGTTGATTTAATGACTGTATTTAGAGTCCATGATGGAGGACCATCATCAAACCCTTTATTACCATAATAAGTGGTTTTAGATGAATCAACAGTCTTTTTAGGTCCGAAATTAAAATTGTCAAGGTCAAAGAGTTCAGCCGGATGTGCTAGAATGAGTGCATGTTTTAACTCATTGAACTTGACATTCAGTGTTTCTTCTACTATCTTGGTTCTGGAATTGAATACCTTGTAGGCTTTTTTACTTGAAGAATAACCAAGAAAATAACCTGTATCAACTTTAGTAGCAAACTTTGAAATAGCGTCTTTGATGTTGAGGATAAAACATTGATATCCAAACAAAAGAATTTCATATGCTGTTTGATGGGGGGCTTAATGCCATGAAGAATTTCATATGCTGTTTTGGAATGTCTCTTGGTGATAAGAACTCTATTCAGAACATAACAAGTTGTGTTGACTGCTTCAGCCCAAAAATAAAGAGGTAGGCCTGAATCAGCTAACATTGTTCTTGCTGCTTAAATCAATGTTATGTTCTCCCTTTCTACCACACGATTTTGTTCAGGAGTTTTGGGAATGCTAAATTGTCTAACACTCCCTTTAGACAAACAGAATTTATCCAGAGTTTTGATCCTGAACGTTGTCCCGTTGTCACTTCTTATGACTTTGACATAGAGAAAATATTGTTTCCTACTTGTTGAATGAAGAACTAGATAATTTCAGCTGCCCCATCCTTGGAAAAGAATAAGAAGACCCATGTGAATCATGAATAGTCATCAATGATGACTAAGCATTATTTCTTCTTACCAATGCTCATGATTTTGACTGGCCCAAATAAGTCCACATGAAGTAGTTGAAGACATGCAGTTGTTTTTTTATCCTTCAATAGACTTATAGGAAGACTTATGTTGTTTTCCTTTAAGACATGATACATAGTGTTCTTGACACTGGTATACTTTTAAGGGTAGACCTTTGACCAAGCCCATTTTTGTGACTTTATTTATGGTTTTAATGTTCACATGACCAAGTCTCCTATGCCAAAGGTCTGTCTCTGAAGTTGATGCCTTTGAGAAGAAACAGGTTGTGTTGTTCAATACTTTGTCCTTTTCAATGTCCACTTCATAGACATGGCCACATCTTTTGGCTTGCAACAAAGTATGATCTTCAATTATCTTCTCTATAAACTTTTGGCCTTCTGGTGATATGATCTTGCATGGTGTTTTGGTGAAAAAGGAAGAATATCCTTTATCACAGATTTGTAAAAACACTTAGCAAGTTGTGTTCAAGGTTTTCAACCAAATTAACCTTGTCAAACTGCATTTTGCCTGAGGATACATTTCCATATCCTAGCACATATCGCTTTGCATTATTCCTAAAGGACACAGATCCTTCTCTTTGACATATGAAATTGTTGATCAGGTACCTGCATTCAGTCATGTGCATTGAGTCTCCATTATCAACATACCAAATGCTATTTAGACCTCTGGAGACTCTCTACATAAAGAGTAAATTAGTTAGATTTAGGAACCCAAGCCAATTTGGCTTTGGGTGTACTCTTAGGAATAGTAGCAGTTTGTTGTTGACCAATTTTAGAAATCCATGTCTTTGTGGTAATGGATTTATTGTTGAGAATAATGGTGGGACCTTTTTGAGGTTCACCATCAACTTTGGTCATCAGAAGTTTAACCAAATCTATCAAATCTTTAACCTTAGAAGTTTGTGAAATTGCTGATGGCTTAGGTCTAACTTCTGAAAGAGAATTTTGAGAGGAAGACTGTGGTTGAGATTTAGTCTTTCTGTGAGAAAATGTGTTAATTGGTTGCTGTTTGATGGGAAAGAAAGTTTTTTCATATTCTTGTTTGATTTGTTTTCCCACAACCATTTATAAAACTTTCTTGTTATACTGATTTCCTTTTCTATATCTGCAAAATTCTGTTTTGTGGTTAAACAGATCACAAATTTCACAAGATTTTGCCTTTCCTTTTAGATTTTCAAGAGTTTTGGAAGGCAAAGTACTAACAGTTGTTAAATCTGGAATTTGGTCATCAGTAGTTTTCTGAGTCTCAACTCCTGATGTAGATGAAACTACTGCTGAGTCAATGTCAATTCTATGTTCTTCTGCAGGACTTTCTGTTTCATTTGTAAGAAGGTTCAGATGAAAAGAGGTACATTCTTTCATGTTAGAAGTTTGTTTTTGAACTATTCTACTCCTATCATCAGTAGTTTTGGGAGTAAAATCATTTGGTGTTTCTGTATGATTGTACCCTATGCCAAACTTAACATTTGATGCAGTTTGTTTGTTATGCAACATTTGGTAACCTCTACATGACTCCACCCAATTTTCAGAATCAACCTTGGTGTCAACAAGCTCTTTTCTGACTTTTCCTAGGTTTTCTATCATGCTTTTTATTTGTGCTTGGGTTTCAATAGCATTGTTAGTTAATTTAGAAATTTCTTTTGTCTTTGAAGCAAGGTTGCTTTCTAAATCACATTTCGTTTGAGTGAATTTTCTTTCAGAGTCATTGGCTTTGCTTATAGATGCACATTGGTCTCTCTTATTAAAGAAAAATAATTCTTTGCATGATTTTGAGGAAAGTTTTAAAAGAGACTCTTTAGATACCTGAGATAAGGCAACATTAGAGGAGCATCCCTCAAATGCCATTAAAGAAAATTATTTCTGCCATTATCAGGTTCACCCCAGTTAATGCCAAACATTTTGTTGTGTGCATCTGGACTGCCCTCTGTTGTATCAAAAGGAAGACTGCCCAGTCAACATACCCATTTGTGAAAAGACATTGTTGAGTGGGTTGTTGAACTAATGGAGGTTGTTGAGCAGCAGGAATGGAAGTCATCTATTGTTGGCTCTGCTGTTGATGAGAAGGCATTTGTACATATTGTACTTATGGCACATATTGGATTTGTGGAGCTTGTGCCTGTACAAAATGTGCACTTCCCTGTGTTACAAAGTTCCTATTGTAACTAGGGTTTGATTGGTTTCCAGACTGTGAGTGGTTAAAACTAGAGCTTCTACACTCTCTACCAAAGTGTCCCAACTTTTGACACTTATGACATCTCAATTTAGATTTGTCAAAACCAATTTTTGTAGAACTGTTCAGTCCTGGAAATTTCCTTCTTGACCTTTAATAAAATTTGTTAGTTTTTATGCTTAGCATGGCCAGTTAGTGTAGTATATCCATTTTCTCTAGGTCATCGCTACTGAAATTTTTTAAGTCATCCATTATGAAACACATGTTATCAGTAGTTTGACAATTTTCATCATTGTCATAAGCTGGATGTGATCTTTCTGATGAGATCCCAACAGTTATGTCAATGTAATCACCAGACCCAAAATCATTAGAACAAGAAGGTGAGTCTTGTCCTAAGAGTGTTGTGCTACCTGGAATATAGTCCTCAAGAGTTTTTCTAGAGTTTTGTAACTTTTTTCTTTTGATTGATTTCTCTTTCAAAAGTAAGTAATCTCCCATGTAATTTTGTGAGTGAGAGAGAATTAAAATCTGGTCCTTACCTGAGAACTATAGAATAAGTTTCCCATTTTTCTAGTAAAGACCTTAAAAATCTATGAAACATAGATGAGTTTGTGTAGGTCTGACCATTTAATTATAAATCTGATATTAATGAAGAGAATCTTTCAAATTGTTGTGTTATAGTCTCTCCATTAACATGAGTAAAAGTTTCATACTATTGAGCAAGAATTTCTCTAGTATTGGCTATCACCTCATCAATTCCTCCAAACTATTCAATAAGGTAATCCCATAGCTCTTTGGCACTTTCACAGTGTAAAAGCCCAACATAAATTTCATTTGGGAGAGCCATAGCCAACATAGAGAATGCCTTAGCATCCAGCTCAGTTTTAGGAAATCTTCTTCGGTGTAGTCTGTTGGATCTCTAGGTCTTTCTACTTTAGTTTCTGGATCTGTTAATACTGGTTTATGAGGTCCAAACATAACAGACTTCCAATATCCAGTATTTTGTTTAGATAAAGTATGTGCCAATCTCCTTTGCTAGATATTATATTAATTTCTAACTAGCACAGGAGGTTTATTGGTAGATCGAGTGTTATGAGGGTCCATTTTTAAGAAATAAGATTGATCAAAGATTTCTTAAAGTGATGGATTGTTTAAAAAGTGAACTACAATCCTGTATTGAATATCAATTTGTTAGATTTATATTTGATCAGATGAACCAGTGCTCTTATACTAATTGTTGGATCAGTTTCTTGTTTTAACAGGTTCTTATCATGAACACTTGTATATTTAAACTATCAAAGTAATTTGCACATCGGATTATACGTTAAATTTTCAAGTTAAAGATGTACTTTTAAACAGTATTAAATACTCCCCCTTGAGTTATGAAACTAAAGCAGTAAGTGATAATCTAAAGACAATTAATGAATAAAATAGTAAATGCTTCAATGATTATCAGATTTAATGGAAATAATAACTACAAACAGAATGTCTAAAATAGTTGGATGAACCCATCTATTTATAGAATAAAAGTAAACGTACAAGAGAACTATTGAAGCAATATAATAAGTAGAAATACTACAACATGCTGTAACATTGATACTTGTACAAAAGATCTAAGAATACTAATATTAAACTAAATTACTGAAGTTCAAAGGCGGTGGGAAGCTTCTATCAAAACATCTGATGAGTGACAAACTACTGATGAGTAGTTTGTCTTCAGCAGTTCTTCTGTTGACTTGTCTGGTTTGACTTCAGAACTTCTGATCATTACTCTTCAGCACTTGATGTCTTCTTCTTCTTCAGTACTTTGAATCTTGTTCTTCAGTAATTTCCATACATATAATTGCATTGATTTCTCTTTTCTGGCCTCAGACTTGTACCTAATCTTCTAAAGATCAACCGCATTTCTTACAGAAATAGGAATTAGACTAAGGCTTGCAAAGGTGGTTTCTTCAATCCTTTTTGTCCTTACACAACAAAATCAAAGTTTTTTCAAATGGATGTAAAAAGTGCACTTTTATATGAAAAAAAAAAAGGAAGTGTATGTTTGTTAGCCACCTAGGTTTGAGGATCCTTCTCATCCTGATTGGGTGTACAAACATGAAAAGCCTCTTTATGGGCTAAAACAAGCTCCCAGAGCATGGTATGACACACTTTCCACTTTTTTTGCTCAAAAATCACTTCACAAGAATCTCCATTGATAAAACACTTTTCATTAAACATGTTGGAAATCACATTCTACTTGTTCAAATTTATGTTGATGATATCATTTTTGGTTCAACAAATTCAAACTGTGTGATGAATTTAAGAAACTCATGGAATCACGATTTGAGATAAGTACCATGGGAGAACTTGATGTCGTGTGGGTGTTTAAGAAAACTAGACTTCTTTTTAAAAAGGGCAAAGTCGCGTGGGAGATGCCAAAAGCTTTAGTTGAAAAGTTGAGCAGGTTAGAAAACTAGAAATACACTTACAAGTTTTAAATTTATAATTTAAACGATAGTTACTCAACGTTCTAAACACGACACCGTTGGCAAGCGCACCTATCGTATATAGTATAGAAATATGCAAGTACCGAGTATCGAATCTGTGGACACGATTTTTACTACTCAGCTTCATAAAATTACTTTTAAAAGACCTTTTAAAATGCAAGAAGAAAAGTAAAATGAGAGATGAAAACTTTTAAGGAAAATCAATAGCAAAACAACGGTGTTTCTTCGGGATCGGATGAAACTTCGGTATGAAATAGCTATCTTTATTTTATAGTGGTATGTTTGAGCGCGCACCTATGCTTAACTTAGAATTGCATCTGCAAGTAATGTGACTATTCTCGGAAAGCTATACAAACGACTGAGTTCTTAATGTTATTATGAGGGTCTCCCAACCTGGTGAGCTCACCTCTCAACACTGAAAGTAAAGTGAGTCTAGACTGTGTCGACTCAACCCCGAATTACCAGCCTCCCGGTGTGGCGATATAGACATCAAACAATTCTAGACTTTTATGAATAACTTGTCGGTGGCCGGAGAATGACCGAACAAGTTACCACTTAATATCATAGAGGAGTCGTGACTTACAAGCACACGTGCATCCCCTACTTCGTTTAATTGGCTTCTCAAAAAGTGACTGGTCTATCATTAACTGTGTGATAGTATAATGATGGAATAAAATAAGGACCGTTTTATTCCAACACGAGTTCATGAATCCATACCCAACATCGAGACATCACAAAGACCATGAAACCAAGATGTAAGATTATGGATTAACTTATCATTAGGACCGAGTATAAAGACCGTACCGACCCTAAATGAGATCTTGATAATAGAGAATTAAGTCTCAAAGTGTGTGTATTTCTACCTACAAATAGACTAATCACTACTCATGGGTTTAAGTTCACAAGTGCATGGGTTGTTACACACCATGCGTCCACTCACGAGTCCTTCCCATTTCTTATCAAGACACTCACAAGACCAAAGACTAAGTGATTTGTTAATTAGACCATTAAACAAAGTTAGAGTAGTGAGAATTATTAAGAACACAAAACACCACTTTAAAATAAAAGATAAACTATATTAATTCATACCAAGTATCCATCCTCACCCTAACAACACCAACAGAAATCTAGCATAGCATGGTTAACACAACAAGCTCAAAAGGTTTGGTTTGTGGACAAGACATGATGGAAGGGTGTATGAAGATTGCTAAGGGTTTTTGATGATTTTGGGGTGTTTCTCTCTCTCTCTCTCAAGGTGTTTGTGGAGTGATCCCAGGCTCCAAGGGACACCTCTATACCTCTCAGGGGGCAGAAACTTCATGGAGAAGTGTTGGATTGCAAGTGGAAAGGGATGTTTCAAAATGTGGGGTAAAGGCCTCTATTTATAGGTATTTCAGCTCTTGCACGCCCTCGACAACATTCTGGCATGCCCATGCTCGACAACGGGTACTGTTGCAGAGTCCATTGTCTAGAAGATGTTGGGTTGTTGCTGAGCACGCCCATGCCACATGTAGTGGCACACCAATCGTCTTGTCAGTCTTGGTGAACACGCTGGAGTAGAGCACGGCCGTGCTTCATCATTGTGCATGCCCGTGCACATCCTCGAACTCTGAAATTGACCTCCTTTGACTTGGAAATGTTGACTTGGGAAGGGTGCACGACCGTGAGCACGGTCGTGACATGTCTGGTAGATCTTCAAAGTCTTCAAATCTTCGTCTTTTTGTGCCGTTTTGTGCGGGTTTTCACTTCTTTTCATCACCGGGCCTCCAAATCTGCATTTATCAACAAAGAAGGATAAACCGTGATAAAACAAAGATAAAAGCACGATTTAGATCATAAAACAGGTGTGTTGGGTCTGCGAAAATATACTACACCATTGATCCTTAATAATAACAGCATTTACAAGACACTTCTCCCAATAGACTGTTGACCCTAACATCTATTGTACCCTAACAACTGCTGATCAAAGGTCTGATGAAGAACAACTACTGATCAAAGTACTGAAGACTAAAGATCTGTTGGAGCCAACAGCACTTAGGCTCTAATAGATGATTCAAGACCATCAGAGGTTTCTTATCAGCTGTTTGCCTTTCAGAGTTTTCAATGTAACAGTTATTTGTATCATCAGATGTTTTATGTTGTTATTCTATTAGAGGTCACTGTCTTAGGTGACGTCAGCCTAGGTCATCATAGGTTTAGATTGTTTATAAATAGAACAATGCATGTATTGTTCTATTCAATCACTCAAAACATTCCCTTAGACAAACAATCACATAGTGATCAGGCTTGGGGGAGTACTTGTATAATCGTTGTAATCATTTGATATATGAAAGCATTCGATTGAAAAACAATTATTCTCTTGTTTTGATTTATAGGTTATCATTCCGCTGCACTTTCCATTTATAGTTTATTTCATTCATTACTCATATTACTTAAACAATCAAAACAATCAAACTTAGATCCTAACAATTGGTATCAGAGCTTGGTCAATTAAATTTGATCTAACCAATCAATTTAATATAAACAGATCAGCTCAGAATTATTGATATCGTTTGTTTGTCGAATTGAAAACAGAGTAATAGTTTATTTTTGTTTCAACCGTTTTTAAACAGACTTTGTTTTAGAAACAATCAGAGAATGGCTTCAATCAATCACGATCCACATAACACTGCACGAACAACATCTGGCAATGTCGGATGAGCCAAGTTCTAGCTCAACAGAACACTGGGTGTTGGAAGTCGGTTATTTTCGGATCACATGTTCCGATGGTGCCGAGTACCGAAGATCCTAAGGTTCAATAGCCTAAGAAACTTGAAAACTACTCCGACCAGGATTTTCAAAAAATTGAGTTAGATGCCAAGGCCTTCAGTATTGTGGCCATGGCTCTACCCAATGATATCTATCCTGGGCTGTTACACTGTAATAGTGCAAAGGAGTTGTGGGATGCATTGAAAGAACAATTTGGTGGAACTGTAGAGGTTATTGAAAACAACCGTGAAATACTTAACCAACAATATGAAGCATTCAGTCATGTAAAGGGAGAATCATTAACTAAACAATTTGAGAGGTTTAAATGTCTCATTAGTGAACTAAAACTGGTTGGTCTAACTTACCCTAATTCAACTTTGAACCACAGGTTTTTAAGATCATTACCAGAAAAATGGAACACTATTGCTATAGTTATGAGAAACTCAATTGGATTTAAGGACCTATCACTGACAAAAACCATTAACATGTGTTTATTGTGAATCCAAAGCATTAGTCGCATAAATGCATCTACAAACTCCCCCTCGACTATTGCTTGGATTGTTTAAGTCTTCGTTCTTCATCCATTGTTTTGTTCATCAGCTTTATCCTCAAAAGTTTCTTTTCTTCCAATGTCATCACCTTCTCAAACACTTGCTTCGGCTTTTTCTTTTTCGCTTCAGGAATCTCATGAGCTTTAACAAACTTGCCAAGCTTTTTATCATAGTCGCATCCGGCGTTGATATCATGAGCAAAACACAGAAATACGACTCGCTGGTATTTACTAGCTTCTTCAGCATCCTTAACATCGCTGAAAATAGGATTGTAATACAACATTATGATGTCCTCATGTGAGCAATTAACCAACCACATGGGATCAAAAATGTGTATTTTCTTGAAACTTTTATCTCCATCTTTCAGAACTATCAAAGGCTTCTGCAATCTTCCAATCATAGCACCACCAGATAAAGTCTTTAGCAAAATGTTGAGGAATCTGCAGCAATGGAATATGCCTCAACACTTTTGGTGGTTTGTACTTTAAAGTCACCTTGGGCAAACCAGTTATATCGTCAATGGTTTTCTTGTGAACAATCTTTTTGGATATTGAGGTTCAAAGAGATTCCACTTCGTCCTGCTCTCTCTGGCCATCTTATCAGCAAAATAAGCAATCTGATCATTTGTCATTCTAGTCAACTTGTGACGACAAATATCACGAATGGCCCAGTATGGAAGAGTCTTCAAATCATGAAATCTATCAAAGTATAGAAACCCCTTCTCCCACTTTACTGCAACACACTTCAATTGCTTTATAAATTTCCAACCCAACGCTTTTCCTTTGAATATGTCGTTGTGGAATTTATAAAAGCTACCCTGTATCTCAGCTTTAGGAAGATTAGCCTCTTTTTCTTTTAATTCCCTCAATAACTCTTTCAAGCTATCGAATTGTCTGATATACGGTTTCTCTTGCCCTCTAAATATTTCATCAACAAACATATCACTCTTCTCTTTTGCTCTTCTCTCGGCTTCCTTTAACAATTCATTAGTGAAAGCAGTAATTCCAGAATCCATGTATCTTTTGAAATATTCTGGATACTCTTCACTTGTCACATCTTCAACTTCTATATCCTCGAAACCAGGTATGTCACGATCATCAGAATGATCTCCAGCTTCCTTTTCGGTTAGGTCAGGAATCTGGTTATCAGCTAACAATTCTTCAACCGTTTTTCCAACCTGTTTCGCTAAACCTTCAAAGATCTCTTTTGCCATCGCCGCCGAGACTTCACCATCTTCCAAATCTGGATCATCATACTCTAATTCAAACACCCTGTCACGAGATTCAAAGATCTCAGAAAATCCGCTGGTCATGTCAATCTTCCAGACTCGATCAGTCAGCATCTGGCGATACATTTGTTTGTCATCTTCAGACATAGACTTCAGCTTTTCATTCCAGAGGATCGTATCATCATCCACTGATCCTCCAGGGGCTTTTGAACTAGCTTCTCCTTCTCTTCCAGATTCTCTCTTCTCATACTTATATCTGTCTGTATCATCATCATCATTGTCATCATCATCATCAGATGCAGAGCTGCTATCATCACCAGATCCATCATTTGAACCATCATCATCATCTTTCTTCTTTTTAGGAGTTTTACCAGCAACTTCATAAAGATCTTCATCATCCTCCTCATCATCATCAAATAGTTCAAAATCAACTTGCTCCTCTTCATGCTCTTTATCTTCTTCACCTTCTTTCAGCTGAGGAGCTCGAGAGTATAAATCCTTGCTCAGATTATCCATGTTTTTGTTACTCTCTTTCAGTTTCTTATTTTCTCCTTTCAAGGCTATTATCCGTCTGGTGTTCCTCTGCTCATGTTTCAACAACTTTTTATTATCCTTCTTCAACTTTTTGATCTTCTTTTTCAAATCCTCATTATTCTCATGTGAGGTGACAACAACATCCAACATCTTTGAGTCATTTTGTGTCAATTGGGCAATCTCAGTCTGCTGCTTGTTTATCAAATTCATCATTTCCGCAAGTCTCCGGTTAACAGTATCCATCACATCACTATCTACTGTAACCTTTTTGGTGGAAACTTCAGCAACCTCTGGCAGTTTACCCTTCTTTATCTTCTTCAGTACGTTATCCAATGCTTCATTGAATGCATCAACAGGTATATCAGCTTCCTGTTCAGTACCTAAAGTTGTAGTGGTTTTCTGCTTCTTTGAGGCTAGAGCAGCAACTGGTGACTTTGAGCTAGAAGAAGGTGGTAACTTCTTTCCTACTATCAATGTTTCAATCTCTCTAGCTCTCTCTTTCTGCAGGTCTCACAACCTTTTCTTTCTTCTTGTATTGGGGTTTCTTTGGTTTCTCCCCCTGAACAGGCGAACCAGGAAAGTCTCCTGCTCCCAGACTTAAATCCTCATCCTCTTCGTCTAATCGAATAGGGCTCTTCATTCTCAGTTCATATACATATCTATTCAGACTGACAAACTCACCAGCCACAGTGGCCATGGGCGTGGTAGTCTTCAACGTTTCAGTTTCTGAATCCCAGTGTTCATCTTCCTGCGTCTCTTCAGAATCAATTGACGCCACATCAACAATGTGCAATCCTTTCTTAGCCATTGTCTTT
Source organism: Ambrosia trifida (assembly GCA_028751855.1). Lineage (NCBI taxonomy): Eukaryota > Viridiplantae > Streptophyta > Magnoliopsida > Asterales > Asteraceae > Ambrosia > Ambrosia trifida. Next base: position 73,027,517 of record CM054131.1, on the reverse strand, counting down.
ATTTCTTCTCGCTGTACTCTTCTTCTTAGCAGGTTCAGGAACAACATCTATCCTGATTTCTTTCTCTTTTCCCTTTCCACTTTTTGCTCCCACATTAACAACCTGTCGCTTACGCTTAGCATCTGGATCAACAGGATGTAATGGACTGTCTTCGTCTGAATCACTGTAGCATGTCTCACTAGACCTTTTCCCGGATCTGTATAGTCAATCCTTGCCAACTGTCTAAATAAACGTCTAACAGGTGGACGTTCATTTAATGACAAGCCTTTATAAGCTTTCATTCTAGGAAGGGTATTGATTGACATAAGTTCTTGAACTACAATGTGTTTCGGATCCCTCTTCAACTCTTTATATTTATGATCAAAAACCATCTGAAGGAATCGAGGATACAACAAAAACTTCAGATTCCTCGTGCCTCTGACAGGTTCCAACAGATGTTCCATCAGCATCCCTGATACATTGAACGGTTTGTTCAATACCAGTGCGACCATCATCGAGCTAATACTCTTTCTCATCAGATCATATCCTCCAGCAGCTGAACCAAAAACGTGAATCATCACATGTGCCAAGTATTTGAACTGTGGACACAGCTTTCCCTTGTGCAATGAGCCATCAGTAATCGGCCCATTGTATTTCATCCTAAGAAAGCACTTTCTTTGTTCCATAAAGCTAAGCTCTCTGGGATCAGTCTTTTCATCTTGAAGATTTAGAGCTTCCCTGATATCCTTCTCAGAAACGATAACCATCTTTCCTTGTATCTTGCTTATCAAAGCTGATTCACATTCCCAGAAATCCATTTTCACTTCAGTCCAAAACTCTTGTATCATGTCACGGTAAATAATGGCAGGTGTAGCAATTGCGTCTATCACCCGACTTCTCTTCAAGAACTCTATGATCTCTGTGAACTCCGTATGCTTTTTAACATCTCCAAGATATGCACAACAGTTGTGCGCATTCTCGAACGGCAAAAGTTCTTCTTTTCCTTTCTTGGCAGGTTGTGAAGATGATCCGGCTTGGTCAGTAGACTTCTCCTGTTCAGACATGATTCAATCTGCAAAACAAAACAAATGAACATGTTAAAAATCGACTAAAAATTCAAAGTTTGAAAATTTGGTATTTTAACTTCTCATTCGCCCAAACGGAGGTGCGAATGAGAGATTATTGGTACGAATGTGAAATTATAATGGTACGAATGTAAAAGTTTTTGATAAAATGTTTCATTCGCCCAAAAATGTTCATTAGCCCAGTTAAAATCTACTCCTTCGCCCGTTTTTGTACATTCGCCCGTTCGAAATGTGCGAAGGAAACTGTTCTTAATTTTAAATTTTCAATTCTGAACATTAGTTGTTTTTAACTTGTTATTTTGATTCGTTAAGCAAGTAATAACACCAATTAAGGTTTCCAAACAAACAGTTTTATCAACTAAGCATTATATCAGTATTTTCTACTTAAAACTAGGGTTCGAATGAAAATGATGATCAATTGATCAAACTGATGGATTAGAATCCTTAGTTTTTGGATTTTCTCCCCCTAATACACTGATAGAATAAATCCTAATCAACAATTTAAACAATTATCATGTTTTAATGGGTTTTTGATCTGTTAGGGCTCAAATAAAAAAAAAATCAACAAATAATCCTTGAATATGCAGTGTTAACCTGTAACAAAATAGTGCAAAATGATCAGTAATCAATAACGAACACAATGATATGGGGCAAATCAACAGGGCAACAAGTGGACTTTAGAGTGGAAATTTGAATTTTTTTTTATAAGGGTTTGAATGAGACAGATATGGTATATATAGGCATGCTCCTTCGCCCAAATACACTGGTCGAATGAGAAACTTTTGGCTCCATCGACCCTATTTAAAGGTCCGAATGAGACAAAAGGGTTCGAATGTGGAAATTGTTCAAGAACACTCTCATTCGCCCAATTTAAATGTACGAAAGAACAACAAAAATTCCACGTTCGACCAAACGAATGGGCGAACGAAAACTGGAATTTTGACAAATTTTCCAAATCTCAAAAACGAGTCCCGTTCAAATTATTTTTCAATTTTTAAGCATCCAACATTCATATTTTCACATTTAAAATATTACAAAGCTCAAATGGTTCATCAAGGTTTAGAAAATCTGCATCAACCACCATCAGGTATCAAAAATAAGATAGAAATGTAAAATCTTTTTGGATTTTCTAAAGTTTATGTTAAAACAAACCTAAAATCTTTTTTTGAGTTTTGTAATGTTTGACGAGAAAATAAAATGTAGAAATGTAAAGAGAAAACAGTAAATGTTTTGGGATTTCCGGTAAAGGGATCATATCAGTTATTGAGAAATCTGATCACACCGTTGATCTTTTGATTATTATCATTAAAGACAATGTGTGATCTGGCAACTGCTGATATTGTGATCCACATAAACTCACATGCAGACTTTTGTGTAGTGCTTTATACTAATACTATTATGTATAGTAGAAACATAATTGTCTGTGGTTCCCACGCACACGACATACTCCCGTATAAAGAAGTAAATGCACAAAGACTCATTGTAAAGCGTGATTATGCTTTCGTAGTCTGTAATTTACAAGGTATAATGCACAGAGGTATACAGGTCAGCAAATTAATGCAGCAAAGTAACATGTGCACTTTACCAGGTTGAGGACTGATATTAATCATGATTTGCATCAGTGATTAATACGATGTAATAGATAATCTTTGATCATCATATAACATGGAAAGTTCCTCAATTCGGTAAGTTTAGGATTTGGCATAAAGCTCTTTTATAAAGACACCCTATCTGATCTAGGTCCGTAATGACTTACAGCAGAAGATCAGAGAGGCTATCCCTAGACAACTAATAACATAACGACCATAAACCTCCGAGTTTTGTACAATTACCCTATGAAACGAAATTACGGTACTAAGACCATATGCCAATGAGGAGTTCATCCTCACAACAATTCGTTTGATATGTATGTATTAGGCACGCAGTAATAGGTCTACGAAGCCTATCAGCACATCGCACAGACTCAGACACACGCCCTATATAGCATTGCATTTTTTAGAATGTGTCAGATCCCCACTGATGTACTATCATTTCCCCTTTTTTCTCCAGGAAATCATTTTTGGTTTTTCTGATTTTTATAAACTGTTGAATTTACTGTTCCCAAGGATAAGCTGGAACATTTCAAATATGTGACTGCCCAGATATCGTTTGTTCACAGAAATCTGACGGCGTTAATCAAAAGGAAGAAGATATAGCAGTCAGCAAAGAAACTTTCTAATTTTTATGGATTTTCGAAATTTTTCTGAAAAACAGTAAAAACTAAACTAAAAAGTGATAGACTGAGGTGGTGATCAGTCTTGTTTTTCTTTAATACCATTTGCATTCAAAAGATATTCAAATCTCAATTTATCAAAAGCTTTGGTAAAAAGGTCTGCACGTTGGTAATCAGTGTGGATTTTGACCATATCGATCAACTCTTTAGCATAACAATCACGAATAAAATGATATTTAATCCGGATATGTTTAGCCTTTGAGTGATTAACTAAGTCTTCTGTTAATGAGATTGCGGCTTCATTATCACAATAAATAGGGGTTTTAAGAAATTGCAAACCGTAGTCCACCATCTGTTGTTGGATCCAAAGAACCTGTGAGCAGCAGCTCGATACTGAAACGTATTCTGCTTCACATGTTGATAGTGCAATTGCGGTCTGTTTCTTGCATTGCCAGGTCACGAGCCTGCTGCCCATAAACTAGCATCCAGCCGTTGTGGATTTGCTGACTTTGTCACAGCCGCCCTAATCTGCATCACTAAAAGCGATTAGGTCAAAATTATCATCATGAGGGTACCAAAGTCCTTTCAATGGACAACCCTTCAGATATCTAAGGATACGCTTGACAGCTGCAAGATGACTTTGTTTCGTCTTCGACTAATATCGTGCACAAAGACATGTTGCAATCATTATATCCGGTCTAGACGCAGTGAGATACATCAGAGATCCGACGATTGCTCTGTATGTAAATGGATCAGTCAGCTCCCCCTTAGCGTCAACTCCAATCCCGTGATTAGGTTGTAACGGGGTATCCATCGGCTTTGAATCTTCCATCTGGACTCGGCTCAAGACTTCAGAAACGTATTTGGTCTGGTGAATAAAGATCCCCGTTGGTCTTTGCTCCACCTACAAGCCTAGGAAAAACTGCATTTCTCCCATTGTGCTCATCTCGAACTTTTCCTGCATAACTTTTTCAAATTCCCTGCACAGAAGTTCGTTAGTAGACCCGAAAATAATATCATCAACATAAATTTGCACAAGAAGCAAGTCATCTCCTGCTCGTTTCGTGAACAGTGTGCAGTCTACCAATCCGCGTTTGAATCCTTTCGAGAGAAGATACGTGCTCAGCTCCTCATACCATTGTCTCGGAGCTTGGTGCAACCCGTAGAGAGCTTTGTTTAAGACATAAACCTTATCCCGGTGAATAGGGTCCTCAAAGCCTGGTGGTTAACCTACGTAAACTTCCTCTTTGACCACACCGTAAAGAAATGCGCTCTTTATGTCCATCTGATACACCTTGAATTTCTTCCAGGATGCAAACGCCAGAAACATTCGTATAGCTTCCAAGCATGCAACAGGTGCATAGATTTCATTGTAGTCGATTCCCTTAACTTGATGAAAACCTTGTACAACCTAACGAGCTTTGTTTCTCACTATAACTCCTCTATCATGCTTTTTACACTTAAAAACCCATTTGGTTCCTATCTTCTTTCTACCCGGGGGCAAATCTGTCAGCGTCCAAACTCCAAGATTCTGAAACTGTAACAACTCTTCTTGCATCGCTTCCACCTAAGCATCATCCAAAAGAGCTTCCTTGTACGTCCGCGGCTCGACCTGCGAAACATAACAAGCGAAAGCGAGATTGCTTCCTTGTACGTCCGTGGCTCGACCTTCGAAACATAACATCCAAAAGAGCTTCCTTGTCATTTTGAAAACCAGATTTTTGTATTTTGGCATATAAAGCGAGATTGCCAATATTCTCTGGTGCTTGAACATTCCTCAATTGCCCTCTTGTCATAACACTACTACCAGGATCACAAATAACCTGTTCAAGCGGGTGTATCTGATGTATCCGAGATTCCGGATAATCAGGTACTTGCACTCCCGTTTGAGTAGTCAAATTCTCTGTCGAAACCAGATCATTACCCACATTTGATGATGAATCACCATTTGAATTTGGGTTCACTGGTGTTGTCACTGTAGCATTGTCCAGAATAGCTTCACTTGTAGCATCATCGTCTTCATCTTCTGATTCCGATGAATTAAGCGTTGTTGAAGCTTCTTGGAACGTTTCTTCTTCTATCACAGTAGCAGTGGCATCATTAGAAGCTGTTTGAGGATTCACAGTGATCGGACGCACTAACGGTGAAGTCACTGCGTTTTCAACCTCGTAATATAAACGGAGTATAGCTTCTTCAACCATGCTATCTAGGTTGAATGATTCAAAGAAATCATTGTAATCAAACATCCAGTCTGGACCGCCTCCCTGTACATTCTGAGTGTATCTTTGTACTTCGACGTTAGCCCACTCCTTGACTTTTCTAGTGCTTTTGTTGAATACCCGTTTGAGCGGGGTTGCATATCCAACAAAATAGCCTTCTTCAGCCTTTGGTGCGAACTTCTCAGAACGATTAAGCATTGTACACGGAGCTCCAAACGATTCTAGATACTCTAGATTCGGCTTTCGTCGGTTCAACAGCTCATAAGAAGTTTTTCCAAACTTCTTCGCTGTTAAAACACGATTTAGAGTATAACATGCTGCGTAAATTGCTTCGTTCCAGAACATTACTAGAAGATTTGAGTCCGCAAGCATTGTTCTCGCCGTTTCGATTAGAGTCCTGTTTTTACGTTCGGCGACACCGTTCTGATGGGGTGTGTACGGAGCGCTGTATTCGTGATGAATTCCCTTGTTTTCACAAAGATCATCCATCTGAGCATTCTTGAACTCCGTCCCATTATCACTTCTGATTCTTTTAATCTTTAGACCATAGTTATTCTCCAGACGAGTGAACAGAACTCTCAGGTTGTCAAACGTGTCGCTTTTCTGGTGTAAGCACATAACCCATGAGAATCTTGAGTAATCATCAGTCACCACAAGACAGTACAATTCCCCAGCATGACTTTTACGCTTGACCGGACCAAATAAATCCATGTGCAAACGCTCAAGTGGTAGTTCAACAGAATTGACTTTCTTTGGTCTATGGGTTTGTTTGTGCTGCTTACCCTTTTTACAACTAATACACTTGTCATTCAAATGAAAATGTTTCACATTAACGCCTGTGACAAGTTCGTTTTTCACCAACTGGTTCATCTTTCTCAAATGAATGTGTCCCATTCTCCTATGCCACATGATTGATTCTTTTTCTGTAGCCTTGGAGAGGAAACACGTGACTTGGCCATGGGTGGTCATAGCTTTGGACATATCGAGAATATACAAATTGTTTACTCTCGGTGCCTTTAGCATCACCCACTCTTTTGGAAGTTCAAAACCCGGCTTCAGGATGTAGCTAGATTTGTCATCAAAATAAATAGAAAATTGTTTATCACAGATTTGACTGACACTGAGTAGATTGTAATCTATCTGCTTCACATAAGATATCCGCTCAAATGTCACTATCCCGTTGCTAACACTACCCTCCATCGTAATGTAGCCTCCTTTATTCCCCGCAAACGCTACGTAACCTCCATTTATATTCTTGATATCAAAAAGTAGCGTGAGATCTCCTGTCATGTGACCAGAAGCTCCACTGTCAACAATCCAGAGGCTGCTAACAGGGCCAGCTGGAGCTCCCTGCACATATCAAGTAAAACAATTAGATCTTTCGGGGGACTTAAGCCTGTTTGGTCTTGGGTCTTTTTCAGATTTCACATTCAGTGAGGTTGAAACACCCTCAGAACCCCTTGATGACCAAGACTGTTCAGTCCGTTTCAAGATCCAGATCTGAGATTTTGAGGTCTCAGCCGGTTGCTTTACTCCGTCCTTGAATGTTACCTTCTTGGTTACCTTCTCTGATTTAACAGAGACAGGTCCAACTGCTGGTTTGACATTAGGTCTAACAGGAACCTTTTTGTTTTCAGCAGTTGTGTTCATCAATGGTTTCTTCAATGGTTTCTGAGTGGCTATTCGGTTGCGTTTATCATAAGTCATCGGACGATTTTCCCTCCTTTTAGAAAAGTTGTTTTGGTTATAATAAGGTATTGGCTGAGGGAAAAACCGTCTTTGTGGACAAACATAGTTTTCAACCGGACAGTCATATCTTTGCTTCATCTCTACCTCGTGCCTCTTGTGTCGTACATACGGGCAGGTGGCAAGTAAATGTCCCCTTTCCCCGCACTTAAAACACACACGGTATTCTTCATAGTTTTCTTTGATGTTCGACTTAGAAAAACTAGCAATGGGATATTGATCAACCATGCATTGTCTTCTTAAACTCTCAGGAGCTGGATCCTTTGAGTAAGCCGGTTCAATAAAACTATTTGACTTGTCTGTTGGTTTAACGAATTGTGTGACATTGTCCTTTGAGTCTTTAGAATTATCCGAGTGAATTTTCTTTAAAATGGCTGGAGGAATATCATTGGTTCATTCATGTTTTGGAAACCAAATTGTACTTTCCTGCCAGATCTTTTCAATTTTAGAATAGTTTACAAATTGAATCGGATATTCTTCATCAGACATAATCCTATCAGAGCCTTGCATCCGATAGAAAACTTTCACAGGTTTATCACACGATTCGTTGTTCACTTCATTTGATTTTTCGGTTTTAGTTTCAATTTTCTTTTCAACATTTTTAACAACAGACTGCTTAACTTTCTTAGCAACATTCTTTACTGATTGATTCTTTCTGTGTGCATTAGCTATGGGATGGACAATCTGAGATGGTGAGACTGGTTCAGTAGTGATGATGTGATTTTCATCAGGAATATCACTAACTTTCTCAACAACCGTCTCAGACTGTTCATCTTCATCATCAGAATCATGAGCTGCTACCACACCTTCATTGTTTCCCAGCACAGGTCTAACATCAGAATACGGGTCTCCGACACTAGATGTGTTGGACTCGTTATCTGATGTTGAGTCAGATTTGAGTAAGCTCTTCAATGCTATCGCATGCAAGTTATGATTTTCGAACAACACCGGAGATGCGATAGCTTTGTAGTTTGCACTACTCGACTGTGAAGGTTCTTCTATGATGTGGTCAACTACATAAGTAATGTGCTTATAGCTCTCTAACATTTTGTTCACTTTTTCAGCAAAGCACTTGATGGTTGCCATTTCTAAATTTGTGTTTTCCAAATCATTTATATAGTTGTTAATGGCAAGTTGTTTTAAACTTAATGTCTTTTTCAAATCAGAGACATCCTTTTTGTAACCTGTAAGTGCATTATTCATGTATGTCCCCAGCTAATGATCCAGTACTGAATGTCGAAGGTTTAGATAATCAGAAAAACGACCAAGGTTTTAGCTTAAAGTTACATTCGACCAGTCGTATGGTCGAATGTAGTTATCTTTGGTCGAATGAAGAATGAATGTAAAAGAAGGATTCATTCGAACCCTTAAAAGGGTCGAATGAACACCTTCGACCTCCTTAAAGGGGCGAAGGTGGAATCCTATATAAAGGGAAAAGTTTGTAAATTTTAAGTGAGATTTATCATTTGAGCCTTTTCCCTAGAGTGTGTATGTGTGTTTTTCTCTGTATTATGTCTAAGATTTTATTTGTAAACATCTTGATTTGATCTAATACAAAGATTAAAGTTATGGAAATTGCTCGGTGATTTGTTATCTGTTTTCATCACAATCTTTATCGTTTATTTCTGAATCATTTTGCACGATCGTTGGGGATTCCGCACCCTATGGTTGATATTCGTGAGATCACAGTTCGTGATTACGATCCTAAAACGAATTCTCAAGTGGTATCAGAGCATAGGCTCGATTTCACGATTGCAAATTGATCTGAATTGATGAAAACAGATTAGAGTTCTGATTTAAAGATCAAAACCCAAGAAATTTTGAAGCTTTTCATAAAAACATGGTTTTTGATTGAACTGGAGTTGAATTTGATGTTATTTTCACAAATTCTTTCACAAATGTTTGTCTAAATTCAAATCCGAACAAAACCTATCAAATTTCATTACATTTGGTGAAAATTTTGTCAAAAACTAATCAGATTCGTGTTCTTGAGGTTGAAGATGATGAATAGACCTGAAATGGTCGAAGGTGAGATTTGAGGGTCGAACGTAGCATTTTTTGGTCGAACGTGGAGTTTTAACTGGTCGAATCTAGAGTTTATCAGTGTTATTTTGTTTATTCGACCATTTTGTCTCATTCGACCATTCGAACAGTCGAAGGAGAAATTCAAACGGTCGAAAGAGAGTTAAAGGGTCGAAAGAGATTAGTGTTTGTCATACTTCTCTTTCGTATCTTTTCAAACGGTCGAAGGAGATCATCTTGGCTCATTCGACCACTCGAAAATTGAAAAGGGTCGAACGTAGAATCTGATTTTCAAAGATTTTCATTTTAAAAGGTCGAATAAGACTGGTTATTTCCACATTCGAACCTACGAATATTCGGATAATATTTTTCAATTTTTAAGGTGTAAAAAATTTCGAAAATTTTTGAAATAATTTTTGTTGAAAAATTATGAATTACTTGGCTATGTCAAGAACTGATGATCAGATAAAAGTTGCAATGCAACAAAAGCTAACATGGGAACAAGTTGTTGCATCTAAGATTCAACAATCTGTAACACGACCAGCTGTGCAACCAACTGATAAAATGATTAATGTGAATGAGTGTGTTAACAGAGAAAGTGTTAAAAGTAACATTGTGTGTCTTGTCAAAGAAGTGGGGAATGATGATTCAAGTGAATTGTCAGAGAGTGTCTTGAGTTCTGATACGGATTTCAGAACAGAGTGAATCAAGAGAGAGTGATATCTCAAATATTGATGCAGAATCTGATGATGGTAATAAATCAGATGATGAGGTAAGATCTAGTATTGACTGTGCTAGTTGTTCTGAATGTGTCAAGTTGAAATGTGAATTGATGACACTTATTAAGGACAAACAGAACCTAGCAAATGAACTAGAAAATTGTCAAAACCAAAATAAAGTTTTTGAAAAGAATGAAAAAGATTTGTTAAATAAAATTGAATCTTTATAGCAAGAAATTTTAGAAATAAATAAAAGTGTTTCAATGAATAACACCACATCAGAGTTGAAAGACATAACATCTTGTGTTGAAGATTCAAACTCTGAGGTGAAGTCCGATTCTAGTCAGAAAAATAAAAACGTGGTAGTCATTTCAGAACCTGAGTCTTAAGAGAAAACCATATTTAAATTTCCTGATGGAATAGAAGGATCCTATATGTTGGTAGGACATGACAAGTTGATTCTCAATAAAGATTTTCCAATTGATAATATCTAACAATCTTTACTTAAATGTATATATGTTGATAATATCGATTTGTTAAATCAATTTACAAATCAATTTGGACATTTGTCGTTTGAACTAAATCCTAACCAACATGAGGATCAAAAGAAAAACATTGAAAAGAAAAATGTTGAAAATAAGAAAGGTTCTAAAGTAAAAGGACCGAAACCAAACAAATCGAAAGGAAATGATCAGATGAAAAACTCTCATCAAAAGAATTCAAGAAATTTTTCATCTAGATCATATGATTCTTATAATTATTCATATACCTCTCGATTTGATGGTTATTGGAGAAACAACTCACCACAATATTCTTATGGTTATGTTGAATGGAGAATTGTTTTGAATGTGGTGAAGTTGGTCATATTGCTGCTCATTGTCCCTACTGGTATTGGGATGAAGGGTATGCATGTGATTTTGTGTTATATAGGTATTGTTATAAATGCAGAGAGTGTGGGCATTTAGTTGTTGCCTGTCCGTATGTTAAACAGAAAAAGACCGAAGTGAAATTTGCTAAAAATTCAGGCAATGTCAAAAAGCTTGTTTCCCCAAAAACAATCAAGAAGCAAAAGGGGAAACAGGTTGTGTATGACAATCGTAACAAAATTGCCTTGAATAAAATTGAAGATTGTGATAGGGTTGCTAAGGTAAGGGGGAGTTCTAAGGCTAAGCCTAAGAATAACTCTAAACCTGGACCTTTATCAGTTAAGTCTGAGAAGGTTCCAAACAAAGTTCAGAAGCAGGTTTCAAATGAGAAATCTGAAAAGTCAACAATCAAATCGATTTCAACAAAATCAAAAATAAATTCTGAACGTGTTTGGAAACCCAAATCACTTTCTAAATCAATAGCAATTTCTACTTCAAATCAATCCATTGAAAAACCAATTGATTTTTCAAAAGGAGAATGGATTGATGTTCCAAGGATTGATGACCTTGGACGTCCCATCATTGTGAAGGGATGGGTGCCTCTCTCATGCTAATTGTTTAACAAGTGTGCAGATTGTTCCAGACAGACCTATTAGTTATCTTTTGATAGTTGATAGTAGAGCATCTGTATACAAGCTATTTATTGGAGAGGTGAAGGTCAAGGAAAGGATTTTGAGAAAGAAAGAATGATGTCAATAGAGAGGAGAGTATTTGTCGTCTGTTTCTTACCTTTGAAGCTGGAAAACGTTGCAATCTCATGCAATTGCTCTTAGGTTTTGGATTTCTACAACAAGATACGACAAAACGGTTTATTCTAAACTCTTTTATCTTTGTCAATGGATTTACTAATTGACAGAACAAAGTGAGTCAAGTAGTCTGAGTGGGAAAATGGTTTTTGAAAATCAATAAGTAAATCTCATCGGATATCATTTTATTTTGTTTTTCTTCAAAAGTTTAAAAAATCCGAAAATATGCTTATTTTTAGATTTTTAGGGGGAGAAAAATTTCAGAAAATCAAAATAAAAATTAGAAAATAAAAAATGAGTTTTCCTGGAATATAAAGGGAAATGATAGTACATTAGTGGGGATCTGACACATTCTAAGTAATTTACTGCTATATAGGGCGTGTGTCTGAGTCTGTGTGATGTGCTGATAGGCTTCGTTGACCTATTACTGTGTGCCTGATAAATACATATCAAACGAATTGTTATGTGGATGAACTCCTCATGGGCATATGGTCTTAGTACCGTAATTTCGTTTGATAGGGTATTTGTACAAAACTCGGAGGTTTAGGGTCGTTATGTTATTAGTTGTCTGGGGATAGCCTCAATGATCTTGTGCTGTAAGTCAATACGGACCTAGATCAGACAGGGTGTCTTTATAAAAGAGCTTTATGCCAAATCCTAAAGTTACCGAATTGAGGAACTTTCCATGTTCTATGATGATCAAAGATTATATATTACATCGTATTAATCACTGATGCAAATCATGATTAATATCAGTCCTCAACCTGGTATAGTGCATATGTTACTTTGTTGCATTAATTTGCTGACCTGTATACCTCTGTGCATTATACCTTGTAAATTACAGACGACGAAAGCATAATCACGCTTTACAATGAGTCTTTGTGCATTTACTTCTTGATACGAGAGTATGTCGTGTGCGTGGGAACCACAGACAATTTTGTTTATACTGTAAATATTAGTATCAGTTTAAAGCGTTGCACAAAAGTCTGCATGTGAGTTTATGTGGATCACAATATCAGCAGTTGCCAGATCACACATTGTCTTTAATGATAATAATTCAAAAGATCAACGGTGTGATCAGATTTCTCAATAACTGATATGATCCTCTTACCGGAAAATTCGCAAAAATATGTTCAGTTTACTTTTATGCAATTCCATTTGAAAATTCAAAAAGATTTTTGGTGTGTTTTAGCATAAACTTTGAAAAATCAAAATATTTTGTTTCTACTTTATTTTCGATAACCGATGATGGGATACTTAATGTGAATGCTCAGATACATAAAAGTTGAAAAAGTCTACAGATTTTCAAGTTTCTGGTGTGTTTTAAAAATGTTTAATAGTTCAGGGGGATAACTATTGAGGGTCAAAAGGAATGTGACGAGTACTTCCGAGATTTTTGTCGTGTGTAACGCTGGTTGTAGTTTGTGCAGTTTTTAGTAAATTTTTCTGCAGAATCAAACACAACAGGTGCACTACTCAAGATTCATCGACAAAGTGTGTAACTGAAAAAGACCCAAACCTGAACATCTAGAACAAGAACAACAGAAACCAGTAAGAGTTTGTTAAAGAAAAGATTGAAGATTGAAGAATTCAAGATTTGATGTCTGTCTTTATCTCTGGACCAACAAATGATAAAGCCAAGATTTCTTGAGTCTGTCTGAGATTTCAAAGTTTACCGCAGAGATAGACAAGAACCTTGACACAAACGTGCATGAAAATGGAAAGTTTTCAATTCGTTCAAGATGATGATTGCAAGACTTGAAGAATTGATAGGTTTTTGATTTGGTACATCACTAGCTAGGTCCAAGGGGGAGATTGTAAGTGCATTATTCATGTATGTCCCCAGCTAGTGATCCAGTACTGAATGTCGAAGGTTCAGATAATCAGAAAAATGACCAAGGTTTTAGCTTAAAGTTACATTCGACCAGTCGTATGGTCGAATGTAGTTATCTTTGGTCGAATGAAGATTGAATGTAGAAGAAGGATTCATTCGAACCCTTAAACGGATCGAATGAACACCTTCGACCTCCTTAAAGGGGCGAAGGTGGAATCCTATATAAAGGGAAAAGTTTTTAATTTTTAAGTGAGAGTTATCATTTGAGCCTTTTCCCTAGAGTATGTATGTGTGTTTTTCTCTGTATTAGGTCTAAGATTTTATTTGTAAACATCTTGATTTGATCTAATACAAAGATTAAAGTTATGGAAAATGCTCGGTGATTTGTTATCTGTTTTCATCACGATCTTTATCGTTTATTTCTGAATCATTTTGCACGATCGTTGGGGATTCCGCACCCTACGGTTGATATTCGTGAGATCACAGTTCGTGATTACGATCCTAAAACGAATTCTCATAACCATCAAGCATTTTGTTGAATTCTTTTGCTTCCTTTTGATAAGTTTGACAGTTTATTTTAGCACTCTCAAGTTGTACCTTGAGTTGCTTATTTTCTTCTATCAATCTATCAAAATCAGAACATTTATCACAAACATTAGATTGAGATTCAGTACTTACCGGTTTAGGTGGTTCTGTCATTGTCATCAGTGCGAAATGAGCTTCCTTCCCTGCAAAGAATTTTGAGTAGTCAATCTTTGTGTAGGCATCATCCACCATGCACGACTTGCGGGTCATTAGGAAATCTTCTTCAGCTAGCAACTGATCGATGTCATCGTCTAGTGAGTTCACACTAGCTTCCGATTCAGATCCGAGTAAGCCGAATCATATTGCTCTCCAACATCTGTGACAGAATCAAGAATCATACCAGACTTCTTGTCTTCACACTCATCCTTCACATCCTCATTCAACTCTTCTATTTTCAACTCCGTCAACTTTTCTGTCACAAAACCTTGTTCAATCTCCACATGTTCATCCAAACTCATCTTTTGTGCCACACAAGCCACATTCCCTGTAGTAATTTCTTCCACTCCTAATTGCATACCCGTCCAATCAAAACCTTCCTCTTTTTGGATCACAAGTGCTTGGTTTTTATTTTTAGTTTGGGTTTGGGTTTGGGTGTTAGGTGTAGAGATAGGAACAATGGTTCGGTTTGTATTCTGTTGTGTTTGGTTTTGAGATGTGGATTGTCTAGTATTGGTATTTTGTTGTGTGTTTTGACGGTTCTGGTTGTTGTTTTGAGGTTGAAAGCTATAAATGTTGGGACTGTTGTATGATACCTGGTTCTGGTTTTGGTTTTGTAGGTTCTGGTAGCTTGAGTTGAACGGATTTCGATTACCTTGTTAAGCCGGCTGTGTACACTCTCTCTTGAAGTGACCCTTCTCACCACAATTAAAACATGTGACCTTGGCTTTGTTAAAGCCATAAGTGGTGTTCGGAGAAGTAGAAAGGTCAGTTCTCCCTGTTTTCTGAACAAAATCTGTGGCTCTTCTCATAATGCTAGCAAACACCCACTGTATATCCATAAGCTCCATTTCCTCTTTGTCGATTTATGCATAGTCCTTATTGGTTAGATTGTTGTTCCCAATCTGACTAGCAACTAAACCGTTGTATGAGGCAACCATTGCAGATACTAAAGCTACATGCTGTTGAGCAATCTCAACAGTAACATTGTTAAGGTTAGAAGTCTCCAACACAATCGGACTTTGATTTGATTGTGTTTGAGTGATCTGCATTTGGTTCATGTGAGGATTATATGGTTGTTGTTGAAGTTGACTAGCAGTGTAACAGGCAGCTTGTTGCATAGGTGAAAAAGGTGGGATGAAGTTAGGTGTTTGATAAGATTGTGGTGTATATGATGAAGTTTGGGCAAGATAGTTGATTGGCGCTTTGGTGGGTTCAACAACATTAGATACACAAGCAATATGTGGTGCAACGTTTGAAGTAGAGCTGGAAGTGGAATGGGAAGTAGATGTACCACTAACATACAACTCTGGGTTCTGTGGAATCTGTGCTCTCTTTGCTTTCCTCTTCTCCTCCATCTCTTTGTTCTCCAGTTTTTGTATGAACTTATTGATAGTCCAATACTGCTATGCATCTTTTTCTTTCAACACTTCAATGTGTTGGTTCCAATATGGTGGTAAAGCATCAGCAAATTTATCCACCAGTTCAGACATAGGTATGCAAATCTCGTAGCTCGAGAGCTCTGTGAGCAAGTGGCAATACCTTGGAACCAGTTCTTTTAAAGTCTCGTTACCCATGTAACTAAAATTTTCGAACTCTTTGCGAAGCTCTTCCATTCTCAGCTTCCTAGTCTTCTCGTTACCATCATGTCTGTTTCTCAGCATACCCACAATTGTTTTGAAGTAGTACACGATCCAAACTGATGCAACAAATCAGTGTTGATCGCCTGAGATAATTGAGAAAACGCCTTTTTCTCAATCGCGAATTTCTTCTTCTCATCATCACCCAAGGTCTGATGAAGAACAGCTACTGAATCAAAGTAAACATTAAAGGTCTGTTGGAGCCAACAGTGTTAGGATCTGAGTTTGATTGTTTTGATATATTTAGAAGAAGATGAGAATTGATGATGTAATTATATATGGAAAGTGCAGCGGAATGATAAACAATAATAAAAAACAATAGGAATAAATGTTTTCTTCAATCGAAAGCTTTCATTAATTGAAAGATTACAATTAAATACAAGTACTCCCCCTCAGCCTGATCACACAGTGATTGTTTGTCTGAGAGAATGTTTGTGTGTGTTGCAATAGAATAGTACAAGCACTGTTCTATTTATAGACAAATCTAAACCACTGGTGACCTGTGCTGACGTCACCTGAGATAGTGACCTCTAACAGAATAACAACATAAAACATCTGCCCTATACAAACTACTATTGTATTACAAAACACTGTAAAGTAAACTATTGTTGAGGGAAAACTCTGATGGTCTTGAAACATCTGTTGAAGTCTAAGTGTTGTTGACTCCAACAGACCTTTAGTCTTCAGTACTTGATCAGCAGTTGTTTCTTCATCAGACCTTTGGTCAGCAGTTGTTCTCTATAAGTTGTTCTCTAGCAGTCCTTTGTATCAGCAGTTGTCATAGCAGTTGTTTGGATGGAACTGTTGTTAGAGTTAGCAGTCTTTTGGGAAGAGTATGTTGTAAAGACTGTTTATTTGTGTGAATCATTTGTTAGTATAATTTGGCTTTTCAATCATCTGTTCTTCTCCAGGTCAGCAGACCCAACAATCTCCCCCTAGAACAGATGATTCCAAAACTAAGCTTTATTCTTGATCTTTATTTCTCATCAGACTTTCTCTGATTTGACCTTTGAATTGAAGTTTAAAGTCCAAGGTCTTTTGCATCTCTTTCAAGCTCAAGGTTCAGCAGTGTTTGGAGATCATCTGCACACAGGCTATATGCATCATCCATACTTAGCTTTTGAGCTTTTCCATCTGACCTGAGCAAAGTCAATTCATGGGTGTCTTTGTTGACTTTCCATTTTAGAATTTTTGAGTCAGAGGATTTGCTAAGGTGCACTTTTATTCTTGATGAGTTTGGTGATGGAGGTCTCCTAATGAATTCTCTGAGCTTATCAGTAGTGGGATCTGAGAAAAAATGTACTTGATTGAAGAGGCCCTCCTTTATATATGTATCAGCAAACTTCTTCTGAGCTTCTTCAGACATTTCTTTCTGTTTCTTGAATTGTCTTCTAGCAGCAGTTGATAGATCAGAAGTATCCAGTAAGCTGTCTAATGTAAAAGCCTGTTGAGCTCTCTTCATCAGTGGTTCATCAGAGTAGACAGGTTTTCTGGGTAAGGTAGGATCTTTCTTGCTGTTTTCTTCCAATCTCTTGTATGTTTCAACCAACCTCAGCTCAGACCATCTTCACAACTGACCTCATCTCCCCATAGTCAGCAGCCACAATTTCTTGTCTCATTCTCTTAAACTTCAAGGCTCTGGCTGGATCTCTACCTTTACTGAAATCAGGGGCAGAGACTTTAGCTGGGGGATTCTTGGCCAACTCTTCAATTCTTAAGAGTTTTTCTCTGAGTGCATGAGTGGTCCAGCCTGCAAATTGTTTCTTGTTTGCATTATAAGGCATGGTTTCCAAGATCTGTTCAAGAAGTGATTCCCTAACCTCCTTTTCCATGTCACTGCTGAGAGGCATGGCAGACATGGAGTTGCTCAGGGTCTTAGCAAAATCTTCAATCCTTCTCAATTTGCTAAGTTCTGCTAAATGGATGCCCTGAGCAGTCCTGTCATCTTTCCCTTTGCATTTCTCTTTGATGATGGCATCTGCCTGTTCAGCCTTGTATTTTAGATATGTGTCTATGTTTAGGGGAATAGGAAAATGTGGAAGAGAAGGGAATGATCTTTCAAATGGTTGTTCAGTATTATAGAAGGATTGCATTTCCCCCTTAAGTAGAACAAGTTCAAGGGGATACTGAATAGCCAATGGTGTAATGGTTGGTGGTGGTCTATGGGATTTGAGTTGTGAAGTGTGTGGTGAAAATGATGAAAGTGGAATGGCTGATATAGGTGTGGATTGTGTAGTTGAAGTGGTAAGTGGTGATGTGTGTATGTTTTCATCCTGTACAACTAAGGTTGATTTCCTCTTCCTTTTGTTCAAGATTTTTGGTGATGGTGGTGTAGAAGCAGTGGTGGTGTTAACATCTGTTGGCACCTTAGTAGGACCAGCAGATGTTTGGGATTTTGGTGGAGATGTGGTTGTAGGTTCAGATGTAGGTTTGGTGATAGTGATGACAGGCTCAGATGTTGTGGTGGTATCAGTGGTTTGGGTAGCAGCAGTGGTTTTGACAGCAGTGGATTTAACAGTCAGTATGGATGGTGGTTGTCTGACATGTTTGGCAGGCATTTTCTTCCTTTTAGAGGAACCCACATCTTCAACTTCCTGCTGTTGTCCCCTTTTCGGTTTTAGCAACAACTCTGCCTTGACTTCCAAAGTGTCAGCCCTCTTTTGCTTATCTTCAGTAGCTTTTTCAACTTCTTCATTGGCAGAGTTGTCCACTTCTTTAGGTTTGCTGGTTTGTTGTTGTTGTTGTGGTGCTGTTTGAGTAGACCCTGGTTTGTTGACAGACTTTGATTTACCTTTTTGTGAAGGTGGACAACCAAAGGGATCTAACTTTTGTAATCTATCTCTGCCACTCTCCCCCTTTTTGGCATCATCAGCTGTGAATTCATAATCATCTTCATCTCTGAGAATAGTGGTAGAGGCAGAACCAGTGGTCTTCAGCAGATGGTCTTTAATGGCCTGAATATCTTCATGGGTATCTTTGTACCCAGCATCTACCATGTTTCTGATTTCTGCCATGTAGGTTTCATGAGGCTGATCTGCTAGTTTTCTGTAAGCTATGATGATGGGAGAAACAGATTTCCATAGCTCACAAGCAATATCAGCTGTGGATGGTTGACTCTTGGAGAGAGTAGCCAAGGATTCCAATATTAACTTAACATCAGATTTGATATCAGCAACAGAGGTTTCAATGGTTTGGACTCTGGCCGTCAATTCTTGGTACATTAATGCATCACCTAAGTTAATAGGATCATCTGAATTCCTACCAGTGGTAATTTTAACTGATTCAGTCCTAGGAGGTGAATCCAAAGGATGAGAACCAGATGCCCCTTTTTCTTGGTTCTGGGGACTTCCAACTGATTTTGGGGACACTATAGTGGCCTTATCAGTTGTTGCCTTCAAGGGAGTCTTAGTTATGTAACCACTGTCCTGGTGTGAGACAATCGTCTCTACATCAGTAGTGGCTGCTCCACTTGAAAGCTAACCTAGAGTTGCATTGAACTCTAGAGGTGTAACCTCCTCTTCTGTTTGTGGGATGTCTGATTGAATTTCCTCAGTCCCAGTCACTTGTGGAGGTATACTCTCATTGATAGGAGAAAGAGAGGAACTGGGATTTTCCTGAGTTTTATCAATAGCCTCAAACAGAGGTTGCATGGTCTGTTGAACATGTGAAGGTGAAGGTGGAGGGGTAAAGAGAGAATTAGCCCTGGGAGAAGGGCTTGTTAACATATGGCCAAGTGACTCGAATGTATCATGATGTGGTTCCCCTTGGCTTACAACAAGATCCTTTTGTGAGGATGCATGAGGAGTTTGGACAGGTTGAGATATTTCCAACTGTTGTGAGGAAGTAACAACAGTGGTTTCTAGTTGCTTTTGTGTTGAAACAGAGTTATCTTCTGGTATCTCATCTTCCAGAAGTCTCTTTTGTGGTTGAGTAGTTGTTTTTGTGGATGGACGTTTTCTTTTGGAAATGGCTGGTGTGGGTTTCACAGCACTGGATGTAGTGCCATGATCACCAGGAGCAGTGGGCTCAACAACAGAGGTTTGGACAACAGTTGTTGTCTTAGTCCTCTTTGTTTGTGTTTTGGAAACTTTTGACACTTTTGATACTTTTTCATCAGTTAGACTCTTCATTTGCATAGACTCACCCTTTTTAAAAACTTTTTCAGGTAAAACCTTTTGAAGGATTACACTTAAAATTCTTGGGTAAATTAGAAAAGCATTATTAGACCCAGACTTTATGGCTTTCACATTTGACACTAAGTCCATAAACAGTCCCTAGGATAGATTGAAGTCAGAATCTGACAACATAGCATAGCCCAAGTACTGAATCCTGAATGGGATTTCATTAAAGGAAGTAGACTTAGCGGAGACACAGAGAAGGAGGGTATGGAAGAAAAATTTCATGACTGGTGGGAAAAACTTTTTGAAAAGTGTTGACCCAGTCATGTGAGCATCATACCCCCTTTCCTGAAACTCTGTGTGAAGCTCTACTTTAGGGATAGAGTCTTTACCTGACTGGTCATTAAGTGAGAAGGTTGTGGATATCAGTTGAGGGGTAATGACGATACTTGTCTCACCAATTTTTGAGATAATGGAAGTAGGCTTTTTGTCTTGAAGTAGAAACTCAACATTCAACCAGAATTCTTGGAGAGTATCGAGATAGATAGGGGCGTCAGCGGTTAGGATTGTCAGGTATTTGGATTTTAAGATGATGTCGATGGTGGAATGGAGTATTTTCATCTGTTTTTACCAGATATGGGAGATAATTGTGGGTGGCTTTAGCTTGAAGATCCATTGTAATGGATTCCGAAGGTGAGAGTGAGTGGAATTTGATTAAGGGTTTGAGAATGAAGAAGGCGGTTTCAGTATTTTGAATACAATGAGACAGTGTAACGACTGTTGTGATAAAACAGGGTTTTTATAGGCTCTGGTGAAACCTCTGATGTGGCCAAAACTCTGCTTGTAGGAGCAGACGTGGCAAACATCTGATGGTTAAACATCTGGTGGAGGACAGCTGTTTTGGCAAACAGCTGATGCAAATGGCTGATGCAAACAACTGTTTTGTTTTGTTTTTTTATCATTATTATAGGTATCTGTAAATATATATATATATATATATATATATATATATATATATATATATATATATATATATGTCACACCCTCAAATTCCACGTGCGGGGTTTTACCGCGAGGCGCGTGACACACCAGGATCTCAGTCAACGATCACAATAAACATACAACAAACATGCATTCAAGATTATATTTAAAACCAAAATATAATGCTTTGAGCTGTAAACCAGCAGCGGAAGCATTCTTGTTTACAACCAAAAGACATATCATTGTTTACAAAGACATTGTTTAATATGTTTCAAAATAATAGACGCCGTGCATGACCTCGTGCGCCTAGTCCGATAACCGCTACCTTAGCGACCTGAGAAAACATGCCAAAAATGTCAACAAATAATGCTGGTGAGTTCACAGGTTTTCTTTTATAAAGTGTTGTCACAAGTTTTACAAAGATCATTCCTGTTAATACTATGTCATGAGAACGTTAGCTAGACGTTAAGTGTTTTTACTACTACGGTTGGGAACCCATTACTAAACGTTTCCAAAAGTTGATACCAGCCCAAAATGACTGGGCTACCGATGCCTCGGTAACCCGATAGGTAGAGACAATATGCACCCGCCCGGCCACGCCGTCGAGTGGGGTTTGTGAGGCCCAATAGATCTATCCACATTTCCCTCGTTGTGCGTGCCAGCACATTCATGGTTTCCCCCTGGGACTTTCCATAAAAGCCGTGTAGTAACATAAAGTGCCCATAGTATAACATGACCTTTAAATAGTTCGTACAAAGCATGTTTCTCCCCCAAAAAGCAAAACAGTAAAAGTGGGGCTGTGAAACTCACCTTGGTTTGCGTTACTTGAAAATAGTTAAGTGATTATGTTATGATAGCCCCAGATATCGGCGACCTATCATAAGATGCGTATAAGTATTGGACTAATAACCCGCAGGCTAACTAGTCCCCAAATGTCCAGACCGTGACCATAACGTTTGAAAACACTTTTAACTGTTAAACCGACCGTGCCAGACAAGACCCGACATCCCATTGGTGACCCGACATCCCACGTGTTAGATAAATGCAAGACATCATGCAACATATGCAATTAAACACTTAGCACGCGCAACAATTCACCTAGTCTAGCATAATGTCCAATTAACGCATAAACAGGTCCGAACACGTCTTACTAAGTCATTGGGTGTATCCCGGGGTTCCTAACATGTTCCTAGGTGTCAAATCGTGTTCCGGGATGTTAAAACGCGTTCACGACAGCAGTACATGCGATTAGGAAGGTTACACGCGAGTAGGCAATAGCCTATAGGCGATTAGGGGCCTAATCGCCTGATGTATCAGGCGAGTAGGGTCCCAATCGCCCCAAAGTCTGCATAATCGCCTATAGCTCAGGCGATTAGGATGCCTAATCGCCTGCAGCTGCTGTACAACGAGTTTTCGCGCGTTAAACCCTCCAAATCAGATCCGAAACATGCAATAACACCCAATATCAAACCTAAATCATTTACCAACCCATTTCAAGCAAAAACCCCCAACATATCACTGATCTAGCATGTTCTATGTAATTATTTCCTAAAATGGTAAAGTACTAGGTTTCTTCTACCAACCTTATCTTTCCTTAAATGGAAATAATCAGATTTCAAGCTCTACAACATGTAACTCATAAAATCTCTGATCTAACATCTTCCTAGTGTGAATCCTAACAACATTGCACCAACAATCACACCATAATCATCCTAAATCCTCAAGAACATACAAATGGGTCAAAATATGCATTTTCTTCAAAACACCATAATAATGGCTAAGATTCTAAGACAACCTTCCTAATGACCTCTACATAACAGAAGTACAATCATATCTTGAAAACATTCATGTTAAAATCACTAATAAGACCAACATATGCATGTAAACTTCACATATAACAAGTATTAAGGTGTAAACTTGGTTTAAGACTTTCTTGAAAGGTTTTTAAAGACACATTTGGTAAAACAAGGTCTGGAACTTTAGGGGAACTCAAAATAACAACTTTACAAAGGTTAGGGATGAAGAACACACCTTGGGTTTTGCTAAAGAAAGGTGTGTAAGCTTGGGGATGGTGATTTTTGTAGCAAAATGAGTTCCAGAGGTGTTCTAAGGTGTGTGGGCGACTTGGGAGCAGCTAGGGTTGTTCTAGAGGTGTTTGGGGAGTTAAGGGTTCTATTTATAGGTGTTTTGACCCGAGCCCTGCAGTACACGTGAGTAGCAGTCACTTATACGCGATTGGGGGCCTAATCGCGTATAACATCAGGCGATTAGGTCCCAATCGCCTGTAATCTTCCCTACTCGCATGAACATATAGGCGATTAGGGGTTCTCCCAGCTCCTAATCGCCCCTGTGATGCTGGAACGGGTTTTTGGCGCGTTAAACACTATGTTAACATATTTAAACACGTATTCACATACCGATAAGTCACATAATGATTTCAAACATATAATGCATGATAACTAACACGTTTACATCCGTTCACCAATTCCCGGGACTCGAGACTCGTGTGTGCGTTAGACCCGGCGATTCCACGAATCGCCGATCCTTGTACCCATAGTTATGGACCGACTCCCGATGACCCCGCGGATCATCCTAATGACTCCCGATGATTCCCAGAATCATCATACCGACTCAACTGACCCCGTTAAGGACGTAATATGCATGACTCGCTAAGGTAGACTTACTAGTTTAGTCAACGTTACTAACCTGAGTTTGCCGGGTGTCACATCATCCCCCTGTTGAAAGAATTTTCGTCCCGAAAATTGCCCAAGGCCAAAAAGGAAGAGACGAAAGAGAAGAAAAATTTTCCGGTTGCCACATCATCCCCCTGTTGAAAGGAATCTCGACCCGAGATTCATTCAGCTTCAGCAGAGACATGTCTTGATTCGAACGCGCGCTTAGGAAATAAATGGGGATACTTAGCCTTCATTTGATCTTCCCGTTCCCACGTGAACTCCGGTCCACGATTAGAGTTCCAACGGACTTTAACAATGCGGATTTTACTCCGGCGAAGGCTACGGATTTTATAGTCAAGAATTTCAACCGGTTCCTCCACGATACGCAGCCGATCATCCACCTTGATCTCTTCGAGAGGAACAACCAAAGATTCATCCGCCAAGCATTTCTTCAGATTAGAAACATGGAAGACATTATGAACATTACTGAGCTCAGCTGGCAGATCAAGCCTGTATGCTACCGGTCCAATCCGTTCCAGGATCGCGAACGGTCCTACATACCGAGGATTCAATTTGCCCCGCTTCCCAAAACGTATAACGCCCTTCCACGGGGATACCTTCAACAAAACCCTGTCGCCAACCTCAAACTCCAAAGGCTTGCGACGACGATCGGCATAGCTCTTTTGACGATCCCGAGCTGCTGCCATGCGGTTACGGATTTGTACGATATTTTCGGAAGTCTCGTACACAAGTTCCGGGCCGGTGAGTTGACTCTCACCCACCTCGGCCCAACAAAGAGGAGACCGGCATTTCCGCCCATAAAGAGCCTCGAACGGAGCTGACTTGATGCTAGAATGGTAACTGTTGTTGTAGGAGAATTCCACCAACGGTAAATGACTCTCCCACCCCTTGCCAAAATCGATCACACATGCCCGAAGCATGTCTTCTAGCGTTTGGAATGTCCGCTCACTTTGACCGTCAGTTTGCGGATGATACGCTGTGCTCATGTCCAACTGAGTACCCAGAGCCTTATGCAAAGACTTCCAGAAGTTAGAGGCGAACCGAGGATCACGATCAGAAATAATAGAGACAGGCACCCCGTGCCGAGAGACCACTTCCTTGAGATATAACCGTGCCAAACGCTCGAGACCATCGGTCTCCTTGATAGCGAGGAAGTGCGCAGACTTTGTCAACCTATCGACAATCACCCAGATCATGTCGCACCCACTGGGCGATTTCGGGAGTTTGGTCACAAAGTCCATCGTAATCCGCTCCCACTTCCACTCGGGGATTTCAGGCTGTTGCAGAAGGCCGGATGGCTTTTGATACTCAACCTTGACCTTGGCACAGGTCAAGCACTTGCTCACGTACGAAGCCACGTCTGCCTTCATGTTCGGCCACCAATAAAGTATCTTTAGGTCTTGATACATCTTATCGGAGCCAGGGTGAATAGAGTACCGGGACTTGTGAGCTTCATCAAGAACGAGCTCCCGCAAGCCCCCAAATAAAGGAACCCAAATACGTTCAGCGAAATAGTGTGACCCATCGGATCTGAGTTCAAGGTGGCTATCAGCACCATGCATGGTTTCAGCTTTAAGGTTTTCCTCCTTCAAAGCTTCTTGCTGCGCCGAACGGATTCGATCAGGTAAGCCGGAATGGATAGTGAGCTGAAGAGCCCGAACACGACGAGGTTTAGCCGTTTCCTTCCTGCTCAAGGCGTCTGCGACCACATTCGCCTTGCCAGGATGGTATTTGATAGCGCACTCGTAGTCATTAAGAAGCTCGACCCAACGACGCTGTCTTATATTCAACACCTTCTGATCAAAGATATGCTGGAGGCTCTTGTGATCGGTGTAAATAGTGCATTTGGTACCGTACAAGTAGTGCCTCCAAATCTTTAAAGCAAAGACCACCGCACCCAACTCCAGATCATGGGTGGGATAGTTTTTCTCATGAACCTTGAGCTGACGAGAAGCATAGGCGATGACCTTCTCGCGCTGCATCAGTACACAACCAAGACCCCGGATAGAAGTGTCACAATAAACCACAAAATCGTCCGTACCCTCAGGCAAGGACAAGATAGGTGCAGAACAGAGTTTGGCCTTTAACAACTGGAAGGCCGACTCCTGCGAATCACCCCAGTTGAACTTCCTGTCCTTCTGGGTAAGCGAGGTGAGGGGTTGAGCGATCTTCGAAAATCCCTCAATGAAACGACGGTAGTAACCTGCAAGGCCTAGGAATTGCCGCACCTCAGATGGCGTCTTTGGTGCTTCCCAGTCTTTAATGGCTTCAATCTTAGCTGGGTCAACGTGAATTCCTTTCTCATTTACAACATGACCAAGGAATTGGACTTCACGCAACCAGAAGCTACACTTAGAAAACTTAGCGTACAGCTGTTCCCGCCTCAGAAGTTCCAAAACAAGACGTAGGTGTTCCTGGTGGTCCACCTCGTTCTTGGAATAGACTAGAATATCATCAATGAAGACAATCACGAACTTATCAAGATAAGGCTTGCAAACACGGTTCATCAGATCCATAAAGATGGCAGGTGCATTGGTGAGACCAAAAGGCATGACCAAGAATTCGAAATGGCCATAACGAGTTCGAAAGGCGGTCTTCGGAATGTCAGCTTCTTGAACCCTCAACTGATGGTACCCCGACCTCAAATCGATCTTCGAATAGAAACTGGAACCCTGAAGCTGGTCAAATAAGTCATCGATGCGAGGAAGAGGATAGCGATTCTTGATGGTAACCTTATTCAACTCCCGGTAGTCGATACACATCCGTAGGCTTCCGTCCTTCTTCTTGACGAACAAAATAGGGGCTCCCCACGGGGACGAACTAGGTCGAATGAAACCCTTCTCTAACAGCTCCTGCAACTGGTTTGATAATTCCTGCATCTCGGGAGGTGCAAGACGATAAGGGGCACGAGCAATAGGGGCCGCACCCGGAGCAAGTTCAATACCAAATTCGACCTGGCGATAAGGCGGAAGACCAGGTAAGTCTTCGGGAAATACATCGGGAAAGTCGCGGACAACAGGAATATCTTCAATCTTCTTCTCCTCTTCCGACGAAACCGAAACAAGTGCCAGAATGGCAGAATACCCCTTCCGAAGATACTTATAGGCTTTCATACACGAAATGATACTCAACGGGACCCCGCTCTTCTCACCGTGCACCAACAGAATTTCTCCATCAGGGAGAGGAAGTCGAATGACTTTATCAAAACAAACGATCTCGGCATGATACAGGGACAACCAATCCATACCCACGACAACATCGAAACTACCCAAGGACACCGGCATAAGATCAATAGGGAAAGAGTAACCCGACAACTCAAGGCGACACTCCCTAAGGACGTGCGTCGCCTCAACTTTCTTACCATCAGCCAATTCTATCAAGTACTTAGCCTCTAAAGGTGTAGGTACCCTATCAAGCAATTGACTAAACCCAAGAGATATGAAACTCTTATCGGCACCAGAATCGAATAAAACCGTAGCATAACGATTATCGAGGAGAAACGTACCAGTAACAGTGTCGGGGTCTTGTCGAGCACCGCTCGAACCAATCACGAAGGCGCGAGCATTCCTGCCTCCGCCTCCATTGTTTCCATTACCCGCCCCATTCTTCCCGGCTTCACCCTGCTTCAACTTGGGGCAGTCCCGCTTGTAGTGACCAAGTTCACCACAATTGTAGCACCCCTGTTTGCCCTGATTTCCCTGGGGAGCAGCGACAGGAGGAGCCGGAGTAGGTGTAGCAGGAGGGTTCCGGTTACCCTGAAGATTAACCCTGCAATCCTTTGCCTGGTGCCCATGCTTTTGGCACCTGTGGCAACGGTTCCGGTCCTCGCAACGACCGTTGTGGTGGAATCCACACTGGTCACATTTCGGCTTCTTCCCAATATAACCCCCTGGTTTCTGCTCAGACGATGATCCCCCAATATCAGACTTCTTTACCTGCTGAGGCTGAGCCGAGCTCGAGCCTTTCCCCACAGCTTCCCACTTCCGTTTGTTACCATCAGAAGCCTTCACAGTAGCGCCTCGAGGAGGCAAGACCCCTTCAGTCACCTTCATGTTGGTCAGCCTGTGAGCTGACCGAACTACCTCAGAATAAACAGTGAGATTACCCGCAACAACTAACCCAGCAATCTCCGGTACCAACCCAGCGACGTAATGCTCAATCCTTCGATATTCAGGTGTGTGCAGATCGGGGCACAACACCGCCAACTCATTGTGCCTAGCAGTATAAGCTTCAATCTCGGAACCCACCATCTTATGGTTCCAGACTTCATGCTCGAGCTTCTGGATCTCATCCCTCGGGCAGTACTCATTTTTCAGCAGCTGAATGAATTCTGCCCAGGGCATGGCGTGGGCTTCCCCAATGCCCATAGTCTGGGTGGTGGAGTTCCACCAAGTCAAGGCTTGACCCTCCAGGGTCGCAGAAGCATATTTCACCCGGTCGCCCTCCGGGCAGTTGCACATCGAGAAGACAGATTCGATTTTCTCCAACCATCGGAGCAGTCCCACTGCCCCTTCAGTGCCGCTGAAGTTGTGAGGCTTACAATCCATAAACTTTTTGTAAGAACACTGGGATGGAGGAGGATTGACAGCACCACCTGGAACAGACACACAGGTGAGTATCAAGAAAAGGTAAAGTACCCCAGAACGAGATAGAATAGATGAGGATCGACGTACCACCCATAGCATTATGAGCGGCTTGGAATGCAGCCAAAGCAATATTCACGTGCTGCTGCGTCAGATTATCCAGCTCAGCTTGGGTCATATTAATGTTCCCGCG
Source organism: Ambrosia trifida (assembly GCA_028751855.1). Lineage (NCBI taxonomy): Eukaryota > Viridiplantae > Streptophyta > Magnoliopsida > Asterales > Asteraceae > Ambrosia > Ambrosia trifida. Next base: position 72,999,077 of record CM054131.1, on the reverse strand, counting down.
GCCACCGCCGCCACCACGGCCGCCACCACGACCGCCAGCACGGCCGCCCCTGCGACCTCCACGAGCTCCCGACATCTTCTGTCACAACATGAAACAAAAGATTTAGGCTTGCCCGTGGTATAACCCCATTAGGAATTTCAAGAAACTAGATAGAGCCCAGCTCGGGTCCATCCGTCCAAGCCCAAAGTCCGCCAGGGATCCCATGCATCACAGTTTATGATCTCGTGTGCACCCGACATGATAAACTGTTCCACATGGCCCTCCAGGCGCGCTTTAAGTTTGAAGTTCAGGTCACCGAACACTAGCGCCCAATCATGGTATTATCATAAAGATAAGTACAGGATAGTATGCATAAGAACGGGCGTGTTCATTAGGGCATAGAGGGGAGATGTCCAAATCTCTGGACAGATCTCAAGAGTACGCCGAAGCTACCCCAATGTACACTGCCGTCAAGAGAGTTCAATAGTATATCGTTCGCCATCGGATCAAAGTAAGGATGAATCAAGAAATAGAATGATAAGGAGTAAATAGATGATGTAGCGTAGTAGATGATGACACCGACACCCCGACAAGTCGTATTGTTACCCACTTGCTAAGACTCGACTAATTGTGACCGTCTAGTGTGTGCGACTCAGTTATAGACTAGACTCTACATGCAGTCTCAGTTCACTATAACCGTTGTCTCTGATACCAATCTGTCACACCCTCAAATTCCACGTGCGGGGTTTTACCGCGAGGCGCGTGACACACCAGGATCTCAGTCAACGATCACAATAAACATACAACAAACATGCATTCAAGATTATATTTAAAACCAAAATATAATGCTTTGAGCTGTAAACCAGCAGCGGAAGCATTCTTGTTTACAACCAAAAGACATATCATTGTTTACAAAGACATTGTTTAATATGTTTCAAAATAATAGACGCCGTGCATGACCTCGTGCGCCTAGTCCGATAACCGCTACCTTAGCGACCTGAGAAAACATGCCAAAAATGTCAACAAATAATGCTGGTGAGTTCACAGGTTTTCTTTTATAAAGTGTTGTCACAAGTTTTACAAAGATCATTCCTGTTAATACTATGTCATGAGAACGTTAGCTAGACGTTAAGTGTTTTTACTACTACGGTTGGGAACCCATTACTAAACGTTTCCAAAAGTTGATACCAGCCCAGAATGACTGGGCTACCGATGCCTCGGTAACCCGATAGGTAGAGACAATATGCACCCGCCCGGCCCCGCCGTCGAGTGGGGTTTGTGAGGCCCAATAGATCTATCCACATTTCCCTCGTTGTGCGTGCCAGCACATTCATGGTTTCCCCCTGGGACTTTCCATAAAAGCCGTATAGTAACATAAAGTGCCCATAGTATAACATGACCTTTAAATAGTTCGTACAAAGCATGTTTCTCCCCCAAAAAGCAAAACAGTAAAAGTGGGGCTGTGAAACTCACCTTGGTTTGCGTTACTTGAAAATAGTTAAGTGATTATGTTATGATAGCCCCAGATATCGGCGACCTATCATAAGATGCGTATAAGTATTGGACTAATAACCCGCAGGCTAACTAGTCCCCAAATGTCCAGACCGTGACCATAACGTTTGAAAACACTTTTAACTGTTAAACCGACCGTGCCAGACAAGACCCGACATCCCATTGGTGACCCGACATCCCACGTGTTAGATAAATGCAAGACATCATGCAACATATGCAATTAAACACTTAGCACGCGCAACAATTCACCTAGTCTAGCATAATGTCCAATTAACGCATAAACAGGTCCGAACACGTCTTACTAAGTCATTGGGTGTATCCCGGGGTTCCTAACATGTTCCTAGGTGTCAAATCGTGTTCCGGGATGTTAAAACGCGTTCACGACAGCAGTACATGCGATTAGGAAGGTTACACGCGAGTAGGCAATAGCCTATAGGCGATTAGGGGCCTAATCGCCTGATGTATCAGGCGAGTAGGGTCCCAATCGCCCCAAAGTCTGCATAATCGCCTATAGCTCAGGCGATTAGGATGCCTAATCGCCTGCAGCTGCTGTACAACGAGTTTTCGCGCGTTAAACCCTCCAAATCAGATCCGAAACATGCAATAACACCCAATATCAAACCTAAATCATTTACCAACCCATTTCAAGCAAAAACCCCCAACATATCACTGATCTAGCATGTTCTATGTAATTATTTCCTAAAATGGTAAAGTACTAGGTTTCTTCTACCAACCTTATCTTTCCTTAAATGGAAATAATCAGATTTCAAGCTCTACAACATGTAACTCATAAAATCTCTGATCTAACATCTTCCTAGTGTGAATCCTAACAACATTGCACCAACAATCACACCATAATCATCCTAAATCCTCAAGAACATACAAATGGGTCAAAATATGCATTTTCTTCAAAACACCATAATAATGGCTAAGATTCTAAGACAACCTTCCTAATGACCTCTACATAACAGAAGTACAATCATATCTTGAAAACATTCATGTTAAAATCACCAATAAGACCAACATATGCATGTAAACTTCACATATAACAAGTATTAAGGTGTAAACTTGGTTTAAGACTTTCTTGAAAGGTTTTTAAAGACACATTTGGTAAAACAAGGTCTGGAACTTTAGGGGAACTCAAAATAACAACTTTACAAAGGTTAGGGATGAAGAACACACCTTGGGTTTTGCTAAAGAAAGGTGTGTAAGCTTGGGGATGGTGATTTTTGTAGCAAAATGAGTTCCAGAGGTGTTCTAAGGTGTGTGGGCGACTTGGGAGCAGCTAGGGTTGTTCTAGAGGTGTTTGGGGAGTTAAGGGTTCTATTTATAGGTGTTTTGACCCGAGCCCTGCAGTACACGCGAGTAGCAGTCACTTATACGCGATTGGGGGCCTAATCGCGTATAACATCAGGCGATTAGGTCCCAATCGCCTGTAATCTTCCCTACTCGCATGAACATATAGGCGATTAGGGGTTCTCCCAGCTCCTAATCGCCCCTGTGATGCTGGAACGGGTTTTTGGCGCGTTAAACACTATTTTAACATATTTAAACACGTATTCACATACCGATAAGTCACATAATGATTTCAAACATATAATGCATGATAACTAACACGTTTACATCCGTTCACCAATTCCCGGGACTCGAGACTCGTGTGTGCGTTAGACCCGGCGATTCCACGAATCGCCGATCCTTGTACCCATAGTTATGGACCGACTCCCGATGACCCCGCGGATCATCCTAATGACTCCCGATGATTCCCAGAATCATCATACCGACTCAACTGACCCCGTTAAGGACGTAATATGCATGACTCGCTAAGGTAGACTTACTAGTTTAGTCAACGTTACTAACCTGAGTTTGCCGGGTGTCACAATATAGATATGAATAATTAAACAGTTGTTTTATCTGATCAGAGGGTTGAAACAGATTTTTCAACCTAATAGTGGATAAAATGGATGAAACAGTGGTTGTTTTATCTTTAACAGATTTTTCAACCAAAAAGCTATTTTTAAGGATGAATTTGATTTTCTGAAACATGTTAATGCTTTTATTAAAAACATTTGTGTTGTTTAATCCATGTTTAGCATACCAATTCTAGAAATCAGATTTGTAAAGGTAGATGTGTCTAAAGCTTTTGTCAACACATCTGCCAACTGATCCTCTGTTGGAACATGGTGCAGAGAAATCAAACCTTTTTCATAGCTATCTCTGACAAAATGATGCCTGATGTCAATGTGTTTGGTAGTGGAGTGAGAGACTGGATTTTTGATGATATTTTCAGCAGCTTGACTATCCAACATGAGTGGAGTCTTTAATGCAGTTATCCCAAAATCCAGCAATTGATTTTGAAGCCACATGAGTTGGGCTGTACAGATTGCAGCAGCAATGTATTTAGCCTCAGCTGTTGAGGTGGAAACAGCTGCCTACTTTTTGCTTTGCCAAGAGACTAAGGCATTCCCAAGAAACTGGCACCCTCCTGATGTAGACTTTCTTGTGGTGTGACAGCCAGCAAAATCACTATCTGAATAACCTGAAAGCTCAATGTTTCCATTAGCAGGATACCAAATACCAAGTGTGGGAGCACCTTTTAGGTATCTGGATATCCTTTTCACAGCAATAAGGTTTGACTTTCTAGGTGAAGCCTGGAATCTTGCACAGACACAAATGGCAAACATAATGTCTGGCCTAGATGCAGTTAAGTACAATAAAGACCTAATCATGCATCCGTAATGTGTTTGGTCAACCAGTCCATCCTTGTCATCAATAGTGAGTAGCTTGACTGTACTCATGGGTGTACTACATGGCTTACAGTCATTCATCTCAAATCTAGTTAACAAATTCTTTACATATTTATTTTGATGAATGAATGTGCCATTTTGCAGTTGTTTCACTTGGAGACCAAGGAAACACTGAAGTTCACCCATAGTACTCATTTCAAACTCTACTGTCATGAGTTCCCTAAACTCTTCACACATTTTGTTACATGTGGATCCAAAAATGATGTCATCCACATATATTTGAACAATCAATAAGTCTTTCCCTCTCCATTTCAAAAATAAGGTTTTATCAATTTTACCTCTTGTGAAACCAATGGATAAGAGAAAAGTGGAAAGAGTTTCATACAAGGCCCTTGGTGCTTGCTTGAGTCCATACAAAGCTTTATTAAGCTTGTAGACATGATCAGGATGGAATGTGTCTTCAAAACCAGGTGGTTGACATACATAGACTTCCTCATGAATTTTGCCATATAGGAAGGCACATTTGAAATCCATCTGATACACCTTGATGTTGTGGTTGACAGCAAAGGCTAGAAAGAGTCGAATGGCTTCTAACCTTGCTACAGGAGCAAAGGTTTCATCATAGTCTATTCCTTCTTCTTGTCTGAAGCCTTGAACCACGCGCCTGGCTTTATTCTTGACAACAATACCCCTTTCATCAGTTTTGTTTTTGAAGACCCACTTTGTACCTATTGGACAAACATCCTTAGGCAGTGGTACAAGTTCCCATACTTGTTGTCTTTTGAACTGAAGGAGCTCTTCTTGCATAGCTTCTACCCAACTGTTGTCTTTTAGTGCCTCTTGGTACTTGACAGGTTGTGTGAGTGATAGGAACCCTGTAAAAAGACAGATATTGGAGGATCGACTTCTTGTTAGCACACCCTCTCTGATGTTGCCAATGATCTGGTCTGGTGGATGAGCTCTTAGGTAGATTAGATCTCCCTGATATGGTATGATGGCATTTTGAGGTGAAGGACAGAGGTTTGGTGACTCTGTTGTTGTAACATCTGTTTGCACTTCTGTAGTGCCATCGGATGTTTGAAATGGAAGTGGGGGAATGGGTCCAAGTGGTGTAAAACTGGACTGACTTTTGTCAATAGATGTTTGACTTTTGTCAACGGCTAATTGTATAGTGGTTGTGAGAGGTGAAGCAGTGGTTTGAGGGTAAGACTGGCCAACAGTGGTTGACTCAGCTGTGACAGAGTTTTGACAGTCGTTTTGAACAGTTGCTTCCTCTGATGCAGAATAGATTTTATAGTGACTAGGGATCACAACATCTATTCTGTAATCTTGTTGTGGAGACTGTGGACTACCTGCATTGTTAGTTTTAACAGTGATATGTTCAAATTTGAATTTATCTAAATCAAACAATTCAGCAGGATTTGCTGGGATTTTTAGGGATGAAGGTTCATTGAACTTTACATTCAGAGTTTCTTCTATTGTCTTGGTCTTTGTGTTAAACACTTTATAGGCCTTGGCAGTAGAAGAATATCCCAGAAAATAACCACAATCTACTATGGCTGCAAATTTTGAAATGGAATCTTTGAGAATTAAGATGAAACATGGGCAGCCAAAGATTTTGAAAAATGAAATTAATGGTTTGATTTTGAACAAAATTTCATAAGCAGTTTTTTGATGTCTTGGGTTGATTAAAACTCTGTTTTGAACATAGCAAGCAGTGTTTACAGCTTCTGCTCAGAAGGACAGTGGCAAACCAGAGTGTGCTAGCATGGTTCTTGCAGCTTCTATAAGAGTTCTATTTTTCCTCTCAACCACCCCATTTTGCTCTGGTGTTCTTGGGAAGCTGTACTGCCTCACAATCCCTTTTGACACACAGAAGTCATCATACTCCTTATTTTTAAACTCTGTTCCATTGTCACTTCTGAAGACATTTACTGGCAAGTCATATTGTTTTTCAACTTTGGTGACAAAGTCCTTCAAAATACCTGCAGTCTCATCCTTAGAATGTAAAAAGTAAGTCCATGTAAACCTAGAAAAATCATCAACTATGACAAGACAACATCTTTTTCTTCTTAGACTCATGATTTTAACAGGGCCAAACAAGTCCATGTGCAACAATTGTAGACATTGACTGGTTTTGGACTCATCAATGGATTTGTAAGAGCTTTTATGTTGTTTTCCTTTTAAACAGGAAACACAATGCTCATCACATTTGAATTCTTTTGATGGTAAGCCTCTGACAAGACTTTGTTTGGAGAGTGTGTTGATAGTTTGAAGGTTGGTATGACCCAGTCTCCTATGCCACAATTCTGTCTCCTTTGTGGAGGCGGCAGAAAACAAACAGACATTTGCCATAGGATTGTCTTTTAACATATCAACAACATACACATTGCCACTTCTATGAGCAACAAGTTGTGCTTTGCTCTCAGCAATTATGGTATCAATCTTTTTCACCACTTCTGGCCCAATAATCTTACAAGTTTTCTTTGTGAAGAATGAGCCATAACCTTTGTCACTCATTTGTGAAACACTAAGGAGATTAAACTTGAGATTATCAATAAGATTGACATTTTCAAACTTGAGTTTCCCAGCTTGTACAGTTCCTGAACCCAACACCTTACCTTTTGAATCATTACCAAAGGATATATCACCCCCTCCATGAGCTAAGAAGTCCAGAAGAAGGGCTATACATCCTGTCATGTGCCTGGAGCCTCCACTATCTACATACCAAAGACTATATAAACAAGCAGAAGCTCCCTGCACAGCAGTAATGAATTAGTTTTGGTGAGTGTCCAATGCCAGGTTGGCTTTGGATGGGTCCTCAGACTTTTAGATTCAAGCTTTGAAAGATGATCAGTGGTTTGAACTAGTTTTTTAATCAAGTTCAACAACTGTTGCTGACCATTTGCATTTTCTTGAATGTCAACACTTGGGGAAATTGTTGTTTGATCACTTCCAGACAGATGATAATACCCATAGGGATTTCTGTTCACTCTTGGTTTAGAAGGTCTTTTTGGTTCCTCATAAACATGTGACTGATTATGACTTGGTGGTTGTCCATATCCTCTTGGGTACTTGCTTGTGGGTGGAGCATCTGTTACTTGGACATCCCTAGGAGCAGATGTTTCAAGACTTTTAGTAACAGATGTTTGGACAGGAGTGAAGGTCTGTTTGGGCTTTCCTTTTGAAGTACTCACCACCTGACTTGCAAGAGTTTTAGCTTTGTACACTTGTATTTTTACATCGAAATTTTTGGGATACAAGCACTCTTTGGTTTTGTGATTCTTTTTCCCACATATTGAACATGTGGCTTTGGAATCACATACACTTGTTCCTTTGTTAATATCATATGCTTTTAGAAGAAAACAATTTTTAGTGACATGATTCTTCTTTTCACAAAAATCATAGAACAAGTGGACAGCCTTTTCTTTCTTCTTCCCCTTTTCAACCTTCTTTTCAGCAGATGTTTGAGGATCTGCTCGAAGGTTTTTCAAGGGAATGATTTTTGCCTGAGGCGCTGTCTTTCCTTCAGGAGTTTTGAAATCAACAGGTTTAAAATTCTCAAGAGTACCAAACTCATCAGACCAAGTAGGTTTAAATTCATACTTTTCAAGTTCAGTGAATGATGAGGAACCTTCTGGTTTTTCTAGAACAATTTTCTTACCATTGGGTTCAGTGATTTTAATCTCTTGACCCTTCAAATTTGTTGGTACTATCTCAACTGACTTTTGATCCCTTTTGTCAGTGTTTTCAAAAGCTGGAGTAGTGGTTTCAAAACCAAAACCAAACTTCACATGACTTTTGGTTTGTTTGTTGTGTAGCATTTCAAAACCTCTACATGATTCCACCCATTTCTGACATTCAACTTGGGTGGACTCAAGCTCACTTTTACAACTCAGATATTTTGTTATCATAGTTTGGAGCTGGTCTTTGGTTATGGTTGCTTCATGTTTTAAGCTGCTTATTTCAGATTCTTTTTCAGTTAAACTTGTTTTTAATTCTTTTGAAAGTTTCTCAAATTTAACTTCATCATCTAAATTTTCTTTCTAATGTTTTCAATCACCTCTTTGATGTTAGCAAATGCTATCACACATCTGTCGGAACATAAATCCCTAAGAATTTGAGGAGATACCTTAGCAGCAGCCATCAATGCATAATCACACTTGCACTCACAATCATCAGATGCACCCCAGGGATCTGAGAGATTCACAACCTCTTCTTCAGGTTTTTCACCTGCAACTACTTCATCAACAACATCATCAGTCAGAACTTTAGATTCAGTCACCACCTCCTCAGATTCAACTTCTTCTACCATAGCCATGGAACAAAAATTTTCTGGTTCATTTTCAGCTTTGACAACTAGTGCAAAATTTTCATCTGTTAACTCATCTGGTAGACTGCTCCAATCAACAAAGCCTTGTGTGAAGAAGCTCTGTTGACAGATCTCTGCAGGAGCAGAGGATGGAGCAGCAGTCATTTGCACAGGTGCCTGAGCAACAGGTGTTTGTACATAGTGGATCTGAGGAACAATGGTTTGGACATACTAGACAGGAACAGTGTTTGAGGACTGTGCAAAATAGCAGTGTTTTGCACATTTGGTCCAGGGGTATTATAGTCATTTTGATAAGTGTTGGTCTGAGGTCTTTGATTTGGATAGGTGATTATAGGTGTACCATGTTGACTCCTACATTCCCTAGCAAAATGACCAAGTCTATGACATTTATAATACTTTATCTTTGATTTATCCAACCCAACCTTTGATCTGCCTGTTAACCCTGGAAACCCTCTCCCAGTTTTCTTGTAAAAATTGTTAGTTCTTACACTGAGAAGCGCCAATTGGTGCATAATGTCCATTTCATCCAAGTTATCAGGGTCAAAGTATTTTAGGTCATCATACTCAAAGGATATGTTATTAGATGCCTGGATATCACCACCACTTGCTGTGAAAGCATAGTTTGGTGAATAAGAATCAGAGTTAAAACCTGAGTTAAAACCTGAAGTTATGTCAATGAAGTGATCATAACTCTGATCCTTAGTATTTCCAAGCACCTCATCATGAACCAAAAGTGTTGTATTACCAAATACATAATCATCAGACACTTTTCAAGAGTCTTGGAGCTTCTTTTTCTGGTTAAGCTCTCTCTCATAGGTCAAGAGCTTACCATGAAGCTGGGTCAGTGATAGGTCCTTAAATCCAATTGAGTTTCTCATAACTATAGCAATAGTGTCCCATTTGTCTGGTAATGATCTTAAAAACCTATGGTTCAAAGTTGAATGAGGGTAAGTTAGATCAACCAGTTTTAGTTCACTAATGAGACAGTTAAACCTCTCAAATTGTTGAGTTAATGACTCTCCCTTAACATGACTGAATGTTTCATATTGTTGGTTAAGTATTTCACGATTGTTTTCAATAACCTCTTCAGTCCCACCAAATTGTTCTTTGAGTGCATCCCACAACTCCTTTGCACTGTTACAGTGTAACAGCCCAGCATATATATCATTGGGTAGAGCCATGGCCACAATACTGAAGGCCTTAGCATCTAACTCAATTTTCTGAAAATCCTGGTCGGAGTAGTTTTCAAGTTTCTTAGGCTCCTGAACCTTGGGATCTTCGGTACTCGGCACCATCGGAACATGTGGTCCGAAGATAACCGACTTCCAACACCCAGTGTTCTGTTGAGCTAGAACATGGCTCATCCGACGTTGCCAGATATTGTATTCAGATCTGACAAGCATCGGTGGCTTGTTGTTCATGCCAGTGTTATGTGGATCGTGATTGATTGAAGCCATTCTCTGATTTTTCAAAGACATAGTCTGTTTATAAACGGTTGAATCGAAAATAAACTATTACTCTGTTTTCAATCCGACAAACAAACGATATCAATAATTGTGAGCTGGTCTGTTTATATTAAATTGATTGATTAGATCGAATTTAATTGACCAAGCTCTGATACCAATTGTTAGGATCTGAGTTTGATTGTTTTGATATATTTAGAAGAAGATAAGAATTGAATGATGTAAGTATATATGGAAAGTGCAGCGGAATGATAAACAATAATATAAACAATAGGAATAAATGTTTTCTTCAATTGAAAGATTTCATTAATTGAAAGATTACAATCAAATACAAGTACTCCCCCTCAGCCTGATCACACAGTGATTGTTTGTCTGAGAGAATGTTTGTGTGTAATGCAATAGAATAGTACAAGCATTGTTCTATTTATAGACAAATCTAAACCACTGGTGACCTGTGCTGACGTCACCTAATATAGTGACGTCTAAGAGAATAACAACATAAAACATCTGCCCTATACAAACTACTGTTGTATTACAAAACACTGTAAAGTAAACTACTATTGAGGGAAAACTCTGATGGTCTTGCAACATCTGTTGGAGTCTAAGTGTTGTTGACTCCAACAGACCTTTAGTATTTAGTACTTGATCAGCAGTTGTTTCTTCATCAGACCTTTGGTCAGTAGTTGTTCTCTATAAGTTGTTCTCTTGCAGTCCTTTGTATCAGCAGTTGTCATAGCAGTTGTTTGGATGGAACAGTTGTTAGAGTCAGCAGTCTTTTAGGAAGAGTATGTTGTAAAACTGTTTATCTGTGTGAATCATCTGTTAGTATATTTTGTCTTTTCAATCATCTGTTCTTCTCCAGGTCAGCAGACCCAACAAACGGCACTTAGGCTCCAACAGATGATTCAAGAACATCTGAGTTTTCCTATCAGTTGTTTGCCTTTCAGAGTTTTCTAATGTAATAGTGGTTCGTTTCAAAAGATGTTTTATGTTTGTTATTCTGTTAGAGGTCACTGTCTTAGGTGACCTCAGCCTATGTCATCAGAGGTTTAGATTTGTCTATAAATAGAACAGTGCTTGTACTATTCTATTCATCACTCAAAGCATTCTCTTAGACAAACAATGACTGAGTGATCAGGCTGAGGGGGAGTACTTGTACAATTGATGTAATCATTTGATATTATGAAAGCATTTGATTGAAAAAGATTTATTCTCTTGTTTTGATTTATAGTTAATAATTCCGCTGCACTTTCCATTTATAATTCACTTCTTTCACGGTTCTTATTACTTAAACAATCAAAACAATCAAACTCATATCCTAACAGAGTAATAGTTTATTTTCGTTTCAAGCGTTTTTATATAGACATTATTATAAACAGATCAGCTCACAATTCTTGATATCGTTTGTTTGTCGGATTGAAAACAGAGTAATACTTTATTTTCGTTTCAACCGTTTTTAAACATACTTTGTTTTTGAAACAATCAGAGAATGGCTTCAATCAATCACGATCTACACAACACTGGCACGAATAACAAACCACCGATGCTTGTCAGATCTGAATACAATATCTGGCAACATCGGATGAGCCATGTTTTAGATCAACAGAACACTGGGTGTTGGAAGTCGGTTTTCTTCGGACCACATGTTCCGATGGTGCCGAGTACTGAAGATCCCAAGGTTCAAGAGCCTAAGAAACTTTAAAACTACTACGACCTGGATTTTAAGAAAATTTAGTTAGATGCCAAGGCCTTCAGTATCGTGGCCATGGCTCTACCTAATGATATATATGTTGGGCTGTTACATTGTAACAGTGCAAAGGAGTTGTGGGATGCACTGAAAGAACAATTTGGTGGGAGTGAAGAGGTTATTGAAAACAACCGTGAAATACTTAACGAACAATATGAAACGTTCAGTCATGTAATGGGAGAGTCATTAACTCAACAATTTGAGAGGTTTAACTTTCTCATTAGTGAACTAAAACTGGTTGGTCTAACTTACCCAAATTAAACTTTGAACCATAGGTTTTTAAGATCATTACCAGATAAATTGGACACTATTGCTATAGTTATGAGAAACTTAATTGGATTTAAGGACCTATCACTGACCAAGCTTCATGGTAAGCTCTTGACCTATGAGAGAGAGCTTAACCAGAAAAAGAAGCTCCAGGACTCTGGAAAAGTGTCTGATGATTATGTATTTGGTAATACAACACTTTTGGGTCATGATGAAGTGCCTGGTAACAATAAGGATCAGAGTTATGATCATTTTATTGACATAACTTCAAATTTTAACTTAGGTTTTAACTCTGATTCTTATTCATCAAACTATGCTTTTACAGCAAGTGGTGGTGATATCCAGACATCTGATAACATATCATTTGAGTATGATAATTTAAAGTACTTTGACCTTGATGATTTGGAAGAAATGGACATTATGCACCAATTGGCTCTACTCAGTGTAAGAACTAACAATTTTTACAAAAAAACTGGCAGAAGGTTTTCAGGGTTGACTGGCAGGTCAAAAGTGGGGTTGGATAAATCAATGATTAAATGTTATAAATGTCATAGACTTAGTTATTTTGCTAGGGAATGTAGGAGTCAACATGGTGCACCTATGATTACGTATCCAAATCAAAGGCCACAAACCAACACTTATCAAGTTTCCCATAATACCCCTGGACCAAATGTGCAAAACACTACTCATTTTGCACAGTCCTCAAACACTGTTCCTGTCTAGTATGTCCAAACCACTGTTCCTCAAATCCACTATGTGCAAACACCTGTTGCTCAGGCACAAGTGCAAATGACTGCTGCTCCACCCTCTGCTCCTGCAGAGACCAGTCAACAGAGTTTCATTACACAAGGCTTGGTTGATTGGAGCAGTCTACCAGATGAGCTAACAGGTGAAAATTTTGGTCTTGTAGCCAAAGTTGAAAATGAACTAGAAAATTTTTGTTTCATAGCTATGGTTGAACAGCTTGAATCTGATGTTGTGACTGATGATATTGTTGATGAAGTAATTGCAGATACAAAATCTGAAGAAGAGGTTGTGAATCTCTCAGATCCCTTGGTGCATCTGATGATTGTGAGTGCAAGTGTGATTGTGCATTGATGGCTGCTGCTAAGGTATCTCCTCAAATCTTAAAAGATCGGTGTTCAAACAAATGTATAATAGCATTTGCTAACATTAAAGAGGTGAATGAAAACCTTAGGTAGAAAATTTTAGATAATGAAGTTCAATTCAAAAAACTTTCAAAAGAGTTAAAATCAAAATTGACTGAAAAGGAATCTGAAATAAGCAACTTAAAACATGAAGCAACTATAACCAAAGACCATCTCCAAACTATGATAACTAAATATCATAGTTTTAAAAAGGAGCTTGAGGCCACCCAAGTTGAATGTGAAAAATGGGTGGAATCATGAAAAGGTTTTGAGATGTCCTCAACAAACAAACCAAAAGTCATGTGAAGTTTGGTTTTGGTTTTGAAACCACTGCTCCAGCTTTTGAAAACACTGACTAAAGGGAACAAAAGTTAGTTGAGGAAGTACCAACTAATTTGAAGGGTCAAGAGATTAAAATCACTGAAGCTAATGGCAAGAAAATTATTCTTGAAAAACCAGAAGGTTCCTCATCATTCACTAAACTTGAAAAATATGAATTTAAACCTACTTGGTCTGATGAGTGTGGTACTCTTGAAAACTTCAAACCAGTTGACTTCAAAACCTCTGATGGTAAGAAAGCACCACAGGCAATGGTCATTCCCTTGATAGACCTTCCAGCAGATGATCAAACATCTGTTGAAAAGAAGGATAAAAAAGGGAAAAAAAGAAAAGTCTGTCCACTTGTTTTGTGATATCTGTGAAAAGAAGAATCTTGTTACTAAAAACTGTTTTCTTCTAAAAGCATTTGATATCAACAAAGGAACAAGTGTGTGTGATTCTAAGACCACATGCTCAATATGTGGTAAAAAGAATCACAAAACCAAAGAGTGTCTGTATCTCAAAAATTTTGATGTCAAAATACAAGAGTACAAGGGTAAAACTCTTGCAACTCAACTGGTGAGTACTTCAAAAGGAAAACCCAAACAGACTTTTGCTCTAGTCTAAACATTTGTTACCAAAAGTGTAGAAACATCTGCTTCTAGGGATGTTCAAGTAATAGTTGCTCCACCCACCTACAAGTACCCAAGAGGATATGGACAACCACAGTGTCATAATCTGTCACATGTTTATGAAGAACCCAAGAGGCCTTCTAAACCAAGAGTGAACAGAAATCCCTATGGTTACTATCATCTGTCAGGAAGTGATCAAACATCTGTTGCACCAAGTGTTGACATCCAAGCACTGACAAATGGTCAGAAATAGTTGTTAAACTTGATTCAAAAACTAGTTCAAACAACGGATCACCTTCCTAAGCTTGAGTCTGAAAAGTCTGTGGACCCATCTAAAGCTAACATGGCTTTGGACACTCACCAAAACTAATCCATTAATGATGTGTAGGGAGCTTATGCTTGCTTAGATAGCCTTAGGTATGTAGATAGTGGAGGCTCCAGGTACATGACAGGATGTACAACCCTTCTTCTAGACTTCTTAGCTCATGGAGGGGGTGATATATCCTTTGGTAATGATTCAAAAGGTAAGGTGTAACATCACGCATTTATTAAGTATACGTTACGGATTAAAACGCCAAGCCTTATTATTATTATTTTGGACCTCAATACAATGATAATTATCCACATATATATATATATATACATATATATAGATTAATAATAATAATAATAATAATAATAATAATAATAATAATAATAATAATAATAATAATAATAATAATAATAATTGAGGAATTTAATTGATGAATTTTTTTTACCCAACCCAAATAACAGCCCAAAACCCCCTCTCTTCCTAAACATGCTACAACCCACACATGTGGCCCAAGCCCAGATCTGTTAGAAAACCCGGCCCAAACAGTCAGGCCCATCACACTTGGGAAGGGAAAAAGAAACAAAAAGGGGTGCTTCCCCCGGGTTTCGAACCGGAGACCTCCCGCACCCTCACACGCACGTCCACCACCTGGGCCACAACCTTCATTTGCTTTAAACCCGCTATTAATTATATATATACGCAGTTTATTTCCAACCATCTCTCCTTGTAGCTTTCTGTTCGAACGTGACAGCAAACATAAACACAAAATTTATATTTTGACCAACTAAATCCACACATTAACTCGAAATTTCTTTTAAAATGGAATGGGACCATGATTGCCGGCCTAATGTTCATGAATTACACGATCAATTGCAATCAATTTGATCAAATTAACTGACTAACGCGTCCCACATTCAATTGTGGTCAATTCTTGCCAAATCGAACACCTAGGCTTAAACACTATAAATTGAAGGTTCCTGGACCTCCTCACCTCGCCAAATATTCACCCTCTACCTCCAATTCTTCTTAATAATCCTCTGTGCGTGAGATACGATCAAGTTTTTGACTTTTCACGTTGACTCACCAATCGAGCTTGTTTCTGTATTGTAAGTTTCAATTTTTTTGTTAGGGTATGTTCATCGGCCCTCAACAAACAATAACCCTATAGTTAATCGGGTTATTGTTTGTTAGAAATGATTATTACTAACCTAGGGCTCGAATGGGTTTCATTTGGGGAAGAACAAGCCTGCAACCTTATGTATATAATTAATTCAGAAACAAAATAATCACCAACTGATCCATAGACCAGTTGGTGTGCAACTCGTGTTTAAGAATCAG
This sequence comes from Ambrosia trifida, assembly GCA_028751855.1. Classification (NCBI taxonomy): domain Eukaryota; kingdom Viridiplantae; phylum Streptophyta; class Magnoliopsida; order Asterales; family Asteraceae; genus Ambrosia; species Ambrosia trifida. The sequence continues at coordinate 72,983,283 of CM054131.1, read as the reverse complement.
AACCGGCCTGAGGGCCAGGGTTCGATTCCTGCTGGGCATTTTTCTTTTCCACTCTTTTTTTTTATTTTCCTTATTTTTGAAACCAAATTATAGTTATATATTACATTTAAATTTATAAATTCATTTTTAATTATTAAAACCTTGTTATAAATTCTAAAAAATTTATATTTATTAAATCTAAGTTAAAAGTTTTATTTACAACTATTATTTTTCTGAAATTCATTTATTTAATATTTATAATAATTAAATCAAGTTTATTCTATTTTATTTATAAAAATCTATAAAAATATCAAAACGATCTTATTAATTTCCACAAAAATTATCCTAAGTTTTTATAACACTAAGCTTTTCAGAAATGATTTTTATTTCTGAAAAATCATTTATTTAATATTTTTAATCAATTTTTGTTAGTTTTAATCATAATTAAATCATAATAAATTCAATTTTCATTATTTTTGCACCAAAATTTTATACAATTTATTTTTAAATATTTAGAACAGAATTATGATTTTTAAAATTGAAATTCTTTAATTTTAGTATTTTTGAATATTAAAGTTAATTGTTGGCAATTTGTAATAAATAGATTTAAAAATCTATTTTGAATAAAATAATTTTATAAAAATTATTTTTATACTCCAAACACTTTAATGTGTACATTCAAAATTCAAATTTTATAAAAAGACTTTCTTTTATTAATTATCAAATTTCCCTTTTATTTAATTAACAATTTTATTTTAAATTCAACAATTGGATATCCCCAAATCGAAACCCCAGAATATACTTGTAGACTAGATAGACTTAGACTTATTTTGTTGCCTTATACATAGGGTAATACTTGGCAAGCTATTAGGCTACACTCATACAAATCCTCAATACCTAATACTATACCAAGGTGAGTTTACATAGCCCCTTTTCTCTATTTTCACTATTTTTGGGGTGAAACATGTTTAAACATTTTATACTATCAATTACTCATATTTACTTGTGATTCAAGTACATCATCATTCTATCATTTGACTGTAACAAAAAGACACAGTACAATCATTAACAATGATCAAGCCGCCTGTTTAGATTATAGCACTATAGGTCTGACAAACCCATCCCCCGCATAGACTCAGGGATGATCGATAACAGTAATAACATTTAACTAACTTGCGAGTTAGTCATCAGTCGACACAAGGTTTGGTTGTACAAAGACACATTGTTGCATGTCGGTATCATACTCTATCATCATACAACTTTGAATGTTGTACAAACTATCGTTACCATTTATTTTCACAAACCTATGTATTCTCACCAACAATTGTTGACCCAAAATATTTTCAACTTAACATGTTTCAGGTTCTACTTGTTTGAAGATTTGCTTGAAGATACGTGCATAGTTTCATTCAATTTGATGTATGAAGTCTTGTAGAATCATTTTATGTAAATTAAATCATTTAATGAAATCTGATATTCACCATGAGCTACTGAACAATCATCACTACGTGACATCCCGATGTTTCCGCCATCGGTTGGGTTGTTACAGATTGGTATCAGAGCCATGGTTATAGGGAATTAGGTTATTAGAAAAATAATCTAGTCTATAACCATAGGACTTAATCAGTTCTTGCTTCTTTACTTGCTAATCTCTATCTCCCTCCTACTTCTTATCCCTACTTTCATTCTTACAAGAAGGTTACTCTCCATCACTGGATTTACTCTTAGACTAATAAGGCAAAATCCTCAGGTTTAACCTGAACCACCTTGAGATCTCGTCAGAGTTCTTGATTTTAATAACGAACACGTGCAATCTGGAAGGGTGAACGCCTGTATTCTGAGTCTTCTGTCTAGGCTGGCATTGCGCATATATCCCAATCAGACGAGGGACCCGGATGCCTACCTGGGAATTCTCGGGATGAGTGTTCACTTATAGGCTAAAGCATGTCTTCATATGTTATTAGAATTTAGAATCTTTGATAAGTCAACGTTTTCGTTTATTCGTTTCAATTAATGAATAAATGATTACATTCCTTATATAATCTCATTCATTTCATTGTGTCTATTACAGATCATGCCTCCACGTCGCAGCACTCGCAACAGCAATAGTGAGAACCACGAAGAAGGTGGTGACGACCATAACCATGACCAAGTTCCTAACCACAACAACAATGGTGTCGATGCTCAACTGGCTGCGATCATTTCTCAACAAATGGCGCAGCAAATCGCAACTCTGGTTCCCAATTTACTTGCTCAGGTCATCCAATTGAACGGCAACGGGAATGGTCACAACAACGGGAACGGGAATGGCAATGGCAATGGTAATGGACCCCAAGCTTGCACCCTTAAACATTTCAACTCTTGTAACCCTCCAAAGTTTAGTGGTGAAGAAGGAGCTACAGGACTCCTCCAATGGTTTGAGGGTATTGAAAATACCTTCATCAACAGTGAGTGCCCAAACAACTTCAAGGTTCGTTACGCCATGAGTGTTCTCCATAAACGAGCACTCACATGGTGGAATGAAGAAAAGCGTACTCGTGGGGCCGAAGTTGCTCTTGCTATGACATGGGACCAAGTCAAGGAGGTCATGAAGGAAGAGTTTTGTCCTCGCAATGAAGTTAAGAAGCTTGAGGATGAGTTCCACACCTTAACTCAAGATAGTGGAGAAAACCTTGCCTACAACACCCGCTTTCATGAGCTTAGCTTATTGTTGCCTCACAAAGTCACTCCCCTGCCGGTAGCCATCGAGAAGTACATCGGTGGTCTACCCATGCAAATCCAGGATACGGTGTGGGGAAGGAATCCTGCCACCTTGGAGGAAGCCAAACGTTTAGCAGCTACCTTGACTGATAATCACGTAAAGAACGGGACCTTAGTTCGGAAAGGCAATAAAACAAGTATTGTAGCCGCGGTAACCACTGAGAACCAGAAACGTAAAACCAGGGATCCTGCTGCAAACCTCACCCCACAAGCTTCTAACAAGAAACCTTATACAGGAAACCATCCGTTGTGTAACACATGCAACCGACATCATCCCACTACTTCAGCGTGTCGCTTATGCACCAATTGTGGTAGGTATGGCCATCTCGTCAACACGTGTCGTGAGACCCCAAATCCAAATGCCAACCAACCCACCAACCCTGCTCAAGCTGCTAACCTTAATCAATACAACTATGGTCAATGCTATGAATGTGGAGACCCAAATCACTTCCGTAACCGATGCCCTAAACTGAACAGAGATCAAGACCCTCCAGCTACTTAAAGCCTTACCATTTGAATAATGTCTATTTTCCCTTTTATTTCCATGTATTGCACTTTTTGATTCAAATAATAAATCCAAGTATTATCATAACATCTATGTGCATGTTTGTTTGAATGTAAACTGATTGCTATATCTATGATCATACTTGCTTACTTGTACAACAGTTAGTTGACTACCAAACAACCTACTTAACGATTGATAGAGGTCATCATGTCTTTCCAACAGTCGGGAGAGGCCCTACCACCTGCTCAACGATTGGTGGAGACTATCAGACCTACTCAACAATCGGTAAAGTCATAAAAGGACGCAAAATCTTAATGTAAGGTAAATTGGTAATTACGGTCCGGAACGTAATCATGAATTTACAGGTACATTAAGGTAGTGTGAAATCTTATCAAGGTTTTCAGTAGTTAACCAATTGTAGGACTAGTGTTTCTCTTAACTTCGGGACGAAGTTCCTAAAAGTAGGGGAGACTGTAACATCACGCATTTATTAAGTATACGTTACGGATTAAAACGCCAAGCCTTATTATTATTATTATTTTGGACCTCAATACAATGATAATTATCCACATATATATATATATACATATATATAGATTAATAATAATAATAATAATAATAATAATAATAATAATAATAATAATAATAATAATAATAATTGAGGAATTTAATTGATGAATTTTTTTTACCCAACCCAAATAACAGCCCAAAACCCCCTCTCTTCCTAAACATGCTACAACCCACACATGTGGCCCAAGCCCAGATCTGTTAGAAAACCCGGCCCAAACAGTCAGGCCCATCACACTTGGGAAGGGAAAAAGAAACAAAAAGGGGTGCTTCCCCCGGGTTTCGAACCGGAGACCTCCCGCACCCTCACACGCACGTCCACCACCTGGGCCACAACCTTCATTTGCTTTAAACCCGCTATTAATTATATATATACGCAGTTTATTTCCAACCATCTCTCCTTGTAGCTTTCTGTTCGAACGTGACAGCAAACATAAACACAAAATTTATATTTTGACCAACTAAATCCACACATTAACTCGAAATTTCTTTTAAAATGGAATGGGACCATGATTGCCGGCCTAATGTTCATGAATTACACGATCAATTGCAATCAATTTGATCAAATTAACTGACTAACGCGTCCCACATTCAATTGTGGTCAATTCTTGCCAAATCGAACACCTAGGCTTAAACACTATAAATTGAAGGTTCCTGGACCTCCTCACCTCGCCAAATATTCACCCTCTACCTCCAATTCTTCTTAATAATCCTCTGTGCGTGAGATACGATCAAGTTTTTGACTTTTCACGTTGACTCACCAATCGAGCTTGTTTCTGTATTGTAAGTTTCAATTTTTTTGTTAGGGTATGTTCATCGGCCCTCAACAAACAATAACCCTATAGTTAATCGGGTTATTGTTTGTTAGAAATGATTATTACTAACCTAGGGCTCGAATGGGTTTCATTTGGGGAAGAACAAGCCTGCAACCTTATGTATATAATTAATTCAGAAACAAAATAATCACCAACTGATCCATAGACCAGTTGGTGTGCAACTCGTGTTTAAGAATCAGAACCGGCCTGAGGGCCAGGGTTCGATTCCTGCTGGGCATTTTTCTTTTCCACTCTTTTTTTTTATTTTCCTTATTTTTGAAACCAAATTATAGTTATATATTACATTTAAATTTATAAATTCATTTTTAATTATTAAAACCTTGTTATAAATTCTAAAAAATTTATATTTATTAAATCTAAGTTAAAAGTTTTATTTACAACTATTATTTTTCTGAAATTCATTTATTTAATATTTATAATAATTAAATCAAGTTTATTCTATTTTATTTATAAAAATCTATAAAAATATCAAAACGATCTTATTAATTTCCACAAAAATTATCCTAAGTTTTTATAACACTAAGCTTTTCAGAAATGATTTTTATTTCTGAAAAATCATTTATTTAATATTTTTAATCAATTTTTGTTAGTTTTAATCATAATTAAATCATAATAAATTCAATTTTCATTATTTTTGCACCAAAATTTTATACAATTTATTTTTAAATATTTAGAACAGAATTATGATTTTTAAAATTGAAATTCTTTAATTTTAGTATTTTTGAATATTAAAGTTAATTGTTGGCAATTTGTAATAAATAGATTTAAAAATCTATTTTGAATAAAATAATTTTATAAAAATTATTTTTATACTCCAAACACTTTAATGTGTACATTCAAAATTCAAATTTTATAAAAAGACTTTCTTTTATTAATTATCAAATTTCCCTTTTATTTAATTAACAATTTTATTTTAAATTCAACAATTGGATATCCCCAAATCGAAACCCCAGAATATACTTGTAGACTAGATAGACTTAGACTTATTTTGTTGCCTTATACATAGGGTAATACTTGGCAAGCTATTAGGCTACACTCATACAAATCCTCAATACCTAATACTATACCAAGGTGAGTTTACATAGCCCCTTTTCTCTATTTTCACTATTTTTGGGGTGAAACATGTTTAAACATTTTATACTATCAATTACTCATATTTACTTGTGATTCAAGTACATCATCATTCTATCATTTGACTGTAACAAAAAGACACAGTACAATCATTAACAATGATCAAGCCGCCTGTTTAGATTATAGCGCTATAGGTCTGACAAACCCATCCCCCGCATAGACTCAGGGATGATCGATAACAGTAATAACATTTAACTAACTTGCGAGTTAGTCATCAGTCGACACAAGGTTTGGTTGTACAAAGACACATTGTTGCATGTCGGTATCATACTCTATCATCATACAACTTTGAATGTTGTACAAACTATCGTTACCATTTATTTTCACAAACCTATGTATTCTCACCAACAATTGTTGACCCAAAATATTTTCAACTTAACATGTTTCAGGTTCTACTTGTTTGAAGATTTGCTTGAAGATACGTGCATAGTTTCATTCAATTTGATGTATGAAGTCTTGTAGAATCATTTTATGTAAATTAAATCATTTAATGAAATCTGATATTCAGCATGAGCTACTGAACAATCATCACTACGTGACATCCCGATGTTTCCGCCATCGGTTGGGGTGTTACATAAGGTGTTGGGTTCAGGGACTGTTCAGGCTGGGAAACTCAAGTTTGAAAATGTCAATCTTATTGATAATCTTAAATTTAATCCTCTTAGGGTATCACAAATGAGTGACAAAGGTTATGGCTCATTCTTCACTAAGAAAACTTGTAAGATTATTGGGCCAGATGTGGTGAAAAAGATTGATACCATCATTGCTGAGAGCAAAGCACAACTTGTTGCGCATAGGAGTGGCAATGTGTATGTGGTTGATTTGTTGATGGACAATCCTATGGCAAATGTCTGTCTGTTTTCTGCTGCCTCCACTAAAGATACAAAATTGTGGCATAAGAGACTAGGTCACACCAACCTTCAATCTATCAACTCACTATCCAAACAAAGCCTTCTAAGAGGTTAACCATCAAAAGAATTCAAATGTGATGAGCATTGTGTTTCTAGCTTAAAAGGGAAACAACATAAAACTCTTACAAATCCATTGATGAGTCCAAAACAAGTCAATGTCTACAATTGTTGCACATGGACCTGTTTGGCCCAATTAAAATCATGAGTCTAAGAAGAAAATGATTATGTCTTGTCATAGTTGATGATTTTTTCTAGGTTTACATGGACTTACTTTTTACACTCTATGGATGACACTGCAGGTATCTTGAAGGACTTTGTCACGAAAGTTGAAAAGCAATATGACTTGCCAGTAAAAGTCTTTTGAAGTGACAATGGAACAAAGTTCAAAAATAAGGAGTTGGATGACTTCTGTGTGTCAAAAGGAATTGTGAGGCAATGCAGCATTCCAAGAACACCAGAACAAAATGGGGTGGTTTAGAGGAAAAATAGAACTCTCATTGAAGCTGCAAGAACCATGCTAGCAGAATCTGGTTTGCCACTGTCCTTCTGGGCAGAAGCTGTAAACACTGCTTGCTATTTTCAAAACAGAGTTTTAATCAACCCAAGACATCAAAACACTGCTTATGAAATTTTGTTCAAAATCAAACCACTAATCTCATTTTACAAAATCTTTGGCTGCCCATGTTTCAATTTAAATCTTAAAGATTCCATCTCAAAATTTGCAGCCAAAGTAGATTGTGGATATTTTCTGGGATATTCTTCTACTGTCAAGGCCTACAAAGTGTTTAACACAAGGACCAAGACAATAGACGAAACTATGAATGTAAAGTTCAATGAACTTTCATCCTTAAAAATCCCAGCAAATCCTGCTGAGTTGTTTGATTTAGATAAATTCAAATTTGAAGATATTATTGTCAAAACTAACAGTGCAGGTATTCCACAATCTCCATAACAAGACTACAGAACAGATGTTGTGATTCCAAGTAACTATAAAGTCTATTCTGTATTAGGGGAAGCAGCTGTTAAAAACACCTGTCAAAACTCTGCCATAGCTGAGTCAGCCACTATTAGCCAGTCTTACCCTCAAACCACTGCTTCACCAACCTCATCCACTGATCAATCATCTGTTGACAAAACTCCAACCTCTGTTGACAAAAGTCAGTCCAATTTCACACCACTTGGACCCTTTCCCCCACCTCCATTTCAAAAATCTGTTGGTACTATAGAAATGCAAACAGATGTTACATCCACAGAGTCACCAAACCTATGTCCTTCACCTCAAAATGCCATCATACCATATCAGGGAGATTTAATCTACCTAAGAGCTAATCCACCAGACCAAATCATTGATAACATTAGAGAGAGTGTGCTCACAAGAAGCCAATCTTCAAACATCTGTCTTTTTGTAGGCTTTCTATCTCTCACACAACCTGTCAAGTACCAAGAGGCACTAAAAACAACAGTTGGGTAGAAGCCATGCAGGAAGAACTCCTTTTGTTTAAAAGATAACAAGTATGGGAACTTGTACCACAGCCAAAGGATGTTTGTCCAATTGGCACAAAGTGAGTCTTCAAAAACTAAACCGATGGAAGGGGTATAGTTGTCAAAAATAAAGCTAGGCTTGTGGTTCAAGGCTTCAGACAAGAAGAGGGGATAGACTATGATGAAACCTTTGCTCCTGTAGCTAGGCTAGAAGTTATCAAACTCTTCCTAGCCTTTGCTGTCAACCATAATATCAAGGTGTATCAGTTGGACATTAAATGTGCATTCCTTTATGGCAAAATTCCGGATGAGGTCTATGTATGTCAACCACCTGGTTTTGAAGACACATTCCATCTTGAGTATGTTTACAAGCTCAACAAAGCTTTGTATGGACTCAAACAAGCAGTTGTTTCAACTTCAACAGCAGAGGCTGAATACATAGTTGTTGCAAGCTGTACAGCCCAACTCATGTGGCTTAAAAATCAACTGTTGGATTTTGGTATAGCTGCACTAAAGACTCAACTCATGCTGGATAGTCAAGCTGCTGAAAATATCATCAAAAATCCAGTATCTCATTCAACCATAAAGCACATTGACATCATACACCACTTTGTCAGAGATAGCTATGAAAAAGGTTTGATTTCTCTGCACCATGTTCCAACAGAAGATCAGTTGGCAGATGTGTTGACAAAAGCTTTAGACACATCTACCTTTGAAAATCTGATTTCTAGGATTGGTATGCTAAACATGGACTAAACAACAAAAATGTTTTAAATAAAAACATTAAAATGTTTCAGAAAAATCATAATTCATCCTTAAAAATAGCATTTTGGTTGAAAAATCTACTAAGGATAATACAACCACTGTTTCATCCATTCTATCCACTGTTAGTTGAAAAATCTGTTTCAAACATCTGATTAGATAAAACAACCACTGTTTGGTGAAAAGTCTGTTTTCAAACGTCTGATCAGATAAAACAATTGTTTCTATTCTATATATATATTTATTTAAAACAATCAAGTGCTGTTAGCATCAGCACTTTGGTAGAACAACAGCTGTTTGCATCAGTCCTTTGGAAACAGCTGTATGCCACTAGATGTTTGCCACGTCTGCTCTCAAAAGCAGAGTTTTGGCCACATCAGCGATTTAACCGGAGGCTATAAAAACCCTGTTTTACCACAACAGATGTTACACTGTCTCATTGTATTCAAAATACTGAAACCGCCTTCTTCAACCTCAAACCCTCACTCTAATTCCTCTAATCCTCACACTTGAAATCCATTACAATGGATCTTCAAGCTAATTCCAACGACAATTACCTTCCCTATCTTGTCAAAACAAATGAAAACATCCCGTTCCATACCACGATCGACATCATTCTCAAATCCAAATACCTGACAATACTAACCGTTGATGTTCCCATCTACATCGATACTTTGCAAGAATATTGGTTAAATGCTGAGGTTCTTCTACAGGACAAAAAGTCGACAAAAATTATTTCAAAAATTGGAGAGACAAATATCGCCATTACCCCCAACTGATATCCACAACCTTCTCATTAAATGACTTGTCAGGTAACGACTCTTTCCCTAAGGCTGAACTTCACACTGAGTTCCAGGAAATGGGGTATGATTCACAAATGACTGGGTCAACTCTTTTCAAAAAGTTTTTCCCACTAGTCATGAAATTTTTCTTTCATACACTCCTTCTCCGTGTCTCTGCTAAATCCACTTCTTTTAATGAAATCCCATTGAGAATTCAGTACTTGGGATATGCTATGTTGTCAGAATCTGACTACAATCTATCCTAGGGCCTGTTCTTGGATTTGGTATCAAATGTAAAGGGAATAAAGTCTGGGTCAAACAATGCTTTTCTGATATACCCAAGACACTTAAGTGTATTCCTACAAAAGGTTTTACCTGAAAAATATTTTTAAAAAGGGTAAATCATTTCAAATTAAGAGTCTAACTGTTGAAACTTTTACAAGAATGTTGGGTTCCAAACACCCAAGAAAAAGTGTCAAAAGTTAAAGTTTCAAAAACACAAACAAAGAGGATTAAGACAACAACTTATGTCCAAACCTCTGTTGTTGAGCCCACTGCTCCTGGTGATCATAGCACTACATCCAGTGCTGTGAAACCCACACCTGCCACCTCTAAAAGAAAACGTCCATCCACAAAAACCACCAAGAAATCCACAAAGGGGCCTCTAGAAGATGAGATTCCAGAGGAAAACCCTGTTGCAGCACAAAAGCAACAAGAAGCCACTGTTGTTACTTCCTCACAAAAGTTGGATATATCTCAACCTGAACAAACTCCTCATGAATCCTCACAAAATGATCATGTTGTAAGCCAAAGGGAAACACATCATGAGGCATATGAGTCACTTGACCATATGATCATAAGCCCTTCTCCAAGGGTTACTTCTCTTTTCACTCCTCGACCCTCACCATCACATGTCTTTCCAACAATGAAACCATTGTTCGAAGCTGTTGATAAAACTCAGGACATTCCCAGTTCCTCTCCTTCACCCATCAATGAGAGTACACATCCACAAGTGACTGGGACTGAGGAAAATCAATTAGCTAACCCACGAACAGAGGAGGTTACACCCCTGGAGTTCAATGCAACACTAGGTGAGTTTTCAAGTGAAGCAGCCACTACTGATGTAGAGACCATTGTCTCACAACAGGACAATGGTTACATAGCTAAGACTTCCTTGAAGGAAACAACTGATGAGGCCACTATAGTGACCCCAAAATCAGTTGGAAGTCCCTAGAACCAAGAAAAAAGGGCATCTGGTTCTCTTTCTATGGACTCACCTCCTAGGACTGAACAGATACAACTACCACTGGTAGGAATCCAGATGATCATATTAATTTAGGTGATGGGTTAAAATACCCAGAATTGACGGCTAGAGTTAAATCCATTGAAACCTCTGTTGCTGACATCAAGACAGATCTCAAGACAATCATGGGATCTTTGGCTGCTCTAACCAAAATTCAACCATCCAAAGAATAGATTTGTTGATACACGTTTTGTGACTAGTGCTATTGGATTACGCATTCAATTCTGTTTTGGCAAATACGTAGGGTTGAAAGTGGAACTTGAAAGGTCGAAGGTGGCAATAATGGGTCGAAGGTAGAAGATACAGGTCGAAGGAAGAATTTTGTAGGGCTATGTGCTGATTCACCATACAAAGGGGCGAACCTGCACATTCGACCCTTACGGGGAGCAAATGTGCAGGCCTATATATTTTTTGATTTTCATTTTCAAGTTAATCTTTTGTCATTTGTTTCCCTCCTTCGATCTGGTTTTCTACCTAGGGTTCTAGTTGAGTCTTAATTTTGATTATTTCTTTGCAAACAAGGTTTTGTAAGTTTAATCAAGTGTGTTTATGAATGAAATGGAGTTTTAAAGGTGATTTGTGTGTTTTGTTGATATTATTATCATTTTGTAACTGATTCAAGGATTCCGCACCTGAATTTGTAGACTTGTTTGATCAATCTATTTGTTTTTTTTTACAAAAGGATCCTCCCACAAATTGGTATCAGAGCCATATGGATCAAAAAACTACGAATTGATAGTATTTGAGCTGATTTGGACCCATTTTTTATCAAAATTTTTCTGTTTTCAAAGAACAATGGTTTTTGATGAAATTGATTGATTCGGACTAGTTTTCATGGATAAAATCTAGAATTCTCTTTATTAAACTTGTTCCAAATCAATTCCGAAGCAAAACCTGCAAAACATCATCAAAATTCATTAACTTTAGAAAAATTGAGGTCAAATTAACTAATTTTCATAGAATAACTGTTTTTCAAATGAGCAGGGTCGAACCTAGGAGAGAAAGGTCGAACGTGTGAACTTTAGGTCGAATCTGAGATTTTTAGGTCGAACATGGTTATTTTTAAGGTCGAACCTAGAAATTGAGAGTGTGTTGTTGTACATTCGACCATAGTTTGTACAAAACACGACTACTTAACCATCTCAGCCGAACATTTACTTAGCAATGACTAGTTCGATGCCACAGACAGTTGCTTAACCACCACAATGACCCATGAATGATTATTGGGGAGTTGCAACAGCCGCGGTACACTCTCAAACTACCAATGCTATTTCTACTCTAATTCATGATTTATCTTTAGGTAGCGGGAGTCGTCCACCAAAGCTGATGGAGATGGTGGATTACAATCAATGGAAGACCAAGTTCAAGATTCATTTGGAGGGAATGGGAATGGAAGGCACCGAGGCATGGCAAACGATAGCTAAGGGTTATGTAGCACCTGTTTTGGAGAACACAGGTGAACCAATTCCGTTGGAAAGCTTGGCAGAGGATGAGAAGAAAAAGTTTGTGGTGGAGATGAAGGCGTTCTCCCAACTATCTCAGGCTATCAACACTGATCTTATACATCAGTTTGGTTCTTGCACAACTTCAAAGAAGTTGTGGGATATATTGAAGAATCATCATGATGGGAACGAGAAAACTAGGAAGTTGAGGATGGAAGAGTTAAGAAAGGAATTTGAGGATTTTAGTTATAGGGGGAATGAGACTTTGAAGGAGTTGATTCCTAGATATTGCCATTCGTTGACTGAATTGTCAAATTATGAGATTAATATTCCTATGTGTAGATGCATTTTGTGCAACTAATGCTTTGGATTACATTTAACACATGTTTTTGTTCATTATCGAATGGTCGAAGGAGTCTCCAGATGGTCGAAGGAAAGTTTTTGAACGATCGAATGAAGCTCAGGAGGTCGAAGGAGAACAAGAGGTCGAAGGTAGAAATAGATTTTTTTGTATTGCTTGGTTCGACCAGTATGTTTGGTCGAACCTGCACATTCAACCATACTATATGGGCGAATGTGCAGGCCTATATAAGGCCAAGTTCATTTTTGAGATGCAAGTTTTGGTCATTTTCTTTTCCCTCCAGTTTGTGTTCTCCCTAGGGTTTTGAGTCAACTTTGTACACGTCTTTTATTGATTATAAACATCTTTTTAACGTGTAATTGAGTATGATTATAAATGAAATGAATGTTTTAATGATGATTTCTGCGTTTTGTTGATATTATTATCATTTTGTAACTGATTCAAGGATTCCGCACATGAATTAGTAGACTTGTTTGATCAATACAATTGTTTTTGTCAATTCGATCCTTCTACAAAGTGGTATCAGAGCCATATGGATCAAACAACTACAATTTGATAATTTTACAGCTGATTTGGACCCTATTTTGAACAAAAACTTTCTTTTTTCATTGATAAACTGATTTGGTGATAAATTGATTGATTAGAGCTTGTTTTCATGGATAAAATGCATAATTCTCTTTGTTAAACTTGTTCCAAATCAAATCCGAGGCAAAACCTGATTAGAATCATCAAATTTCGTTAACTTTTGAAAAATTTGATCAAAATTAACTGATTTTCAAAGAATAACCGTTTTTGAATATGCGGGGTCGAACCTAGGGAGACTGGTCGAACATGTGTATTTATTTGGTCGAACCAAGGTGTTTTTGGTCGAACGTGGTGCGTCAGTTGGTCGTATCTAGAGTTTGTCAGTGTTTAATTGTTCATTCGACCATATTAGTTTCATTCGACCAATCGGACGGTCGAAAGTGAGTTTAAACGGTCGAACGTAGGTGTAAACGGTCGAACGTGAACAATTTTGGTTATTTTTTCTACATTCGAACCTTGACAAACGGTCGAACGTGAACAATTTTGTACATTCGACCACACGATCATATCAAAGGGTCGAACGTAGAATAGATTATAAAATTTTTCTAATCTTTTCGTGTTTAAACATTTTAAGATAGATATGTTGAACTTTCCTACTACACCACGACCTAGTCCGACACCACAACAGCAAACAACCATGGATCCTTGGTCGATAGCTGCTCATAAGTCTAGTCAACCATCACAACTTATCAATTAGTTGGCGATGACTAGTACCATTCCTCAACACGTTGCACAACCACAACCACAACCGATGACTAATTATTGGGGTGTAGCGGCAGCAGCGGTACACTCTCAGACGACAAATGCCATTTCAACTCTTATCCAAGACTTGTCTTCAGGAAGTGGAAGCCGTCCACCAAAGCTTATGGAGATGGTCTATCACAACACTTGGAAGACCAAATTCAAGATACACATTGAGGGAATGGGTTTAGAGGGAACGGAACTTGGCAAATGATTGTGAAGGGCTATGTTGCTCCGATCTTGGAGAACACGGGTGAGCCAATTCCGTTGGAGAATCTTGCAGATGATGAAAAGAAGAAATTTGCTATTGAGAAGAAGGCGTTTTCTCAATTGTCCCAAGCCATCAATACTGTTTTGTTACATCAGTTTTGTTCTTGCACAACATCTAAACAGCTGTGGGACATGTTAAAGAATAGGCATGATGGAAACGAGAAGACGAGGAAGTTAAGGATGGAGGAACTTCGAAAAGAGTTTGAGAATTTCAGCTACATGGGGAACGAGACACTGAAGGAGTTGGTTCCAAGGTATTGTCATTTACTCACTGAGCTTTCGAGATATGAGATAAGCATACCTATGTCAGAGTTGGTGGACAAGTTTGCCGATGCATTGCCACCATACTGGAATCAGCATATAGAGGTATTGAAAGAAAAGGATGCATACCAATATTGGACCATTAATGAGTTTATTTAGAAACTGGAAAATACGGAGATGGAAGAAAAGAGGAAGGCGAAAAGAGCACAAATTCCTCAGAATCCAGATTTGTATCATGGTGGTACTTCTTCTTCTCTTTCTAGTTCAAGTTCGAGTTCAAATGTTGCTCCACACATCGCGTGCGTCTCTAACCATGTTGAACCAACCAAAACACCAATCAATTATCTTGCTCAAACATCATCATATACCCCACCATCATATCCTACTACAACTTATATTCCACCATTTTCACCCATGCAACAAGCAGCATGTTATTCTGCTAACCAATCTCAACAATAAACATACATCCCTCAAATGAACCCGATGCAAGTCAACCAAAGTCATACAAATCAGAGCCCGATTGTGTTGGAGACATCGAACATAAACAATGTTACTGTTGAGATTGCTCAACAACACGTAGCATAGGTGTCAGCCATGGTAGCATCTTATAATGGGCTTGTTGCGAGTCAAATTAGTAATAACAACTTGACCAATGAAGACTACGCACAGATTGATAAAGAAGAAATGGAGCTCATGGATATTCAATGGGCATTTGCAAGTATTATGAGGAGATCTACTGATTTCATCCAGAAAACTGGAAGAACTGATCTTTCTACTTCTCCGAACACCACTTATGGCGTCAAACAAAGCCAAAGTGACTTGTTTCAATTGTGGTGAGAAAGGCCATTTTAAGAGAGAATATACACAACCAGCTCAGCAAGGAAATAGAAATCCTTTCAACTCTAACTACCAATACCGTCAAACCCAAAATCAGGTATCTTACCAAAGTCCTAATATTTCAAGCTTTCAACCACAACATAACCACCAAAACCGACAAAATACCCAACAATATAACACTGTTAGACAAAACACAACACAAAATCAAAACCAAAACCAAACACCACAAAATTCAAACCGAACAATCATTCCTATTTCTACACCAAACACACAAACCCAAACAGATAATCAAAACCAAGCTTTGGTGATACAGAAAGATGGAGGGTTTGATTGGACAGGGATGCAGTTAGGTGTTGAAGAGATTACAACTAGGAATGTGGCTTGTGTTGCACAACAGATGAATTTGGATGAGCTGGTAGAGGTTGAAGAGGAATTAGTGACTGAAAAGATATCTATGGTGAGGATCAAGGAGTTGAATGAAGAGAGTGATGATTGTACATAGAAGAAGTCTGGGATGATTCTTGATTCGGTTTCTGATATTTCAGAGCAGTATGACTCAGCTTACTCTGACGAGGAGAGTGAGTCTGATTCTAAATCTAGTGTTAACTCACTGGATGATGATATTGACCAATTGCTTGCTGAAGCTGACTTTTTGATGACCCGGAAATCATGCATGGTGGATGATGCTTGTACCAGGATTGATTATTCAAAGTTTTTCGCTAGGAAGGAAGCACACTTTGCATTGATGGCCATGACAGAACCTCCAAAACAGGCAAGTACTGAATCTGCTTCTAATTCAAATTCAACTTGTGTTAAACAATGTAATGCTTCTGATAAATTGACAGAGGAGAATAAGCAACTCAAGGTTCAGCTTGAGAGTGCTAAAATCAACTGTCAATCCTATCAAAAAGAAGCGAAAGAGTTTAATAGAGTACTTGATGGTTATGAGAAAGATGTTTCAGAATTGAAAAAGACTTTATCTTTGAAACAAATGACCATAAATAATTATATAAATGATTTAGAAAACACAAAACTTGAAATGGCCACCATCAAGTGCTTTGCAGAAAAAGTGAACAAGAAACTTGAGAGTTATAAGCATATCGCTTATGTTGTTGATCATATAATAGAAGAGCCTTCACAGTCTAGTAGTGCCAACTACAAAGCTGTCCCAGCTCCGGTGTTGTTTGAAAACCATAATTTACACTCAATAGCACCGGAGAGCTCAGTTAAATCTGACTCTACATCGGATGACGAGTCAAACACTTCTAGTGTGAGAGACCCTTATTCTGATGTTAGACCTGTATTGGGAAATGATGAAGGCGTAGTTGCTGTAAATGATGATTATGATTCAGAGGATGAACAGTCTGAGAAGGTTTCTGAAAAGGTGTGTGATATTCCTGATGAAAATCACATAATCACTACTGAACCTGTTTCACCATCTCAGATTGTGCATCCCATGGCTAACGCTCATAGAAAGAATCAATCAGTTAAGCCTGTTGAGAAGAAAAATGAGAAGAAAAATGAAAAGCAAAATGAATCTTGTGATAAACCTGTTAAAATTTTCTATCGGATAGAAGGATCCGATAAGATAATTTCTGATGAAGAATATCCAATAAAATTTGCCAACTATTCAAAAATTGAAAAGATCTGGCAGGAGAGTACCATTTGGTTCCCAAAACATGAGCGAACAAATGATGTACCTCTAGAAATCATGAAGAAAATTTATTTGGATGTTCCTAAAGAACCAAAGGTCCATGTCACATAATTTATTAAACCAAAAGAAAAGTCAAATGGTTTTCTTGAGCCGACTTACTCAAAGGACCCAGCTCCAGAGAGTTTAAGAAGAAGGTTTGTGGATGATCAATATCCTATCACTAGTTATGCAAAGTCGAACGCCAAGAATAATTTTGAAGAGTACCGTGCGTGTTTTAAGTGCGGGGAGAGAGGGCATTTACTTGCTCACTGTCCGTACGTAAGGCACAAGAGGCACGAGGTGGAAATGAAGCAGAAGTATGAAAGTCCAGTCGACAACACAAAGACGATTTGTTCCTCAACCAACACCTTTTTATAATCAAAGAAGATATTTTCAAAAGAGGAAAAATCGTCCGATGACATATGATCGTCGTAACCGGATAGCTACTGAAAAATCTCTTAAGAAACCAATGGTGAACTCAACTGTTGACATGAAAAAGGTTCCTGTTAAACCTGCTGTCAAACCAACAGTTGGACATGTCTCTGTTAAATCAGAGAAGGTAACTAGGAAAGTTTCGTTCAAAGAAGAAGTAAAGAAACCGGCTGAGACCCCAAAATCTCAAATCCAGATCTTGAAACGATCTGAACAATCTTGGTCACCAAAGGGTTCTCAAGGTGCTTCTACTTCACAACAAAATGTGAAATCAGAGAATGAAAAAGATTTGAGTGATCAAAAAAAGATCGATTTAAATCAAACTGTTTATGAAAAATCTGAATCTTTGAAACAAAATGTTCAAAGACCCAAGACCAAACAGGCTTGGGTCCCTCGAAAAATCTAATTCTTTACTTGATATGTGCAGGGAGCTTCAGCTGACCCTGTGAGCAGTCTTTGGATTGTTGACAGTGGAGCTTCTGGTCACATGACAGGGGATCTTTCGCTACTATTCGATATCAGAAATATCAATGGAGGTTATGTAGCGTTTGCTGGTAACAAGGGAGGTTACATTACCATGGAGGGTAGTGTCAGTAATGGAATAGTGAGTTTTGAGAGGATATCTTATGTGAAGCAAATCGTTTACAATCTGCTCAGTGTCAGTTAGATTTCTGACAAGCAATTTTCTGTATTCTTTGATGACAAATCTTGCTACATACTCAAGCCGGGATTGGAGTTACCAAAAGAGTGGGTGATGTTAAAGGCACTGAGAGTGAACAACTTGTACATTCTCGACATGTCTATAGCGATGACCACACAAGGCCAAGTCACATGTGTTCTCTCCAAGGCTACTGAAAGGGAATCTATCATGTGGCATAGGAGGATGGGACACATTCACCTACGAAAGATGAATCAATTGGTGAAGAATGAACTTGTCACAAGCGTGAACGTTAAACATTTTCATCTAAATGACAAGTGTGTGAGTTGTAAGAAGGGTAAGCAGCACAAGCAATCCCATAAGCCAAAGAATTAGGAGTGACAATGGGACGGAGTTTAAGAATGCTCAGATGGACGCTCTTTGTGAAAACAAAGGTATTCATCATGAATACAGTGCTCCGTATACCCCACAACATAACGGTGTCGCCGAACGCAAAAACAGGACTCTAATAGAAACGGCGAGAACAATGCTTGCGGACTCAAATCTTCCAGTAATGTTCTGGAACGAAGCAATTTACGCAGCTTGTTATACTCTTAATCGTGTTTTAATGGTGAAGAAGTTTGGCAAAACTTCTTATGAGCTGTTGAATCGTCGAAAGCCGAATTTAGAGTATCTAGAACCGTTTGGAGCTCCATGTACAATGCTTAATCCATCTGAGAAGTTCGCACCGAAAGGTGAAGAAGGATACTTTGTTGGATATGCAACCCCGCTCAAACGGGTATTCAACAAACGAACTCGTCAAGTCGAGGAGTGGGCTAACGTTGAAGTGCAACGGTATACTCAGAATATACAGGGAAGCGGTCCAGACTGGATGTTTGATGACAAAGATTTCTTTGAATCATTCAATCTAGATAGCTGGGTTGAAGGGGTTGTATTACGTTTATATTACGAGGTCGAAAACACAGTGACATCACCGTTGGTGCGTCCGATCATCGTGAACCCCCAAGCAGCTTCTAATGATACCAATGCTCCTGTAATTGAAGATTAGGTTTTCCAAAAAGCATCCACAACTCTGAATTCATCGGAATCTGAAGATGACGACGATGATGTTACAAGTGAAGCTATTTTAGATCATGCTTCAGTGACACCACCAGTGAACCCAAATACAAATGGTGCTTCGTCATCGAATGTGGGTAATGATCTGGTTTCTGCAGAAAACTTAACTACTCAGACGGGAGTCCAAGTACCAGATTATCCGGAATCTCGGATACATCGAATTCACCCGATCGAGCAGGTTATTGGTGATCCTGGTAGCAGTGTGATGACGAGAGGTCAACTGAGGAATGCTAACTCACCAGAAAACCTTGGCAATCTTGCTTTATATACCAAAATTCAAAAATCAGATTTTCAAAATGACTGATCTTTTGCTTGTTATGTTTCGCAGGTTGAGCCGCGGACTTACAAGGACGCTCTTTTGGATGACGCTTGGGTAAAGGCTATGCAAGAGGAGTTATTACAGTTTCAGAAACTTGGTGTATAGACACTGACAGATTTGCCCCCAGGACGAAAGAAGATTGGAACTAAATGGGTATTCAAATGCAAAAAGGATGATAGAGGAGTGATCGTAAGGAACAAAGCTCGTTTGGTTGTACAATGATTTCATCAAGTTGAAGGAATTGATTACAACGAGATTTATGCACCTGTTGCACGCTTAGAGGCTATCCGAATGTTTATGGCGTTTGCTTCATACAAGATATTTAAGGTGTATCAAATGGATGTCAAGTGTAACACCCCAACCGATGGCGGAAACATCGGGGTGCCACGTATTGATGATTGTTCAGTAGCTCATGGAGAATAATAAGTTTTCATTAATTGATTTAAATAAATTACATGCAATTGTTCTACAAGAATTGGTACATCAAATTGAATAAACTATGCACATATCTTCAAGCAATTCTTCAAGCAAGTAGGACCTGAAACATGTTAAGTTGAAAATGTTTGGGTCAACAAAAGTTGGTGAGAATTACATAGGTTTTTGAGAAATAGTTGATAACAATAGTTTGTACAACACTCAGGGTTGTATGATGATAGAGTATGATACCGACATGTAGCAATGCGTCTTTGTACAACCAAACCTTGTGTCGACTGATGACTAACTCGCAAGTTAGTTTAAATGTTATTACTGTTATCGATCATCCCTGAATCTATGCGGGGGATGGGTTTGTCAGACCTATAGCGCTATAATCTAAACAGGTGGCTTGATCATTGTTAATGATTGTACTGTGTCTTTTTGTTACAGTCAAATGATAGTATGATGATGTAATTGAATCACAAGTAAATATGAGTAAATGATAGTATAAAATGTTTAAACATGTTTCACCCCAAAAATAGTGAAAATAGAGAAAATGGGCTATGTAAACTCACCTTAGCAAATGTTAACTTGTTGAAAAGATATGATAATTGTGTTGCCCAAAGTGATTTCCAAATATCACCCTATAATAAGGTAATATGTAATAAGTCTAAGTCTAATTAACTAATATGTGTATCCTAGGGTTTTGATTTGGGGAATATTAATTGTTGAGATTTAAATTAAAATGCTTAATTAATAAAGGAAAATTGGATAATTAATGAAAAATAGTCTTTTTATAAAATTTGAATTTTGAATGTGCACAATAAAGTGTTTGAAGCAATAAAATAATTTTTATAAAATTATTTCATTTAAAATAGATTTTTAAATCTATTTATTTATAAATAGCCAATTATTAACTTTAATAATAAAAAATACTAAAATTAAAGAAATCTTATTTTAAAAATCATATTTCTGTTCTAAATGATTAAAAATAATTTGTATAAAATTTTGGTGCAAAAATGATGAAAATTGGATTTATTATGAATTAATTATGATTAAATCTAACAAAAATTGATTAAAAATATTAAATAAATGATTTTACTGAATTAAAAATTATTTCAGTAAAGGTTGACTTTATAAAAAGTCAGGATAAATTTTGGAGAATTTAAATAAATTGTTTTGATATATAAATGGATTTTTATAATTATAATAGTATAAAAATGATTTAATTATTATAAATATTAGATAAAAGAATTTCTGAAAAATAAAAATTGTAAATAACACTTTTATATCAGATTAAACAATTATAATTTTTTTTAGAATTTATAAAATAGTTTAGGTATTTTAAAAAAAAAATTAAATGATTAAAAGGATTAATATATATATATAATTAATTGTTTGTTTTAAAAAAGAAAAGAAAAGAATGAACAAAAACCCGGTCAGAGCCGGGACTCGAACCCGGGTGACCATTGTGGAGGGCCAGAGTCACAACCACTTGGCCTAGGCCGGTGGTTGTGATGATTCTGGTTTCAAATTAAATAAATACAATAACGAATTCCAGTTTTATCCCCAATTAATAACGCGATGAACCCTAGATTTACAATCAGATGATTCAGGCAACTATAGCCCGATTAATGTTAGGGCTATAGTTGCTTGAATGCCGATGAATGAAACCCACCAAAAATATTAGACTCACAGTGTAGGATTGATGTTGATCTTCGGGTCAAAGATAAAGTCAAACCACGAACAAAATTGCAACAATCAGAGTATAATTGAAAGAATTGGAGGTGGAGAGAGTGTTATGAGCGAGTTGTCAAGGTTTGCAATGCATCTATTTATACAGAGGTTTAGGGTTAATGATAATTGGAAGGTTTGACCTACGGTTTAATACATACGCGTCAATTTACATAAAAAGTCAACAATTGACGAGTTATTGACGTGTAATTGTGTTGTAATAGGCCGGTTATCACACGAATTTACCAATTATAGCTCGATTACGCGTTAAAACTTTGGATTGATCAACAAGGAATCCCACAGTTGACTTTCCTTGTCAACTGTGAGGATTTAGTTCGCGTATAAGATTAAAAGGTATCCGGGTTTAAAACAAAGAGATGGTTAGAGCAGCTGGTTGGTGTGTGTTGGTTGTGGGTGAAAGGTCTCCGGTTCGAACCTTGGCATGGACATACATTTTTCTCTTTTTTTTTTTTTTTTTTTTTTACCAAACAAGATGGGCTAGTGGGCCAAGGCTGTTGGGCTTGGGCCGGTTCATTAGTCTGGGCTGCTTTGTCACAAAGAGTGAAAAGAGGGTTTGGGTTAGGGATTTGATTGGGTTCCATGTTGTGTTATTATGTATATATGCATATATATATATTTTTTTTATAAAAACTGAAATATTATAATTATTATCAAATACCTATATATATACATATAAATAATTATCATTGTATTAGGGTTCAAAATGCCACAAAATAATTAAATGAAAATAGTAATAAAACTTGTCGTTTTAATCCGTAACGTACGATTAATAAACATGAAATGTTACAGTCTCCCCTACTTTTAGGAACTTCGTCCCGAAGTTAAGAGAAACACTAGGTTACAATTTGTCAACCACTGGAAACCTTGATAAAATTTCACACTACCTTAACGTACCTGTAAATTCATGATTACGTTCCGGACCGTAATTACCAATTTACCTTACATTAGGGTTTTGCGTCCTTTTATGACTTTACCGATTGTTAAGCAGGTCTGATAGTCTCCGCCAGTCGTTCAGGTGGTAGGGCCTCTCCCGACTGTTGGAATGACATGATGACCTCTACCAATCGTTAAGCTGGTCGTTTGGTAGTTAACTAATTGTTGTATAAGCAAGTATGATTACAGATATAGCAATTAGTTCACATTCAGACAAACATGCACACAGATGTTATGATAATACTTGAATTTTATTACTTGAATCGAATAACGTCAATACATAGAATAAAAGTAACCAATAGTCAAATGGTGAGTCTTGCGGTTAGGTAGCTGGAGGGTCTTGATCTCTGTTCAGTTTAGGGCATCGGTTACGGAAGTGATTTGGGTCTCCACATTCATAGCATTGACCATAGTTGTATCGATTAGGATTAGCAGCCTGAGCAGGGTTGATGGGTTGGTTGGCATTAGGATTTGGGGTCTCGCGACATGTATTAACTAGATGGCCATACCTACCACAATTGGTGCACAAGCGACATGCTGAAGCAGTGGGATGATGTCGGTTGCATGTGTTGCACAATGGATGGTTTCCTGTATAAGGTTTCTTGTTAGAAGCTTGTGTAGTGAGGTTGACATCAGGATCCTTGGCCTTAAGCTTCTGATTCTCAGTAGTTACCGCGGCTACAATACTTGTTTTATTGCTTTTCCGAACTAGAGTTGTAACACCCCAACCGATGGCGGAAACATCGGGATGTCACGTATTGATGATTGTTCAGTAGCTCATGGTAAATAATAAATTCCATTATATGATTTAAATAAATTACATACAATTGTTCTACAAGAATTCGTACATCAAATTGAATAAAACTATGCACACATCTTCAAGCATTAATTCAAATCTTCAAGCAAGTAGAACCTGAAACATGTAAGTTGAAAATATTTTGGGTCAACAAAAGTTGGTGAGAATTACATAGGTTTTGATAATCGAATAAAATTGTTGTGCAATTCATGTGTCATGGCAATCTAGTCCATATGTGAAAACATACTAGAAGTAAATCGAGTGCATAATCAACCATTATGACTGTTGTATTGTGGTACATCCCATACGCTCATGGTTCACTCGTTTATATTGCAGTAACAAACACCCACGCAACCTTTGTAGGAGGCACGTATCCGGGTGGGATTGTCAGTCCAATAGATCTATCAATGTATACCGTTTGGCTGATGAATATTTATGCTAGAATTGTGCTTACCCTAGTCATGTTCAAGACATAATGCAACATAGAAAAACACATAGACACATTGATGATTGAATTGCATAAATGATGTTGTAACATGTTTCACCCCAAAAATGGTGATAAATAGAAAAGGGGCTATGTAAAACTCACCTTAGCAAAATGTTATGTCTCGTAAAAAAATAGAATAATGTGTTGTGAATGTATGCGAGGCGAATCCCAAAGACTCAACAACGTAGCTAGTCCAAATTGAAGAAAACGAAAAAGAAAGAATATCAAGCTTCCAATTCGCCAATTACAAGAGCTTATAATCAAAGCTTCAATTGTAGAAGTAATAGACTATAGAAGAAAGGTATGAGGGAAAGTTTAATCAGATTGAAACAATCGATTTAGAGGTGCAAAGTATAATGGGTCATAGGTGGGTTTTTATACTAGTTTTGGAGTCAATTAGCCATTAAAATTGGTCAACACCATAAAGTAAGGTTTTATGATGAATTGACTATTTAACTAAGACTTTGACTGTTTGACTAAGACTTTGACTAGGACTTTGACTATTTGACTCAAGGCTTTATTTAAAAAAAAAAATCTTGTATGTGAAAAAAAAAAAAGAATTTAGAATCATATTATTATTATTATTATTATTATTTATATACATTTATGTATGTATATAAGTTGTGAGTTAGGATAAATAAAGACTTAGGCACATTTGTATAATATTAATGATAAAGGTGTAATAAAATATATATATATATATATATATATATATATATATATATAAGGGCTTTTTATGTATTAAAATTTTGGGGAAAATTTTGCGATGTTACAGTCTCCCCTACTTTTGGAAACTTCGTCCCGAAGTTTATCGAAAACACAGGGTTGAAGGTGATTGGGTAGAAATTAGGACAAGGGTGGTTTGGGAAGTTTCGAGTTAAGGCATGACATAAATTTATAGGTAACAGAATAAACTGTTTCGAATAATTTAGGTAAGAGTTTTGATATGTGTGAGTTTTAAGGGTTGGATTAGGTTCATCTGAAATAGCAAGGAGAATAAGAATCTTAAGTTTTAGGACTCCTAAAAGAAATGCATGAGTTGATTGACTATAGAAAGACTAAATGAACTACCAGGTAACTAGAGTTTATAATTGGTTATTTACTGAAAACCTTGATAGAATTTCACACTACCTGAACGTACCTGTAAATTCATGATTACGTTCCGAACCGCAATCACCAATTTACCTTACATTAAAGTTTTGCGTCCTTCTATATCTCCACCGATTGTTGAGCAGGTCCGATAGCCTCCACCAGTCGTGGAGTAGGTTGTAGGGCCTCTCCCGACAGTTGAAAAGGCATAATGACCTCTACCAATCGTTGAGTAGGTTCGATAGCCTCCACCAGTCGTGGAGCAGGTTGTAGGGCCTCTCCCGACTGTTGAAAAGGCATGATGACCTCTATTAAGTGCAGCATTAATTATACACATAGGTTACAAATTGATAACATGTTTATGCAAGCAAGTATAACAAGCATAGTATATGAGTTGTAGTTGTATAGATTTATATAATTAGTTCACATTCAAACAATCATGCACCATGTAACAACTCTCAGACAAATATTTTATTACTTGAATCAAATAGCGTCAATACATAGAATAAAAGCAACCAATAGTCAAATGGTGAGACTTGCGGTTAGGTAGCTAGAGGATCTTGATCTCTGTTTAGTTTAGGGCATCGGTTACGGAAGTGATTTGGGTAATGAATGTTCAATAAGATATGGGTTGAATGAAGGACAATGAGGTAATATAAGGAATGTAATCATTTATTCATTTAATTAAAACGAATAAACGAAAACGTTGACTTATCAAAGATTCTAAATTCTAATAACATATGAAGACATGCTTTAGCCTATAAGTGAACACTCATCCCGAGAATTCCCAGGTAGGCATCCGGGTCCCTCGTCTGATTGGGATATATGCGCAATGCCAGCCTAGACAGAAGACTCAGAATACAGGTGTGGTCCCTTCCAGATTGCACGTGTTCGTTATTAAAATCTAGAACATCGACGAGATCTCAAGGTGGTTCAGGCTAAACCTGAGGATTTTGTCCTATTAGTCTAAGAGTAGATCCAATGGTGGAGAGCAACCTTCTTGTAAGGATGAAAGTAGGGATAAGAAGTAGGAGGGAGATAGAGAATGGCAAGTAAAAGAAGCAAATACTGGTTATAATCCTATGGTTATAGACTAGATTATTTTTCTAATAACCTAATTCCCTATAACCATGGCTCTGATACCAATCTGTAACACCCCAACCGATGGCGGAAACATCGGGATGTCACGTATTGATGATTGTTCAGTAGCTCATGGTAAATAATAAATTCCATTATATGATTTAAATAAATTACATACAATTGTTCTACAAGAATTCGTACATCAAATTGAATAAAACTATGCACACATCTTCAAGCATTAATTCAAATCTTCAAGCAAGTAGAACCTGAAACATGTAAGTTGAAAATATTTTGGGTCAACAAAAGTTGGTGAGAATTACATAGGTTTTGATAATCGAATAAAATTGTTGTGCAATTCATGTGTCATGGCAATCTAGTCCATATGTGAAAACATACTAGAAGTAAATCGAGTGCATAATCAACCATTATGACTGTTGTATTGTGGTACATCCCATACGCTCATGGTTCACTCGTTTATATTGCAGTAACAAACACCCACGCAACCTTTGTAGGAGGCACGTATCCGGGTGGGATTGTCAGTCCAATAGATCTATCAATGTATACCGTTTGGCTGATGAATATTTATGCTAGAATTGTGCTTACCCTAGTCATGTTCAAGACATAATGCAACATAGAAAAACACATAGACACATTGATGATTGAATTGCTTAAATGATGTTGTAACATGTTTCACCCCAAAAATGGTGATAAATAGAAAAGGGGCTATGTAAAACTCACCTTAGCAAAATGTTATGTCTCGTAAAAAAATAGAATAATGTGTTGTGAATGTATGCGAGGCGAATCCCAAAGACTCAACAACGTAGCTAGTCCAAATTGAAGAAAACGAAAAAGAAAGAATATCAAGCTTCCAATTCGCCAATTACAAGAGCTTATAATCAAAGCTTCAATTGTAGAAGTAATAGACTATAGAAGAAAGGTATGAGGGAAAGTTTAATCAGATTGAAACAATCGATTTAGAGGTGCAAAGTATAATGGGTCATAGGTGGGTTTTTATACTAGTTTTGGAGTCAATTAGCCATTAAAATTGGTCAACACCATAAAGTAAGGTTTTATGATGAATTGACTATTTAACTAAGACTTTGACTGTTTGACTAAGACTTTGACTAGGACTTTGACTATTTGACTCAAGTCTTTATTTAAAAAAAAAAAATCTTGTATGTGAAAAAAAAAAAGAATTTAGAATCATATTATTATTATTATTATTATTATTTATATACATTTATGTATGTATATAAGTTGTGAGTTAGGATAAATAAAGACTTAGGCACATTTGTATAATATTAATGATAAAGGTGTAATAAAATATATATATATATATATATATATATATATATATATATATATATATATATATATATATATATAAGGGCTTTTTATGTATTAAAATTTTGGGGAAAATTTTGCGATGTTACAAGAGTCCCGTTCTTTACGTGATTATCAGTTAAGGTAGCTGCTAAACGTTTGGCTTCCTCCAAGGTGGCAGGATTCCTTCCCCACACCGTATCCTGGATTTGCATGGGCAGACCACCGATGTACTTCTCGATGGCTACCGACAGGGGAGTGACTTTGTGGGGCAGCAATAAGCTAAGCTCATGAAAGCGGGTGTTGTAGGCAAGGTTTTCCCAACTATCTTGAGCTAAGGTGTGGAACTCATCCTCAAGCTTCTTAACTTCATTGCGAGGACAAAACTCTTCCTTCATGATCTCTTTGACTTGGTCCCATGTCATAGCAAGAGCAACCTCGGCCCCACGAGTACGCTTTTCTTCATTCCACCATGTGAGTGCTCGTTTATGGAGAACACTCATGGCGTAACGAACCTTGAAGTTGTTGGGGCATTCACTGTTGATGAAGGCATTCTCAATACCCTCAAACCATTGGAGGAGTCCAGTAGCTCCTTCTTCACCACTAAACTTTGGAGGGTTACAAGAGTTGAAATGCTTAAGGGTACAGGCTTGGGGTCCATTTCCATTGCCATTGCCGTTCCCGTTCCCGTTGTTGTGACCATTCCCGTTGCCGTTCAATTGGATGACCTGAGCGAGTAAATTGGGAACCAGAGTTGCGATTTGCTGCGCCATTTGTTGAGAAATGATCGCAGCCAGTTGAGCATCAACCCCATTGTTGTTGTGGTTAGGAACTTGGTCATGGTTGTGGTTATGGTTATCACCACTTTCTTCGTGGTTCTCACCATTGCTGTTGCGAGTGCTGCGACGAGGAGGCATGATCTGTAATAGACAAAATGAAATGAATGAGATTATATAAGGAGTGTAATCATTTATTCATTAATTAAAACGAATAAACGAAAACGTTGACTTATCAAAGATTCTCAATTCTAATAACATATGAAGACGTGCTTTAGCCTATAAGTGAACACTCATCCCGAGAATTCCCAGGTAGGCATCCGGGTCCCTCGTCTGATTGGGATATATGCGCAATGCCAGCCTAGACAGAAGACTCAGAATACAGGCGTTCACCCTTCCAGATTGCACGTGTTCGTTATTAAAATCTAGAACTTCGACGAGATCTCAAGGTGGTTCAGGTTAAACCTGGGGATTTTGTCCTATTAGTCTATGAGTAGACCCACTGATGGAGAGCAACCTTCTTGTAGGGAGGATATGAAGTAGGAGAGGGATAGAGAATAGCAAACAAAAGAAGCAAGTACTGGTTAAATCCTATGGTTATAGACTAGATTATTTCTCTAATAACCTAATTCTCTATAACCATGGCTCTGATACCAATCTGTAACACCCCAACCGATGGCGAAAACATCGGGGTGCCACGTATTGATGATTGTTCAGTAGCTCATGGAGAATAATAAGTTTTCATTAATTGATTTAAATAAATTACATGCAATTGTTCTACAAGAATTGGTACATCAAATTGAATAAACTATGCACATATCTTCAAGCAATTCTTCAAGCAAGTAGGACCTGAAACATGTTAAGTTGAAAATGTTTGGGTCAACAAAAGTTGGTGAGAATTACATAGGTTTTTGAGAAATAGTTGATAACAATAGTTTGTACAACACTCAGGGTTGTATGATGATAGAGTATGATACCGACATGTAGCAATGCGTCTTTGTACAACCAAACCTTGTGTCGACTGATGACTAACTCGCAAGTTAGTTTAAATGTTATTACTGTTATCGATCATCCCTGAATCTATGCGGGGGATGGGTTTGTCAGACCTATAGCGCTATAATCTAAACAGGTGGCTTGATCATTGTTAATGATTGTACTGTGTCTTTTTGTTACAGTCAAATGATAGTATGATGATGTAATTGAATCACAAGTAAATATGAGTAAATGATAGTATAAAATGTTTAAACATGTTTCACCCCAAAAATAGTGAAAATAGAGAAAAGGGGCTATGTAAACTCACCTTAGCAAATGTTAACTTGTTGAAAAGATATGATAATTGTGTTGCCCAAAGTGATTTCCAAATATCACCCTATAATAAGGTAATATGTAATAAGTCTAAGTCTAATTAACTAATATGTGTATCCTAGGGTTTTGATTTGGGGAATATTAATTGTTGAGATTTAAATTAAAATGCTTAATTAATAAAGGAAAATTGGATAATTAATGAAAAATAGTCTTTTTATAAAATTTGAATTTTGAATGTGCACAATAAAGTGTTTGAAGCAATAAAATAATTTTTATAAAATTATTTCATTTAAAATAGATTTTTAAATCTATTTATTTATAAATAGCCAATTATTAACTTTAATAATCAAAAATACTAAAATTAAAGAAATCTTATTTTAAAAATCATATTTCTGTTCTAAATGATTAAAAATAATTTGTATAAAATTTTGGTGCAAAAATGATGAAAATTGGATTTATTATGAATTAATTATGATTAAATCTAACAAAAATTGATTAAAAATATTAAATAAATGATTTTACTGAATTAAAAATTATTTCAGTAAAGGTTGACTTTATAAAAAGTCAGGATAAATTTTGGAGAATTTAAATAAATTGTTTTGATATATAAATGGATTTTTATAATTATAATAGTATAAAAATGATTTAATTATTATAAATATTAGATAAAAGAATTTCTGAAAAATAAAAATTGTAAATAACACTTTTATATCAGATTAAACAATTATAATTTTTTTAGAATTTATAAAATAGTTTAGGTATTTTAAAAAAAAATTTAAATGATTAAAAGGATTAATATATATATATAATTAATTGTTTGTTTTAAAAAAGAAAAGAAAAGAATGAACAAAAACCCGGTCAGAGCCGGGACTCGAACCCGGGTGACCATTGTGGAGGGCCAGAGTCACAACCACTTGGCCTAGGCCGGTGGTTGTGATGATTCTGGTTTCAAATTAAATAAATACAATAACGAATTCCAGTTTTATCCCCAATTAATAACACGATGAACCCTAGATTTACAATCAGATGATTCAGGCAACTATAGCCCGATTAATGTTAGGGCTATAGTTGCTTGAATGCCGATGAATGAAACCCACCAAAAATATTAGACTCACAGTGTAGGATTGATGTTGATCTTCGGGTCAAAGATAAAGTCAAACCACGAACAAAATTGCAACAATCAGAGTATAATTGAAAGAATTGGAGGTGGAGAGAGTGTTATGAGCGAGTTGTCAAGGTTTGCAATGCATCTATTTATACAGAGGTTTAGGGTTAATGATAATTGGAAGGTTTGACCTACGGTTTAATACATACGCGTCAATTTACATAAAAAGTCAACAATTGACGAGTTATTGACGTGTAATTGTGTTGTAATAGGCCGGTTATCACACGAATTTACCAATTATAGCTCGATTACGCGTTAAAACTTTGGATTGATCAACAAGGAATCCCACAGTTGACTTTCCTTGTCAACTGTGAGGATTTAGTTCGCGTATAAGATTAAAAGGTATCCGGGTTTAAAACAAAGAGATGGTTAGAGCAGCTGGTTGGTGTGTGTTGGTTGTGGGTGAAAGGTCTCCGGTTCGAACCTTGGCATGGACATACATTTTTCTCTTTTTTTTTTTTTTTTTTTTACCAAACAAGATGGGCTAGTGGGCCAAGGCTGTTGGGCTTGGGCCGGTTCATTAGTCTGGGCTGCTTTGTCACAAAGAGTGAAAAGAGGGTTTGGGTTAGGGATTTGATTGGGTTCCATGTTGTGTTATTATGTATATATGCATATATATATATTTTTTTTATAAAAACTGAAATATTATAATTATTATCAAATACCTATATATATACATATAAATAATTATCATTGTATTAGGGTTCAAAATGCCACAAAATAATTAAATGAAAATAGTAATAAAACTTGTCGTTTTAATCCGTAACGTACGATTAATAAACATGAAATGTTACATCAAGAATGCGTTTCTTTATGGTGTGGTCAAGGAGGAAGTTTACGTAGGTCAACCACCAGGCTTTGAAGATCCTATTCATCGGGATAAGGTCTATGTTCTGAACAAAGCTCTCTACGGTTTGCACCAGGCTCCAAGGCAATGGTATGAGGAGCTGAGCACGTATCTTCTTTCAAAAGGATTTAAACGATGTTTGGTAGATTGCACACTGTTCACTAAGCGAACAGGCGATGACTTGCTTCTAGTCCAGATTTATGTTGACGGTATTATTTTTGGTTCTACTAATGAACTTCTTTGCAGAGAATTTGAACGTGTTATGCAGGAAAAGTTCGAGATGAGTGCGATGGGAGAGATGCAGTTTTTCCTCGGCTTGCAGGTGGAACAGAGATCAACGGGGATCTTTATTCACCAGACGAAATACGTTTCTGAAGTCTTGAGCCGATTCCAGATGGATGATTCGAAGCCGATGGATACCCCAATACAACCTAATCACGGGATTGGAGTTGACGCTAAGGGGGAGCTAACTGATTCATTTACATACAGAGCAATCGTCGGATCTCTGATGTATCTCACCGCCTGCAGACCAGATATAATGTTTGCCACATGTCTCTGTGCACGTTATCAGTCCAAGCAGAAACAGAGTCATCTTGCAGCTGTCAAATGTATCCTTAGATATCTGAAGGGTTGTCCATCGAGAGGACTATGGTACCATAATGATTATAATTTTGATCTAATCGCTTTTAGTGATGCAGATTGGGGTGGCTGTGACAAGGACAGCAAATCCACAACGGCTGGATGCCAGTTTATGGGGAGCAGGCTCGTGACCTGGCAGTGCAAGAAACAGACCGCAGTTGCATTATCCACATGTGAAGAAGAATACGTCTCAGCATCAAGCTTCTACTCACAGGTTCTTTGGATACAACAAAAGATGGTGCACTACGGTTTGCAATTTCTTAAAACCCCTATTTCTGTGATAATGAAGCCGCAATTGCATTAACAAAAGACTTAGTAAATCACTGAAAGGCTAAACATATCCGGATCAAATACCATTTTATTCGTGATTGTTACGCTAAAGAGTTGATCGATATGGTCAAAATCCACACTGATTATCAACGTGCAGATCTTTTTACCAAAGCTTTTGATAAATCAAGATTTGACTATCTTTTGAAAGCTAATGGTATTAAAGAAAAACAAGACTGATCACAACCTCGGTTTATCGTTTTTTTTAGTTTAGTTTTTATTGTTTTTCAGAAAAATACAAAAATCCAAAAATATGTTTTTACAATTTTTAGATAAAATATATTTTCAGAAAATCCAAAAACATTGAAAAATTTCAAAACCCATAAAAATTAGAAAAACATTGTTGACTTCTATATCTTCTTCCATTAGATTAATGCCGTCAGATTTCTGTAAACAAACGATATCTTGGGCAATCACATATTTGAAATGCTCCAGCTTATCCTTGGGAACAGTAAACTCAAAAATTCATAAAAATTAGAAAAACCCAAAATGATTTCCTAGAGAAAAAGGGGAAATGATTGTAAATCAGTGGGGATCTGACACATTCTAAAGAAATGTAATGCAATATAGGGCGTGTGTCTGAGTCTGTGTGATATGCTGATAGGCTTCGTAGACCTATTACTGCGTGCCTGATACATATATATCAAACGAATTTTTGTGTGGATGAACTCCTTATGGGCATATGGTCTTAGTACCATAATTTCGTTTGATAGGGTATTTGTACAAAACTCGGAGGTTTTGGGTCGTTATGTTATTACTTGTCTGGGGATAGCCTCTCTGATCTTCTGCTGTAAGTCATTACGGACCTAGATCACATAGGGTATCTTTATAAAAGAGCTTTAATGCCAAATCGTAATGTTACCGAATTGAGGAACTTTCCATGTATTATGTTAATCAAAGATTATCTATTACATCGTATCAAATCATTGATGCAAATCATGATTGATATCAGCCCTCAACGTGGTAGAGTGCACATGTTACTCTGTTGCATTGATTTGCTGACCTGTATACCTCTGTGCCTCATACCTTGTAAATTACAGACGACGAAAGCATAATCACGCTTTACAATGAGACTTTGTGCATTTACTTCTTGATACGGGAGTATGTCGTGTGCGTGGGAACCACAGTCAATTGAGTTTATACTATAAATAATCGTATCAGTATAAAGCACTGCACAAAAGTCTGCATGAGAGTTTATGTGGATCACAATATCAGAAGTTGCCAGATCACACATTGTCTTTAATGATAATAAATCAAAAAGATCAACGGTGTTATCAGATTTCTTAATAACTGATATGATCCCTTTACCGGAAATCCCAAAACATTTACTGCTTTATCTTTACTTTTCAGCATTTTATGTTTCTCGTAAAAAATTGCAAAACTCAAAAAGATTTTAGGTGTGTTTTAACATAAACTTTAGAAAATCCAAAAAGATTTTACATTTCTATCTTATTTTTGATAGCTGATGGTGGTTGATGACGATTTTCTAAAACTTGATGGACCATTTGAGCTTTGTAATCTTTAAATAAGAAATAATGACTGTTGGATGCTTAAAATTTGAAAAATATTTTGAACGGGACTCGATTTTGAGATTTGGTAAATTTTCAAAAATTCCATGTTTCATTCGCCCCTTCGTTGGGTCGAAGGTGGAATTTTGTCTGCTCATTCGTATGTTTTGAATGGTTGAATGTGAGTGTTCATGTGAAAATTTCACATTCGAACCCTTTTTCTACATTCGAACCTTTCAATAGGGTCGAAGGTGGAAAAAGTATCACATTCGACCTAGACAAACGATCGAATGTGGAGCTTATATAATCCTTTCTCAGCTCATTCGACCCCATTCGAAAAATATTCAAATTTTCTGAGATAAAGTCACTTTGTTGCTCGTGATTTCTAGACCATTTCATTGTCTTCGTTGTGTTTCACTGATCATTTTGCACCATTATTTGCAGGTTATTATCCATTTTTCAGTGTTTAATCACTAATTTTGTGTTCGTGCCCTAACCGACTTTAAAACTGGATTAAACCATGATAATTGTACTAATTTTTGGTCGGGATTCATTGATTAAGTGTTTTAGGGGGGAATTATCGAAAAACTTATGGTTAAACAACAACAAATTGGATAATTGATTGTTTAAATTTTTCAAACCCTAGTTTTTGATTAAAAACACATAATCAATGAATGATTGTTGAAATTGATCATTGGAAAGGCTTAATCGGTAGTGTTAGATGCTTTCCAAATCAAAATGGCAGTTTAAAACGACCGAAATTGAAATCTGAAATTTGAAGAAGATGAACAGTCAACTTCGCCCCTTAACAAACGGTCGAATGTGACAGTTTGGGCGAAGGAGAATGTTCAAACGGTCGAATGAAGAACAGATGGTCAAATGAATAAATTTTTCAAAATGTTTTACATTCGAACCCTCATATTTTCACATTCGAACCTACTATTACACATTCGTATCATCAATTGGTCGAATGTAGAAATTGAAAATCAAAATTTTCAAATTTTGTTTATTTTTGTCCATTTTAACATGTTTGTTTTAATTTGTTTTGCAGTTTTAACAATGTCTGAACAGGAAAGTGCAAGTGTTCCTGCTGGATCATCTTCACAGGCAGCCAAGAAGGAAAAGAATGTTGATTTACCGTTTGAATCTGCACACAACTGCTGTGCATATTTAGGCGATGTGAAGAAACATACAGAGTTTGCTGGGATTATACAGTTCTTGAAGAGGAGTAGAGTGATTGACGCAATTGCTACGCCAACTATCATTTACCGTGATCACTAACAGGAGTTCTGGACCAATGCAAAGATGGACTTCTGGGAAGGCGAATCGTCACTCGTTAGTAAGATTCAGGGGGAGCTGGTGATCATCTCTAAGAACTACATCAGAGAAGCATTAAAGCTGGAGGATGTTAAGACGGATCCCAGGGAACTGAGTTGGACTGAACAACGGAAATGCTTTTTACAAATGAAGTACAACGGACCTATCACTGACGGTTCGTTACATAAATGAAAGCTATGTCCCCAATTCAAATATCTTGCACATGTGATGATTCATGTTTTCGGATCAGCAAGTGGTGGATACGATTTGATGAGAAAGAGCATCAGCTCATTGATGGTGGCTTTAATATTGAACAAATCGTTGAATGTGTCTGGTATGCTGATGGAACATATGTTAGAACCTGTGAGAGGGTTAAGGAGCATGAAATTTTTGTTATATCCTAGATTTCTTCATATGATTTTTGATTCGAAGTATAAGAATTTGAAGAGAGATCTTAAACAGATTATTGTTCAGGAGCACATGAATCTGAACACTCTTGCTAGGATGAAGGCATATAAGGGTGTGCCATTGAATGAACGACCATAGATGAAGAATCTATTTGGTCACCTGATCAAGATAGATTATAAAGACCCAGGTCAGGATAAGGTAAGACATGATAACAGTGGATCAGATGAAGACAATCCATTACATCCAATTGACCCTGATGCTAAACGAAAGCGTCAAGTGGTAAATGTTGGAGCAAAGAGTGGCAAGGGTAAGGAAAAAGAAACTGAAGCTGAAGCTGAAGTAGAACCTGCTAAGAAGGAGAATGTTTCAAGGAGAAAGAAATGTATGGCGAAGAAAGGATTACATTTGGTAGATGAGGCGTCTGTAGACTCTGAAGAGACGCAAGAGGATGAGAGATGGGACTCTGATGCTGAGACAGTGAAGAGCACCACGCCCAAGGCTACTGTGGCTGGTGAGTCTGTCAGTCATAACAAGTCGTTGGAGGAACAGAGTACTAAAACCCCTATTCATTTAGATGAAACTGATGAGGGTTTAGGCTTGGGATCAGAGGATTTTCCTGGATCGCCAAAGCAAGGGGAGAAACAAAAGAAACCCCAGTTCAAGAAGAAGGAGAAGGTTTTAAGACCAATGGAGAAGAGAGCTAGAGGCATAGAATCACTGATTGCTGGTAAGAAATTGCCACCAGCATCTAGCTCAAATTCACCGGTTACAACTCCAGCTGCAAAGAAGCAGAAGACAACATCAGGTACTGAAAAGGAGACTGAATTACTTGTTGATGAGCTTAACGATGCACTGGATAGAGTGCTGAAGAAGATAAAGAAAGGAAAATTGCCTGCTGCTGAAGCTTCTACACCAAAGGTCACAGTTGATAGTGATGTGATTAATGCTGTGAACCAGAAGCTAGCTGACATGATGAAAATAATCAATCAGCAGCAAGTAGAGATAGAGAAATTGAGAAACAGCGAAAAAAATATGTTAGACGTTGTTGAAACATCTCATGAGAATCAGGAAGCTCTTGAAGCCAAGATTAAACAACTTTGAAAAGAAAACAAGAAGTTGTTAAAGCATGAACAGATGAACACCAGGAGATTTATTGCGTTAAAAGAGGAGAATAAGAAGCTGAAAGAGAGTAACAAGAACATGGATAATTTGATTAAAGACTTGTACTCTAGAGCTCCTCAACTGCAAGCTGGTGAAGAGGACAAAGAGCAAGATGAGGAGCAGGTAGATTTTGAACCATCTGATGAGGAAGAAGAAGATGAGGAGTTAGATGATGATGCTAGTAATACTTCTCAGAAGAAAAAGAAAGATGATGGTGACGATGATGGTTCTGATAATGATTCTGGTGAAAGAAACAGCTCTGCAAGCTCAGATAGTGATGATGATGATGACGATACTGATAAATACAAGTGTGAGAAAAGATGAAGGAGGATCCAGCTCAAAAGCTCCTGGAGGATCTGTTGATGATGATACAGTCTTTTGGAATGAGAAGCTAAGATCATTATCAGATGATGATAAGAAGATGTATCGCCAGATGTTAACAGATAGAGTCTGGACGATAGATATGACTAGCAGATTTCCAGAGATCTTTGAATCCAATGACATGAGATTTGAGTTGGAGTATAACAATCCAGATTTGGAGGATGGAGAAGTTTATACGGCGATGTCGAAAGAGATATTAGAAGGTTTGGCAAAACAAGTTGGGAAGAAGTTGGAAGAATTATTAGTTGATAATCAGATTCCCAACATACCTGAAAAGGAAGCAGGTAATCATTCAGATGATCGAGATGTTCCTGTATTTGAGGAGGTTGAGATTGAAGACATAACGAGTGAAGAATATCCAGAATATTACAAAAAGAATAAAGATTCTGGATTTGCTGAATTTACTGATGAATTGTTGAAAGAAGCCGAAAAACTTGCTCATGAAAAGAGTAAGAGATTCATTGAAGAAGTATTCCCAGGGCATGATAAACCAAGCACAGAACAATCTTAGAGTTTGAAGGAGTTATTGAGGAAACTGAAGGAGAAAGAGGCTAATCGTCCTAAGAAAGAGATTCAGGGAAGTTTTTACAAGTTACAAAATGAGATGTTCAAAGGTAGAGCGTTGGGATGGAAGTTTGTGAAACAGTTGAAGTGTGTAGCTGTTAAATGGGAGAAAGGGATACTTTATTTTGAAAGATTCCATAATCTTAAAACACTTCCATACTGGCGATTTGAGATGTGTGTAGACACCAGTTGACTAGCTATGTGAACGATCATGTTGCTTATTTTGCTGATCGTATGTCGAGAGAAAGCAGGACGAGATGGAATCTATTTACTCCTTAGTATCCTAAACGGATTGTTCATAAGAAGGATATTGATGATATAACTGGTATGCCCAAGGTGACGCTAAAGTACAAACCACCTAAAGTGTTGAAACATATTCCATTGATGCAGATCCCTCAACACTTTTCTAAGGATTTCATCTGGTGGTAATATGACTGGAAAACTACAGAGGCTGTGATTGTGTTGAAAGATGGTGTGAAAGATTTCAAGAAGATACACATATTTGATCCTAGGTGGTTGATTAACTGCTCACGTGAGGATATTATTATGTTGTATTATAATCCGATTTATAGTGAGGTGAAGGATTGTGATCAAGCAAGCAAATACCAACGTGTGGTATTCCTGTGCTTTACTTATGATATCAATGCTGGATGTGATTACGATAAGAAGCTTGGTAAGTTTGTGAAGGTTCAAGATATTCCTGAAGTCAAGAAGAAGAAACCTAAACAAGCTTATGAACCGGTGATGACCAAAGAACAGAAGAAGCAATTGCACATAAAGCTGATGAACAAAAGGATGGATGAAGAACGTCGACTCAAACAATCCAAGCAATATGTAACGCCCCAAAAATCCATTTTGCGTAAGTTCGCCATTTGGCGCGATTAGCAAAATAATAAAACGGAAAATAGAGCATAAGAATGAGTGTTATGTTCTAGTATGGAAATAACCTAGTTGATGTTATTATTTATATAAATGAGTAAATAATATTAGAAACTAACTTGAGTAGTTAGTTTTTATAAAAACATATCTTTGGGGTAAAGTTGAGGGACCAAAGGAGTAAATCTAGGTTAAAATTATAATGGCAAAACACCCAAATTGGATGCATTTTCGTGATCAGCCCCAAAAGGGGTTTCTTGAGCTCTTAAACACCCCTAAATCCCTAAAATTGAAGAAATTGATGCAAGAGATTGAAGCAATAGATGAATGGTGTGTTCTTGAGGGTTAATCTTTAAGGATTAAGCTTTGGTAAGAACCCTAACCTCTAAATTCGTGTAGGGTTCAAAACCCACATATGGGTTTTGAACAAAACATGTTAAATCCGTGATATTGTTGATTATTAGTGATATTTATCATTCTTAGTGGTTTATAAACGAGTTAAATTGTTGGAAGCTTGCTTGTATTCAAAGTTGATGATTTTGGTTTTGATTAGTAGCTTTGATGTTACTAAAATAGTAGGAAATCTATCTTTTAGGCATGGATTGTAGAGGAATTGTATTCCATATGTATTGCATGAATTTTATGTGTTGGTAAAACTATAAGTTGAAATTGGAAATAGCTAAGCATGATGGTTAGAATGATGTTGTTGATGATTAGCTAGTTAAATGGCAAAGTTTGAGAAGTCCATAAAGCTTAGAATTCACTTGCAAAAAGGGTGCACATGAAGTGTTTGATACAATGCTTACATGAAACTTGAATTGGGTCAAATGGTGTAAAATTGTATGAAATTCGTCACTTTTGACAGCCCTAGATAGTCATCTTGTAAAGGGCGTATCTCATTAGTTATTAGGATTTAGAAGACGAGCCTTATATCGTTGAAAAGCTTGTTGCACATATTAGATTTCATATTTAGTCATAAGAAGCTGATTCTGAGTTATAGTGGGTCACAACAGCATCTAGTTAACATTTCATTTTTGACAGCAAAGCTGTTTGGTCAAAATTATGTTTCTGACCTGATCTTAGAATATTCATATAAAATCATAGAAAAATCGTTAGGAGGTGTTCTTTATATGCTTGGAAAGGTCTTTGAATGACGCACATTTTATATTTGATAGTCAAGATCTGAATCCGAGGTTTAGAAGGGGAAAAACGCCCTTGAACAGCAGCTGCGCAGAAAATCGCTGCACATTTATAATGTAATATTTAGTAAGAAAAGGTGTAAGAATGTACACGCTTGTAGTAGTCTTGGGGTACGGATTGTAGGGAAAGAATAGCGTGTTATGTGACATTCAAAAAGTGTCTAAGAACACTTACCAACTAGTTCATGCAAGTATTTTCACTAACGGGTCAAACGGATAGTATATGGAAAGACTTATTGAATACAACTAGTTGTTGAATGTATAGATTTCAAATTTGAATGATGTAGAATGAATACTAATGTTTGAATAGGTAAGTTCCAAATTAGTATTCTAACATGGCATGTTGACTTGAAAGTAAGCTAGGTACAAGAAGCTTAAAAGTAAACGGGTCAAGTGGATATGATCTCGAGCAAGGTGAAAAGCTTGGGACTATAAGTCAAACATGTATAAGGCGAAAACACTCCTACGGGCAAAGGTAAGTGACTTATGATGCAAACTCTTGGTTTAGTAATTGTATGCTTATGTATAAATAGAGAATGGGAAACAAGTATGAAAAGGTAATTTATAATAAGGTAAGCGAATTGATGTTGTTGGTGAACGGGTATAGTTCACCATACAACAATGAAAGTAGTTGGTATAAATGAGCAACAAAGATAAATGAAGTGTGGGTAATTAAGCATGAAATAAACCAAGATTAACAAATATGGCATAAGAATGAATGGTAAAATGTACGGATTGATATGAGTGTGTATATATATAGATGGGTACATTAAATCATGGGTGTAACTATTTAGATTGAATTGTATAGTTATGCAAGGTCACACAAATGGTAAACCGCTTAGTAAGTGGAGGTTTCTCGCATTGGATGCTAGTGTAATAAAATGTGTGCATAGTTGCTTATGCTCGGTAATGTGTGAAAGTGTTATGTATGTAAAGGTTGGTCGATATGTGTAGGTTGAGTATAAGTTCGGAAACGTCATGTTTGTCCTTGAGAATACATGAAGGAAGA
This sequence comes from Ambrosia trifida, assembly GCA_028751855.1. Taxonomy (NCBI): domain Eukaryota; kingdom Viridiplantae; phylum Streptophyta; class Magnoliopsida; order Asterales; family Asteraceae; genus Ambrosia; species Ambrosia trifida. The sequence goes on along the minus strand of CM054131.1, from coordinate 72,942,191 downwards.
GTAGTATGACGGGTTAAGATAACTTGTACATGGGATTTGTATGTGCGTGTGTATTGTAATGTCATTAATCTTTTTGTTATGAGGATGATAATAAAAACGCAGGTATGTAAGTATGAATGCATGGAAATTGGAGGATAGGATCCGGAGACCGGATCCGAACTTACAAAAAGGCGTTTGGTTATCACCATTGAGTATTGTTGATGTTATTTCCATATTGTGAATATTTGCATGTAGTCACTTAATGAACTAACGAAATGGTTATGTGGTAGTTGCAGGTTGTCAAGTCAAGCTCACAAAGCAAGAAATGGTTGGAGGTCGAGTGAGGATGCGGATTGTACGGGGTCACGGTCACGTAAACTAATAAAGATGAGTTGTAGATGATGTAATAAGAAACAATAAAATATGAAATACCTATAATATCTTTTAGCTATGGGTTCCAAACATACGATAATGTTTTTATAAAGCAAGAAATTTTCTGGTTCGTATTTCCGCTGCGTATTTTCGGTTAAAAAGGTTTAGGGTGTTTCACAATAGTCGAGGGGGAGTTTGTAGATGCATGCTTTGGAGTCTCCAGATGGTCGAAGGAAAGTTTTTGAATGGTCGAAGGAAGCTCAAGAGGTCGAAGGAGAACAGGAGGTCGAAGGTAGAAATAGATTTTTATGTATTGCTTGGTTCGACCAGTATGTTTGGTCGAACTTGCACATTCGACCATACTATATAAGGCCAAGTTCATTTTTGAGAGGCAAGTTTTGGTCATTTTGTTTTCCCTCCAGTTTGTGTTCTCCCTAGGGTTTTTAGTCAACTTTGTACACGTCTTTTATTGATTATAAACATATTTTTAACGTGTAATTGACTATGATTATGAATGAAATGAATGTTTTAATGATGATTTATGCGTTTTGTTGATATTATTATCATTTTGTAACTGATTCAAGGATTCCGCACTTGAATTAGTAGACTTGTTTGATCAATACCACCATACTGGAATCAACACATTGAGGTCCTAAAGGAGAAAGATGCTTATTAATATTTGAACATCAATGAATTCATTCAAAAGTTGGAGAACAAAGAGATGGAAGAAAAGAAGAAAGCAAAAAGAGCACAACTTCCTCAAAATCCGGAGTTATATCATGGTGGTACATCTTCTACTCTGACTAGTTCAAGTACTAGTAGTTCTGTTGCTCCACACATTGCTTGTGTCTCAAGTGTTATTGAACCAACCAAAACCCCGATAAACTATCTAGCTCAAACCTCATCTTATAGACCACCATCATATCCTACTACTTACATTCCACCTTATTCACCAATGCAACAAGCAGCATGCGATTCAGCTAGCATGAATCAACCTCAACAACAACCATACATTCGTCAAATGAACCAAAGTCAACCAAGTCAAAGTCCAATAGTGTTGGACACATCTAATTTGAACAATGTAACAGTTGAAGTTGCTTAGCAACATGTAGCTTTGGTATCTGCTATGGTAGCTTCTTAAAATGATCCGGTAGCTAGTCAAATTGGTAACAACAATCTAACCAGTGAAGACTATGCTCAAATTGATAAGGAGGAGATGGAGCTCATTGACATTTAGTGGGCATTTGCTAGTGTTATGAGAAGAGCAACCGAGTTCATAAAGAAGACGGGTCGAACTGATCTATCTACATCACCTAACACCACATATGGCTTCAACAAAGCCAAAGTCAGATGTTTCAACTGTGGTGGGAAAGGTCATTTTAAGAGATAATGCACACAACCAGCTTAACAAGGAAACAAGAATCCATTCAACACCAATTACCAGAACGGTCAATCTCAGAATTAGGTATCTTATTAAAGCCAAAATAACAACTATCAATCACAAAATAATTACCAAAACCGACAGAACACCTCACCAAACAATTCTGTTAGACAAACCACTACACCAAACCTGACCCAAAATCAAACACCACATAATCCAACCAGAACCATCATTCTTATTTCCACACCAAATAGCCAAACACCAACAAATAACCAAAACCAGGCTTTGGTAATTCAAAAAGATGAAGGATTTGACTGGACTAGGATGCAACTAGGTGTTGAAGAGATTATAGCTGGTAATGTGGCGTGTGTTGCTCAGAAGATTGATTTGGAGGAGTCGGTGTTAGTTGAAGAAGTTTTGGAGAATGAGAAGAGATCTGAAGTGATGATTGAAGAAATGATAGAAGAAGCGGATATTCCTGTTGAGAAGACTCCAGGATTGATTCTTGATTCGGTCATTGATATTCCTAATGAACGTGACTCAATATATTCTGATTCGGAGAGTGAGCCAGATTCTGAAGTTAGTGTTAACTCACTAGATGATGACATTGATCAACTTCTGGCCGAAGCTGATTTTCTTATGACTCGCAAGTCTTGCATAGTGGATGATGCTTTCACCAGAATTGATTATTCCAAATTCTTTGCTGGAAAGGAAGCACACTTTGCTTTGATGGCGATGACAGAACCTCCGAAACAGGTAAGTTCTGATTCTACTATAGATATGAATAGTGACAAACATTGTGGAACATGTGATATATTGACAGAAGAGAACAAGCTACTCAGGGTTCAACATGAGAGTGCTAGAATCAGCTGTCAATCTTATCGCAAAGAAGCACATGAATTCAATAAAGTGCTTGATGGTTACAAAAAGGATATTTTTTATTTGAACACATTCTGTAAAACAATTGGCAATTAACAATTATATCAATGAATTGGAAGAAACTAAACTTGAAATGGCAACCATCAAGTGCTTTGCCGAAAAGGTCAACAAGAAGCTAGAAAGTTACAAACATAGTGCTTATGTTGTTGACCATATTATTGAAGAACCATCACAACCATGTAATGCAAACTACAAGGTGTTCCATCTCCTGTGTTATTTGAAGATCACACTTTACATTCAATAACACCGGAGACTTCAATCAAATCTGATTCTACATCGGATGATGAATCTAACACTTCCAGTGTTGGGATCCAAATTCCGATGTTAGATCATTTTTGGGATTGAACAATGAGGGGGTAACTGCTGTAACTGATGATTCTGACTCGGATGATGAGATGACTTAGAAAGTGAGTGATATTCCCAATGAAAATCGCATTATCACCAATGTTCTGGATTCGACAGAAAATTTGACTACTCAAACGGGAGTGCAAGTACCTGATCATCCGGAATCTCGGATTCATCATATTCACCCACTCGAGCAAGTAATTGGTGATCCTGGTAGCAGTGTTATGACTAGAAGACAACTTCGGAATGCAATCTCACTAGAAATTCTTGGCGCTCTAGCTTTATATGCAAAAATTCAGAAATCTGGTTGTCAGAATGACTGGTCTTTTGCTGGTTATCTTTCGCAGGTTGAGCCGCGAACTTATTAGGATGCTATTTTGGATGATGCTTGGGTAGAGGCGATGCAAGATGAGTTGTTGCAGTTTCAGAAACTAGGAGTGTGGACGCTAACGGATTTACCTCCAGGCAGAAAGAAAATTGGAACCAAATGGGTTTTCAAGTGCAAAAAGGATGACAGAGCCTTAATGGTGAGAAACATAGCTCGACCGGTAGTTCAAGGTTTTCATCAAGTGGAAGAATTGACTACAACGAGATTTATGCACCCGTGGCACGTTTAAAAGCTATTCGCATGTTTCTGGCGTTTGCCTCATACAAGAAATTTAAGGTGTATCAAATGGACGTTAAGAGTGCGTTTTTTTACGGCGTGGTCAAGGAAGAGGTTTACGTCGGTTAACCTCCAGGCTTTAAAGATCCTATCCACCGGGATAAGGTGTATGTTCTGAACAAAGCATTATATGGGTTGCACCAAGCTCCACGCCAATGGTATGAGGAGCTGAGCATGTACCTTCTATCCAAAGGATTCAAACGCGGTTTGGTAGACTGCACTCTGTTCACCAAAAGAACATGGGATGACTTGCTTTTGTCCAGATTTATGTTGATGGTATTATTTTTGGATCTACTAACGAACTTTTGTGCAGAGAATTTGAAAAAGTGATGCAAGAAAAGTTCGAAATGAGTGCGATGGGATAAATGCAGTTTTTCCTCGACCTGCAGGTGGAACAAAGACCAATGGGGATCTTTATTCACCAGACGAAATAAGTTTCTGAAGTCTTGAGCCGATTCCAGATGGAAGATTCGAAGCCGATGGATACCCCGATCCAACCTAATCACGGGATTGGAGTTGACGCTAAGGGGGAGCTGACTCATCCTTTTACATACAGAGCAATCGTCGGATCTCTGATGTATCTCACCGCATCTAGACTAGACATAATGTTTTCCACATGTCTCTGCGCACGATATCAGTCGAAGCCGAAACAGAGTCATCTCGCAGCTGTCAAACGGATCCTACGATATCTGAAGGGTTGTCCGTCGAGAGGACTATGGTAGCCTAATGATGATAATTTTGACCAAATTGCTTTTAGTGATGCAGATTGGGGTGGTTGTGACAAAGACAACAAATCCACAACGGCTGGATGTCAATTTTTGGGGAGCAGGCTCGTGACCTGGCAGTGTAAGAAGCAGATGGCAGTCGCACTGTCCACATGTGAAGCAGAATATGTGTCAGCGTCAAGTTGCTGCTCACAGGTTCTGTGGATTCAACAACAGATGGTCGATTACGGTTTGCAATTTCTTAAAACCTCTATTCACTGTGACAACAAAGCTGCAATTGCATTAACTACACACTGATTGACATAAGTTGATTGACATGATCAAAATACACACTGATTACCAACGTGCAGATCTTTTTACCATAGCTTTCGATAGATCTCGATTCGAGTTTTTATTAAATGCTAACGGTATAAAAGAGAAACAAGACTGATCATTACCTCTGTTTATCATTTTTCGCTTTTAGTTTTACGGTTTTTCAAAAATCCAAAAACCCAAAAATATGTTTTACATTTTAGGGGGAGTTTTAGATTTTCAGAAAATCCAAAAACATTGAAAAATTCAAAAAGCCATAAAAATTAGAAAAAACCCAAAATGATTTTCCTGGAATAAAAGAGGAAATGATAGTACATCAGTGGGATCTGACACGTGCTAAAGATTTGAAATGTTATATAAGCCATGTGTTGTGTCTATGTGATGTGTTGGTGGGCTTCGTAGACCTATTACTGCGTGTTAGATACATACATATCAAACGAATTGAAATGTGGATGAACTCCTCATTGGCTTATAGTCTTATTACCGTAATTTCGTTTGATAGGGTATTTGTACAAAACTTGGAGGTTTTGGGTCGTTATGCAACTAGTTATATGGGGATAGCCTTTCTGATCTTTTGTCGTAAGATTTTACAGACCTAGATTAGACAGGGTATCTTGCTAAAAGAGCTTTATTGCTAAAACCTAAAGTTACCGAATTGAGGAACTTTCAATGTATGTCGATAATCAAAGATTATCTAATGCATCATATCCAATCATTGATGCAAATCATGATTGATATTAGCCCTCAACCTGGTAGAGTGCATACGTTACTTTGCAGGATTAATTTGCTGACCTGTACACCTCTGTGCCTCAATACCTTGGTAAATTACAGATAAGAAAAGCATAATCACGCGTTACAATGAGTCTTTGTGCAATTATTCCTTCATACAGGAGTATGTTGTGTGCGTGGGAACCACATACAATTTTGTTTATACTATAGATAATCGCATCAAACACTGCATAAAAGTCAATATGAGAGCTTATGTGGATAACAATATCAGGAATTGTTGGATCACACATTTACTTTAATGATAATAAACACTAAAGATCAACGGTGTGATCAGATTTCTCAAAAACAGATATGATCCTCTTACAGGAAATCACAAAACATTTACTGCTTTAAGTTTGCATTCCTGCATTTTACATTTGTTCAAATTTAAAAAAAACTCAAAAAGATTTTAGGTGTGTTTTAACATAAATTTAAAAAAAAAAATCCAAAATATTTTACATTTCTGTGTTATTTTTGATAACAGATGGTGATTGATGGTCATTTTCTGAAACTTGATCAACCATTTGAGTTTTGTGTCTTTTAAATGTGAAATGATGAATGTTGGATGCTTAAAATACGTGAAAAAGATTGAACAGGATTCGATTTTGAGATTGGGTAAAATGTTCAAAAATTCCAATCTCCATTCGCCCCTTCGATGGGTCGAATGTGGAATTTTCCCTTAAATTCGAGCCTTTTTAATACGGTCGAATGTGAGTGTTCATGTGTATTTTGTACATTCGAACCCTGCTTCTACTTTCGAGCCTTTCAATAAAACGGTTGAATGTGGAGCCTATATATACAAGTCTGCACATTCGAACGCTCATTCAAAAAAAATTCAAATTTCTCAGATAACACAACATTGTTGCTCGATTTTTCTAGACCTTATAACATTGGTCCTTACACTTTTCTAATCATTTTCATATCAAATATACAGGTAATCATCAAGGAATGAAGGCAGATTGTTGGTTTTTGTATTCGAACCCTAGTTTATGACTGTTGGACCATTTTTAGGGTGTTATAGATGCAATAGATGATTAGGTTTTTGTTATAGATAGTCTTAGGGGGAGAATGATCAACAATCTAGGTCAATTAAAGTCTAATTGTGTCAATTTGATCTTTAAAAACTTGTTAGACCTAGATTGCATTTAAAAACTATCTAAAACTATATAATTGATACAATTGGTTGTTGTAAATGATTAATCGGCCATACTAGAAGATAAACAAATGAAAATCACATGTTTATATGGTCAAAATTGGATTCTGAAAATCGGTCATATGAATAGTCAGGTTCAACCGTTTAAGAAAGGTCGAAGGTGGCTTTTCTGGTCGAAGGTGACTTGTTCATAGGGGCGAAGGTGGAATAAAGGTCGAATGTACATTTTTAATCAAATTTTTCACATTCGAACCTTGTTTTCCACATTCGAGCCCTAGATTTTCCACATTCGAACCACCGTAGGGTCGAAGGTGGACTTCCAAAACCAAACTTTCAATTTTGCGAATTTTGTTCATTTTTAATGAATTTTCATGTTTTTGTTTTTGCAGATTTTCAAATGGCAGAACCTCAAAAGATAGATATTCCAGCAGTATCATCAGATAAAATTGCTGGAAAGAAACCCAAAGAAGAATTACCATTTGAAGAGTCTCACAACTGCTGTGCTTTTCATGGCGATGTCAAGAAGCATACCGAATTCACTAGAATCATAGACTTTTTGAAGCGTAGTAGAGTTGTTGATGCGATAGCCACACCTGCCATTATCTACAAAGATCATCAAGTAGATTTTTGGAAGAATGCGAGGATTGACTTTTGGGATAATCAAACTGCTATTGTTAGTAACATTCAAGGGCAGTTGGCGATAGTGACAGAGAGTGATATTCGTAAAGCATTGAGATTGACAGATGAGACAACTAATCCAAGAAGTTTGTCATGGATAGAACAAAGGAAATGCTTTTTGAGAATGAAGTCCAACGGACCATTCACAGATGGAGCTTTACATAAGGGTAAACTGTGTCCGCAGTTTAAATACTTAGCTTATGTGATGTTACATGTATTTGGTTCTGTTGGTGGTGGATACGATCTGATGAGGAAGAGCATTAGTTCATTGATGGTAGCTCTTATTCTAAACAAGCTGTTCAATGTATCCGGGATGATATTGGATCACATGCTTGAACCATTAAAAGGTTAAAAGCACAAGAAGTTTTTACTATATCCCAGGTTTCTTTAGATGATTTTTGAACAGAAGTACAAGAAGCTGAGGAAAGATCCGACACAGATTTTAGTTCAAGATCATATGGGTTTGAACACATTGGTCAGGATGAAGGGTTATAAAGGGGTTCCTGAAAATGAAAGACCATCACTGAAGAATCTGTTTAGGCACTTGATTAATCCTGATTATAAAGATCCAGGTGTTGAAAAGGCTAGAAATGCAAACAGTGAATATGATAATGATGATCCTTTATTTCATGTGAATCTTGAAGCAAAGAGAAAGCGACAAGTAGTGAATGTTGGTGCTAAGAGTGGGAAAGGAAAGGGAAAGGAAAAGGAGGATGAGGCTGTACCTCCAAAGAAAACATCAAGAAGACAGAAGAGTATGGCAAAGAAAGGTATAAGATTGGTTGATGAAGAGTCTATTGATTCAGAAGAGACTCAAGAAGATGAGAGATGGGATTCTGCTGATGAGACTGTTAAACAAACCAAGCCGAAGGCCACTGTGCCTGGTGAGTCTGAAAGTCTCAACAAGACTTTAGAAGAACAGAGATTGAAGAGTCCGATTGTGATGGATGATAAAGATCTGAGTCTTGGAATTGGTGCAGAAGATTTTAGTGGATCACCAATGGTTGGTGAAAAGCAAAAGAAGCCTATGTACAAGAAAACATCAAAGGCAGATGAGATAGAAAAGCCAAAGAAGAGGAAAGCGAAAGAAGTAGAGATTCTGATTGCAGGAAAGAATGTTCCCAAGGTATCGAGTTCTAAATCTGCTGCTCTCGTAACGTCCCCAGCAGCAAAGAAACAGAAGAAATCTGCTGCTAAGAAAACTGCTGATCCAACTGAAGACTTTAATGAGGCTATGGAAAGAGTCTTAAACAAGTTTAAGAAAAAGACTCCTGTTGCTGAGGCTTCAACACCAAAGGTTACTGTATCTAGTGATGTGATGAATGCAGTGAACCAGAAGCTTGCAGATTGAGGAGTTGAGAAATAATGATATGAAGATGTTGGATATTGTTGAGTCTTCAAAGGAGAGTCAAGAGGAGTTGGAAGCAAAGATTAAACAAATTCGGGATGAAAATCAGAAGTTGCTAAAGCATGAACAGAGAAATATGAGAAGATACCTTACTTTGAGACTCAAGAATAAGAAATTGAAGAAAGACATTAAGAGTTTAAGGAAGCTAATTGACGATCTTTATAAGAAAGCTCCTCAGTTGAAAGAAGGAGAGGAAGATAAAGAGCGTGAAGAAGAGCATGTTGACTTTGAACCATCTGAATCAGAGGAAGAAGAAGAAGATGAAGAGTTAGAACAGGATGCCGCTGATGCTCCTGAGAAGAAAGATGATGATGACAAAGATGGTTCCGGAGATGATTTTGATAACAGTTCTGCTAATGATGATGATGATGATGACGATGATGATGATACTGATAAGTATAAGTGTGAAAAGAGAGATGCTGGAAAAGATGCAGGAGAATCAAGTTCGAAAGCTCCTGGTCGTAACACTGATGATGATGATGATATTTTCTGGAATGAAACGATCAGATCTTTATCTGATGTGGACAAAAAGTTATATCGTTAGATGTTGACAAAGAAAGTCTGGACGATTGAGCTGACAGGAAAGTTTCCGGAAATATTTGAATCAGATGATATGAGATTCGAGCTTGAGTATAACGATTCTGATCTTGAAGATGGTGAAGTTTCTGCAGTAATTTCTAAACAAATATGTGAAGGATTGCCTAAACAAGTTGGGAAATCTCTTGAAGAGTTGATGAGTGAGAACCAAATTCCTAACATTCCTGAGAAAGAAGCAGGAAATCACTCCGACGATAGAGATACTCCAGTCTTTGAAGATGTTGAGATGGAGGATATTACTAGTGAGGAATATCAAGAATATTTCAAAGACAAACAGGATTCTGCATTTTCTGAAGAAATGATAAGCCAAGCTAAGAAACTTGCACGAGAAAAGAGTAAGAAATTCGTTGATGAAGTCTTTAAGAACTCAGAAAGTCAGAAACCGAATGTTGAACAATCTGACGATCTGAAAATCTTATTGAGGAAGCTGAAAGAAAAAGAAGCCAACTGACCGAAGACTAAGATTCATGGAGGTTTCTATAAATCCCACAACGAATTGTTTAAAGGAAGAGCTCTCAGTTGGAAATACCTAAGATAGCTAAGGTGTGTTGCAGTAAAGTGGGAGAAGGGAATTCTATATTTCAACCGATTCCATGGCATCAAAACACTACCTTATTGTGCTCTACGCGATATCTGTCGACATACTTTGTCAGGTGCAACTGTGAATAATGATGCAGTTGGCTACTTTGCAGATCTCATGGCTAGAGAGAGCAGAACGAAATGGGACGTGTTCACCCCACAGTATCCGAAGAGGATTGTTCATAAGAAGATCAAAGATCAGATTACGAGGTTGAACAAGATGACTTTGAAGTATAAACCGCCAACCGTGTTAAAACATATTCCTTTGATGCCTATTCCACAACATTTTTCAAAAGATTTCATGTGGTGGTACTACGACTGGAAGACCGCAGAAGCTGTTATCTTGCTAAAAGATGGGAGAGAAGAATTCAAGAAGATACATTTATTTGATCCAATGTGGTTGATAAACTGCTCACACGAAGATATCATTATGTTGTATTACAACCCAATCTACTGTGAAGAGAAGGACAGCGAACAAGCTTTGAAATACCAACGGGTGGTATGCTTGTGTTTCGCCTGGGATTTTAATGCGGGATGCGAATATGACAAGAAACTGGGGAAGTTTGTGAAGATTACTAAAGAAAAGAAGAAACCGAAACAAACTTTTGAACCAGTCAAGACGAAAGAGCAGAAGACCTTATTGCGCATCAAGTTGATGAATAAGCAGATGGACGAAGCGCGTAGGCAATCCAAGCAATACTCGAGGGGGAGTTTGTTGATACACGTTTTGCGACTAGTACTATTGGATTACGCATTCAATTCTGTTTTGGCAAATACCTAGGGTTGAAAGTGGAACTTGAAGGGTCGAAGGTGACAAAAATGGGTCGAAGGTAGAAGATACAGGGCGAAGGAAGAATTTTGTAGGGCTATGTGCTGATTTGCCCATACAAAGGGGCGAACCTGCACATTCGACCCTTACGGGGGGCGAATGTGCAGGCCTATATATTGTTTGATTATCATTTTCACGTTAATCTTTTGTCATTTGTTTCCCTCCTTCGATCTGGTTTTCTCCCTAGGGTTCTAGTTGAGTCTGAATATTGATTATTTCTTTGTAAACAAGGTTTTGTAAGTTTTATCAAGTGTGTTTATGAATGAAATGGACTTTTAAAGGTGATTTGTGTGTTTTGTTGATATTATTATCATTTCTTAACTGATTCAGAGATTCTGCACCTGAATTGGTAGACTTGTTTGATCAAACAATTTGTTTTTTGACAAAACGATCCTCCCACAAGATTGCTAATTAGCTATGGAAATAAGTTTCCCCCATCATCATAGCTTATAGAAAAATAGTAGATCAAACACATGAAACCTACATGGCTCAGATTAGAACTATGGTAGATGCTAGGTACACAGATACCCAAGCAGATATTAAAGCCATCAAAGACCATCTGCTGAAGACCACTGGCTCTGCCCCTACAACCATCAAGAGAGATGAAGATGATGATGAGTTCACAACTGATGATGCCCAAAAGGGGGAGAGTGGCAGAGATAGACTACCAAAGCTAAAGCCATTTGGAACAAAACCAGGGTCTGAACCAGCACAACAACCCAATGTTCAATCCACTACTGACGCTGAAGCAGTCAATGCAGGCAAAGCAAAAGAAATTGATCAAACTGCTAATGTCATTGCTGAAAAGGCTGCTAAAGAGAAGCAAAAGAGGCTTGACACAATGGAATGCAAAGTAGAAGCTCTAGTGCAAAGAAAGATACAGCATCAACAGGAAGTTGAGGATGTTGGCTCCTCTAAAAGGAAGAAAATGCCTGCAAAACACATCAGACAACCACCATCCAAAACTGCTGCTAAAACAACTGCTACTAGAACCACTGCTGCCACCAAAACCACTGATACCATCAAAACAACTGAACCTACCACCACAACCACCAAACCAACAACTGAACCAACCACCAGAACTACCAATACACCACCTAGAACCACTTCACTACCTAAATCCCAAATACCTCCTGGTCCTACACAAGTACCAACAAATGTTAACACAACCAGTGCTGCAACACCACCATCACCACTCATCTTGTACAAAAGGAAGAGAAAATCAACTTTTGTGGTACAAGATGAGAACATACAAACATCACCACCTTCCACTTCAACCACCAAACCTGCACCCATTTCAGCCATCCCACTTACATCATTCTTACCACACACCTCTCAATTCACATCTCACAGACCACCACCATCCATCACACCATTGGCTGCTCAGTATCCTCTTAAGCTTGATCTACTCAAGGGGGAAATGCAATCCTTCTACAATACTAAGGATCCATCAGATAGATCTTTCCCATCTCTTCCAAATTTTCCTGCTCCTCAAAACATAGATCAATATCTTAAACTCAAGACTGAATAGGCTGATTTAATCATCAAGGAGAGATGTAAAGGGAAAGATGACAGGACTGCTCAGGGCCTCCATTCAGCAGAGCTAAGCAAACTGAGAAGGATTGAAGATTTTGCAAAGACCCTAAGAAACTCCATGTCCACCATGCCTCTCAGCATTGATTTGGAAAGGGTGGTTAGGGAAATTTATTCTTGAACAAATCTTGGCAACCATGCCCAACAAAGCAACCATGAAACAGTTTGCAGGCTGGACCACTCATGCTCTTCAAGAAGAACTTATAAGAATTGAAGAAATGGCTAAGAATCCCCTAGTAAAAATCTCTGCCCCCTTATTTTTGGAAAGGCAGAGATCCAGTCATTGCTTTGAAGTTCAAAACAATGACAGAAGAAATTGTGGCTGCCAAATATGGGGAGATGAAGTCAGTTGCAAGATGGGCTGAGCTACGGCTGGTTGAAACATACAAGAAGTTGGTAGAGAATAGAAAGAAAGATCCTACACTGCCTAGAAAACCAATTTACTCAGATGCTCCCATGGTTATGAGACCTCAACAGGCCTTTACAGTTGACAGCTTGCTTGATACTTCTGACCTATCTGTTGCTGCCAAGAGACAGTTCAAGAAATAGAAGGAAATGTCTGAAGAAGACCAGAAGAAGTTTGCTGATACATTTGTAAAAGAAGGTCTCTTCAACCAAGTACATTATTTCTCTGATCCCACAACTGAAGAACTCAGGAAACTCATTAGGAGACCTCCATCACCAAACTCATCAAAAATAAATTTGCAGCTCAATAGATCCTCTGGTTCAAAAATTCTAAAATGCAAGGTCAACAAAGACAACCATGAATTGACTCTGCTTAGATCAGATGGAGAAGTCCAAAAGTTGAGTATGGATGATGCACATGGCGTATGTGCAGATAATCTCCAAACATTGCTAAACTTAGAGCTTGAAAGAGATGCATAAAACTTCTTCTCACTTAGCTTTGAATTACAGTTCAAAGGGCAAATCAGGGAAAGTCTGATGAGGAATAAAGATCAACATAAAGCTTAGTTTTGGCATCATCTGTTCTAGGGGAGATTGTTGGGTCTGCTGACCTAGAGAAGAACAGATGATTGGAAAGCCAAAATATACTACACAATTGATCCTTAATAATAACAGCATTTACAAGATACTTCTCCTAAAAGACTATTGACCCTAACATCTGTTGTACCCTAACAACTGCTGGAACAACTGTTGTTACAAAGGTCTGATAGAGAACAACTGTTGATCAAAGGTCTGATGAAGAACAACTGCTGATTAAAGTACCGAAGACTAAAGATCTGTTGGAGCCGACAACACTTAGACTCCAACAAATGATTCAAGACCATCAGAGGTTTCCAATTAGTTGTTTGCCTTTCAGAGTTTTCGATGTAACAGTTATTTGTATCATCAGATGTTTTATGTTGTTATTCTGTTAGAGGTCACTGTCTTAGGTGATATCAGCCTAGGTCATCAAAGGTTTAGATTTTCTATAAATAGAACAATGCATGTACTATTCTATTCAATCATTCAAAACACTCTCTTAGATAAACAATCATAGAGTGATCAGGCTGAGGGGGAGTACTTATATAATCGTTGTAATCATTTGATATATGAAAGCATTCGATTGAAAAAACAATTATTTTCTTGTTTTGATTTATAGTTTATCATTCCGCTACACTTTCCATTTATAGTTTATTTCATTCATTACTCATATTACTTAAACAATCAAAACAATCAAACCCAGATCCTAACAAGGTGGTAATTGTGGGTGAAAACATATCAATTTTTCGGCACATCATAATACCTCAACTTAAGCGTTTGCTTGTCCCCAAGCAAACTGAACTTTAGGCAATTTTTGTAACACCCCAACCGATGGCGGAAACATCGCGATGTCACGTATTGATGATTGTTCAGTAGCTCATGGTAGTACACAAGTTTAAATAATCCTTGATTTCATTACAATATTGAATTACATTAAAGTCAACATCAAATAATCAAGCAAAGCTTCAAATATCTCCTCATGCTAGCTCTAGACTTCAAGCATCAGTATTTCCTGTTGAGTTTGGAAAAAATGGGGGGTCAACTAGAAGTTGGTGAGAATACATAAGCCATGTCAAGCAAATAGTTTAAGTATAAAAGTTTAGCAATTCATATGTCTATCGTAAGTTTAAGTCTACATGAATAAACATGATATGTTGAATCGACATAATCAAACCTCCGACTAGTTTAGGTCCATCCCGTCATCCATGGTTCACCTTAATATGTTGGAACGATAACAATCACCCACGTTACCTATGTAGGAGGTACACGTATCCGGGTGGGATTGTCAATCCAATAGATCTATCATTGTATACCGTCGGCTGATCAATGTGAATGATTATGCTAGAATTGTGCTTACCCTAGTCATGTTCAAGACATAATGAAACATAGAAAAACACATAGACACTTTGATGATTGAATTGCATATAGAATGTTGTAACATGTTTCACCCCAAAAATGGTGATAAATAGAAAAGGGCTATGTAAAACTCACCTTAGTATAGTATTAAGTCTTGAGAAATAGAATATGTGTAGCCCCAAAGTTGTCAATTACAAGAACTTATAATCAAAGCTTCAATTGAAGAAGTAATAGACTATAGAAGAAAGGTATGAGGGAAAGTTTAATCGGATTGAAACAATCGATTTAGAGGTGCAAAGTATAATGGGTCATAGGTGGGTTTTTATACTAGTTTTGGATTCAATTAGCCATTAAAATTGGTCAACACCATAAAGTAAGGTTTTATGATGAATTGACTATTTGACAAAGACTTTGACTGTTTGACTAAGACTTTGACTAGGACTTTGACTATTTGACTCAAGGCTTTAAAAAAAAAAAATCTTTTATGTGAAAAAAAAATAATTTAGAATCATATTATTATTATTATTATTTATATACATTTATGTATGTATATAAGTTGTGAGTTAGGATAAATAAAGACTTAGGCACATTTGTATAATATTAATGATAAAGGTGTAATAAATATATATATATATATATATATATAAGGGCTTTTTATGTATTAAAATTTTAGGAAAAATTTTGCGATGTTACAGTCTCCCCTACTTTTGGAAACTTCGTCCCGAAGTTTATTGAAAACACAGGGTTGAAGGTGATTGGGTAGAAATTAGGACAAGGGTGGTTTGGGAAGTTTCGAGTTAAGGCATGACATAAATTTATAGGTAATAGAATAAACTGTTTCGAATAATTTGGGTAAGAGTTTTGATATGTGTGAGTTTTAAGGGTTGGATTAGGTTCATCTGAAATAGCAAGGAGAATAAGAATCTTAAGTTTTAGAAGTCCTAAAAGGAATGAGTTGATGAACTATTGAAAGACTAAATGAACTACCAGATAACTAAGGTTTATAATTGGTCAACTACCGAAAACCTTGATAGAATTTCACACTACCTTAACGTACCTGTAAATTCATGATTACGTTCCGGACCGTAATCACCAATTTACCTTACATTAGGGTTTTGTGTCCTTCTATAACTCTAGACACACATGTAAAATAATATGATTAACCATGTATCCAAAAATGAGTCCAACTGTTGAGCAGGAAAAAGACTTCTACCAGTCAGTGAGTAGGAACCTCTACCGATTGTTGAGCAGGTATGATAGCCTCTACCAGTCGTTGAGCAGGTTCTAGGGCCTCTACCGACTGTTGAGCAGGTATGATGACCTCTACCAATCGTTGAGTAGGTTATTTTGTACTCTACTAACTGTTGAGCAAGTACTTCATCCTCTATCAGTTGTTTGATTAAGTGTACCAATTATTACACACATGAATTGCAAATTGATAATATGTACATGTAAGCAATCAAGTATCAAGTATAGCATACGAGTTGTAATAGAGTTGCCCTAGATAAGGTTAATGACTCTAGGTGTGTCTATAGTAAATAGTTTATATTCCATGAATTCTAGTTTCAAATGTTCAAATAAGGCAAATAGTCGAATCCTCATGTATAACAAAGGATTGTGTTTGATGCAACACATAATCAAGTTTCAATAGTTTGGTTATCATGGGTAACTAGCTCATGTGTGAGAAGGTGAAGGATATGAATTTAGTTCTTGAGAGGATGATGAAAAATTCTTGAAGCAGAATCAAAGTTGTGAGAGATAGTGAATGTGAAGATAGTTGATAAAGAGTTTATTTTATAGTATGGAGATTATATGATTTGGGTAGGGTGTTGAATATTTAAAAAGTGGCTAAGATGGTAAGGTGAAGTGTGATTGTGAAATCCATGGATGGTTATGAAATGAGATTGATTTAAGCTGTAAAATTTTGAGATTTTTGAGTTTAGTTTAAGGAAAGTGAGTGTAATCATTTATTCATTAATTAAAACGAATAAACGAAAACGTCGACTTATCAAAACTTCTAGATTCTAATAACATATGAAGACATGCTTTAGCCTAATTGAACACTCATCCCGAGAATTCCCAGGTAGGCATCCGGGTCCCTCGTCTGATTGGGATATATGCGCAATGCCAGTCCTAGACAGAAAACTCAGAATACAGGCGTTCACCCTTCCAGATTGCACGTGTTCGTTATTAAAATCTAGAACTTTGACGAGATCTCAAGGTGGTTCAGGCTAAACCTGAGGATTGTGCTATTAGTCTAAGAGTAGATCTTGTGATGGAGAGCAATCTTCTTGTAGGGGTCGAAGTAGGGATAAGAAGTAGGAGTGAGATAGAGAATAGCAAGTAAAGGAGCAAATACTGGTTATATTCCTATGGTTATAGACTAGATTATTTTTTTTTCTAATAACCTAATTACCTATAACCAAGGCTCTGATACCAATCTGTAGCACCCCAACCGATGGCGGAAACATCGGGATGTCACGTATTGATGATTGTTCAGTAGCTCATGGTTGTACACAAGTTTAAATAATCCTTTATTTCATTACAATATTGAATTACATAAAAGTCTACATCAAATAATCAAGCAAAGCTTCAAATATCTCCTCATGCTAGCTCTAGACTTCAAGCATCAGTATTTCCTGTTGAGTTTGGAAAAAATGGGGGGGTCAACTAGAAGTTGGTGAGAATACATAAGCCATGTCAAGCAAATAGTTTAAGTATAAAAGTTTAGCAATTCATATGTCTATCGTAAGTTTAAGTCTACATGAATAAACATGATATGTTGAATCGACATAATCAAACCTCCGACTAGTTTAGGTCCATCCCGTCATCCACGGTTCACCTTAATATGTTGGAACGATAACAATCACCCACGCTACCTATGTAAGAGGTACACGTATCCGGGTGGGATTGTCAATCCAATAGATCTATCATTGTATACCGTCGGCTGATCAATGTGAATGATTATGCTAGAATTGTGCTTACCCTAGTCATGTTCAAGACATAATGCAACATAGAAAAACACATAGACACTTTGATGATTGAATTGCATATAGAATGTTGTAACATGTTTCACCCCAAAAATGGTGATAAATAGAAAAGGGGCTATGTAAAACTCACCTTAGTATAGTATTAAGTCTTGAGAAATAGAATATGTGTAGCCCCAACGTTGCCAATTACAAGAACTTATAATCAAAGCTTCAATTGTAGAAGTAATAGACTATAGAAGAAAGGTATGAGGGAAAGTTTAATCGGATTGAAACAATCGATTTAGAGGTGCAAAGTATAATGGGTCATAGGTGAGTTTTTATACTAGTTTTGGATTCAATTAGCCATTAAAATTGGTCAACACCATAAAGTAAGGTTTTATGATGAATTGACTATTTGACAAAGACTTTGAATGTTTTACTAAGACTTTGACTGTTTGACTAAGACTTTGACTAGGACTTTGACTATTTGACTCAAGGCTTTAAAAAAAAAATCTTGTATGTGAAAAAAAAAATAATAATTTAGAATCATATTATTATTATTATTATTTATATACATTTATGTATGTATATAAGTTGTGAGTTAGGATAAATAAAGACTTAGGCACATTTGTATAATATTAATGATAAAGGTGTAATATATATATATATAAGGGTTTTTTATGTATTAAAATTTTGGGAAAAATTTTGCGATGTTACAATTTTAGTGGGAAAAAAATTGTAAGTTTAAATCGATGTGCCGAGCTTAACTTACCTCCTAAGAGTCTAACTTAATAAACTTTCGGGATTTCAGGCATGGCTTTCGGTGAGACTTTATTACAACAATTCCTAAGGTGGCCCCCTTTTCCTTTTTCCTCACTTCTCTCATTCACTCGGGTTTCATTTTTGGGATGATCACTCAAATTCTACCCGATGGACGATGCGAATCATAGGCTTGGGTGCAAATCGCAACTCCACCACTTTTATTGAGGTGGAGTGTGTGAATGAATAGGACTTTTTAAGGGTTGTTTAGTGGGATGGTGAGAAATAGGGTAGGAATGGTGTCTACCACCATGACTAATTTCGGGTTCGGTGCTTAAGGTGTTTCTTGGAATCTCGGTGATCTTCTCAACTTGGCTTTGCTAATTTTTTCCTTGGACTTAGCAGCTCGACTGTGGCCTTCTCTTGTGAATCGTTCGGCGCGAGGGCCGAATAATAGCCTCCACTAGGTTGGGTCGGTTACTTGGTCTCTTCAGACAATATTGCAAAACTTTTAAGTTTGAAGTTCCCTTGATTCTCTTATTCACACACACTTTTTTTTTATAAAACACAAATTTCTCATGGTGCTTACTAGGTGATGGCTAACACATGGTATGCTCTTCTAATGGCTTTCTTTTGTAGCCCCTTCACGATCTCGATTTTTTATTCTTGCTTCTTGATTCTTGTTGTGCGGCTTTTGCTTCAAAGTCCCAAAATTGCCAAAGAGCTTCCTCAACACCTATACACCTCCCTAATTTCGTCATGGCGGGGGCTAAATGAACGTAGGGAAATGAAAAGGCTATGGCTCAAAAATGGGTGGCTAAGGGTGGGGAAAATATATGAAAGGCTAGTGGTAACGGATCGGGTGAGTCCTAGGTGCATAAATCACTTTCACACACTCTCCTCTAATGCGGTCTCGCAGCGCATAAGTCACACAAGTTCTAATCGGGTCATACCAATCGGTGAATATCTCTCAAAATAAATGAACGAGCATATGTAGTGTATATATATGTGAAATGGTGTGCTCGATAAGGCTCAATAATGCTCACATGGAAACGGGTAAGGGTTGTTTAAGGAATTGGGACACCCTAAGCTGCTCTTTTCGTCTACCAAAAACCTCCCTAATCTCCCGCAAAATCGTTGGGCCGACTCAAAGGGTTTGAAAATGTTTTTGTTGCCAAAAACATCTTTCAAAAACATTGTATTTTTGTTACGGTTTGCCAACTGCTTTGAGGTATTTTAAAATTTTATAAAAATTCTAATACCTCAAACTTAATTCTTTTACACAATTTTAAATTAATAATAGTAATATATGTATGCGCAAAGAAAAGTGGGCAAGTCAAAAGGAACAAGAATCTCCCCTTTTTGTCTTCCAACGGTCTATATGCGGTCGATCCCCACAGCTGCCTTGTCTGCGATCTAGAGAGAAACCACTTGGCAAGAACTTCAATAGTTTATTAGTACGAGAATAAAAATAAAAATAAAAACAAGCTACTAGTCCTAATGTCGAGAGGGCATACCTGAGTGAGAGAAAGTACATGAGTGAATGACCATACTTTATGGTTCTTGATGGTCTCGTCTACCGTATGCACCAACCTCTCAACTTATTCATCCTAAACTACTAATCTAGGCTTCCTCCATGGTAGCGCCACGTTTTACGTCTTTGGCTGGAAAAAACACGTGGTGCTTAGACTGCTTCTTTTCCGACCTCTTGGACTCTGGTGGTGTTTCTCTTTCATGGGTTTTTCTTTCTACATCCAGTCCTCTGACAACTGTCCCAATATTCATCTATCCACTTGGTGTTGTCAAGTCCTACCACTGGTTCTTCTGGTGGTGCTACTGCTGTACCTATGGTTTTCTTCAGTTGATAATCTAATTTCTTATCAATGAAGTGGGCCACGTCAAATGGATCTTCAGGCTCATACTCTCTTCCACCGGCTGTGTAGTTCAACTTGTTATTCCCAACCCGAAGTGTCAGAATCCCCTCACTCATACCTAGTGTGGCTCTGGCGGTAGCTAAGAATGGTCGACCCAGAATAATAGGGACATTACTCTCTCCCATGTTGAGTATGACAAAGTCGATGGGGAAAAGAAATTTCCCTATTTTGTTGAGCAAATTTTCAACAATCCCCCTCGGGTTTCTTTATGGTACCATCCGCCAACTTGATCGTACCTATCAATGGTCGTGGGTCGCCTAAATTGAGGTGCTTGTAAATATAAGTGGGCATAAAATTCACACTCACACCCAGATCCGCTAAGGCATAATTTGTAGGAGAATTGCCTATGGAGCATGGTAAAGAAAATTTCCTTGGATCGGTCAGCTTTGGAGGAAGATTTTGCTCGAGAGTGCCACCCTCTCAAGTGCGTTTCCTTTGACCGCTTCCTCGAGATTTTTCTTGTGGCTGAAGAAGTTCTTCAGGAATTTGGAGTACTTGGGCATTTGTTGAATGACTTCTATAAAAGGCAAGTTGACATGGATTTGACTTAGGAGTTCGGTGAATTTCTGGTACTGCTCATCCGTTTTTTGTTTCATCAACCATCCGAGATAAGGAATGTGAGGCCGGTACTCTCTCCGTACTAGTCTTTGCTGGTGGTTCTGGTGGTGGAGCAATTGGAGGAGTCTGGTTGATTTCGGGCCCTTCGTTAACCGGCATTGGTGAACTGGCGGTTGAGTCTTCTGGTACGGTGATGTTGGGAATGGTTATGTTTGGAGTGGATTCATTTGTGAGTGGGTTGGGTGGTATAACTTCTTCGTCGACAGGTATCGCTTGCTCAGGATAAACGTGGTTGCTTCGAAGGGTTATGGCACCAATATTGGCTTTTGGGTTGGTTTCAGTGTTGCTTGGAAGGCTTCCGACGGGTCTTTCTGTGAGAGACTTGGCCATTACGGCCAGCTGTACCTCCAAATTTCTAATGGCAGACTTAAGTCCTTGAAGCCTCTTGTCGGTGTTGTTGAAATTTTCATCCATTCTTGCTGCTGATCGGGCTTCGAGTTTTGCGAGTCTTTCATCGACGGACGGGTAACCGTTGTTTTGTGGGCGTTACTGGTTGTTTTGTTGACTGAATCCCGGTGGCTTCATGGTGTTGTTGTTGTTGTTTTTCCACCCAAAATTTGGATGATCACGCCAACCAGGATTATAAGTGTTGTTGTAAGGGTTATTTGGTTGGCGGCTTGTTCCGATGAAGTCAACTTGTTCTACTGTGGCCTGAGGAAGACATCCTTCTTGTGGTTGCAATTCGGCTACGGTGATGGCATTGACTTGTGCTTTGCTTAGCTGGTTGAGGCGAGTTGAAAGTGCCACAATTTGTGCTTGCAATGAAGTGGTAGAATCAATCTGATAGAGGCCGGTCTTGGATGGCCGACTTCGAGGGTTGTACCACTAATAACTGTTGACTGCAATTTCTTTACTGAGATCATTGGCTTCTTGTGGTCTTTTGTTCCCAAAAATACCTCCTGCGGGTGCATCGAGTGTCTGCCTAGCTTGTTTTGTCAGCCCTTTGTAGAATGATGAAACTTGTAACCAAACATCAAGACCATGATGTGGGAATTTTCTCAACATATCTTTAAATCTTTCCCAGGCTTCGTAAAGTGACTCTCCCTGTTCTTGACAAAAGGTGGTGATGTCATTTCTTAACTTTGCGGTTTTGGCTAGGGGAAAATATTTTGAGAGAAATTTTTGGGCAAGGTCAGCCTAGGTGGTAATCGAACCTGCGGGTTGTGAGTTCAACCATGCTTTGGCACGATCCTTTAGTGAAAAAGGAAACATGCGAAGTCGAATAGAGTCAGGAGAGATGTTTTGTAACTTAAAAGTACCAAAAATTTTGAGGAAATTTGCGATATGAGCATGGGGATCTTCATCGGGAAGAACATGAAAGTGCAGTTTTGTTGTGTCATGTGAATGACATGGGACTTAATTTCAAAATGGTCGGCATCAACGTTGGGTCTAGCCATGCTAGGGCCCAAGGCATTGATGGAAGGTCTAGCAAAATCAGAGATGGTTACATCAACTTGTGCCATTTTTAATTTTTGTTCTTTTCTTCTAGCTCCACAATATCTTTCGGGTTCTTCAAGAGGAGGTGTATGAATTGGCAAGGAGCGCAAGTTCATACACTATCTAAGAACCTTTAAGATCGAAATTTTTAACAAAAACACTAAGTAAAAAAATTGAGTAATTTTAAGAAATCCTTTCTCTAAAACAATCATGTCCCCGGCAACGGCGCCAAAAACTTGATGTCGTGTGAGTGTTTAAGAAAACTAGACTTCATTTCAAAAAGGGCAAAGTCGCCGGTGAGATTCCAAAAGCTTAGGTTGAAAAGATGAGCGAGTTAGAAAACAGGAAGACACTTACAAGTTTTAAATTTATAATTTAAAACGATAGTTGCTCAACGTTCTAAACACGACACAATAGGCAAGCGCACCTATCGTATATAGTATAGAAATGTGCAAGTACCGAGTATTGAATCCGTGGACACGATTTTTACTACTCAGCATCCTAAAATTACTTTTAAAAGACTTTTTTAAAATGCAAGAAGAAAAGTAAACTGAGAGATGAAAACTTTTAAGGAAAATCAATAGCAAAACAATGGTGTTGCTTCAGGATCGGATGGAACTTCGGTATGAAATAGCTATCTTTATTTTATAGTGGTGTGTTTGAGCGCACACTTGTGCTTAACTTAGAATTGCAACTGCATTTTCTAGAGGTGACTGTTCTCACAAAGCTGTACAAACGACTGTTTTCTTAATGCTATTATGATGGTCTCCCGACCTGGTGAGCTCACCTCTCAACACTGAAAGTAAAGTGACTCGAGACTGTGTCGACTCCACCCCGAATTGCCCACTTCCCGGTGTTGCGATATAGACATCAAACTACTCTATACTTTTATGAATAACTTGTTCATGGCCGGAGCATGACCGAGCAAGTTACCACTTAATATCATTGAGGAGTCGTGCATCCCCTACTTGGTTTAATTGACTTCTTAAAAAGTGACTGGTCTATCATTAACTATCCGACAGTATAATGATGGAATAATCACTACTCATGGGTTTAAGTTCACAAGTGCATGGGTTGTTACACCATTAAACAAAGTTAGAGTAGTAAGAATTATTCACCAGTTTAATATAAAAGATAAACTATATTAATTCATACCAAGTATCCATCCTCACCTTAACAACAATAACAGAAAGCTAGCCTAGCCTTGTCGGTTTTTTCATTGGAGAACTGTTGATGCACTATTATGTGGACGTCACTGTCGAATAGACTAGGGTTGAGTCGTGTATTGTATTACATGAGATTGTGGTGATCCATAAGGGAATTCTATGGATCTGATGCATTTGTAAATATAGACCAAAATCTAAGCTAGATTCGATCGTTTGTGATGGTGCGAATGTGGAAAAGTTCCACATTCGACCTCATTAAATGGGCGAAGGTGGCTTATGATTTTGGACTATAAATAGCTATCTCATGTGTTGGTTATCATTAGTAGATTTGAGTTTATGCTTTGAATGCTCTCAAGGGGGAGGTCATGCCCGATCTCCCCCGGCCCCGAGATAGATGTTTATCCTACTGATGACAGTGTCTGTAACCGTTTCTGAATTAATACGAATCTGTGATGACTTTGTTATCGTATATTTCTGTCTCGTCTTGAATCTCCCGTCTGAAACCGAGTTGTTTTCGAGTAATCGATCCATGAATTCGGTTATTAACCAGATTCTCAACTGGTATCAGAGCTATGGTACCGATTTGAACGATCTAACAGTCGTTTGAATCAATCACAGCTCGTTTTCATGATTTCAGACGTTAAAGTTCAGTTCTTGATTGAAAGGTTGAAACCCTAGAAACCCTAGATTCTTAATTGAACCCAAAATCATGTGATTTCACCATGTTTTTGTGAATTCGAGGGTTAGGTTTTCATTTCTGCACCTTTCTGTACAAGTTTCATCATCAAATTCGAACAATCAGAGTGTTTATGGGCTGATTTGCAGAAAATATTGAAGAGGAACACGTTTTTCTGCAAACGGTCGAAGGTGCAGAAGATTTGACATTACGAGTGGTCGAACGTGGAGTGTATTCGGTCGAACGTAGGATTTTGAGGACGAACCTAGAAATTTTCCACATTCGAACCTTACGACAGGTCGAACTTGGAAACTTTCCACATTCGAACCTCACTACTGGGCGAATGTGGAATTTCAACCAATCATGGTACATTCGACCTTTCTAAACGGTCGAACATAGCTTTATTTCCACCTTCGCCCCTTCGACATAGAGAATGAAAGATTGTTGATGCACTATTATGTGGACGTCACTGTCGAATAGACTAGGGTTGAGTCGTGTATTGTATTACATGAGATTGTGGTGATCCATAAGGGAATTATATGGATCTGATGCATTTGTAAATATAGACCAAAATCTAAGCTAGATTCGACCGTTTGTGATGGTGCGAATGTGGAAAAGTTCCACATTCGACCTCATTAAATGGGCGAAGGTGGCTTATGATTTTGGACTATAAATAGCAATCTCATGTGTTGGTTATCATTAGTAGATTTGAGTTTATGCTTTGAATGCTCTCAAGGGGGAGGTCATGCCCGATCTCCCCCGGCCCCGAGATAGATGTTTATCCTACTGATGACAGTGTCTGTAACCGTTTCTGAATTAATACGATCTGTGATGACTTTGTTATCGTATATTTCTGTCTCGTCTTGAATCTCCCGTCTGAAACCGAGTTGTTTTCGCGTAATCGATCCATGAATTCGGTTATTAACCGGATTCTCAAGAACACGCTGGAGTAAAGCACGACCATGCTTCATCATTGTGCACGCCCGTCCACATCCTGGAACTCTGAAATTGACCTCCTTAAACTTGAAAATGTTTACTTGTTTACATGAGAAGGCTGCACAACTGTGAGCACGCCCGTGCCATGTCTACCAGATCTTTAAAGTCTTCAAATCTTCGTCTTTTGTGCCCTTTTGTGCAGGTTTTCACTTCTTTTCGTCACCGGGCCTCCAAATATTCATTTATCAACAAAGAAAGATAAACCTTGATAAAACAAAGATAAAAGCACGATTTAGATCATAAAACAGGTGAAAACATATTAATTTTTCAGCACATCAGAACTGCAGTACTTTTTGGGACTGCAGATCAAACAACAAGCAAATTAAACTTTTATTCATCAATCTAAAAATGTTTAAGAATTATTGAACAAATTTTTTTCTAAAGATTGTAAATCAGCTTCCACTACCATGAGTCCAACCACACAATTTGAACCAAATGATCAAGGAAATCAGATTCATCAAACCATGTATAGATGTATGATAGGTTCCCTTCATTACTTAACTGCTTCTAGACTAGATATTATGTTTTCAGCTTGTGTCTGTGCTGGATATCAATCACCTCCAAGGGAATCACACCTAATTGTTGTCAAAAGAATCTTCAGATATTTGAAAGGAACTCCTACACTTGGAATTTGGTATGCTGCTTCTTATAGATACACGAAGTGCGACTAATGCTATTGAATTGCTTATCAAATCTTGTTTTGTCACTTACGGATGGTCGAAAGTGGAATTAGATTGGTCGAAGGTAGATATTGAAGGTCGAATGGAGAGCTCAGAGGTCGAAGGAAGTTTTTGTTATGTATTGTGCTGATTCGCCCAGTTGAACGGTCGAAGGTGCACATTCGACCTTAGGCTTGGTCGAATGTGCAGGGTTACAAATAGGTTGAATCAGATTTTAATGTTAACTTTTGGTCATTTTGTTTCCCTCCTTTGAGTGTGTTCTCTCCCTGGGGTGTTTTTGAGTATGATCTTATTATATATCATTGTAAACATCATTTGAAAGTGATTTGTGTGTTTTGCTGATTATATTAGCATTTCGTAATCGATTCAAGGATTCCGCACCTGAATTGGTATAATTGTTTGATCATAGTCTTTGTTTGGACAATTCGATCCTCACATACAAAGTTTTATTAGAGCCATAAGGATCAAGCAACTACGATTTGTTAATATCAAAGCTGATTTGGACCCAATTTTGATCAAAACTTTTCTGTTTTCAAAGAACAATTGAAATTGATGAATATTGTTGATTTGAACTACTTTTCATGGATAAAATCTAAAATTCTCTTTATTAAACTTGTCCAAATCTAATCTGAAGCAAAACATGCAAAACATCATCAAATTTCATCAACATTTGAAAATTTTGGATCAAAATAACTGATTTTCTAAGAATAACCGTTTTTCAAAATGAAAGGATCGAACCTAGGGAGAAACGGTCGAGAGTGTGGTTTTTTGGTCTAATCAGGAGTTTTTAGGTCGAACGTGGATCTTATTTCGGTCGAACCTAGATATTTTTAGTGTGTTGTTGTTCATTCGACCACTCGTTTTGCATTCGACCATGGCGAGGTCGAAAGAGGAATTATTTGGTCAAAAGTGAGAAGAGTTTGTTATATTCTACATTCGAGTTTTCAGAAAGGGTCGAGCCTGGACATAATTCCACATTCGCCCCCTCGATTACTTGAAAAAGGTCGAAAGTAGAAACTATTTGAAATTTTTTTCTAATCGTTTCGTGTTTTATACTTTGTAGACGATATGTGGAACTTTCCAACAACACCACGACCTAATACAACACCACAACAGCAAGTGACAATGGATCCTTGGTCAGTAGCTGCACAGAAGTCAACTAGTCAAGCATCTCAACCAATCAACTACTTGGCGATGACTAGTTCGATGCCACAACAAGTTGCACAACCACCACAACAACCCATGGCTGATTACTGGGGAGTTGCAGAAGTGACGGTACACTCTCAAACTACCAATGCTATTTCAACGTTAATTCATGACTTATCTTCAGGTAGTGGGAGTCGTCCACCAAAGTTGATGGAAATGGTGGATTATAACCAATGGAAGACCAAGTTCAAGATTCATTTGGAGGGAATGGGAATGGAAGGCACTGAGGCTTGGCAAATGATTGCTAAGGGTTATGTAGCACCAGTTTTGGAGAACACTGTTGAGCCGATTCCATTAGAGAGCTTAGCTGAGGATGAGAAGAAAAAGTTTGCGGTGGAAAAGAAGGCGTTTT